>JANXHW010000010.1:18115000-18815000 GCA_026170595.1 Plestiodon gilberti rubricaudatus
CCTGCCAACCTAGCAGTTTGAAAGCAAGAAATTGCAAGTCGATTAATAGGTACCGCTGCGGTGGGAAGGTAACAGTGTTCCGTTATTCATGCCGGCCACATGACCACGAAAGCGTCTTTGGACAGCGCTGGCTCTTCGGCCAGAAATGAGGATAAGCACCGCACCCTAGAGTCGGACACAACCGGCTTTCGAGGAGGGGATGCCTTTACCTTGTAGTATACAAAGCATTTTTTTTTTAAAGCCTAACTGACCAGATCATTTTATTTGTACATTTGGATAAGACATATATGGTTGTGCTTTTTGCTGTATTTTTTATAAAACATAGTGTGAGAATATGGTGTATTATTTGCAACCTTTTGTGAAATTCCGAGTGGGTTTTACCCAGACTAATAGAGTAACATTGTATGACTTCACTGAGTAACTGAGCATGCTTTCAGCCCACATTTTTCATTGTGAGCATTTTTGTGTGTGTGTGCAGAACACCAAGTGAGCGCACTGATTTTGTATTCTGTACTGCGAGGTGGTAGACAGATGATCTTGCAAAGACCATTGCCTTGCTCTTTCTTTTTGTGATTCCCAAAGAAAACTTGGCATCTAACAAGATGAACAGTTGAGACAGAAAGAGAGGGAGCGAGCGGGTGTTCACTGTTCTCTTCCAAGTGCATCAAATGTAGATTTGGGGCTATTACTTTTTCCACTAGAGTGGATTTTGAACATAGGCCTCCTGAGGGACAAATTCAAGGGCGCATTCGGAAGTATCTGCCACAGAATTCTTATAACTAAGGGGGTTTCAAGGAAAACAATGACATTCAAGTTGACCAGGGGGAAAAAACAACAACCACTATTAGTAGCTTGACCCCCACAAGCCCTAGAGGGTGTTTGTTCTCCAAACTGTAATTTGGAGAACAAGCGTTCTCCAAACCTCTGGAGCAGAATGACACTCTGCAGTAGAGATGCTCTCTCTGTACTGTTAAGTGAAATCTGTAGGTTTAAAAGGATGATTTAGGATTGTAATGAATGCCCTGTTTTTGTCCCCTCTAGTTCTTGCCTGACTTTCTGTATTTTGGACATTTTTAACCTAGAAATCTCTGTGTAAGTTCAGCAGCTTCTCATCTCTCCTTAGCCAGGCACTGAATTTAGATTCCATGTTCCCAAATAACTTGGAGAGAATTCCACCCTCTGAGTGTAATGGGGAGTCTACGATATATGCTTGCTCAGTGATGGAGCACCTATTTTGCATGCAGAAAAAGCCAGGTTCAGTCCCTGGTATGTCTAGGTAGAGCTTAGAAAAGACCCTGGCTTGGAGAACTAATGTCAGTGATGCGGGGCTGGATGACTCTGTTTCTAGCACCATCTCCTAAAGTTCACAAAGAAGAATAGACTAAGAAGCTTCATTTGCCTTCTCCTCAGTGAGTAAACAACAGCAGCAGCAGCAGCAGCAGCAAAATCTGTATTTATATACCGCCTTTCTGTTATCAGATTTCTCCTCAGACTTTTTTCAAGGCGGCTTTCACAGAAAAGCTTTTCTAAACCCCCCATAGTTTTTTTTTGTTTATAATAAATCTTCTATTTGCATAGAACCCGTCTTCTCCAGCTGTTTCCTTTCAACGGTGGTATATCGCTGGCTGCGCATGGTTTTGAGCTCGAGCTTGTCCGACAGCGACTTTTCTCTCCCACAGAAGGTCAGTGCAGGCTTATCTCAGCTTGTCAGCAGAGATATCACAGCTGTTGGTAGCTTGTTGGCAGCTTCCGGTTGTCTCGAACCGATCCCGTCCTAGTTGTTCTTCAGGCAAGGCGGCAGCTCAACCACTCCAGCACCTTGGAATTAGGATAAAGAATTACATAGGAGGAGACTTAAATAAACTACACAGTTGGTCTAACACAGGCTTCCTTACTGGGGTCACTGTTTTCTCTGTAATTCCCTTCTTTGGCTAGAGCTTGATCGTGGCATACAGGCGGAGTCCCCACCTTTCATCCTAGGAGTAAAATCCAGGTCCGCAGTCTGAAGCTGCATCTACAAATCCTTCCCCATGACCTGAAGTGTGTACGTCCTCCAGATGCAATGCAAGAACCTAAGAAGAGCCCTGCTGGATCAGGCCAAGGGCCCATCTAGTCCAGCTTCCTGCATCTCACAGTGCCCCCCCCCACCAGATGCCGCGGGGAGCACACAAGGCAACCTGTATCCTGTTGCGACTCCCTTGCACCTGGCACTAAGGGATAGCCTACTTCTAAAACCAGTTCTAAAACTGGACCTTTCTAAGTCCTTTCAACTGGTCTAAAATGGACCTTTCACTGTTAATTTCCAATGCATCATATATAGGGTTTTCACCACAGAACTACCGACTACTCTGCTCTTGTGTGCTTCCTTCCACAGGGAGAACTGCAAAGCCTGGGTGATGGGCATTCTCAAGAGGCGTGAGAGGTGGAAGTCTTACTGCTCCTTCCTTTCCCCTCGCTTGCATAGGTCATTGAAAGCCTCATAAATAAAGTTCGACCTTATCCACCATTGTCCTAGGCATATTAAACATGGTCAGAGGCATTTTGCCATTCCATGGCATCAATGCAAAAGACAGATCGAAGCTGCAGTTCTGTTGGGCGGAAGCCTCATGAGATTCACTGAATCACTAAGACTCACTAAGATATCTGTTTAGATATACACAGGATCGGACTGTTACAAAGTTTGGGGGTTATTAAATAATAATTAGAATTAGAATTATTAATATGATGATGATGATTTATGTACCGCTTTTCAGCAATAGCAGTTTACCTAGCTATGTAAATAAATAAATGGTTCGCTGTCCCCAAAGGGCTCACAATCTAAAATTTATCATGTATCCCCAACAGCATCCCTTCTGGTTTCAGTGGGATCTCGTTTGCTGGAATCCATTGCTAAATGATAGTCTCTACGTTGAACAGCAAACTTTCTGCATCCCAAAGGACATGAATTTGTAGCGTTCATCCCCCTTGTCCTTTGGAGACACTATTTTAAGCAGCTATTGAATCAATAGACCCATTACGTTGCCTAAAAATAAAGCAGGGTTGGCAGTCACTACAAGGAGCTTGTGTGTGCTCAGTATAATTTCTTCCTCTTGATGATGGGACTCACCATTTAAATTATGTGGGGAGCCACACACTGGGCATAGAACCAAGCATGAGGGAGAGCAGGGGCTTAGTCAAAGGGGAGTTGAGGGCTCAGGGACTTCTCCTACGGTAGGAGTAGTGATGTCATCAGCATGACATCACTACACTACAGCACATCAGGTGCAGCCTTTGAAACTTCTTTCATAGGACTTAGCAGAGAAGGAACATCAGTCTCAGCGGGAGACAAACTAAGAAATGTGTCTGGGGTGTGTGTTCATGTCTAGGCCAGTGATTCTCAAAGTTCTCCCCGCGAGGCAATGAGAACTCTGAGTGTCTGTGGGGGCGGGACCAGCGGTGGCGGCAGCGATCCCCGGGTTCACAAAAACTGGAAGTTCCCAAAAATCGCCGCTTTTCGGCAATCCAAAGATTGGGGAGGGCTGCGGAGGGTTGCGTAGGCCTCCCCAAAGCCCCCCCCGGTAAGGCCAAAACCAGCAGTTTCGGGCACTTTTTCAGCCACCGCCATGCTGACTTCACCCCTTAAGGGGGCAGGGGACAACTTTTGTTCTCAATGGTGGGTCGTGACCCACCACTTTGAGAACCACTGGCCTAGGCCATCATCTTTCCGAAGAGAAAGGCAGTATGTAGCTCATGTTGCATTAAAACTGCAACCCTTGGCAAACTTACCTGGAAGTAAGTCCTATTGGACGCAGTGAGACTAAACATGCATAGGTTAGCATGCTAAAATACTTTTTGGGATAGTTTTTTTAATTCCATTTTTCAATTTCTATATTTTTTGGAATTAAAACTGTTGAAACCCACTCTAAGAATGGCCCCCCTCCCTTGCTGCTCCTGCCCACCCTCCCGCTGACCGGCGCGGGACCTGCCTGCGATGGCCGGCGTGGACTCAGTTCTGCGGCCTAGTAAGTGGTGCCGACCTTGAGATGTCGCAAACGTGCTTTATGGCACATTAGCAATGCTTTCCACTTCTCCAGTCTAAAGTTATGTAGGATTTTGCTGTGAGTCTACATAATGTCTTCTGTACCCTATTTTAGGACTGTTAGAGATGATAAGATGGTGAAGTTGTTACATCATGTCCTGCCACCTGCTATATAACTCTCCCTCCCCTTTTGCTTAGCATCCATCCTGTTGAAGCATTTAAGCTTATTTAAGATTTTGCATTGAATTTAATGAAGTTACTACCTGATTGTGGCTTTGGATTGTAAAACATCTGAGAAAGTACAATGAGGAAGAAGCAGACTTGGTGTACAGTAGTCCATGGTCTCCCAATATTGAAAGATACTTTGCAAATGGATGTCTCATCATCATCTGGTGCTGCGTTCTGAGCTCTGAATAAGATTCGTCCCCCTTTGGATTGTGCAAGGCTGGGCCTGGACTCCTCCTGAATGACAGTGTTAATTGCCATTGACTGTAATAGAGTATGAATAGCAGGCACTTGACACCAACTTAATGGTTCTGACTTTTCAGTGGCTGAGAGTGTGAAGGCTAGAGGGGGAATAGGGTCAGCGGGAGAGATAAGAGCCCTTCTGATTCTATTGAAAAAGATTAAAGCTTCTGTGTCTTTGAAGTGGCACTTGTGAGGTTTGCCATTTGTATGAAGTCATGTTAAAATGGGAAGCGGAGGGGAAGTTTCTGGATTGCAGAAGCACTATTAAAGCACTTTCTCTGTGACATTCCCTTAATATTGTTCAGGTCAATGGCAGAACAAGAAACAACAATTGGCCATCTCACATCTTTGAGATTTGAAGGAGAGATAATCACACAGTCCTCATGGATTGCTGCAGGGGCCACATGACCCTGGAACGAATCTGTGTGGAACTTGCCGCATAAAAATGGATTGTGATTCTCTGTGCTTTCATGTGTTGGAATGGAAGGGAAAATCACGAGGAGAGCAACCATGCCCATTGCTAAATTGGGGTTAAAGCATGGGAGTGTTTACTCAGACGAATGTTCGAATTGTCACTCTGGATCAGGGCAAGATTTCTGCCTCGTCCAATGTTTTGGCCTGATAGTGCTTCTGGAAAACCCCCAACTGAGGCTACCACGTTCCTAGTGCTCTGTGTCCAGTGTCACTCAAGTCCAATCAGGGTTGGCCCACCCTTGAGACCAAATGAAGAAGTCGCCTCAGGGAACAGATTGGTGGGAGGTGCCCAGTTGACTCCACTGCTCCTCCATGTCCTTTCCCTGGATTGGAAAAAGAAAAGAAGGGCAGGACAAACGAGGAATGGAGAGTAATGGGCTAGAGAGTCTCAATCTACCCCACGACACTCTTCAACTTTTCCTCTTTTGCTCTACCCCTCTCTTCCAATTCAGGAAGTGGGTAGAGCAGACTCTGGCACATCACCAAGTAAGGGGGGGCAGCATTTTGCATGCCGCCCCGGGTGCCAGGAGATCTTGGGTTGTCCCTGGGTTCATTGATTCTGAAAATGGGAGGTTCATTTCTGGTATCATGGCTAATAGCCTGTGATACATCTATCTGCCATGAATTTGGCTACCACTGATAGATCTGTTCTTCATGAATTTGGTTCATTCTCTTGACATTCTCATCTAAGCATGTGGTTGCCACTGCAACTTGTGGTTGAGTGTTCTATAAGTTAATTACGGCCTATTATGGATTATGGCAGTGGTTCCCAATCTGGCTCAATGTATCTGGCTCATGACTCCCCGCAGCCTCTTCTTCCTGGCTCATGAGTCCCCGGTAGCTCCTCCTACCTGTTCTCCTGGGCACTGCCATCTTGGATCTTGCAAAATCTCATGAGATCCAAGATGGCGGCACCCAATTCTCATGTGATTTGGCACCTTGGATCTTGCAACATTTTGCGAGATCCAAGATGCTGGCGCCCAGGAGAATAGGTAGGAGCTACTGGGGACATCTCACGACACCACTGTGACTGCGTCACGATGCACAATTTGGGAGCCACTGTGTACCATTGGAAGTGACTGACAATGAAATCAGCGCCAGCTACTTCCGGGTTTTCGGAGGCCAGAAAACGCAGGTAGGAGGCTCTGGGCAGGTTGTGAGGGCCCTTCTCAGCATTCTCAAGAGGCTCGGCCAAAGGCAGGAGCCTCTCAGGAGTGAAAATGTGCCGCTAAAAGCGTAGCGTTTGAGCAAGGTTCTGACAGTCCGAATACCACCAGCAGTTGGCCAAAGTACCACTGGTTAAGAACCCCTGTTTTATTGAAAATAAACTCCAATAATTTCAATAAAACTTGAATTCTTTGCAGGTGGACTTAAAACTGCATCCTTAGAACACCTTCCGATGCTTTTGGGGTGGGAAGGCACCTGTGAAATGTTTCACATGCACCGTCAAAAACAGAAAATGTGCATGAGTGAGAAAATAACGGCCGCGAGAAACAGTAAAACAATAAGTGAGGATCATGAGCACGTGTGCCAATATGCGTGTTTGTAAATATAAAAGAGCTCTTTTTTAATTAATAGCATGGAAGGACATACCCTGTAACTGCTGTACTGGTAGTTTCTGGGCCATCAATATCTTTGCTGCTTTCATTAATAAACTGGCAAACTAGGGAAGAAAGCTGCAGGGGTAGATTATTTGTTTTCTTACCCTAAGCTCTACTTAATCAAGAGCAGTCTTGATCAAACAGGGAAAAAAATGTAAATAGGTTCATTAATTCTACTGGCAATAAACAGGAAGAAGGAGAAAGCTAAACATGAAATAATGTTCTTTTTTAGCCTCGGATATTTCGGGTAGGATTGAATATGGAGAAATCGGGTAGTTAAATGACCCTTCAGATTGCGAGTGACTGGGGGAATGCAGGGGTTTATGTATGGATTAGCACATTGATAGGCCCTGAGTAACAAAAGACGAAGACTAATTGCCTGACAAAGTAGCATGCCGTTCAACTTGGTCACTGAAATTAATTTCTGTTTTCAGGACTGGCAGAAAGCTGCTGCAGAATTTCAGCTCAATACTTAAATTAACTGGGAGTCTAAATTATTTCTTTGCACACACAGTATTAAAGGAGCGGGTTCTTAAATTGATCTTGATTTTTGTATAGTGATAGGGCTGTTCCCTCTCTTTGACCCAGGACCCCGGTCCTTTGAAACTGGGGTGTGCAAGCTGGTACCCAAGTAAGCTGTTTGCTCCTGTGTGTCGCTGTGAGAGGCGTCCTGCTTCCTACAGAGCTGGTTAGCAGCCGGTCAACTTCTGCAGACAGTGTGCAGAGGAAGAGATATAAGAACCTGCTCCATTAATTTCAGTGGCTTGAGTGCATGCGGATATCTTAAACAAATGCTATCAATAAAAGGAAATGGAAGAGGAAAAATCTTGAAATGAATACAACCAAGTGCTTTCCCTCCTCTTCTATATATTTTAAATTACAGTCATGCCTTTCATCATGCAGTGTGCTTTAGCTCTGATGTGTTACAGTGCTCTTTGTTCTGGTGTGATTGACGGCCGTTCTAACCAATGGGAGCAGTGCATTCTGAGCCAATCAGCACCCATTTCCTGCCTAGTAGATCAACAATGTCTCCAGTAGTGGTGTTTGACTTTTGGGGAATGTGTCCCCTGTGCCATTCAAAGTATTGCTGTACTTTTTGTGAAGTTCCTAGTGGAACCCAGGTGCTGAGAACCTGTTCAATATGGGCCCAGCAGTCTCTGTCGTCGTCATAGTGACAGGAAGGTTTATATTTGCAGATAAATTATAATTAGGGCTCTCACCTGATTAAAGAAATCTTAGGTTGATTAATTGCCTGAGTTTTAGGTTCCGCCCCCCCCCCCACAGATTGCACAAACCGTGGGATGGCCCCTTTATTCACCACGGTGGGCTCCAGAGGCTTTCTAGGCCGGCACAACATGGAACGGGCCTCCGAAGGCCCCTACACTTAAGCTCAATACTTAAATTAACTGGGAGTCTAAATTAAAGGGCCTATTGGGTGCTGGATTCCAACACCCCTATATTTGCAGGCTGCTTCCGCGGATACTGAGATCCGTGGAAGCAGAACCCGCAAATAACAAGGGCCCACCTGTACTTTCCTGGGATCTAGTTCCATCAATATCAGTGGGACTTCTGAATACTGTAAGCAGTTATAGGATTGCACAGTTCTATTAACTCTGCACACAGTTGTATTATTGTCTTTGTTTTTGAAAAATAGATTCATGTGTTGTAGATGGCATCATCTCAGAAGAGGTATTCCAAATTCTCTGTCTCACCAGAGGAGATACCTCTTCTAAGCTGCTGCTCACCACTGGCAGTTTTTACATACTTGAACTGAAATAAAATACATACATACATCTGTTGGGGCACCTTTTGTAGTTGATTACATTTTTTAAAAGTGGGTTTATTTAACCCAATTAATTGATTATGCAGCCATGATAATGATGCTGTTGCACTTTATTTTATATGGTGGCTTTGGGGAGTATATAAAGCGCTTTGTTATATCCACATGATAGCACCTGTGTACCTAAAACCAGAGGAGAGAAACAGTGTTCTACCATTTTAAACCTTGAATGTTTTAATCGTTATGTTCCCCCCCCCACACACACACACAATCTGAAATTGGTATAGAAAATCCTCATGAAAAGTGCTCTGTACTGGCCATTGTTGTTTTTCAAAGGTACAGCTGTTTAAAAATTTCCCTTGGAAGCAAATTTTTCATCCATTCCCCCCCCACTCTTTTTTTAAAAAATGTACCTTTTGCCAGTTCCAATGCTCTGAAAAGTACAAGGAAATTAGAGGAGTCTTCTCCTTCCTAGTTTGCTCAATATTTCTTATGCATTCACAGCAATATAAGGTATTCAACAGGTTTTTTTTAAATGAGTTTGGTACAGATGGTGAAACACTCTCCTATCCATTCAATATTGTCCCTCTGCATTGATATTCCTGCATTACTGCAGAGCCATCATGCTGGAACAGACCAAAGCTTTATATTGCAGTCCAGTTTCCTGCCCCCGAGGAAACCTCCCGAATCTACTTCCAAAATCTGCTGCTCTTGATGAAAGCAGGTGCATGCTGGAGAAAGGTGCCTGCAGACCAAAGAGTCCTGGGTGGAGGGATTTTATGACCAAGCTTGTTTTTACTGTTCTATTCTTTCATTTCCTGGATAACGTTTTTAATATTTGAGCAGCCCTATGGGGTGAGTGGGGTTTAATACTTTTCCAGACTGACTTTTTCTTTATATAAACTTCCAAATGTAAAACTCATACTCTCCGAGATTTCACAGATGAAAGTGGGGACACTCTTGTGTACTTATAAATACCCCTGTTTTTACCAGTGATGTAGACTTGAGTCTATTGACTTGGACTCAAGTCGCGTCAATGACTTGACTCAGCGATTGTAAAAGAAAGACTCGACTCGAGACTTGGAGCTTTTTACGACAAGTCCAATTTTATTCAAGTTTAAACCTGTTGCCCCCATTAAATAGATAGGGACTTGCAACCAAAGACTCGGGACTTGGGGGCAAAGACTTGAGACTTGTACCCAGAGACTTGGGACTTGACTCAAGACTTGGAGACAGAGACTTGATCCACATCCCTGGTTTTTACCCCAGAGGCTACTTGTGTGCCCCTCCCCCCAGACTCTTCTCTGCCCCCTGTATTAATTTGCACAAGAAATAACCCATCTTAGCTTCTGAAGCAGGGTGTGCTAGTTAACTGACGGTCACGTGAGAGGGACTGTGGTCGATGTGGTCGACCACTCACCTGCCCCGTTTTGCCTGCTGCCTCTTGAACGTGGTTCCTGTGGTGCAGGTTAGGGTTTGTCCCAGCTCTTCACCACTGTGTTAGAGAGTCCTAATCTCCTCTCAGAAGTTCAACTCTTAAGCTTAGTCATGACCACTACGCTGGTTTTTAACACTGTAGTTTAGGCAGGGGTATATCCAAGACGGAGAAGAAAGGTGTTCTGGGCTGCTCCCCCCGTCAGAGAATGGAGGAATGGTGAACCTAACTAAAAAGAGCAAAACTAAACCAGTTTTGGGGAGCCCCTCTTTTCCTCCTGAGGGTTTGACTCAAGCTCTCGACTGCTAGTATGGGCCCTACTCTTACAACAAGAAGCAAAAATCTGAACAATACGAAAGAAGTCTGTCTTAGGGGGAAGATGGAGGACAGAGTCGCATCAAGGGCTGCAGAGCTCCTATCAAGGAGAAAAGGTGCCCAGCAAGCCACTTGTGCTTTCTGTCTGTATGTCTGTCTGTCTCTCCCTCCCTAGGTGGGACAGTCACCTGACTTTTTCCAGGAGAGCTCCTCCCACATGATAAATTAGCATGAGGCTCTTATGGGACAGAGAAAGGGAATGATAGCGCTTTCCTGAACTTCATGCCAGAGTAGCCAGTGTTAAGGCTACCACACTTGCTTTTATCAGGTTTAAAGTGTTCTGATGTTTTGACTTTGTATGTGCTGTAGACTTGGAGAAGAGGTGGCGAATGTTTAGCGTTTTGTATTTGGGCCTAGAAGACCTACAACACTGCTCAGCTCTGAAGCTCAGGGCACAATCCTGTTGTGCCTCTGTGCCAGCAGAGCGCCTGCTCCGCCCACGCAGCCTGTCGCAAACATGCCGTAAAGCACATTGCGACAGCACACCAGGAAGCGGCGCTGGTGGGAAGGCCCGCACCTTCCTGTCGGCCCAAGGAGTGACATGTGCCAACAGAGATAAGCCGGGGGGGAAGGTGTGGAATGGGGCGAGGGGTAGGTGACGACAGGGGCAGGGTGGGCGTATCTGGCCCGGGAAGGAGGCGGGATTGTTAGTGCCGTATCATACCCCCCTTTCCGGGCCTGATCCGCCAACACATGTGCATGCAGACTTGCGCCAGTCATTTGGCTAGCGATGGTCCAGGTAGACCCTTTGCATGGGCTAGAGCTTTCCCTGGGGCAAGGGAATAAATGTTTTCTTGCCTCAAGGAAACCTTCCGCCTGCTAAATTCCCCCGCGGGATGCAGCATAGCCCGTGCTGGTTCCGCTGCATCAGCACAGAGGGACTTAAGTAGGATTGAGCTGGCTGTTGGATGACCGTACATCAGTCACTATCTCTCAGTCTAGCCTACCTCTCAGGTTAGTTGTGTACAGCAGTGGAAGGAGGGCAGTATGTAAATGCGCCAAGTAAAGAAATACTGTACTAGGAATACAAAAAAAGCTGCTGACTATTTTTGCTTCTTTGTTTTTGAGCTAACTCATGATAAGTGGGTAATGTTGGTAAACAGCTTTCCCTCCTCAAGATCAAACTCTATTGCTTGTTTATTTGCCTCAGTCTTCGAGTGGAATAACCAAACTGAAGGATTCCTATGGCTGAACACTGGCATTTTTCAAATGAATGGCTACAGCAGGAGTCTATAAGCAGGCCATGCAATTCGGAGAATTATCTGACTTGAGAAGTATATTAGTGCCATGAGGTTTAAGAATGAACAACCTAGATCTACAGGGACCTGGAATGAAATATGGTTTCCAGAGTTATATTAATCCCTGACAGGAACAAAACTTAGAATATCGAGCACTACAGAAATATTCCCGTTCTGTACAGAAAACGAAACCTCTGGCAGTCTTTGTTTCCACTCCTGAAGCAGGGAATTGTTGGGCTGTAGTCTTTGAAAGGAGACTTTTTGAAATTTACACAAAAAGGGGGGGGGTCACAATGGATTGATGGTATTCTAGTCCTTCAAAAAAAAAGTCATTTAAGAACCTCTGAGTAGGTTTTTAAAACTTTCCTAGAGAGTTATACACAACATTGATTGGAAGCAGGTTTGTAGTTTGTTGTTCTTATTACAGTTTGCTGCCAGGTGTTAATCTGGTGAACCTTGGACTTCTGAATCCTGTTGTACTCTCCCACCACATTTCTTGCAAGTGGGTGTTTTATTTTTAAATTTATTGTTGCTTGTGTTTTTTTTTTCTTTTTCCTCCGGAATATTTAAACCATCTTTCTACGATTTGTTCCCGTGCTACAATAAAAGAAAGAAACGCATACAAATCATAATATAAAGTATAATACGCTCTTCTAAGAACATGTCACAGTTAGTGGGAAGAAATAGCATGCACAAATAATTAATATACCTTAAGAACAGGAGCTAAGAGCAATCTGAGGATAAGAAAGGCGGTATATAAATACAGAAATAAATAAATAAAATATTTTAAGTAAGCAAGGACGTTTGGGGCCTAAACAAAAAATATATAGCACTTTCTGTGTGTGCAAAATGTCTATTGATGCTGTTGGATATTAGTATCTGCATATTGCAGATGGGGAAGACAGAGGCTGAGAGGGTGTGGCTTGCCTAAGGCCACCTGGTGAGTTCATTTGCAGAGGTAAGATCTGAACCAGCAAAGATGTTGTCGTTTGTCCTCAACAGAGCTTTTTAGTTCTATTTATTTGTTTGTTTGTTTTGTTTGTTTGTTTGTTTATTTTGGCAAGCGCCACGTTTCCACCAGAGATGGCAGCTGTGCACAGTTGTCCCTGCAGGAGGTGAGAGGATCCTTTTGTTCCTGCTGGGTCCTGATCTCTCATTCACACCGCACCCTCCTTCACTAAACCATTCCTCTTTTGAAGGGCCAGGCAGCTAAATGACCAAAACGTGCTCACTGGCGCATCACTACCTCAGCCATTTCCACTTTCAGCGGGATTAGACCAGATTGGGCCGTGTCATGTGGTCATCATAGCAACCCAAATTGCAGCTGCCGTGCAAAGTACTGTTAATGGCACGATTGCTGCTGGTTGAAAAGCACTGGGCGTATGCCCTGAGAGAAAAATTCGTTGGTTTTGTGCATGCAACATTTAACTATACCAGTGTTTCCCAAACTTTTTTGACCTGTGGCTCCCACGACCATTGGCTGCGGCTCCCCATTACATTATGTAGATGCCAGCCAATTGGCATTGTACTAAAACGATTTTAAGAGACTGTGGCGATTTTAAGAGACTCTGGCATTTAAGGCATTGTACTGTTTTCCGAGAGGATTCTGTGGCACTCCGCAGCTCCCCTGGCTGGTTTCCACGGCTCCCAGTTTGGGAAGCACTGAACTATACGTACTCTCAGCAATGGAGCTCAGTCTCACCTAACATAAGGTTCTAAAATAAGGTTCTATTCGTTTCTTCACTTCACATGGTCTGAGCATTGCCTGAAAAATCAGAGCCATCTCCCTGTTTCTGGAGCTGAGATACAAAATCAATTTGGCATCTTAGCCTCGTTAGGGAACAAACAAATTAACCAAGTGATTTTATTTATCCGTTTATTTGTGTGTGCACATGCACATGCCATATAATGTAATAAAACATGGTTTCAGAAGTTTGGAAGTTTAAAGACACTGGGTGAATTTCTCAGTTGAACAAGCCTCTTGTCTGGAATGTTTCCTGCCAAAAAAACACCCCTCTTGACAGGAAATAAACATTAAGAATAATCTTTAATCCCTTGTCTGGTCTATTACCATTAACAATTGATGCCCTTTAATTTTGTGGGATTTTAACTACAAAATGGAATGGCTAAGTAGTGATAATTGGGTTTGCAATCGTACGGTCATTTATATCCCCCGAAATGCAGGAGGCTGAGAGGGTGACATTAATTATTTACCATTTCCTGGCTGTGGTTCCCATTATAGAATGGTCCGGTATCGTCTGTTTCAAACAATTATCACCAAATGAGAGTAAACAAATTGGGGACGTGACGGCTTATTTATAAAATGTGGACTTTATTTAGACAGTGTTGACTCAATTTGTATTTACATGTGTTTTTTTTTCCCTCTTGATGAGGTGGCATTACCCTGGCATTATTTTAAAGCCTTTTCCCTCGTCCGTTGCTTCTGTTTATTTATTTATTTTAAATAAAAATAATAATGTATTTTGTTTGGTAACACTTCTCACAACTGTTACCTGGGGTGCAATGGGGGGGGGGAGCAGGGGTGTGTGGAACTCTTAAAACTTCTCCATTAAGAGGAATAGTGATGTTATCTGCAGGAACACTCAGGTGTTCCTTTGAAACTTGTTTAAAAGGACCTTAGCCTAGATGATGCACCAGGCTCAGTGGGAGGCCAGCTGAGAAATTTGCCAAGGTGCATGAGTTGATATCTAGGCCATCACCTTTCTGAAGGGCTACCTGAGAAACGGTTTGTAACTCATGTTTATTTATTTTATTTATTTATTTTTCACATTTTTATACCGCCCTTCCTCCAAGGAGCTCAGAGTGGTGTACATATTTCCTCCCCTCCTTTTTGTCCTCACAACAACCCTGTGAGGTAGGTGGGGCTGAGAGATAGTGACTAGCCCAAGGTCACTCAGGAAGCTTCGTGGCTGAGCGGGGATTTGAACCTGGATCTTCCAGGTCTAAGTTGTGTTAAAGCTACAATTCTAGGCAAATTTACCTGAGAGGAACCCCTAATGAACACAGTGAGACCTACTGCTGAGTAAGCATGCATAGACTAGCACAGGGGTGGCCAACCTTCCACCATTAGGGCCTCTGCGTTCTTATGAGTTGTGTAGAAGACAGAACCTTGGCAGCTGCAATTGCTGATGGTACTGCTAAAGCAGCTGCACCTGCTGAAATGCCCTCACCTATGCAACCATTAAAGGGCCAGGAGCATTTAGGTTGAAAGGTTGGCCACCCCAGACTAGCACTTGAATAATTTCTATATTTGGGATAATTTAAATTCTATTTTTTTAAAAATATTTGTTTTAAACTATCGGAACCCACTTATAAGTTTGGGATGAAAAGTGTTAGATCTTTACATGAATAACATTTAACCTTCTAGCAAATAATTAAGGATTAAATGTTTTGATCTGGCAAGCAATTCTTCAGTGTGTGCTCCAGACCATTCAGCACAACAGATTACTGTTAAGAGATCCTGAGTTGCTGAGCCACAGGAAATCTAGTTTTCCGAAAAGAAGACTCAAATCACCAGTGTGACTGTAAGTTACTTTTAAATAGGTGCAGTTCCGTTTGTTTTGTGTGTGTTCATAATTTGTGTGTGTTTCCATATGCATTCATAAAAAATCGAGAGTCAAGTAACTTTATTATGAATGCTCATAAACGGCAGAGCTGCTATTTATTATTTCCTCCAGTCCTTGGTGTTTTTATTGCATTTTTTAAATACAGTTGTCAGCAAGAAAAAAAATATAGCCTGAGACAATACTCTGAAAACTACTTGTTATATGTTGTTCTGTGCCCTCCTCTGATGTCTTTCTGCATAAGCAGATTTTTGTTTTCTTTTGTGCGAGGATTTAAAAAAAGAAAGAAAAAAATAGTTTTGATTGCCTTAAATTGGAGCTCAGATACAGTAACCAACATGAGAACTGGTAGGGTAAAATGTAACATCATCCCTACTAGGTAAAGTTGTCCAATTAAGCACAATGTCAGAAGTTTTTAACATTTGAATTGCTGCAAGGGGATACTAATTTCACCCTTAACGAAGGAGTCTGCATTGCAAAACTTCACTTACAATTTTAGAATATCCATCAGTCTGTGCCAAAAAAACAGCCTTGGGCAATGAATGGGCGAATGAAGATACCTTTTATCTGGGGGGTGGGGTGGTTCAGCTCTTGAAAAATAAGAGGGAAGAAGGGACACACGGAAATCTCTTTATCTCAACAGTTTCCCATATCCTTCCTGTTGACAAGCAGAAACATTTCACCTGCCAGGTTTCTGCCTCTTGATAAGTCACTTTTTCCATTGCTTTTGAACATGTATGTTAATTAGGAATGTATCAAGGGATTTGGTATCCCTGGGTCATTGACCTGAGGCAGTGAGTTTAGGCCTTTTCTAATTGAGCACACAGAATTGATTTTCAATTTTGATATTAAACAGGGCCAGCCAGTCTGTCCATGAGACCAATTGACATGGCCTCCTCAGGTAGCAAATTGGTGGGAGAGCAGAGCACCCACCACTGTACGTATTCAAACTTGCTTCAATTGCTGCTGCTTTTCCTCCTGCTCCCTGAATTGCAGAAAGAAGAGGGCAGAGCAGGAGAGAAGAGTGGTGGGCTAGAAGGGCTACAGAGCTCTCCTCTCCATCGTACCTCCTGTTCTCCGTACATTCTGTCAGGGATGTGGATCAAGTCTCTGGGTCCAAGTCTCGAATCAAGTCCCAAGTCTCTGGGTTCAAGTCTCAAGTCAATTTCCAAGTCATTGCCCCCAAGTCCCGAGTCTTTTTTTGTGAATTGTGAGTCCCTATCTATTTAATAGATAGGCCAGCGGGTTAAACTGCTGAACCATAAGCTGTCGATCGAAAGGTCGGCAGTTGGATTCCCGCGACGGGGTGAGCGCTCGTTGCTTGGCCAGCTCCTGCCAACCTAGCAGTTCCAAAGCATGTCAATGCGAGTAGATAAATAGGAACCGCTTGTGGGAAGGTAAACAGCGCTCCGTGTTCCAGCTGCATGCTACGCGCTGCGGCAAAGAGGGTCATGCCGGCCACATGACCACGGAGGTGTCTTTGGACAACGCTGGCTCTTCGGCTTTGAAATGGAGATGAGTACCACACCCTCGAGTCGGACACGACTGGACTTAATTGTCAGGGGATACCTTTACCTTTTTTATCTATTTAATGGGGAAAACAGGTTTGAACCTGAACAACATTTGACTTGTCATAAAAGGCTCCAAGTCTCGATTCGACAACCTGCTCCTGAAGCTGCTCCTGGAGTCTTGACTTTTACAATCGCCGAGTCAAGTCCGAGTCGAGTCATTGATGCGACTTGAGTTTGACTCAGGTCCGAGTCAATAGACTCAAGTCTACATCACTGCTTCCTGTCCCCCTCTTCCTTTTCCAGTCCAGGAAGTAGGTGGAGCAGATGCTGGTGCATCACCAAGTAAGGGGATGGGCAGCATTTGACAGTCTCCCCTCCATTTGAAGTCTTGGGCCTGCCCTGATATTAAGGAGCTGTTCCTAAGAGCTATGTGACTCCTCCCACATGGTGAAAGAGCCTCTTGTCTCTTTGCTTTCCCCAAGAGCAGTTGCCTTGTATTTCCTGCCAACCTGCTCCTGAAGCTATGGTAAGTTTTTATAGTGGGTTGTGATGCAGCTTGCTGAGGAGGGGTCTGTTTGTGTGTTTTGGTTTGGGTTAAAGCCAAAAACTCTCTTTGGGCACATTGGACACGTTTGGAAATGTTTGCCTCCTGGCCAAGATTTTCATGACTTTCATTGGAAATCTTTGCTCATCTTGGTTGTAAATTCTCCCTTGCTCAATAAATTGCATTGTTAAGCTGAGTTTATTTTAGTAATATGCAGATCTGCACTTATGTCATTTGTACGCCATATTTGTTCTGCTGGAAAGAAAGAAAAATGTAAATTCCTTTAACAATAACACTGATAGCAATACACACACACACACACACACACACACACACACACACACACACACACACACGTGTATGAGTGTGTGTATATATCTATACTGTATCGACATATCTGTATCTCTAAATATAATATAAAGTCATGATCATTGGTGCCCGTTACCGGAAACATGTGCATCTGTGTAAATAACTGCACCTAAATAAATTAGTTTTTAAAATGGAATTCACTCAACGTGAATAGTCACTTAAAATGTAACTGGAATTGACTGTGTCATGTATCAGCCTAATAGCTGGAGCCCTGGTTCAATACAATGAACTTGGGGAGGTTTTCTTAATGAAAGAACTGACGTTTTCTGTGCAGTAGCTGCATTCATCAGATTGCATCCTGTTCATTACACTACAAAGGACTGCCAATGTGAATTGTTAGGATCATCTGTTAAGGTGAGCCTGATAGGGACGGGAGATAAGCGAAGGAATGAGCAGCTTTGGCTCTTTAACAAGGGTATTCAAAAGGTATGTGGCTTTGATGACCTTTTCACCAGTGCATTAGAATCCATGCTATGGGCAGTAATTGGCCTCCGGACTTCAGCCCTCTTAAACCTGCATTCAGCATACTAGAAATGAATAATCTCTCGCCTACATGATGTTCCATGCTAACAGTGCATTATGTAAGGGCCCCGATATTTAATTTGGTTCTGTTTAAATAACTATGGATGATATCAGAAAGAAGCACTCTCTCTACCTTTCAATTAGGGCTAATTAGGCTGTGAGAACTGCCCTGTTTTGTGGTGCTAATTTGGAAAGGTGCCACATAGGGAGGGTTGATTTCTTCAGAGAGAAGATGAGCCCTGAGCCAGTGGGAAATGGGAAATAAACCAGACATGCTGATTGGCAAGGTCAAATCTGCAAGGCCCAATGCTGAGTAAGGAGCAGGCACATTAATTCAGGGGAGATTTGCATCTCCTCTGTCCCTTCCTTGCACAATAAGAACATTGCTACATTGGCTTCCTAGGAAAATGCAAAGGAAAGAGATTTGAATGGCAAAGATGGGGGTAAAAATGTGGATTTAATGCTCAGAATATCCAGCCCATTAAAAGGGCTGTATGCTCTAGAGAGATGTATGTCCATCCTTAAACACATTTGGGAATCTCAGGCTGTTTTGAAACCAACATTGTTACCCAGCTTTAAGAAGGTAAGGGTGGAGGGTCCTGCTGGATTGGGCCAAAGACCGGTGTCATCATCCAGCATTTGGTGTTCCACAGTGGCCAACCAATTGGGAAGCCCACAGTGGCCAACCAATTGGGAAGCCCACAGTGGCCAACCAATTGGGAAGCCCACAGTGTCCAACCAGCTTCCTCAGAGAAACCCACAAGTAGGTGAAGAAGGTATACCTCTCTCCCTCCATTGCTCCCCTACAACTTGTATTCAGAGGTATACTGGCTCTGAACCTGGAGCCAGTAATAGTAGCCAGTAATAGGCTTACCCCCCATGAAGTTGTTGAATCCCTTTTGAAAATCATCCAAGGTAGTGGCCATTGCAACACCTTGTGTTCCACAAATTCCACTGTGTGTGAAGAACCTCCTTTTGTCTGTTCCTCAATCACCCGCTCAGTGGTAAAGCAACTGCTTTGCGTGCAAAAGGTCCCGGGTTCAATCCCTGACATCTCCAGGTAGGGTAACTAAAAACCTCTGTTTGAAACCGTGAAGAGTCACTGCTTCGAGTGGTCTCACTCAGTACGTCAGCTTCCCATGTCCCTGTGTGAATGTTCAAAAATTGGGTTGCCTTGCAGAAGTGGGGTGGGACTTTTCTGTTGCAGCTATGCTGGATGGTTGATTATGTGTTGCTGCTGGTCCACACAGCGGCTTATTTCTCCGTGCAAGAGAAATGCAGTCGCATGGAGATTTGGCTGATGGTGTTTTTTGTAATATCTGCTTTGTGTACATTTGAGCATTTGGGTGGAGTTAGGTAGGAGGACACCCCTCCAAACAGCATCAAGTCATATCCCAAACTGGCAGTGATGTAGACTTGAGTCTGTTGACTCAGACTCGAGTTGGACTCAAGTCGCGTCAGTGACTTGACTCGGATTGACTCGGCGATTGTGAAACTCGACTCGAGACTTGGAGCCTTTTACAAGAAGTCGAATTTTATTCAAGTTTAAACCCGTTTTCCCCGTTAAATAGATAGGGACTCACAACTTGCAACCAATGACTCGGGACTTGGGGTCAAAGACTTCGGATTCGACTTGAGTCTTGGACCCAGAGACTTTGGGACTTGACTCGATACTTGATCCACATTCCTGCTAACTGGCAGCCTTATGATCCAGCTGGTCCCGGTTGCTGGCTTGCTCCCTGTCTGTTGCTTCCTGCAGAGACTAGAAATCTCCCTGTCGCTGTCTGCCTCAAAACACACTCACCCTTCAGCCAGAACACTGTTGTTCTTCAGTACAAGAGGGGAGAGTGTGTTATCTGACCCTGTTGCACTTCGATTCAGGTGCCCACTTAATTTTGGAGGCCTCCCATTCAGAGAGCTGGGGGGCATTAGCAGCTGTTATTCCCTTACGGTCTGTTCCAGAGCAGACATTGCTTAGAGCCAAAGATTGACTGTCATATCCTGCTACCCACTGAGTCTCTGTATGTGACGGAGCCAATATTCTGATCCATTGACCTAAAATGGATAGCCATAACTCCAAAACCTGTTTCCATCTCCCTATACTTCCCACTGGATGTTGCGGGAAATGGCCATATTATTCCGCCAATGAGTTTGTCATCCCTGGACTTCTTTCTGGTAAGTGCACAACATTATCAAAAATGCACAACCACCTTTAGGTGAACTATTTCTATAAGTCAAAACAGCCAACTGAACAAAAAAATCTCCCTAACATCAGGGTTGGTTACCTTACAGCATAGGTATCATCAGTCGACACTGAAGAAAAAATGTTGAAAATATTTCAGAGACATATTTGAAAATATTTCACAGAGATATTTGAAAATATTTCACAGAGAAAATATTTGTGAGTTTACATTTTCATAAGGATTGTTCCAATTTATATAAACCTGATCTAATCTTTCTCTCCAATGCAGCATGCCTTTATCATTGCCCTGTCTAGCTTTAATCGTAGCAGACGATCATTATATTCCAAGTTTTTCAGCAGCTTCCCCCCCCCCGCCAGTGTCTTGTCGCTTCTTCACTTTTCCTTTTTTGTTTCTAATTTTCTACGAGGGATGTTCATGCTTTTGCAAATAGGTTACTGGCCAAAATCCGGTGCTTATTCCTCATTCTTTTTTGTAAGCATTTAAAAGTAAAATGTGTGGTGCGTGCTCTAAGACGGGTTCTCAACCACCAGTGGTACTTCGGCCGACTGTTGGTGGTACTCGGGCCGCCAGAGCCCCGCTCCAACGCAGCACTTTTGGTGGTGCATTTTCGCTCCTGAGAGGCTCCTGCCTTTGGCCGAGTCTCTCAGGAACGCTGAGAAGGGCCCTTGCACCTGCCCAGAGCCTCCTACCTGCGTTTTCTGACCTCTGAAAACCCAGAAGTGATTGACAATTATGTCATCGCCAGTCACTTCCGCTGGTACACAGTAGGAGGTGGTACTCGGCCGGGAAGGGGTTGAGAACCCCTGTTCTATGACATTGCCTGCAATTTCTTTAACAACTTCCAATGCATCTTTCCATTATTTATCTATCATACAGTGCTATCCGATGTGCATTTTGTACCCACAGCAATGTTGCTTAACTCCAAATTGCCTGAGTCCCTTTCCCGACTGTAGGTCAGCCAGGGCTGACCTCTTCTTTCCCGCTTCAGTCTGGGACTCTGTGAAACTGGGAATGGGTGGGGCAGGGGGAGCAACTCTGTTCACACGCTGTTGCTTTCATTCATTTATTTAATTTATTTAATTTATTTATTTTTCACATTTTTATACCAAAGAGCTCAGGGTGGTGTACATAGTTCCTTCCCTCATTCTGCCCTCACAACAACCCTGTGAGGTAGGTTAGACTGAGAGATAGTGACTGGCCCACGGTCACCCAGGAAGCTTCATGGCTGAGCGGGGATTTGAACCTGGATCTTCCAGGTCTAAGTCCAGCTCCTGAACCACTACTACACCATCCTGGCTCTCATGTATTTATCAGTAGATCTGTTTGTTTTTGTTGATAGCCAAATAAAAACACGATACACCATCATACGGTATTTTTAAAAAAGCGTTAAAGACTGCAACATATTGGTGTTAAACCTGATATTGATGCTTAAGAATTTGCACCTGTGAATACGAACACAAAACACCACAATTTGCATTTTAATCTGACTTAAAAACAAACAAACACCATTTTCAAACACCTCTATTTATCAGTGCTGCTCTTTCTGGCCAAATGGATGGGGGACTTTCAAGTACCAACCCTGCTGAGGATCCTCACCCATCCTTCCTCTGGTCAAAAGAATTGGATTGGTGCCCTGAAAATAATTTTTATGTACTTTTGCCTATGAATAATAATAATAATAATAATAATAATAATAATAATAATAATAATAATAATAATAATAATAATAATTATTATTATTATTATTATTATTATTATTATTAATGAAACACACACAGCCCCCCCCCTTTTAAGTTGGAAGTAAATTTCAATTTTCCACCATTTTTAAGCAGAATGAATATAAGAATTTAAAAACAAAAGCCAAGCTTGGTTGTATCTCAACACTCAGTTAAACCATCTTCTAGATTTTGTTGTTTTGTTTTTTTAAAGGAAATTGTGTGGTCATGTCAGTTAACTTTTCATATTGTTACTAAGTATAAATGAGGATAAAGTTTATTTTTGGAAATCATCATCATCATCATCATCATCATCATCATCATCATCAGTATTTATATACCGCCTTTCTCGGTCATTGGATTTCTCCTCTGACTAATCCAAGGCGGTGTACATGGGCAGGCTGTCCTAACCCCCCTTGGCATTTTTTACAATATATATATAAATGTCCAATCTCTCATGAACAGCTACCTTCCAGGTGGTATCCTTTTACAGTCTGACTTTTTTCTGCTGGCTGGCGCCTCCCACACTCGACCGACGCAGCTGGAAGCTCTTATCTCTCCTCCTGGAGGCTTTCACAGCTTTTTGCTGGCGGCGTGTCTCGAACTTATCAAGTTCACTGGTCTTCCGGCTTTGAAGGCAGCAGCTCTCCCCACTAAGCCAGACTCTTCTGGCTTAAGATGACCAGGATTATGATGCCCACCGTTTCACTGTAGAAATAGGTGGTATATATATAAACCACATTTCCTCCCAGCCCACAGGTGTACACATTTAACCCCTGTTGATTATATACACGCTTGGGTAAAAATGCCTTATTAATTAAAGGATCCACAGGTTCTCTCTCTTCCCCCCCCCTCACCTGTTATGCAGTTCTTAGCGAAGCCCCCGCCTCGAACAGGGCCACTGGCTAATGTGCAGGTCCTTGTGTTCGCCAAACTGCATCGGCCTTGGAGTGGGAAGTTTGTCAGGCAACCTGCTTTTTTGTTGGACTTGAAAAGCAGCAGGGAAAAAAAAGAGGTTGCACTAAAGACCATTAAGAGGCCCCAAGACCCACATTTCAGTGTTCATCATTTGTACCGATTATGGTGTGACAGCTCTTGAGTTTCCAATGATAACAGCCATCTGACTTGATCTGAGTTCAATGGATTTTCACTGAAATAGAATCATCGCCTTTGTGATGGATAGAAAAAGTAAGGCAATACATCCTGATAAATGCTCCGGCTCCCCCCTCCCCACCTTCCCTGACTGTGACCTTGTACAGTCTGTAAGTGAAGAGAGCTGAGCATCGTCCGCCGCTGAAATGCATCAGGCCTTTGAAATTTAAGTAGCTCTGAAACCCATCAATGGGGTGAAGGGAGAATGGCCTGAGAAAACGATGGATCATGCTTAGAGGGCTCCCAGGGAAACGGGGGGATGCTGAAGGTCAGTATGCAGACATGCCCTGAAGGAGCGACTCATTCGCATTCAGATCTCAGCGCCACCGCTGCTGTGGCAACCTGCGCACAGATCAGGAGGAAAGCGGAATAAAACCAGAATCCTGGAGCATATCATTTCTTCTCTGAAGCATAAAATAGCTGCCTCCTCAGTGTGGCAATGCTGCTCTGTTCTCAAAGTGTACAAATCCCGATCACGTTGGGAAACGTTTCCCGTTTGAATTAACCGCTTGCGCGAGTTGTGTCCACTCAGTGCCCCAAGCTATGTGAAAAATTGTGAAAGTGCGAGGCTGGGGATCTGTCCGCAAGGGCTATTCTTGTTTCTGTTGCTAGTTTCATCGTGGCATGTGGTACTTTGCGGAACTGGTGTCAGGAAAAAAGAAAGAACAAGGAGCCAGGTCTCTGCCCCAAAGGTCTTGCAATATAAAATCCAATCACGGAACAGTGACAAAGAGAGAGGAGGAAAAGGAACAGCCAAGGATGGCAAAAGATGAACGGGAGCACATGTGGGCCTCCTTCCAGTTGGGGCTAAGGATTGAGGGCCAAATGTATACAGGATGGTAGGAGATGATGGGTTCGTTGGTTTAAACCTGAGTGTGCTCCAGTCGCCTATGAAGCGGAGGTTGGGGGCTAAACCCACAGTCTCTTCCCCAGGCATCTTTTCCTCAAACGAGTCCTTTTTGAGGTATTGAGCTCAGCTGGGGAAAATAAAACCTCTGGAGGAGCAGAAGCGATGGGAAAACTTGATTCATTTAACCCGATACACTTTTTGCACTAAAAATTAGGGTGCACTAACCCTAACCCCGCCTCCTACTGTATGCATAACTAAGGGTGGATCCATTGAACACATGAGTCTGTCCCTGTTGCCTTTAGTTTGGCTCTCTGAGTTCAGCAGCAGCATATCCCGGTGGGTCGCTGCCCCCTCCTCACACCCATGAAATGAGTGCAGCTCCACAGCAGCACTGTGATCCTCTTATGCAACTCTTACAGCCCAATCCTGTGTCACTCTTGCACTGGTTTAACAGTAGATCCACCGGTGTAAGAGCAGTTATGCCAGTGTAACTTGCTGTACGCCGACCGTCGCAGGGTACACACTGGTGTGTACCCTTTCGGATGCCACGCACGTGTAGTTCAGACGCCGGTACAACTCTGCTGGCACAGGGGGCATTTCAGGGGCACCCGAACACCCTCAGAATACCCCCTGCGCCAGTTGAGTTGCGCTGGTGTCTGTCCTGCAGCTGAACTGCGCATGCACGGTGTCCAAGAGGGTACATAGCAGTGTCCGTCCTGCGTCGGTCGGCGTACGGCAAGTTGCACTGGCATAACTGCTCTTACACCTGTGGATCTACTGTTACACCAGTGCAAGAGTTACACAGGATTGGGCTGTTATTCATGTGAGCATACTTGTTCCAAATCCGTTTGCGGTGGATTCATCCAGTATCTTTTGTTAAGTCCCCTTCCTTTACCGCTTCCGTTTCAGGTGTCTCCACAGTGGTGCGCTTGTGGAGAGAATTTCCAGGAAGTTTCTTTGGCGGTTCACGTCCGCCAGGTGCCAGTCAGAGCTGTGACCCACTCTGAGTTGCTTTCAAACAAAATTAAGTGAAATTAGTCCTGAAATTTGAACTTGGTTACCGTGCCTAAAGCAGGAATTGCTGAGCAATTTAAGGGGCTTATTAGCATTTTATGCAAATCAGTTATTACTGTTCTCTACTTCCTTAATTATCTATGTTATTTCAATACAACACTTTCTTTGATGTCCCAATTCTATATTTAAATAGTGCAAGATTTCTATCGTATCCGCCCGCTGAGGTTTCTTCCATACAAAAACATGCCAACAGCAGCTATTTTAGAGGCTACTGGGAAATGTCTAATTGGTTAATCCCATTTGAGTTATGAAGGGTGTATTGCCACTCACAGAAAATCAGAAACATGCGATGTACAGGCTAGGAGAAGTTTACTAAAACCTCCAAGACTTCCCCTGAATTATAGCCCCAAAGACGTTTTGTCTCTTAGATATCCAATGGGAAATGACTCAAAAGAAAACACACACGCAAATGTTTAAAAACCTTCAGACTTCTTTGAAATGTGCTAAATGATTGATTCATAGGAGAAATATTTTGAAGTAAAACATGAAGTCATTTTTCCCCTTGGATTGCAAAGTATTGAAATGAGGGGGAGTGGGACTGAAAGGATAACAGTGTGTTTTTAACCCTTGGTCCCCAAGAGGTGGGAAATGAAAGTGGGGAGGGGGAAACTAAACTCCCTTATGGCTACGATTCAAGCATTCTGCAAATACATCATCATGATTTGCAGGGCGAGAGTTTTATACTGTAGATTTGTCACAATCCTGTGTTTGCATATTAATCATGTGTGATTGTAGCATTTTATAGTTGCTGTTATACATTCAGTTGTTCCCATGAATGCAGATCAGGAATCTTCACTCTGTGGGGTGGCATCTCCCTCTGGTTTGCTTTGGAGAAATCTCCAAGTCTGCTGCTGGCTAATACTGTATAATGTTCCTCATTTTCAAGGCATTAGCAGGTACATGATCGCAAGCAGCTCTTTGTTTGAATATCTTTAAATGCAGTTCTGGCTGACCTCACCCCCCTTTTTGTGATGGATATTGATAGATATAGAAACCTGAATTCAGCATTTAGTGAACCCTCGATTTAGCAGACTAATGGGGGGCGGGGTCTCCATGAATACCAAAAGCCCACTGCATCTAAATGCACACACATGTGTGCAGAATACAAACACTTAACTATCAAAATGTATTCATTTTCTCACCACCACGCATGCAGATCTCCCAGTCTGACACTCTACAGAGCATGTCAGCACATGCACGCAATATATACTGTATAACCAAATGTGAAGCAATAACGCTGTAGTCCAGTGTTTCTCCAACTGTGGGTCAGGACCCACTTGGTGGGTTATGACCTGATTTCTGGCGGGTCCCTAATTGCCTCAAGTCCTGAGTCTATTAAAAAAATCAGATAGCTACTAAATGCCCTTCAAAGAACTGAGCTCCTGCAGTTTACAAGTTAGCTGCTAATTGCCCTGCAAAGAGCTGTGCTCCTGCAGTTTGCAAGTTTGTGTAAATATAGGGAGATAAATGTTTGAGCATCTTTTTTTCTGGTTGTGGGGGCAGATGAAGGTTGGGTCACATAACTAAGCCCCTCAAGCCTTGAGGCTGTTCATGAGGGCTATCTCATTACGAGAAATGGATTGTGTTTTTTTGCAAATAAATAAAATATTACTTGTAAATAAATATATTACTGTATTTCTTTCTAGATCACCTTTTTATTTTAATCTTGTAAAGCTCGGTGGGTCCCTTTCCACCCTCTGCCTTTCACTAATTCCTGCCTGGCTGCATTCAGACACAAAGCTAGTAGCAGAGTCCCCAGCCCTTTCTTTGCAGAAGTGGCTGGGCAGGCAAGAAGGATGCAATAGTGAGGAGGAGGAGGAGAGCTTCGCCACTGCATCCTCCTGGTTGGGCAGGCAAGAAGGAGGCAGAGGTAGAACAGTCCTCTTCTGAACGCTTTTGGAAGTGGACCAATCAGAGCAGGATCACGGTGGCCCCCTACTCTGATCACTTGAGGCAGGGGCTGGAGGAAGAGGTGAGTTTCTGCTGCCCAAGCCTCCTCTCACTCCTTCTCAGCAACCCAGAAGAGGATCAGAATGCTGGTTCAAGCAGCTGGGCGGAGAGCAGGCCGGAGAGGGGTGGTGGGCAGATGCAAGGTGCCACTTCAGACCCCGGCCATAAGTCCTGTAGGAAATTTGAGGCGGAGTAGTTCTCTCTTCAGATCCTGCTAGGCCAGTAGTTCCCAAAGTGAGAGGCGTGACTCCCAGTGGAGCCCTGGAAACCAGCCAGGGGAGCCGCGGAGTACCACAGAATCCTCTTGGAAACGTTTTTGCGGCATTGGTGTCGTCTTGTATTACAGCTTTTGCAAGTACCAAAAGTAAATGGCATCCTTTAAAACTTGTGCCTGAGTGGCCGGATGTCTGCCCAATATTTTACCTTTCCTTGAGGCATGTCCTAACCGCAGCTGAAGATAGCAAAGATCTGCGGATACCAGGGTCTGCATAAAAACCCTGTTTAAAGGGAAAAGCCCCCCCCCTCAGCGCCATTTTACCTTTAAATCACTAAATTGCTGCGTTTACAAGCCTCCACGAGGCTTCTTGAAGCTGCACGACCCACTTTCGGGTTGCGCGAAGGCTTCCTTCCAGCCTTGTCCTAGGGTGCTTTCTGGGACAAGACTGGGAGGGGGGGAACGGGAAAGAGCTTTCGTGTGACCCGAAAGTGGGTCGTGCAGCTTCAAGAAGCCTCATGAAGGCTTGAACACACAACAATTTTGCTATTTAAAGGTAAAACGGTGCTTTGGGAGCTTTTTTTCCTTGTGTGGACATTCGCGGGTCTGGGTGTAACAAATCCGCGGGTCCCGAACCCGCGAATAAAAAGGGTCCACTGTATTCTAATCTGTATTTAAATTGGCCCTTTATGTCCCCCCCCCCTCCAAACTAAGGTTCAGAATATCCACCTTCTTAGTTGCAAACAGAGGTCTCCAGCTGACTGAAGCGGCCCAACGTCTTTTGAAGTGGCTGCTAGAACTGTAGCGGAGTTTTTTCTCACAGGGAAGTACATTGTTCCTAGTCTGAAATTATACAGTCTAAAATCATCATCATGTATTTTCATCAGGATGAAATATCGAGAACGCTTCTTAGTGCAAGGTTTTATTAATGATGTGCTGTCAGAAGCTGGATGCTCTGCATATTTGCATATTAAACAGCTGAGTGAAGAAACATTCCTTTTATTGCTGCAGGGAATAAATCAGTTTAAAGCAAGTTCTCATCATTTATACTCCTTTCTGCTAAATCTTCTTTTATTGAAATAAATTGTTGAAGTGCTTTGCTCATTCTTTGAATACTGATGAAATTTACCTTGATAGGAACCCAGGAAAACATAATATTTTCTTAAAGGTGCAGTCTTATCGAAGTCTGACGTTTAGTGATCTGCAAGAAAAATTGTAAACACCAAAGTAAGACTGGCTCAAAACTCTGATGTGCATAAGATTGCAAATGTTTAAATAATTTCAAAAATTCTCAAACTTCTCAAAGCTGTTAAAAGAATCATTTATGCCAGGAATAATTTGGTTGAGCCAGAGTGAGGCCTTTTTTGTAACACAATAGCCGTGTCAAACATAGTGGAATAAAATTTGATACATACGATATTCTGAGGATGTAGTTCTGTGCTTTGGGTCGCAGACGCCACGTGCCTGTTTTCAAAAGAGGGCGGGAAATGCAAAAAATATTGAAACACCATATCTGCCCTGAAAATTGCACATGTTGAACTCTGTTTGTAATTAGAGGCCGTGCTCCATGACCTATCAACTGCGGTCGATGAGGACAAAGGACAGAGCTTTCTTAGTACAGCTAGTCCTCGCTTAAAGTCGTTTAAAGTTCTTTCATTTTAAAGTTGATGGGAAAATGCCATAGGATCGTTTGCGTTTATCAATTCACCTATGGTAAAATTGGTTTCATTATAAGTCGTTGCGCTTAAAGTCACCGTTTCCAAGAAGAACTTTAAGTGAGGGCTTGGTGTACTGGAACCCAGGTCATGAAATTCCTTCCCCAGGAGGTCGGCTGGTCCAACTGTTACTAGCTTTTAGGCAGTGAAAATACTTTTGTTTCATTTACCCTTTCTTTGATTCTGTTCTGTTGCTTTTCAGCTTTTGCTTATCCTCCCAGCTCTGACTCTGAATTTTAAAAAATTAACTATTTGGTTGCTTTGCTGCCTTAAAAAATGCAGCCCTATAATGTATAACATATTTGAATGTTTTCATATTGGATCATTATAATGATATGGTTTATATTGATTTTTAACCACCCTGATGGTTGAATGGGATGGAAGAGATGGGGATATACGTGCTAGTTATTTATTTAAAATATTTTGCGTTCAGATGTGACGTTCAACCCCCTGCAGATTTTTTTAAAGGGGCTCTAGAAAGATTTAAAGTACACTGCAACATGATAGCGCTGTTGAAGATTATGATATTGGAATGAACATTGATGTAAATATTCTTGGTTACGAGTTCAAATCGTAGCTTGCCCCCCACCCCCGGTGGCCATATCCAAGGTGCCTGGAAAGATGTAAAAACGTACTGTAATGTGATAACTAGCTTGAGCAGTTAGCGATCTTAATGAAGTTTGGTGTACACACTCCCAGTGGAATTCTCCATTTGACGCTTGGATGTCGACTTGACACTGTACCTACAGTTGGACCTCAGTATCCTTGGCTGTCCTGTTCCATACCCCCACCACCACAGAGAGCGAAAATCTGCGGATACTGGAGTCCACCTTCAAAACGCTGTAAAAAGGAGGAAAAAAGCCCCCTCCCCCGATCACTGTTCGTACCTTTTAAGTGGCCAAACTACGCCATTTCCAATCCTCTGCAGGGCTTCTGCAAGCCTAACAACCCATTTCTGGATCGCGTGAAGGCTCTCCCCCCCCCACCAGCCTTGTCCCAGAATGCATCCTGGGGCAAGTCTAGGAGGGGGGAAGAGCTTTTGTGTGACCTGGAAGTGGGTTGTTAAGCTTGCAGAAGCCCTGCAGAGGCTTGAAAATGGTGTGGTTTGTCCACTTAAAGGTACAAATGGGGGTTGGGGAGCCTTTTTCTCCTTTTTACTGAGTTTTGAAGGTGGACATCATGGATCCGGGACTTTGCGGTAAGTCAAATCCGTGGATCAACAGATCCGCGGATAGAAAGGGTCCACTGTATTTTTCAAGGGGGTGGGGAGATGTAAAATGCATTGTGATGAGATATCCGTTTTGATACATCAAAGCAAAAGTATGTTGCACGGACTGTGGACACGATTCCCCGCACACTTGTTTTCAAGCAGTTCAAAAAATGTGTAAAATACTCTGAAAGTTATAACTTTCAGAAACATGTGAGTGATCGCCATGAAACTTGGTAGGTATGTTTGCAACACCATTCCCTGCTTGAAGGAGACAAAATGCCAAATGCATGGGGAGAATCTTGAAAGCCAGGCTCCGCGAACATTGCGACTTACTTGTTGACGTGTCTGTGTGTATTTGAGTAAAAGCCATTTTCTGCTCTTAGCACAGCTCTGCAAATTCCAGGATCAATATAACGCTTTTGTTGCCTGTCTCTGTCTTGTCTCTTGGTGGCACCATGACTTTAGAAGTCCACAGGCTCAAAGAATAGTCTGAAAGGGGAAAGATGACGGAGAGTTGGAAATATATATCACCTGGCTTTTTAACTAAGTAAATTCCTTGCTGTAGATTCAAAATTGGTATCAGCATGAATTATGTGGGAAGGAATTTGGGAATCAAGGACAGCAGGAAGGAATCTGAGACGTTATAAAATGGAGCAATGTGTGTGACTAGATATGGGTACAGAATATCATCTCCACAGTGAGCCAAGAGTCCTGCAAACATTCGAACAGGATTTTTCTCCCACTATGGAGATGCCGTTGAAGATCGGTACGCCATAGTGAGTTCTCCTCCTCCTTGCCATAGGCTTAGCTAGTGTGGTGTAGTAGTTAGTTTAGAGCAGGGGTTCTCACCCCCTTCCTGGCAAAGTACCACCTCTGGTGCCACTCTCCTGATGCATACCACCGGAAGTGACTGGCAATTACATCATCACCAGTTACTTTCAGGTTTTCAGAGGCCAGAAAATGCAGGTAGGAGGCTCTGGGCGGGTGGGAGGGCCCTTCTCACGCTGCTGAAAACAGCACTGCTGAAAGAGGTGTTGGAGCCGGGTTCCGGTGGTCCAGTGGTCTGAGTACCACCAGCAGTCAGCCAAAGTACCACTGGTGGTACTAGTACCACTGGTTGAGAATCCCTGGTTTAGAGCATCAGACTATGACTAAGGAGACCTGGGTTCAAGCAAATCTCCACTCAGCCAAGAAGGAGGGGCTATAGCTCAGTTACAGAGCGCTGGCTCTACACACACACACTCTCACTCTCACTCTCACTAAAACACTGGAAGGCCACTGCCAGCCAGAGTCAAGAATACTGAGCTAGATGGGCCAATGGTCTGACTTTCCTGTGTCCCTATGAAGCCCACGGAGTCCTTGGGTCAGGCACCGCCTCTTAGCCCAGGGCTGCTACTTGTCCATACGGCGGCGCCCCCGCAAGCACTCAAAGTTCTCCCTGTAGGTAGTGTCTTTCTTAGGTGACATTTAATGTAGACCAAGAGAGAGAATATTCACTAGCGCGATATCTCATGATAAGAGCCTGTAATTGCACAGAGGGGAAGGGTGCTGATTTTGGTGGCATTCCTGTGGCAAAAAGAATATGTCACTCAGTTCTGTGTTTCTCAGTGGATGTAGTCTTGGTGCTGCTTTCTAAAACCTGTTCCTGAAATAATGCCTGTTACAAATTAGGTAGTGGGGGGAAATGTTGAAAGCCATCTGAGGCGAAAACCCTTTGCTGTTGCAGATCTGTCTTCCATTCTGCTTTTAATCGCAAAAGACAATCGTTTAAGTATCATTACAATATAAATCAGTGGTGACAGACGTTTCTTGCTTTGGGAGAAAATTGCACATTGAATAACACCAAAATAACGTCAAAACATCCCCTGCCAAGTGAACTTAACAGCATTTGCTTTATGTTTTCATCTCAGAGGCTGGCTCGAGCGCAAGTCCTTTTGGAGACTCAAAACAGGAGTGTCATAGTCTTCAGCTCTTGTTTATTTTAATTGGACAGCATTAAGGGAGCTGACTTCAGGATAACAAAAACCTCACTTGTCAGTGATGGCATTTTCTCTTTAAAGCGAAAGAAAGAAAGAAAGAAAGAAAGAAAGAAAGAAAGAAAGAAAATATATCTTGAAGCTCCTCTCTGTCGAGAATCAAGTTGGTGGACCTCCAGGATCCTCACTTGCCCACTTTTGTGTCGGTTCCTGCTGTTAATCTTTGAGTGTTGTTTTTTTCTCTCCAGAAATCCACATCTTCACTCTGCTTCTTGTGCAAAATGGGTCCTTTTCACTAGAATTCTGAGGTTAGCAAGAGTAGGGCTCCCACCCAGTGAGGCAAAGATGTTGGATAAGGATAGAAGTCTGTGATAGCCGATAGTTTCTTCTGCATCATTTTCCCCAGAGTGCCATACTGTTTAATTAAATAGAGATCCATAAAATGTATTCCCAGTCTTGATTCATTGGGATGGAGTTGCAAAATGTAGGTAAGACGCCCGCCTTTGTAGACAAACGTTCAGGACTTTTCCCACTTTTTCTTCATAGAATATTAATTGTGTCATCATCAGTTGACATATAACAATCAGTTATTAGTAAATAGAAATGATGTATTAGTAGTAATAATAACAACTCACTGTTAATTAATAACTGAAGTTTTGTTGTTATACCATCTGTACAAAACAGAGTGGGGGTTGAAGCATCAGACCATGGAGAACGTGAGCTCAATTCCCCATCCACCATGATGCTCATATTGGTGACTCCGGAACAGTCGTTGTCTGGAACAGACTCCGGAACAGTCCGGAACAATCGAAGTCATTCAACATACCTCCATAGGTAAACAAACTCACAAAGTTTTTTTTTTCTTCTGGACCATGGTCTTTCACCCCGAAAATTGTGAGTTTGTTTATCTTTGCCGGCCATGAAAGTCTTAGATCGCATACCTCATAGTTTTGTTGTGGAATAAAGTTGGGGTGGGGGAGGACAACATGCACCACCCCTCTCTCCTTGTAGTATGGCATATGGTGCTTTGCATAGAGCCCCATGTCCCAGTGGGCTCACCATCCAAAATCAACACTAGGAAAACAGAAGGGCAGGGGTGGCAGGTAGGTGTCTTTCCTATTTAGCTTTCCCTCCTTAAGTTTACTGTTGGCTTTAGTTCCTGCTTAGCTTTGCTGCGTTTTCTGTTATTGGCTTCTGTTAAGAGCTTGAGTGCTTCTTTGCCTGCTGCCTTCATTGTTTCCATGGATTTTATTGTTCTGAATGTTTTATTTGCTGGTATTTTCTTCTAATTTTATTGCATTTATTATATTTTTACTGCATGCATTGCGTTTTAATGTCGGACGTGTCAGTTACAGGAGGAAAGGCGGGATAGAAATGTTTTTGAATAATCAAACTGTGGAGGAATATGCAATTATTTTATTTACACTACTTAAGGCTTAAATACAACTCAGTACAGGAGGTAGGGTTGCTGGGCAAAAAGCTTAATGGAAATTATTATTATTATTATTATTATTATTATTAGTATTAGTATTAGTATTAGTATTAGTATTATTATTATTATTATTAATATTGTTACTATTAACAACAACAACAACAACAACAACAGTAGTTATATACCGCTTTTCAAACAAAAGTTCACAAAGCGGTTTACAGATAAAATCAAATGATTAAATGGCTCCCTGTCCCAAAAGGGCTCACAATCTAAAATTAGAGTGCAACTCTATGCCTGTCTGCTCAGAAATAAGTCCTGTTAAGTTCAGTGGGACTCGGGGGTGTCACTAGGGTTGGTGACACCCTGGGTGAGATCTCATGATGTCACCCCCATGGACCTCCTCCCGTACTAGACCACATGATGTGGAGGTCTCCTGGGAGAAGCAATCCCTGCGCGAGTCATGGGGGAATCAGAAAAAAATCCATTTTCTATCAATAGAAACCCATTTTTATCAGTGTTTTCGCAACACCGCTAACAAATAGAATAGAAAATGATTTTGGTGACCTGGGGTGACACCCGGTGTGGTCTTCCCCCTGCCCCCCGTGACGCCCCTGGTATTCAGGTCCCCCCCTGAATTGCAGCGTTATTTAGTGGGTCTGTATGCGTATGTGTTTGTTTTTAATATGTTTGCATTCTTTCTCACAAAATGTGTGCACCTGTTGGTTCTATCTTGCAAATGCCTGCTTTCTGAGACACCTGGGGACTCAATTTGGTTTTGGAGTCTGGTTGGATTGAGGAGTGGAATGTAAAACCATTTCGGGAGGAAACAGCAGGGGGAGGGAAGGTTAAGGCATCCTAACATGGAATGGGATGCTGTGTAATACCTAGCTTTGTCCTGAAGAAAAGAGAAATCTGGAGAACCACAAGTTGTAGCACATTTTCCTTGTTCACCTCTAGGATTTAATAATTTCCCTTCCCGGTTCTTCAAAAGCAAAGAATCTGTGTATCGTTATGAGAACTATTGCCGGGGTTGGTTTTTTTTTTTTTTTTTTTTCATTCGGGGGCGATGTTAACACAACCATTTTCAGATTTTGACATTGTAAGTCATTGATTTACTGTTTCAAAATTGTTAGCAGTTTTTTTTTCTTTAGAAAAAGGGAATAATTGTACAAAAACTGCTATTTTTTTCCTGCAATGGAGCAAAATTACTATACTTAGCAGATGTAGTCAGAAGTTGTCAGCAAACTCATCTTCCCAATTGGCACTTCTTTATCCTTGTTTATGTGAATCTACAGTTAACAAATGTGGGAGTGTTGCGTCGGCTTCGAAATGCTTTTCCTTCCCATATTTTTTGCACACTAGGATAGATTCTGCACTGCTGTTAAAAAAGGAAAAAAAAAAGAAATCCACTGTTTATGCTTGGAAATAAATAAGTTGATGGAAAAGAGGAACGTTTGCTAGTGGAAAATGCCATTGTACAGCACTCTGTGAAAATGGCATAGAAAGAGGTTATCATTTTTGTATTGATATTTAGCTTAATCTGTATGAATACAGTACTTCAGTGTAATAACTGGAGGTGTTTGTTTCCAGTGAGTAGGATAGGATTGCAGTCCAAGTCTTACTGAACACAATGGACTTACTTCTGAGTAAAGTAACTAACACCATTTTCAAACACTTCTAGTAATAACTAATGTAGCTCCATATCTTTATCTTGATTTTGATCAATATTTTGCCAAGTACCTGTATCTTTGGGCCAACTGTGCAGAGAAGAGAAAGCATCGTAAGATATGAAATGTGTTGGGTGCAGATCTTTGGTGCAACTTTGGGAATCTCCTTCCCTTTTATTTCTTGGGACCAGTCCCTCCCTCTCAAGGCCTGATCCAGGCCTGATCCACCTGCACAGATCAACACGGACTTCTGCCAGCGATATCGCTGACACAGGTCCAAGTCGACCTGTTGCAGCTGCTGGGGCTTTACCGTGGTGATTTTTAGCTGCTGGAGGTCTCCTTGAGGTAGAAGGTCATTATCCCGAGGAGACCTCCAGCATCTAAAATCATCCACGGGATTGCCACGCAGGGATTTAGGTAAGATTGGACTGTTAGATAAGTCGCCAGTTATTTTTATGCATATGTTGATAGGTTTTGGTTGTGTTTCTTGGCAAGCCGGGGGGGGGGGGGGCTATCAGTTTTGTGCTTGTTTCCAACCTGTTGACAGATACACCTGCCGGTAATAGGAATGTGTGAAACACAGTTCTCCTTCTAGCCAAACCTCTTTCCTTCCTTGGTGGCACCTTTTGCCTCTCTAGAGAGTTGTTGGAGGGTCCGTTCCCACTCTGTGCCTGATGAGAGCAGCAGACGTTTGTTGACTTCTGTAGTGAAGTCAACAAACTTCTCCAAGCTTGGGCTTCTATGAGAACGTTAGAACAAATGGATGCAGGAAGTTGGATGGCTTGGCCTCCACTGCATCTATCTAACCTGACTGTGGAAATGGGTGGGCCACAGTTAAAAGCTGCACGGTTGTAAGGCCGCATTTTGAGGGCTGCCAGGTGAAGTCGGGAAATGCTCTATTTACTTTCTCTCTCTCTCTCTCTATTGACTAGTTGCATTCAGGCAAGACTGCCAGTGCATTGACATGGAAAGCAACAGAGACGGAACCATTTCAAACCACTGACATTATACGGCTTTATTTGCGAGTTGAATTGCTCCTGTACGCACCAGTTACTTTTTTATGGAGTGTTTGCATGTTGACGAAGCTTTAAAGAGAGGGGTGGAAAAAAGTGCGGGAGGCTATCTTAGAGAAGCTGTCAATTTTTATCCATTTCACTTTTCCTTTTTCTTTATTTGTTTGCTTAGAAGTACTGAATTATTTCTAAGGTCAACAGCATTCATTAAGGAGGTAAAAGCACTTAGCAATTCACAAACCCATCTGTATGTTGGAGGTGTTGTGACAGTAAAATGTATATATTTTAAATATTACTAGGTTTTTTTTTAAATTCTTCATGGAGAATATTTTCATTTCTTCAAGCAATGTTGTTTCCCGAATTTTGATTTAAAATGTGTGATGTTTTATATGACTAACATTAAGGGGGAAAATGCCTTGGAGAATAAAGGGCGCATAATCACATGTGTGGCCCAGGCAAATTGCCTTGTTCATGTAAAATAATTGGGCACCTGGAAACCACAAAATTTCTGATGCCTGGGCCATATCTTGAGTCAAAGAACTGTGTCGGTACCTGTGCTCCAATTTTCATTGCATTTATTGTGGTAGAATATAATGCCTGATTCAACATGTTCTCGTTGTGCTTCTCAGAGGCAAAAAAAAAAAAGACTCCTCCTGCCCTCCCATACTCTCTTTGCCAACCAACCTCTCCATGCTAATATGGGAAGTTCTTCAACAGTGTGGTTCTTTGGGTCATCCAATGAAACTGATTGGCACAAAATGAATGCTGGAGAAAGGAGATGGTTACACAGCACATAATGTAGAATTAAATCAGTTTGTGGAACTCATTGCCACGTGATGTGGTGATGGCCACTAGCTTGGATGGCTTTAAAGAGAATTGGACAAATCATGGAGGGCAACTCTATCAATGGCTACTAGTCATATAAGCACTACTGCCAGGGCCTCTGAGAGGAATTTTATCAGGGGGTACAAAGTTTCTTTTGGGTCCCTTCTCAAAGGGGGAGGGGGCAGCAATAGCTGGAAAAGTGTCCAGAGCCCAGGTCTACCAGTCTTCCAGATGCAGTGCATGGTAGACCTGCCCTGCCTATTAGTGCAGCTACTGTCTTTCACTCTCCATGAGGCCAGCTGAGATCCTAGGAAATTTTTGGGCCCCCTCCTTTGACTCAATCAATCAATCAATCAATCAATCAAACCTTTATTGGCATCACAAACAAACATACAAGTTAAATATACCAATATACAGTCACCATCCTTTGACTCCTGGGGCCCATTTTTGACCCTGGGCCCAGGTACAATTTACCCCTTTTACCCCCCTCTCATGGGCCCTGACTACTGCTACCTCCAGGTTTAGCAGCGGTATCCCTCTGGCTACCACTTGCAGGCTGCAATGGCAAGAGATAAGTTTGCCTTTCTGTCGTGCTTGTGGGCTTCCCAGAGGGAGCTGGCGGACCACTCTGGAAGAACTGGATGCTGGACTAGATGGGCTTTTGGCCTGATCCAGCAGGGCTTGTCTCCTGTTCTGTCTGATGCTAGAGGATGCCATTACGGGTTGAGTATCCCTTATATGGACTGCTTGGAACGGGAAGTTGTCTGGATTTTGGATTTGTCTGAATTTTGGAATATTTGCATAAATATAATGAGATCTTGGGGCAAGGGACCCAAGTCTAAACATGAAATTCATTTATGTCTCATATACACCTTACACACACAGCCTGAAGGTAATTTTTTAAAAAAATATTTTTATAACTTTGTGCCCCAGCATGCCTTGCGCTATGCCAGCCAGTCATAGCTCCAAAAATGTCTAGATTTCGATGTCCGGATAAGGGGTAAACAACCTGTAGTAGAATTCTTTCCCTAACAGCATTGGTTTGTTACCACACCCTTGCAAGAGACAGCTAGCAGGTTCTCAGACCAAGATCTGAATTCCACCGGGATTGTACAAAGTGACGTAAGATATAAGCAGAGTTAATCCGATACACTTATAGACTCTGCAATAGTTAATGATACGGAGACCATCAGAAAAAGGAAGATAAAAAAAGTTAGATATGGCTTCAAGGTTAAAACATGTATTCAAATACATATGACAACCGTGAGATTTGATTGGGATTTGTGAATGTAATTTTTTTTCTTGAATATGCCATTAAATATGCCATCATGAGAAGTTGCACACGTATCTTTTATTTTTATTTAATAAATCTGTGCCATTTCATAGTTTTCTCTCCTGTTAGCGCCACTCTCTCTTATTTCCTGACTTAAAAACAAAACAGGACAAAGCCCTTGCTGGCTGGTTATCTGGCTGTGGAATTCTCCGCTGAAAAGACTTCAGCCCTTCTGTTAACACAATACTTTTATCCAGTAATCACAGCCTGCAGGAGACAAAATAACAATTCATCTGGAAAATGAGATTAAGTCATTTAAGTTAGGCAGTGATCACAGGGAGAAATCCGCTGGTGTTATCTGCTTGAACGAAAGCATACAGGTTCGAGGGCCATTCCGGTTCAGGGGGTCCGTGTGTAGGGCCAGCTTGTTGAAAGTAATTGGGCCCTGTCAGAGTATGTCTTTGTGAGATATGGATATTACAATGGGATTCTATTAATCTCTGACAAATCCCCTCTCATCTGATAGAGGCGGTATGCCCCTTCTCTTCAACCAAAACACCTTTGTACATGTGGGTGGTGGGAGGAGAGGGCTCAGTTTGTGTGCCCCAGGTGAAAATTAGCATCACCTTTTAAACGTTTGAGCTCTGAAAATTGAATACTTGTAAGAAACCCACATCTCATTTGGTTTGTGCTTGGGACAGCTGCTGGCACTATGCATTTAGAGTGTTGTGTGTTGTCTCCTGTTTTGAGTTTTATTTTAAAGTTCCATGAGCATCAACTATTTATTTTTTCCACCTAGTAAATATTTACACATTAAGTAAAATATAATTGTAAATATTATTTAGAGCATACGCGCGCGCGCACACACACACACACACACACACACACACACACACACACACACGCACCAAAGGCTACAATCCTCTGCACACTTTTCTGAGAGTAGACCCCATTGAAAATCAGACTTACTTCAAAGGTGACCTGCCTGGGCTGTCAGCCCCCCCTTTGGGGGGACTTTCTCTCTCTCTCTCTCTCTCTCTCTCTCTCTCTCTCTCTCTCTCTCTCTATCTATCTATCTATCTATCTATCTATCTATCTATCTATCTCTATGTTGCAGAGAGAGAGAAAGAGAGAGAGAGAGAGAGATTATTTCTCTGATATAAGATAAGATATAAAGCTTAACTTTAGCACAAATGTATTTTTGGCCACGATCCATTGTGAGCTTGTCTAAGCAGAGCTTTTTTATTGATAAAGATCAATAAATCACCAGGCCCAGATGGCATCCACCCAAGAGTTCTGAAGGAACTCAAGAATGAAGTTGCTGACCTCTTGGCCAAAATATGCAACTTGTCCCTTAAAACGGCCACTATGCCAGAGGATTGGAGGATAGCTAATGTCACGCCAATCTTTAAAAAAGGAAGGAGGGGGGGACCCGGGAAACTACAGGCCGGTCAGCCTAACATCCAGGGAAGATGGTGGAAAGTCTCATTAAGGATAAAATCTTAAAACACATAGAAGAACAAGCTTTGCTGAGGGAGAGTCAGCATGGCTTCTGCAAGGGGAAGTCTTGCCTCACAAACCTTTTAGAATTTTTTTGAAAAGGTCAACAGGCATGTGGATGCGAGCGAACCTGTGGATATTATATATCTGGATTTTCAGAAGGCGTTTGACACGGTCCCTCATGAAAGGCTCCTGAGAAAACTCCACAGTCAGGGAATAAGAGGGCAGGTCCTCTTGTGGATTAGGAACTGGTTGAAGACCAGGAAACAGCGAGTGGGAGTCAATGGGCAATTTTCACAATGGCGAGAGGTGAAAAGCGGTGTGCCCCAAGGATCGGTCTTGGGATTGGTGCTTTTCAAATTATTCATAAATGACCTGGAGTTGGGGATAAGCAGCGATGTGTCCAAGTTTGCGGATGACACGAAACTTTTCCAGGTGGTGAAGACCAGCAGGGATTGTGAAGAGCTCCAGAAGGATCTCTCCAAACTGGGAGAATGGGCAGCAAAATGGCAGATGCGCTTCAATGTAAGTAAGTGCAAAGTGATGCACATTGGGGCAAGAAACCAAGAATTCACATATACACTAATGGGTTCTGAGCTGTCTGTGATGGATCAAGAGAGAGATCTTGGGGTGCTGGTAGACAGGTCGATGAAAGTGTCGACCTAGTGTGCGGCGGCTGTGAAGACGGTCAATTCCATGCTCGGGATCATTAAAAAAGGGATTGAGAATAAAACGGCCAATATCATTATGCCATTGTACAAATCGATGGTAAGGCCACATCTGTGTGTCCAGTATTGTTTATTACTGGAGTATTGTGTCCAGTTCTGGTCACCACACCTCAAAAAGGGTATAGTTGAATTGGAAAAGGTTCAGAAAAGGGCGACCAGAATGATTCGTGGGCTGGAGCACCTCCCTTATGAGGAAAGGCTACAGCGTTTGGGGCTTTTCAGTCTAGAAAAAAGGCTCCTGAGGGGGGACATGATTGAGACGTATAAAATTATGCATGGGATGGAGAGAGTGGATAGAGAGAAGTTCTTTTTCCTCTCACACAACACCAGAACCAGGGGAGATGCACTAAAATTGAGTGGAGGGAGAGTTAGAACGGATAAAAGAAAAATATTTCTTTACTCAGCGTGTAATTCATCTGTGGAACTCCTTGCCACAGGATGTGGTGATGGCACCTGGCCTAGATGTCTTTAAAAGGGGTTTGAACAGATTCATGGAGGAAAAGACCATCACAGGTTACAAGCCATAAGCAACCTCCTGGTTTTAGAAGTGGGTTTTCTCTGTGCCAGGTGCAAGGGAGTGTCAACGGGAAACAGGTTATCTTGTTGTCTTGTGCTCCCTGAGGCATCTGGTGGGGCCACTGTGTGATACAGGAAGCTGGACTAGATGGGCCTTTGGCCTGATCCAGCAGGGCTCTTATGTTCTTGTGGCTTGACTGTTTTGTACCGCTCTGAGCCACTTCTTCAGCCGCTCCTTCGCTCTGAGTCGCTTCTTTGGAGCTTGCAAAAACTGCATTGTGAACGTTTTGGTTGATAAGTGGTAAATGGATATGCTTAATAAGAAGAGGTTTGTCCACAGAAAACCCTGGTAGGAAGAGAGAAGGATGGTGGGGTAGCCAGAGGGTGGAAGGAAAGCAGAGAGGAGAATGGAGGGAAGCCTTATGTCAAAGTTTGTCAACCAAGAACTAACTTCTAGAGTTTAAATCTTGCTTGCTGCATCAAAAGCTACAAAAGAGGGCTTACTGCACAGCCAGGGAAAGACGGGAATTGATTGTGTGGAAAAACCGTCAGTGATTTATATTCCCTGAAACGTTAGACAGTAGATCCTTTAATATGTATTCAAAAATTCCTAAGCTTTTACTCAAAACGAAAATTTGGACATGCCTAACTAAACTTTTGCACCTGTGTAAAGAGATGTGAACATCCTTTAAAAAACAAAACCAAAAATCCTGGCATGCAAAGATAGAAGTTAAAAATCAAAAGCAGAACTTTTGTAATACTTTCCCTAGGACAAATGCAACAAGACCATTTAGATGGAGATCAGGATGAGCACTTATATATTGGTTAGCAACACTCAATGTTTTAGTTTGATGTGCCGTTTAGAGCAGGGGTTCTCAACTCATTTCCGGCCGAGTTCCACCTCCTATGCCATTCTCCTGCTGCGTAACACTGGAAGTGACTGGCGATGACATCATCGCCAGTTACCCCCGGGTTTTTAGAGGCCAGAAAATGCAGGTAGGAGGCTCTAGGTGGGTGGGAGGGCCCTTCTCACTGTTCTCAAAAGGCTCGGCCAAAGGCAGGAGCCTCTCAGGAGCAAAAATGTGGCTCCAGAAGTGCCATGTCGGTGCGGGGCTCCTGCGGGCTGGCAGTCCGAGTACCACCGGCAGTCGGCCGAAGTACCACTGGTGGTTTGAGTACCACTGGTTGGGAACCCCTGGTTTCTATGTTTCCTGATTCAGAGTGGATGGAGCTGCATCGTCTGGTGCGAACCGTTTATTTGACTTGCAGTTGAGTGTATTCTTTGATCTGGTTCATTTGAATTAGTTTCCTGCTGCATTTGAATCTCTACAGACAGCAGCTGACGGAAAAATGTACCCCTAACTTAAGAATTTGGCAAGCATGTATAGAGCTTAAAAGTTATCTTGTACAGGTAGCGACGTTCATGTATTATGAATGAGAGACTTTTTCTGTGTCTCCGTTGTATGCAGTCTTCCAGTTTCATCAGTCTGAGCTACCTGATGAAGTCAGTGTCAGTAAAACTAAATCTAACATGTGCGTAAAGTGGGAATAATAGACACAAGGTTGTTGCGATGACAAACATAACTTGTCAGTCACTTTGCATGTTAAATGATACCTAAGTAAGTAATAGTAATAATAATGGTGGTGGTGGTGGTGGTGGTGGTGGTAGTAGTAGTAGTAGTAGTAGTAGTAGTAGTAGTAGTAGTATGCACACACATCACATGCAAATATACCCAACATTCAATTCCACTCTCCCAATGTGACCAACCAAGGAACTATATTCAGAAGGCAGCAGCTGGGATTGGAGCTTGGTAGCAGAGCAGATGCTCTTCATGCAGAAAAGTCCCCAGGTTCAATCCCTGTCTTCTCCAAGTAGGGCAAGATAAGACCTCTGTGTGAAACCCAGAGGAGCCACTGCCAGCCAGTGTAGACAGGCTTGACCTCACTGGACCAAGGATCTGACTCGGTACAAGACATCTGGCTTGGTTCTTACTGACTGGAGTCACTGGGACAGCGGTTAGTAGTAGTTCCATTGGTTTCTCCCCAATATACAAAAGGCTGCCATTCGTTCGCATATGGAAAGGTAGAATAATGCAGTTGGCAATAGCAGAGGAGTTGGAAGAAACCCCTTTCTGATCACTGGTCCAGTCAGGCGTGACCTGATCTCTATGGACACCCCATGGCCTCCCCATCCCGTGTCCTGATAATGCACTGGCACGGAACTCGCACCAGAAAGATGGCAACTGTGTTGGTGGAGTAACAGCAGAGAAATATTTGGAGGCAAATTCCTGTTTCTGAAGGGCAAAATTGCAGCAGCACATTTTTTTGCAGGCCATGTTTTCTCCCCACCCTTCGAAAAAGATTCCATCTTGGCGGTGTTCCCGTTTGTTCATTTTAAGCACGTTTTCACTAAAGCTCTCTACTTCAAGCTATTCTCAATTCAATTTGAGCGGAGAGGTTTTTGTCTTTGGATAATTTACATATAAAAGCTTTACTGTACATTTTATAAAATGACTGTGTACGGAAAACAACCATTTCAATTTAAGAGTGTTGTTCTTCCACCAGCTGAGTTACTTTCCCTCCTCGCTCCTCTGCTTTTTACTAACAATCTTTCCCCCTCCCTCGTTATAATTCTAAATTGTTAGTAACAGGAAATTGATGTGCCTTTCGCAAACTATACCAACACACATCTAACCCCACTGTGATTTGTCTGTAATATGTGAAGATTAAAAATGCATTTCTATTATCAAAGTCATTTGGGAATGACAGGTATCCCAGGTGTGTTGAGATACCAGCCTGCCTGCCTGCCTTCCTGCCTACCTTCTTCTGTCTTGCAAAACATGGCAATAAGCTGATGGTAATTTTTCTTGAAATGTCTTATTCTAGGGGTGCACTTTGAATCTTGCAAATGACTTTCTAGAATGACAGCGCAATCCTGTGTAAGGATACACGGCCGGCCTAAAGGGCTGAACGCTGTATCCTATGCCGTTCCCGGGCTGCCCCAGGGCAGCCCAGGAGCACCTTGGGAGAAGGGGACTTTCGTCCCTTTCCCCTGGTGTAAACAAGCCCGGGGCCTGTGGGCCTCGGATGTGTGCCAGCTGACGTATATCCGAGGAGGCCGTGTAAGGGAAAACCAGCCTGGGAATGGGCAGAGGATATCGGTGGAGCGCGCTGTCAATATTCCCGCCCTCTCCCAGCCCGGGCTGACCAATGGCCACCCCCCTGCCCGCCCTGCCAGCCCCTGTACCAGCCGGTGCAGGACTTACCTCCATCGGCGGCTGCGAGGTATGGAGGGCGGCGGAGTGAGGGCTGCCAGCCTCCACACACCAGCGGCCCTTACTCCTGAGTCATCACAAATGTGCTCTACCAGATGTTTGTGACTCTTTGGAGTGCACGCTCCACCGCTCCCAAGTTAGTGAGGATTGTGCTGTGAGATGTGTAAATTCTTCCTAGCCCACTCACAGCATCCTTGTGCGGGGTCAGCCTGCTATGAGGTCTGGTGAGGCAACCACCTCAGGTGGCCTGGCACAGGGCAATGAGCTGTGTGCACCAGTGATGTCTCCAGTGATGCTCCAGTGTGCACCAGTGATGCTCCGACGTGGCACTTTCAGCACCACATTTTTGCCCTTGGGAGGCTCCTGCCTTTGGCCGAGCCTCTTGGAAACGCTGAGAAGAGCCCTCCCACCCACCCAGAGCCTCCTACCTGCGTTTTCTGGTCTCTGAAAACCCAGAGGTAAATGGTGATAATGTCATCGCCAATCACTTCCCGTGGTACACAGCAGGAGAGTGGTGCTGGAGGTGGTACTTGGCTGGGAAGGGGTTGAGAACCCCAGTGGTACCAGCAATTCAATTGGAAAACACTGCTTTAGTGGATTTGTCTGAAGCATGAAAATAGCTATAATGGTTCTTAGCGACAACAAATAATGATTTCCTAAATAACTACCAAATAGGTTTGCAAATACTGGGTATGATACAGCCAGAGCCTACATTTTTCAGCCTCATTCATTTTCTTGGAAGAGTTAAGAATATGCCTCGGTCTCTCCTATCGAAATCCGTGGGACTTAAATTGCTTAACTTTGGCGTGCGCTCTCTCGTCCCCTGACGTGCACACAAGACCACATTTTATGTATAATCTTCTCATGTTTTAGGAATGCCACAACAACCGAACGCCTGTTTTGCAAGCTCAGTTAAGTTTATTCATTTATTTACAGTCAGGCAATGCTAAAGTCTCTTTGATATCTCAAGAACGGTTTTTGCAGCGAGGGGACAAATAAGATCCTTAGCATTCTCCACTTTGCACGTCGCCCTCGAGCACTCTTAGCATCTCTTCATCTCTGATGATAACTTTGTACCCCAAGACTTGCCAACTTTCCAGGCCCTCATTCTATTGTCTTCTCCTGCTGACGCAGCACCTCTTCCTATTTGTTTTTAAGAGGTACTGTGGCTGAGTAACAGAGGGCCTCATTAAGGCCCGTCTTTTATCCTACTTCATATTTTATTCTGATTTTTTTAAGATCCTTTCAGCTGAAGGAAGTAAGAGGAAAATAACAGAACATCATATTTTTTTTTTATTGCTCCTCCACGCCAAGCCCTCCCTCCCAGTGTCAGAAATATCCCAGAGTTACTGTTATGGAAAACTTAGGATTTGTGCATCCAGCATTGCTATGGGTCATTTGAAGTATCAGGTCTTAAAGCTTCCTTAGAAGAAAACCACCAGCAAAATAAAATTGGGGTGGGGGGAATAAAAGCGGCAGAGAATGAAGTGCTTGTTGTTTAAAAATGCAGTTGGATTTATTATTCTTTGCATTATGATACTCTCACAGTTCTTTGGAAAGGATCATATGCGCCTAGTTTCATGTTGGCGTGCTGTGTCCTTATTCTTAGATCTGCACAGCAATGTTGTCATGGGGTCCTCAAGAGCATGCAGCCTTATTGCTACAAGACTGTTCCAAAGTAAGGAGAGGGGGAAAAAGCACACCATTTAAAATAGCACGAACTATATGCAGATAATAATTAGGAGTGGAAGTTGTAGCTGCTCTGGCCTCCCTGCCTGGAGCAGAAAGGTTTAAGCAGGCAACAGAAGCGTCGCGGGGGTTGGTGCAGGGGGGGCGGTGGGCCCCAATGCGTAGGACTTGCCTGGAGTTCTTCTGTCGCTGTCTCCGCCGCTTTTGCTGAGCGGGGGTTGGGCCCGCCCGCCCTGGCACCGAACGGCTCTGAAATGGTCTGGGAAAGGGCGCGCGGGGGCGTGGTCAGAGCTGTGTGACGTCACACCCGGCGTCACGTGGGGGCATAGCGTCGGCGGCCCCTCCCACGTGGGGCCGCAGCATCGTCTCTGACAGGCAATGCTTGAGCCTGGAGTCTTGCACGCTTCCATTGCACTGCTCCTGGCCCTTTTCTGGTGCTGCTGTGCATTCAGGAGTCATAGGAAATTCTGTTTCCCTAGTGCATGCCCCCATGTGTTCAGATAAATGCATTTCCTCAGCTTTTGTATGTTTATTCCCGAAAACACATGGGAAGCCTGCCCACCAAGTCAGTTGCGAAGTGGGCCACCCCTGCCTGAACCAATGGATGTTGCGTATTTTGTGCTAATCTAAAGAAAACGTTTCATTTGCCTGGTATTTGTGGTGGCAGTTCTTTTATTATGCATCGTCCTGGATTAGGATGTATAAATTCCAGGAGTGCTCCCTCTTATCTGGTAGCTAAAACCTTGGCTAATATTTTACTGTCAACATTCATTAGAGGGATTGGATGGTAACTGGCACAGATGATTGTGCATTCTTGGAACGTAACCGAGATTAGGGCTTTGAACGTTCACTGCAAAAAAGAAAAAAAAATTCTGCTTCTAGGGCAGATTCAAATACTTATGACAGACACATGTTAGATCAGTAGTTGGGATCCTGTTTTGGAGGCCTGTGGTGACCAGACTTCCCCAGCTCAGATGGAATGGCAAACTGTGGTTTGAGCAAACTGGGAAGTTATTAATTGAGGCAAGAATGCCGCTGAAAAACACAGAGAAGGCTGCTCATTCTTGATACTTTGCTCGCCCCCCATGTAATAATCTCCTTTTGTAATAGCAACAGCAATGATTGGGGGTCAGGGAACAATTTATTGGTTTATTTTATTATGTAAACTGCCTTGTGAACGACTCTTTGTTGAAAAGTGGAATATAAGTATTCATATATTCATATATGAATATATTATTATTATTATTATTATTATTATTATTATTATTATTATTATTATTATTATTGTCTGCCACCACTCCAAATTGGCATTTAATGCTTCTCTTTTTTTTTTTTTTGTTCTCCAAGCATTTGTAGCTACTTCAGTTTCTTTTAGGACAGTTTTTTTTCCAAAACTGGGAGGCGCGGCTCACAGAGCAGCTGCAGAAACCAGCCAGGGGAGTTACAGAGCGCCATGGAATCCTCTCGGAAAACAGCACAATGCCAATTGGCAGGCGTCAACATAACATAATAGGGAGCCACGGCCAATGGTTGCCCATGGTCAAGGGAGCTGCAGGTTGAAAAAGTTTGGAAAACACTGCTGCTTTAAGAGATTTTGGGTATGTGTAGTGTTTTAGAATTCTCATCTAGAAATTCTCGCTTCATTTCAACAGACTCACTGGAGGCCCATCCTAGAGTCTGATTTAAATGTCAAAGTTTAACACACACACCCTACAAATGAAGTACTAACCAGAGAAATTATCTGTGCAAGAGCAGAGTGCTTTTCCCCCTCTAGGGAGCACAGCTAGGGGTCAGCCAGTCAGGCCCTGGCCAAGGGTCTGGGTCCATTGGAGAGCCCACCTGGCCCATCTCTTGAACCTTTGGTACCAGTGGCAGTAGGACCAACAAGGGCCATTGTGGGTGCCCTGAGGGGACCCAGCATAGCTCCAGAGCCCCCAGCAACTTGACTCCAGCCTCATTTCCAGTGATGTAGACTTGACTCCATTGACTCGGACTCAAGTTGGACTCAAGTCATTTCAATGACTCAACTCGGACTTGACTTAGTGATTGTAAAAGACTCGACTCGAGACTTGGAGCCTTTTACGACAATTCCAATTTTATTCAGGTTTAAACCCATTTTCCCCATTAAATAGAAAGGGACTCCCAACTCGCTACTAAAGACTCGGGACTTGGGGGCAAAGACTTGGGACTTGGACCCAGAGACTTGGAGTCAGAGACTTGATCCACATCCCTGGTCATTTCCCTCCCTTACACTTGCACACAAATACATTTTGGTTTATGTCAGTTTCCATATATAAGCCTTGCACAGTCAGAAGTAGCACAGTCATAAGTTGCACAATGTGCTTTTCTAAGCAGGCTGAAGGTTGTGGGGCCTCTCTTTCCAGACCCCTGCCCTATACTTTTTGTTTTGTCATTTAATACTTTTCACTTAGTTCCCACTCTCAGGTCTCCTTAACGTTCTGTTTCTGCAACATGGAGCTAGTGGGATTGGATGTAAAGGATCGGTTTCTTAACTTTTTAAAATCTAATTTTGATTTGCCAGCCAGTAAATGTATTATCTTGCCCTTGCCAGTACAGGTTACTTTTTTTCCTCCCCATCTATTTTGGAACCAGTAAGACTTAAAAAAAAAAAAGGAATTTATGAAGATACCACAGCGGTTAACTGTTGAACTCTTTGGATAGGCCTATAAACGTTCATGGGCTCGTGTGACCGTGTGTGTAATGAAAACAGGAAAAAAAAATACAACAGCTCTACATCTTTTTTTTTGTTACATGTTTTGTTTTGTTCTGTTTGTGGTTTATAAAACAAGTCATTTTGAGATTAGTGGGGGCGGATTTCAAAACTTCCTGGTGGCTGGTTTGCATTTTAATGGGCGGATAGATGTAGCGATCCGAGGGCCGCTCTCTGCAGGATTTGTGTGTAGAGCCAAAGAGGTTGTTTTATCTGGGGAGGGGGAGGAGGGAATAGTAATTGCTTTGACAGGCATTTACACAAGCATTTCAGTCTGTAAGATAAATTCCGCCCAGGTGACTTTGAGTTTGCTTTCCTGTCTGGAATTAGCTCTCCTCAGCGGGGCCTAATTTGAGCCAGGGCATAGGCCTGAAAGATAGAATGTAGAACAGGGATGGATGGGCAGACTCTAGGCTTCAGGGAACTAACTTTTTCATTATTATTATTTCTTTGCTAAAGTCTTGAGAGCTACCAGAATGGAACAGTGGCTGGGAGAGGCAGAGAGTGTTGCAAAATGGCGGCTGGAGGAGGCGGAGCGGTACTAGCTTGTAGTCACAGGTAGCTTGTACAAGAATGTACACTTTGGTGTAGTTTTTACATACACAAATCTCAGTAATGTTCTTCGGACCACGTTCCAAACAAGACTGGGCTAGGATTTGAACCTAGGTTCCTGGGAGCCAGGGAGAATACAAGGAGAAAAAAAAACCAAGCCACCAAAGTAAGAGAGCAGGCAGAAGGTTTGAGGATGACTTTAGATCGCCATCGGAGCTACCAGTAGCTCTGAAATTACCTCTGCTCTGCTCATCCTTGCTGTAAACTTAGCAAGCTTCCATGCACTTGAGATTACAGTATGTGGCTCCTATTGGTGTGTGTGTGTGTGTGTGTGTGTGTGTGTGTGTGTGTGTGTGTGTGTGTGTGTGTGTGTGTGAGAGAGAGAGAGAGAGAGAGAGAGAGAGAGAGAGAGAGGTCATGTATGTTATGTATATGTCAGTTGCAGAAATAAGAACCAGATTTCAGAAGTTAGGAATTATACGTTAGGTCCCAGACTCAGCGGAAGTCTAGTCATTCCAGCGTACCTGGAAGCCTTTTATAGGCTTTCCAGGTTGGGTACAACCAATGGCTGGCCTGGGTGAATGGGTTTCCTCAGCAGCCTATTAAAGCTAGCCTAGCTGTAACTTTGTGACTCGCCACTTGGGGCAGCGGTTCACAGATCTGTGGATTCCTAGTTCTATCTAACCCTTGCAGTTCCTGATAGTCAAACACCTCTTGGTCATTCAGCATAGTGAAGAAAGCGATTGTGTATGTTTTCTCTCTTGTTCAAGTACAAAAAAAGTACTGTGTAATGTTGTGGGCCTTGTCCCTGCAAGACTGCTTTGTGTTTTCTTTGATTTCGCTTGTATTTCGCATGTAACATTTAAAAGCCCTTCATGGCTAGAGGGATTTCATTGTAAACATAAAACGTTAATTTAAACATTAAATATTTTACAGCTGCTTTTTAGTACATAAATTTCCACTGACATTCCACGATGGTAATTTTTGTTTTAGTATTTTCCTTCTATATTATTACTATTATTATTTTCGACTCCAAGGTCATGGGTAGAGAGGAGAAAAGAGATTACTGATTAAAAACAGAAAAGGGGGGGGGGAGTATCCAGTGTTTAGATTACACCTTCCCATCTGAAGGAGTAACATGCTTAACACAAAAAAAGAATTTCCAGTAAATAGGGGGAAATAGAAGTTTTATGCAGGAAAGCAAATATTTCCACAACTTTCTCCCCTTTTTTATAGTGTGCAATAAGCCAACTGAGGCAGGAAGGGAACAGCGTTCCGTTAGTCACGCCGGCCACTTGACCATGGAAGCGTCTTCGGACAGCGCTGGTTCTTTGGCCTTAAAAACGGAGATGAGTACCACACCCTAGAGTCAGACACAACTGGCTTTCAAGCAGCGGATACCGTTACCTTTACCTTAAGCCAGTGGTTCTCAAACGTTTTAGCACTGGGACCCACTTTTTAAAATGACACTCTAACGGGACCCACCTAGCTTTACAAGACTTTAAAAAAAGTGATTACAACTAAAGAGCTCAGCTGCTTGCAGGATAATTAGCAGCTAAATTGCAAACTGCAGGAGCTCAGCTCTTTGAAGGTCAGTTAGTAGTTATCTGATTTTTGAATAGCCTCAGGGTTTGTGGCAATTACGTATCTGATCTTTCCATCATCTGGGACCCACCAGAAATCAGGTCGCGACCCACCAAGTGGGTCCCAACCCACAGTTTGAGAAACACTGCCTTAAGCCAACTAGAACATTTTGGGAGGGGGAATAGTGCAATTCCATGCTGCAGTAACATGTGTGTTTTAATGGAAGCTATGCCTTCAGGGGGCTGACGTCTCCCTAAGGGGGATAGGCCTCAAAGCCCCCTCCCACCATAGCTCAACCCTGGAAGTGGCGCAGTCCAAAAAGTCCCGGATGAAACATTTGTTCCGAACATTTACAACATATCTCGGTGCTCACCCCATACTTGCTTCTCCTGGAGGTTCACCAAACCCACATTGTACCTTTGGTTTTACCTCCTTTTCATGGTACCTTTTGACCCACCCTAAGCTTGCACGAAGATGTTGCAAGAGAAAAACGTAAAGGAATAATAAGACGAGGCACAACAAACAAACTTCCAATACATTAGAAGCCCCTCCGTGACATTCCTGGCGAAAAGCACGGATTAGTAATGACAAGTTATTCAGAATTCCTGGAGTTTAAGATGTTTCTTGTAAAAAAGGCCCTCCATCTTTTTCTTTTTCTTTTTTTTCTCTCTCTCTCCCCTGACTTTGGAGTCTTGATAGTTTCCTACAAACAGAGGAGGGAAAATACAAGCACTTTAGCCTTGTAAAAAAGAGTGGAGACTGATCCAGAGAGCTCCCCAAAGGCTGCAATGAGCCCCCCCCCTCTCATATATATATATATATATATATATATATATATATATATATATATATATATATATATATATATATATATATATATATATATATATATATATATATTACATTAAAAGAAATAGTTTTTGTTGGATGCCATATCCCTGTTCCATTTCACAAAAACACACCCAGTCTTTTGAGTTAAGAATTGGTGTCACTTTTTGTGGAAATTAATGGGGGGAGGTAGAAATAGGTGCTGATGTAACAATGTCATAGGCATTCTTCTATTGAAGAAATGCGTTGTGCCAGAATTTGTCCTTATGAGCAGTTCCTGTGTAGCGGTGCCTCTTCACCCCACCGTAGCAAGGTGACTTTGATACAGCTTATAGTTAAAAACAACAACACAAATACAAAAAAAGAAGTTATACAACATGGGAAGCTGCATTATACTGAGTCAGACCATTGTCTAGCAAGGCTTGTCAGCACTGGCCGGCAGCATCTCCCAGGGGTTCTGACAGGAATATTTCCATGTCGTACCTGGAGGTGCTGCCGGGGATTGAACCTGGGACCTTTTGCATGTAGAGCAGGGCCATTCAGAGGAATTTTATCAGGGGGTACAAAGTTTCTTTTGGGCCCCTTCTGTACATATGCATTTGGCTCCTGGGCCCCCCTTTTTTGCTCCAGGGCCCCCTTTTGACCCATTTTTTGCCCTGGGCCCGGGTACAAATAACCCCCTTAACCCCCCTCTCAGAGGCCCTGATGTAGAGCAGGGGCTCTTCCTCTAAGCTACGGCCACTCCCCACATTCAGCATGCATGTGAGGTGGGAGGGCAGTATTGTGACAAGGGACATCACACATTGATGTACTGTATCTGCTGGTCGTGCCTCCCCACCCCACCCCACCCCACTTACTGCACAGTTGACATTTCTTTGCAAGGGGCAGAGCTGGACACAAAGAGTATTTCCGCTTGCAAGCTGGAAACCGAATCGGCCTGGTCCAATTCCAACATTCAATCTGTTACACTATAGCAGCTGTGCTGGGCCAGTGGTTGCCTCTCCAGCCACCCGACATGTGATGAGAATCAAAGGTTCACATGGCTTCTCTCATTGTGTATGTGAGACGGGCAGAATGTTAAAACCAGACGGCACAAATTTGGTGCCATTCAGATGTTCTGTTCCCACATCGACTTTGAGGCAGTGGTGTGCCTGATTGGCGTGGGGGTCCATGAGGCCAACTGAGGTGACTTCCTCAGGCAGCAGAGTGGCGGGAGGTGCCCACCTCCTTCCTCTCACTCCCTTCAACAGCTACTTCCAGCATCTCGGACACTCTAGCCCACCACTTCTCTGCTCCACCACATCAACTTCCTTTTGCAATCCTAGGAGAGGAGTGAGCCAAAGCAGACACTTCCTAAGGCAAGGGAAGGCAGCACAAAACTTGATTTTGTGATGTTTGAACCAGCCCAATGTCACCCCAAAATGTAGTTTTAACTTTTCACCAAAATAAGATAGTTCAAGCATGAATTTTAGGGAAACAAACAGTGACCATCACACCAGTACCAAGAAATGTATTCTTATATGCTTCACTTTACAAATACTTTTTTTCCTCCTTTGGAATTTTCTGAGTTTATGAAATGAACTCAGTTGGAATGTATTTCATCACCCTAATTGCTAAGCTTTTTTTAACGATCCAGCTGTTTCCCCCTCTTATGCCGACAATTTAGTAACATGCTCATTTTTGTAGCTTGTTAACTAATCTTTCCTAGAATTGGATAATGAATGCTACCATCCCGAATTAACTGTGGTTATAACCATGTTTCTTTCAGAAAGAAAAATAAATCTGAGAACATCAAATCCTCTTGATATACTATGCATTTTATAACACCTTTCCACCTGGTACCTGCAAACGTTTCATAGCAAACAGTACAGGCAGCAGTTTTTCAATATCATATCCCTTGTCGCTTCCCTTTGGCCGCTCTCCTAAGCAAACACAGCCAGGTTTCATTCACTTGCAGAGTCTCGGAGTAGTTCTAGAACTCTGTTCTGCAATGTGTGGCGACAGGGTGGGCAGCCTCAGTCAGCTTCATGGACAGGCTGGCTGGCCATGCCCATTATATTCTCTGTGCTCCAAGGGCCATTGAGATTGTGAGATTTTTGAATGTATGAATCGTACATAACTTGATGTCTCTTAAAGTGAGACACTACAGCTTGCTGGTGGAGCGCCTGATTTCCCTACAGAAGATCTTGGATTCCTACATTCCCATGCTTTGTGACTTTAACATGTTACATAACATAGACCGCATTGTCTATTCCTTGCAGACTGTCTTTTAGCTTGCATCCTTGTCCCATTTTGAAGGAATATGCCCTTCACAGCAAAATGTCAGAAACAAATGCTTATATACTCTCCTACCTTTTATCTGTTCTGTAGAAGCAAGCAGGTTTTAAGATTCATGCTCATTTCATGAAGGCAGTTTAGCCTGCCGGTATTAATTTATAACTGAAGCCCACATACCATTTTGCATTTGCTTTCTAGCTCTCCATCTTCTTGATATGCATTTAAAATAAACTTTTAGCTATAAAGGGCACATTATGCACCTGACACTGTTGAATTAGGCAGAACATCCTCCTATAACTCATTCCCGTAGTCCGCTGTGGCCGTTTTCGTTTCACAAAAGCAGACTCTACGTGACAGGGTGTGGGTTGCGCTCACCACACACAGGTAGTCGAGTTTCTTTGTATAGTGGGTGACAGCGCACTGCAGCATCAGAAAATTGGGACGGCAGAAGTAGTAGCTTTGTGTGTGCGTGTTTAAAAAGAGTGCCTCTCAAAAGTCAAGATCGTCTTTAAGTGCTCTAAGAAAGAGCGGTTTCAGAAGTCATACTTGTGGGGCGTGCCTTCATCTCCTGCTTGCGAGCTTCTCAAGTACACCTGGTTGTGCACTGTGTGAAGCAGGTTGCTGGACTAGATGGGTCTTCAGCCTGATCCACCCAAGCTGTTCTTACGTTGTAACTTCTCAGAACTCTCCAGCCAAAAGCTGTGAAAGGGCGGCAAATGCCTTTGCTCCATACTTCTGAAAAAGGTCCGTGCAAATTCCGGAGTAAACCGTTAAGACATTGATGCTTTTAAGAACTGTCCGACACGGTCATTAAACCCCTGTTTTTTAAAATTCTTAATTTAGTTGTAACTTCTGAAGTGCTGGACTATGGCCATTCTTCGTCAACTGCAACTAGTCTGTGCTGACCTTATTTAAAGATCTCTCTGCAAAAGGAGAGGCATTATATTTCTCTGTACAACATAATGCACAGCAGTTTTGAAGCACAGGAGCTTGTGACAGCACCTACCCATAGCCAAATTATGGGGGTGCTTGTGCAGTTGTTTCAGTTACAAATACTTGGGGCTGGGGATTAAGGCATGATGTCAAAGGCTTCATAGAAAATATGAGTTTTTGGAAGGCATTTGAAGAAAAGAAGCACCTGAAGGTGTTCAGGATGCCGTTCCAAATATAAGGGGCTGCGAGGGAGGTATTTTGAGGGAGCAGGAGCCATTTGGCCAGTTATTCTAAACCTAGTTATCCTACTAGTGATCACAGCACTCCTAATCAGGGAACTCTGCCAGGAATTGTGGGGTAGGGGAGGAAGGTCTTTCTGGTTTGCTTGTGTAGAGCATCTTTCTGCAGATGCCATTAATCCCTTTTTTTTGGGGGGGGGGGAAGGAAAAAGTAACAACAACCCTCTCACAATATGCCTGAAATTGTCACAGTAGTTCCTGTAGTTGAAATATGAGGCACCCTCAGGAAACTGTCTGGTCTTAGATCGACTCTTTAATGTCTCGCTGTTGTTGTTGTTGTGTTGTCTGCAGCATCCAGACTTTCAGTGATGCATAACCACAATTGTTCAAAATACCTTTGCCAGTCTGTCAGTCACTTGGGTCAATCATCTTGTGCAGCTAACTGGCTGCTATGTGGTCAATGGGGAAAAAAAACCCTGCAGAAAGTACAAAGGGAAGCTAAAAATAACAATGCATAAAGCTAGACATTAAGCACAATGTGGAGGCAGAGGCGTTCTTTAATGGGGGGAGCTGGTGTGCTCCACCCCAGGCGCTGAGTGGGCACGGGGGCGCGGCAGCCGGGCTCGGGGCTGCGCAGAGCAGAGCGGCACCGGAGCCCGGCTGGCGCGCCCCTCCGAAACAGCGTGCCCACTCGGCGCATCCCGGCCTCTGGAGGCTCCGCTCCAAAGGCAGGGGACAAGCCCTCCTCAAAACGACCGCCCAGTTCGGCGGTCGAGGGCTTTATAAGAAAGCTGAATGCGTCGCTATATGTTTTGCGCATGCGCAAAACATATAAAAGCCGGCGACGCATTCGGCTTTCTCATAAAGCCCTCGACCACCGAACTGGGCGGTCGTTTTGAGGAGGGCTTGTCCCCTGCCTTCGGAGCGAAGCCTCCGGAGGCCGGGGATGCGCCGAGTGGGCGCTCAGCCCCGAGGAGGGCTGGGAATGCCACTGTGTGGAGGACTCCAAGGTGATAGCAAATGAAGGGGAAGAAGGCAGTGACCAGGAGCCGAAGGACCACCGGTGTCCAGCCTCATGGCTCCAATGGGACTTGAGATTTCTGTTGGTTGAAAAACAGGCCCCTACCCTATTGCATGAAGCAAACTGTTTCTGAAAGGGGTCAAAAGCAGCTGTGAAGTTACGTGGAAGGATCAAAGAAAAATAATAGTTTTAAAATTATTGCATATTTATGCAAAAGAACACCTAGGCAGGATCAGGCCAGCACCGGTGCAGGTGGAGCACACTCGGGAGAAAGTGACCTATTGGTTTCCTAGGACGTGCACTGGCAAATTGGCCGGAGCAAATCCTAAGAGCCAGCGTAACGCCGGCCAAGCCTGGGACAGTGGACAGGATTTGGTGGAGCGCACCGCCAAGGATCCCTCCCCCGTTCTTGGCCTGGCTGGACAATCGCCCCCTCCCTTTCTACCTCAGTCTGCCCTCCCCACGCCCCCTTACTGACCGGCGCAGGACTTACCTCTGTCTGCCAGCGGTGGCTGCAGTCCAAGGTAGAGTGAGCAGCACTGGTGCCTGTGCCGCTTACTCACCGGGTGTCAAAAACGTGCCTCATGGCATGCTTACGACACCCGGTGCCGGCAGAGCCAGCGCTCCGCTGACACTTTTGCACAGGATTGCGCTGCAAATTAGGTTGGCGAGTGAAAACCTCCGGCAAAAATGCCTCCTGTATTTCCATGTTCCCTACTGCTATCGTGCTGTTGTGGGGACACCTATCCAAAGTTCTTAAGTAGCAATAGTCCTTCATTCTTTAAATCCTACATTTTCCAGACGGCCGGCAGATGCTTGGGGCTTTTTCTTCCATCTTTCCTTCCCCAAAAGTTCTCTTTGCCTTGGAACACACAGCGCGTGGCATTTGCAGAAGCTGTCACAGTGCAGACTTCCACCATAACTATGAAATGTTTGGACTGCAGGAAAAACGTCGCGTTCATGTTTAAGCTGGTTTTCTACCTTTCCCTTTGGATTTATTCAGCTAAGCAATCCGATATGATGAGCAGAAGGTAAGGGCGATGATCTTGAGTTTGAGTTGGTAAATATTTTACTACGTATGAATAGAAAAGGTTCTTTATATTGGGTTCATTTTTTTTTCATAGCCATTTGGGGGAGGTGTGTGTTTAATTTGAATGGAACATGGTCTACCTCAACACATAACACACCCAGAGGCATCACTACACCTCCCGTGGGGCGTCGCCATGACACCTCCATGTGATGACACAAGCCCCCCCTGGAGTGTATGACATCACTTTTGGCATTTTTTCAGCCGTTTTTGGGCCTTACGGAGCCCGGGAGGGCCAATCCTCCTGCCCAAAAACGCCGTGTGTGTGTGTGTGTGTGTGTGTGTGTGTGTGTGTGTGTGTGTGTGTGTGTGTGCTTTTGCACTGCGCTGCCACCAAATTTCGTTGGTGACATGACGAAAGTGCACCCCCCCCGCCGCTTGACACCCCACTACCCGGGGGCCCACCTCCCCCCACCCCCCCTAACGACGCCTCTGAACGCACCAAGTAATAGTGACACATTTTAAATGTTGCTTGTGCTTTTTCCAGAGTAGTTGATGAGGATTTTCCCCTTTGACCAATGAACCACAAGTCCTGCAGAAAGCCGGCATATTCCATTTCATGCATAATGCGAGACCACTTTTTAACTTGTGATATGTTCCGTGGCAAGCTGTAGCTGACTTGTATGTTTGCAAAACTGTGTTGCAAAATGTCTTGCATGCAGATCTAAAAAAACAGGAAGCTGCATCACCCCTGAAAGTCACTTCAGGCAGCTGCTAAAAAGTAAAGTTCCTCAGGAGCTTTGAAGGTGACATCTGAAGCCGCTGTCATCGAACACCGGTCGTTGCCTCGAAAGAAGAATTTCAGCAGATGCATCTTTTCTTCTCAGTCGTTGCAAGATGTTGCACCTGCCCCAGCACCCTCTTCTCCAAAACTTCATGTACAGAAAACCTATTCTTTTCTGTATTTGACTAACCTAGTTCAAATGGTGGCAGCGGCAGCAATTATGATTGTGGTTTAAATTAGGAAAGGAACACATTGTTTGAGAGAATCCATTTCTGATATTGCACCACAATGAACATAAGAACATAAGAAGAGCCCTGCTAGATCAGGCCAAAAGCCCATCTAGTCCAGCTTCCTGTATCAAACAGTGGCCCCACCAGATGCCTCAGGGAGCACACAGCCAACAAGATAACCTGTTTCCTGCTGCCACTCCCCTGCACCTGGCACAGAGAAAACCCACTTCTAAAACCAGGAGGTTGCTTATGGCTTGTAACCTGTGATGGACTTTTCCTCCATGAATCTGTCCAAACCCCTTTTAAAGGCATCTAGGCCAGATGCCATCACCACTTCCTGTGGCAAGGAGTTCCACAGATGAATTACACGCTGGGTGAAGAAATATTTTCTTTTGTCTGTTCTAACTCTCCCTCCACTCAATTTTAGTGCATGTCCCCTGGTTCTGGTGTTGTGCGAGAGGGAGAAGAATTTCCCTCTATCCACTCTGTCCATCCTATGCATAATTTTATAAGTCTCAATCATGTCCCCCCTCAGGCGCCTTTTTTCTAGGCTGAAAAGCCCCAGACGCTGTAGCCTTTCCTCATAAGGGAGGTGCTCCAGCCCACGAATCAATCTGGTCGCTCTTTTCTGTACCTTTTCCAATTCAACTATATCCTTTTTGACGTGTGGTGACCAGAACTGTACTTTTTGTGCCTTTTCTCTTAATCCAGCTGTTGTTGTTTTTTCCTCATTTTTCCTGATCCCTTGAGATACAGTCATTATGTTCTAAATGCACATACCAAGTTTCCCTGTGGCATCACAATACACAGGGTTTTTTTTTTTGGGGGGGGGTTGCTTCACTGTCCTAGTCACAATCTCTCCCACACAGTATGTTTTGCAGCGTTGTGCCTCCTTTAATAATAGGACTGAGGGCAGAGTCAGCTAGCATTCAGGCTTTGAAGTACAGTACAGGCATACACGTCAACATGCAGAGCTTCTTTCAGTCCTTTATCTGAGGTGTTACATGACAACAACATTTGCACTTTTCCGCTTCACTTTGAAAATGTGTGCAGGGTTGAAGGGTCTAGTCTTCAAGGGCAGCCCCATGTAAAACGTATTGCAGTCATCCAATTGCGATGTGACAGTCCTATGAAGCAGTGTAGGCAGGTCCATTTGAGACAGGATTTCAACTGGACATGTAGATTTGGTTCCTGGAATGCTGCCTTAATCCTGATATCTCCGTAGTCAAAGGAGATATAATTTTGCAAACAGAGTCAGGGCCAAAGTCCACCTGACATGGGGGGAACTGTGACTGGATCTCCTGCCACCGTTTTCAAGATCATAAACAGTCCTGGTAGGATCTGGTGCTTACCTGGGAGGGCAAGTGAGCAGCATTGCTTTCCTACTCACACACAGAATCTGGAGGAAAAGGTTGATGTCATGTAACGAAGAAAACCTGTTACATGGATGAGGCATGGAGGAGGTGGAGAAAGGGAAACTAGTGTGTAGTGGTGTGATGGCTATTTAGGGACGAAATACATTAGGGTAGAAGCTGCGTGGAGATGGCGTTCCCACTGTCCTAATGATTTTGATGTGGTTTGTGACAGCGTACATGTACTTACAATCATGCACCAGCCAAAGTTTCTAAAGGGTCTTCAAGGGCAGCCCCATGTAAAAACGTATTGCAGTAATCCAATTGTGACACGACGATCATATGAATTGGTGTAGGCAGGTCCATTTGAGACTGGAATGGGCTCAGTTCATGCACTGGCAAAGCACTCCAAGCCACAGCTGCCCCCTAAGCATCCAGGATCAGAGCTATGAATGTTCCCCTTAAAGGGGGATGCCAGCCCATCCAGGACAGGGTCCAAGCTGGTCACCGCCCCAAGCCACCACCGCATCACTGCCTTCCCCTCCCTGCAAGTGTGCAGGCCATTCTGCAAGAAGCGGTGGCAGAGCTAGAGCAGGAGGCGGTAAGCTCCCATCCGCCTCTTGTGTGAGTAGAGGAGGGGCCAGCTGGGGGAAGTGTCTAGCCAGGTGCAGAGAGCGTGCTGGGGGAAGGGGTGGGTGGGTGCAGGGCATCTTCGTCAGCTTGCCGCTTCCCCCAGCCTGCCCCTGAAGGAGGGGACTCAGTCAGCCTTGTGACTGTCCGTCTCCTGTACGCCATTGCCAGATCAGGGAGTCTCCAGATCAAAAGAACTTTGGTCTTGTCAAGATTTAATTTCACTTTATTTGCTTGCATCCAGCTCTTCACTGACTCCAGATGTTGGCTCAGGATTATAGACCCCCCCTTTTTTTTTGGCTTTCTTACTTTTTGTCCAGTGGGCAAAAATAGGGAGGGGGAAGGGAATAAGAAGAACCTGAATAAAAACTGTTCCAACAGTACAATGTACATTGGCTTATTTTCGTATGTTAATACACCATTTGATTTAATCATTGTGGACTAATGATCTGCAAAATTTCATTTTCAAACGAAGCCATTTTCCAGCTGCTGAGATGTTAAAGTAACTAAAATTATGGCGAAGCCGTTCCCCAATTTAAGAATGCCTGAACAGACTTGGGCTTTGGATGTCCGTGTCGAATCTCATAGATCAGTTTTACATTATTGTTTGTAAACAACAACAACAACAAAACAACTCTAGAGTGTGTGGTTTTTAATGGAAAAGCAAATCCGCTTAGAAACAGATCACACACATTTATAAACAAGCCTTTTAAATTGGACAACGTTAAAGAATTACACAAGCTCGTTCCCAGGACAACGTAATCGGGAATTCCAGAAATATATTCTTTATTCAGGTAAGCCCATGTGCTTTACATTAGAACAGGGGTTCTCAACCAGTGGTACTAGTACCACCAGTGGTACTTCAGCTGATTGTTGGTTGTACTCAGGCTGCCGGACCACTGGAACCCCACTCCGACATAGCGGTTTTGGAGGCACATTTTTGCTCCTGAGAGTCTCCTGCCTTTGGCCGAGCCTCTTGGGAATGCTGAGAAGGGCCCTCCCACCTGCTCAGAGCCTCCTACCTATGTTTTCTGGCCTCTGAAAACCCGGAAGCAATTGACAATGATGTCATCGCCAGTCACTTCCGGTGGTACACAGCGGGAGAGTGGCACTAGAGGTGGTACTCGGCCAGGAAGGGGTTGAGAACCCCTGCGTTAGAACGTTAGTCACCTGCCTCTGACGGTCCCTGATGCACTCTGGAAACGGTTGGAGGATGTGACAGGGGATTAGAGCAACAGGGAAGAGCACCTGCACAACCGAGTCAGCGGCGACCCTTGTGCAAGAACAGGCAGCCGTGGAAGGTGCCTGCTTGGCAAGAGGCGATAATGACGTTGAGGTCACGAACGCAGGCGATTTCCGAATCCAGGACTATGAGTCTTGACAACACCTCTATCAGAAAATGACCATTGGCCTTGAGTAAGATCCCTCTTTCTACTAAGTCAGAGCCAGAGGACTTAGTATTGTCTAAGCTGCCGGTCCAGGTTTTAGACAAGGGCCTTTCCTAGCCCTACGAATGCCAGAGATACTCACTGCTTTGCCTGTCTGCATGCAAAACTAGTGTTCCCTCCCTGAGCTGCAGCCTCAGACCCAGTAGGCGAGCTCACCTGTGTTGGATTTGTGAGGAGGCACAGGTGGAATCGGCTGGTGCTTGGCGGAGGGAAGATACGTTCCTCAAGCTTCCTTTACACACACAGCTTCCTTGCTTTATTTGGGGTGCCAACCTTCGAGAACCTGTGACAGAACGGAAGAATCACCGTGAGTTAGGCCAGATACTATCCTGGAAGATGTGTTCGGATTGAAACACGAAACGTCGGGTCCTCAAGCTCCAGTTTCTGATTTTAAAGAATTTCTGTTTGTCCGTGGTTGAACTGCTACGTTCTATCCGGATAAAATTGTCATTGTTTCTTATCGGCTGGTTCGCTTCTTTTACTTTGAACTATGACCGCACTACCCGTGCTAGCTTCTTCAACAAAGATACTATCCTGTTTTATATACAGTATTTACCTCTTAACAAGCTTGCTGTAGAAAGTTGTTGTTGTTCAGTCGTTAAGTCGTGTCCGACCCTTCGTGATCCCATGAACCATATCCCGCCAGGCCTTCCTGTCCTCCACTATCTTCCTGAGTTCGCTCATTTTCATGTTCGTTGCATCGGTGATGCTGTCTAACCATCTCATCCTTTGCCTTCCCCTTCTCCTTTTGCCTTCAATTTTTCCCAGCATCAGAGTCTTCTCCAGAGCAGAGGAGTAGCCAGGTTTTTTTTTACCTGGGGCCCAGAGCAGTACGCCCCTCGCCCTACCGCAACCAAACGCCCCCCGACGCCCGACCCGACGAGTCCCAACAACTCATGACAACTCATGACAACTCATGACATATAATCACACGCAGATAATTTGAAGACAACACAGAACTCCTTCACACAGTCTTATGCGGGAACTAGTTGCTGTGCTAGAATTTGCAATTTCGATATTGGCTTCTAGGACTGCACAGAGTGCATTAATCAGATTCCTAAAAATTCCAGTTTTCTTTATTTTGGAATTTCTACCTTTCTTAGGGTCAAAAAGCCTTTGTAACTCTCCTTTGCCAACTGTCAAACCTCTTGGTGCATGATGGGTTTGCAGAATTCCCCCCTCTGGTTGTGAAATATGGGTTTTGTGTGTGAAATATGGGTTATATGGAGGCGTCGCCAGAAGGGGGCACCCCCGCCTGGCGCCCCCCTTATTTTCCCCCCTTTTTCCGTTTTTTCCCCTGTTTTTTTAAACTATTTCCATTTTTTTTTAGTCTTAACGGGTTTTTAAAGTCGTAATGTATGCTTTCGCCCACTTATCTTGAGTGTGTGTATGTATCTTATCCAGCGACGATCTTCTTCCACCTCCCGGGCGCTTCTTCTCCCTGCGCCCGGGGCTCGTGCGAGCTCCTTAAAGGCGCAGAAGGTCACTGGAACAGCTTCGTGATGCTGTCTAACCATCTCATCCTTTGCTTTCCCCTTCTCCTTTTGCCTTCAATCTTTCCCAACATCAGAGTCTTCTCCTGAGAGTCCTCTCTTCGCATTAGGTGGCCAAAATATTTGAGCTTCAGCCTCAGTACCTGTCCTTCCAGGGAACAGTCAGGGTTGATTTCATTTAGGATTGACTGATTTGATCTCCTAGCAGTCCAAGGGACTCTCAGGAGTCTTCTCCAGCACCACAGTTCGAAAGCATCTATTCTTCGGCGCTCAGCCTTCCTTATGGTCTAACTCTCGCAACCATAAATTGCTACTGGGAACACCATCGCCCTGACTATGCGAACTTTTATTGGCATGGTGATCTCTCTGCTTTTTATTATGCTGTCTAAGTTTGCCATAGCTTTCCTTCCAAGGAGTAAGTGTCTTTTAATTTCATGGCTGCTGTCTCCGTCTGCAGTGATCTTGGAGCCCAGAAAAGTAAAATCTGTTACTGCTTCCATTTCTGCCCCTTCTATTTGCCAGGAATTGATGGGACCAGATGCCATGATCTTAGTTTTATTAATGTTGAGTTTCAAGCCAACTTTTGCACTCTCCTCTTTCACCCTCATCAAGAGGCTCTTTAGTTGTTCTTCACTTTCTGCCATTAGGGTGGTATCGTCTGCATATCTGAGGTTGTTGATATTTCTCCCGGCAATCTTGATTCCGGCTTGCGATTCATTCAGCCCTGCATTTCTCATAATGTACTCTGCATATAAGTTAAATAAGCAGGGTGACAATATACAGCCTTGCCGCACTCCCTTCCCAATTTTGAACCAATCAGTTGTTCCATGGCCGGTTCGAACTGTTGCTTCTTGACCCGCATACAGGTTTCTCAGGAGACAGGTAAGGTGGTAGATTACGCTAAATAAGAGCATGGTTAGATGGAGACTGCTAAACTCTCAAGTGAAGCGTTCACTCATTTACAGAGGATCATTGAACTTGCCTTGCTGTTTGTGTGTTTCTTATCCCCCCTTAACAAAAATCAACTTCTCTCTACTACCCCATCCACCATATTGCATGAGCCAATCATTTAATAAAACATGACTGCTGGTTCTCTCAGCCTTTTGACTAATATGTGGTTTAAGCTTAAATGCAAAGCATTTTCCATGTGAGGAAGCATGAAGCAATTCTATAGGGTGTTTTTTTTCCCTATCTGAACACAGCCTCCCCACCCCCCGTACCCGGATGTTGTCCAAAAGCAACCTTATTTGGGATCACTCCAGTTGTTGCAATGAGTTAATCCTTTTCTCTGGGCAGTATTCCAAAGGTAAAGCGGACAGTGAGGATTGGACTAAGGTAAAGGTAAAGGTGACCCCTGACAATTAAGTCCAGTCGTGTCCGACTCTAGGATGTGGTGCTCATCTCCATTTCAAAGCCGAAGAGCCAGCGTTGTCCGAAGACATCTCCGTGGTCATGTGGCCGGCATGACTCTCCTTGCCACAGCGCATAGCATGTGGCTGGAACACGGAGCGCTGTTTACCTTCCCGCAAGTGGTATCTATCTACTCGCATTAACATGCTTTGGAACTGCTAGGTTGGCATGAGCTGGCCAAGCAACGAGAGCTCACCCTGTCGCGGATTCAAACTGCCGACCTTTCGATCGACAGCTCATGGTCCAGCGGTTTAACCCACTGCGCCACCCGCTGATTGGACTACTGGTGATCAAATCCTTACTTTGCTTGCAAGCTCATTCTGTGACCTTACTGAGGTATTTTATTTTATTTTATTTATTTTTCACATTTTTATACCACCCTTCCTCCAAGGAGCTCAGGCTGGTGTACATGGTTCCTTCCCTCTTGTTGTCCTCACAACAACCCTGTGAGGTAGGTGGGGCTGAGAGATAGTGACTGGCCCAAGGTCACCCAGGAAGCTTTGTGGCTGAGCGGGGATTTGAACCTGGATCTTCCAGGTCTAAATCCAACACCCAAACCACTACACCACCCTGGCTACCAACTCTCATCCCAACTTAGTCCACGTAGAATAAAATAAGTATATATTGAGACCCATCTTTAGGACTGGGCAGCAGTTCCCAAACTGAGCACTGTGGTCGTGGTGCCCTGGGCCACCACAGTAAACTCACATGGATGTCACTCATGCCACGGGATATTTTCCCAGAAGCTCTGGCTGTGTGTCTCTAAGACAGCAACAGAACTGTAAGGGCGTTGTGAAGGAATTATTCCGACTCGAACAAAGTAAGTTTGGGAACTGCTGGAATAGGGCCAAAAAAAAAGTTGAAGCGAAATGTCAATAATATAGTACAATGGTTCTCAAAGTTCACTCCGCGAGGCAGGGAGAACTTTGAGTATTTGTGGGGGTGGGGACAGCGGTGGCGTTTCCAGGGATTGCTGCTGCCGCTGGGGAAAAAGGTATGTTTTGAACTTACCTGCAGCCCCCCGGAGGTTTCGGCGAGGCCCACAAAGGGGAGTGGGCCTTTGTGGGCCTCCCCAAACCCTCCGGAGGGCTGCAGGACCCCAGGTAAGTGCAAAACATACCTTTTTCCCCAGCAGCAGCAGCAATCCCCAGGATCGCCGCCGCCATGCTGTTCCCATTCTTTAAGTTGGCAGGGGACAGCATCCGATTCGCCTGGTGGGTCGCGACCTACCAGTTTGAGAACCGATGATATAATAGATGAATTTTGAATACGGGACATTGAATATTCCAAATTCATCTACTATATTATACCAAGTCACCTCTTTGGTCCAGCAAATGAAAGGTCTCTAGGGCATTGTACGTACACTCACATTTTCCACGGGTTGCATATCAGTATGATCTCAGTGCTTCGTGTAGCCAGAGACAGGCCTAAGCTACACATCTGAGAGAGATGAATTGGTTACATTAGTGCTGAATTGTACCAGTTCAGCAGTATTTGAACTGTGGATAGAGGGGCACTTTGGACAAGCCACCCCCTCCCCACAGGTGAGCAGTGGTGCCCCCCTGTGAAGTGAGGGGGCAGGACTTGCATGCTCAAGTTCTTCATCACATGGATAGAGAGCTGTCTGACAAGGAATTGTTTGTACTGATTCATGGTGTTTATTTACCAGGCTTTCTCCTTGAGATACAGATATCATATGTCAACTACATTCACATCCATGTTTTATTAAGAATATTTGAAGCAGCTTTTCCTTTATCATGTGAGTCAGTAGTTGACCAGAACAAGTCAGTGAACACATATTTGTTTTCTCTGTCTGTTTAGTATGTCTGCTGGTCTGTATCTTTTCCAAAGCGTTTCTTGCCCTACTGTGTGTTGGAATGCTCTTGCGTACTAAAGGTAAGCGAGGGCTGATAAAGCCTTGTGCTCAGTTGGAAACATTTAATGCCCTAAACGTGAAGTGGAATCTGTGCCTTGTTCAACAATATTTTGAGCAGACAAAATACATGGATTTTGTTCTTTTGTCTTCCCCCTGAAAGGTCATTGATAACGCTTATTTTTTTCTCAGCCTTCTTATCTCTCCTGTCCAGTGTAACTTACTCAACTCATTTATATAGATCAGAGAAAGCTAGTCATATCTTGGGAGTCCAGATTTTAGATTTTGGTTGTTGGATTTATGATAGTCTACATAAGCTTGGTAGGTCGGGGCCATTTTCTGGCTGTGCTTATAGTCAATGAGCAGGAATTGAAAATCTAATAACAGACCTACAAGGCAGTGAATTTAAAGGTGCAGTATATGAAGATGCAGTACATATTGCTGTTATATTCCACTTTTGCTAAGATTTACAAAATGGCACAATCGAATGTTTCCTAAAGTAATAGCTAAACTTCGATGTCCAATTCTGCATTTTTGTTTTGTTTTTAGACATAGACATCGTATGTATATGTCTCTTTAAAAGGCTTTCACTCTAAGTCTATCTCTACATGTTTGTCTTCAAATCCATTTTTTTTAAAAGATCCTCTGTATCTTAGGAGTAAATAGATATATTAAAATAAGCTATGGGATGTATAGTGCCGTATAACAATGATAAATGATGTTGTGTGTAATTTTTCTTCTATTAACATAAAGTAATATAAACTGAAGGACACTAGTCTATTGAGAGAGTTAGTAGCTAATGTTCCATATCAGATGCGGACAATGTCAGAACTGAATACAGATTAGGCAGTGTCCTTTTCTCCCCGGGGGAATTAAACTTTGAGACACCACTGGCTGCCAATGGTTTTACTACATTTTGTTGGTGCCTCCGCTGCCTTTCCTGGTCTATTAATTCAGGAGCTGTAAATGACAATGTGAGTAAAAAGCTTTTCCAGTGGGATGCATTTCATTTATGTATTCCTGTATCCACAATACCCGTTCAATCCATTTTGTCACAATAACTGCATAAAAAAATGTTGTGGATTACCCCCACGGTTGTTCTTGGGCTTTGGCCTTTTCCTTTTCCCTTATTAGGAAGCAGCAAAACAATAATTTACCAGAACGGAAAAGAGGGATCTTTTCATGTCTTTAAAAAGACAACAATAATATCAGTGATGTCTAAGAGGAAGTAAAAACCTGGCAAAGTACCCAACACATTGGAAGTTCCAATCCATCATGTGTTATAAAAATGATAATAGAACCTGAATCGAACTTCAGGTTTTCTGATGTAGCATTATTGTTATCATTAATATTTATTTTGCCACAGTTTTAAAGTGTGAAAGGCTTTGCAGTCCTTGTTTTCATTCTAGGAATCTTGTGAAGCAATGCAAGAGCTATTTGGTACTTGGAGAACTAAGGTCAAGAAATAATCAAGACCACTCAGTGAGGCTTTGGCTGAATTTAAATCTCTTTGCCCCAGCCATAGTGCTATGTCTCCTAGATTCCACTGGCTGATTAGTTATGCAAATATATATGTAAAGGGTCTGTGTCCTGCATTTTGCGATTCTGTCATCCTTGGAAAATACTGTACAACCAACTTAAAATATATTAAAATTTAAACAAACACACACACACACACACACACACACACACACGAGAAAAATGGGAGCATCTTAACACCAGTGAGAGCAACAAAGCAACACCAAAGACTGTGTGGAACAAGAGTGCCTTGTTGGCACCGGAATATTAACAAAGATGGCTCCAACCTGACTTCCTGGGGGCAGGAGTTTCACAACTTGGGTGCCACCACAGAGAAGGCCCCCTCTTGCAGCATTGTTAGCTGTTCAATGCACAGAAAACCCCTCTCGGGTGACCTCAGATGCAGGGGTGGTGATATTTCAGATCTTCTGGACGTAAGTAATCTCAGGATTTAAAGGGTGACACCAAGCATTTAGGAAACCTACCAACAACCAATACAGATGATTCAGCACAAGGAGCAATGCATTATTTCATGCAGCATCATTCTTCAGTAGCTGGTCTTTAAGGGCAGCCCCATGTAGGGCATGTTACAGAAATCCAGACCAGATGTGCTCAGTCCGTGGACAACAATGGCCAGACCCGGGACTCCATATTTAGTGCTGTAGGAACGGCGGGGTGGGGGCTCAGGCAGCACGCAGGGGGCATCTTACGGGCGGCTGGGGGTGGCAAAATGACGGTGGTGGCGATGACGAACGTGGCGGCGGCCGCGAACAACGCGGCGATCAGGGCGACGGAACAGCTTGGAGGAGCCAAGAGAAGGCTCCTGCCTCCTCCGCACCGTGACTTGTTGTGGGCCCCCTCTCCCTCCCAGCCCCCAAGGGACATTAGGCTCCAGCTGACATCACTCAGGGGCGGGGCAAATGACATCAGCCATCACGGGGGGGGGGCATGTTGCTATGACTCTGTCCATATCCATTTGGTCCTCCTCTTTCCTACACATGTAACCCCCTTATTTTTTAAATGCAAGGCAGTTCTTAAACCATTGTTCTCCACACTGCTTTGGAAGGATGCATTTGCTCTGGGCTCATCAATGTCATTTGTGTACTGAAAACAGGGTTACAAATCTTTCAACTGAATTAGGAAAAAGTGTTAGCTTTTGAAAACACACACCCCTAAATGAAAACCCATTTCCTGAAGTTAATCATATTCATTCAGACCTCTTTCTAAATGACAAGTTCAATTCTGCTTTTTTCCCACCAGCAAAATTCCACCAGTTTTCTATTCTCTTGACACGTCATGTTCAGGAAGTTTTTGCACACTTAAATTTCACCATGGAGTAGAGAATATCAAAAGTTGGCCGAGCTTCAACCTTCTCACAATTAGCAATTTTGTATTTCTATTTTCACATCTTGTGGTCTGAGTTGACAGAAAGATGTTCATTTCAGTAGAAACAGAAGTATTTTAAGGAGACAAATCTAGTCATTTTGCTGCTAGAACTGAACAGGAAGAGAAGGTAGCAGATGCAAAACAGACTTGGTTTACAACTCCTTTGGCTTTGACTTAACTGCAAGAGGAATAGCCTGCAAAATTAATTGATCCTCAGGAACATATTTGTGCTGTGCTTATTGTTAAAGGCATAGCATTGCAGCTGTAGATCTCACAATCCAAATTAGCGACCCAGTGAAATTAGCTTGTTACTGCTAAAAGAGACAACAAATTGCAGGCAGCCTTAAAAGAAAATCACGTAACCCCTTTATTAGGACCAGCCAAAAATATCAAAGTGAGTTATTCAAAACTCTTAATCAGGCTTGAAGTTAACAACAACAAAAATCAGAATGGAGGGGGGAGCAGATGTTGCTGGTATGCTGGGGGCAAGGAGAAAGGCAAGTGGTTGGTTTTTAGGAAAGGGCTCAATACAGGTGTAGCCAGATTGGAACACTATTTGAAAGATGATCCTACACTCCCCATAGTGGTTAACAGGGGACCAAACCTGGTCAATTATGGCCACAGATCAGACAGGTAGCAATGTTCACCTTGTGCTACTTCAAATGAATTACAATGGAGCAAGTAGAAATCATACTCAATGAGATGTTCAAGGGACTGTAGAGCAGGGGGTGGGCAAAAGTCAGGCTTGTCAAATCTACTTTTTTTTTCCCGGGTGGGGGGAGGCAACTAGCACCTGAAGGTCCACTGCTTGAAGTCTGGAGCAGAATAGTGACTCCAAGTGGCATCCATAGAATTAAGGAACAATGTACTCCTAAGCATATAGTGACCCCAGGAATTTGTTTTCAAAACCAAAACTAGCTCACAGTCCTTTTAACACAAACATCCATTCCGTTGTTTCTTTGTTTGGCCCCAATCTTCCTTGTTCCAGAAAGAACATTTGGCCCCAATCTTCCTTTGCTTCAGAAGCCAAATGTAGAGGCTGTAGTGGGGAAGCAAGTAGTATATTCCTAGGCCTCAGTGTACCACAGCTGTAAAATGGGACTCTGTGCTTAGTAGTGCTGATATAACTTCCTGTTCTTTAATTGCAAAGGACTCTTTTTGCTGCTACTGGTCTTTTGATAATTGCTTATCTCGAAGCCTCAGATTTGCTAACCTCTGAAATGTCAAGTTTGGGTGAAATGTGGATGACTTCGATGCGGTATCAAGCAACTCTGCTGTCAAGATTTAAAGTGTTATATATGGTAGAATCCCTGATTTGCAGTTACTTAGATGTAGACTTGACCATCCGTATGCAGGTAAAGCCCATGTATGGCTCATGCAGAGTAGGAGATAATGGTCGCTTTCTCTTTAGTCACCACTTTGCGAAGATTCCACCATTTTGAACCTGGCTCCAGTTGGTTGACTCAGGAGTTCGATTAAAAACAGCACAGCCAAATTAGATCCTGCAAATTTAAATTCTGTCCACACCGGGGTCTTGGATTAATTCACCATGTACTCATTCACACTGGGGTAATAAATTGACTCCTGTAGAACTACAGTGCTATGAAGAAGCAATGGGTGTTCTTTCTGCAGACAGGAAGTCCACAGAAGCTTCTACTGCACAGTACAGTACGTAAGTCTAAAACAGCGTTTCTCGGGCAGAGCAATCCTACGTAAGAATCCGGCCAGGCCGCCCGCTGGATCCAGTGCTCCGCTGCGGCCAGACTGCTGCTCGGCTGGAGGTATACTTGGGGAAGGGGACGCTCGTCCCCTTCCCCGAGTGTAAATCCAGGCCCGGCCGATCGGCCTCCTTGGATTTCCGCCAGCAAAATTGCTGGCGGAAGTAGGAGGAGGCCGTGTAACGGCCCAGCCACCTGGCGGGGACAGGGATATGGCCGAGGCCGTCCCCTGCCCCCTCCCAAGCCGGCTGGGCCTATGGGCACCCTCCCCCCAGCCAATCCGCCGCCCCCCCGCTCACTGGATCCTTTCCTGGGTCCGGCGGAGGCCAGGCGTGGGATCCGGCAGCAGAGCTGGGGAGGCCGGCCTTGTGCTGGCCTTCCCTGCTCTTGAGTCGTCGCAAACGTGCCTTACGTTCGCTCGTTCCACCGTCCGCAGATTCGTTAGGATTGCACCGAAAGTGCGAGTCCCTGAGACCCCTTCAGGGTCTTCACAAGTGTACCATAAGTGGCCATCGTCTGCTCAGCACTGTGCCACTCTGTCCCTGCTCCAAGACTGTGGGCTTCAGAGCCTCCAAGTGTTCCAGAGACCAAACATTTGAGAACCGCTGATCTAGAAGGTGCTACTGAACTCTTTGTTGTGTTTGCTGCTACAGGCAAACACAGCTGCTACCACCCTGGAAGTTTTCATAGGTAGCCGTTCTGAAACAGTAGGGAGAAACCCAATAAACCCGTTGGTTAGGAAGGAATGGTAGTATCATTTTAATTTGTGCAGGTTAGACATCTCTACCCAAGTTTAGCTGCATCTCTGGCAAGGCATTTTACTGCTGCTATGGTTCCTAAAACCACTTTGTTAAATCAGTGGCTTTTTTTTCTTCTTTACATTTTTCAGTCATAAATTACAGCATCATCATGTTTTGGGGAAATGCTTCTTTTCAACAGCCTCTTTAGTCTTCTTTAGGAAAGCATTTAATTATTGGGGTTGAATTTCATAGCAAAGCTTGATCTTTATAATGCCAGTGAGTCCAATGGCAGGACTCTGAAAAGATGGCCGGTTAAGCCAAAAATGTCAATGTTTTTGGCATCACCGACATACTGGTAGCTAGTAAAAAAAAAATCTATAGCACATTTAATTTTTAATTTAGGGGTTTTAAAATTGTTTCAATAAATATGCATTTTACTCTGGATTGTACTAAAAGAAAATGGGAAAAACCTCTACTTGGAAAAGTCAGATTTAAAACTGTCCAGCAAAACACACAGATGGAAGAGTTTATGGGAGAAATCTGTCCAAAAATTGCTCTGTTTCGTCATTGCATTCAGAGCTGAAGGTGCTCCCAGTTATTTTCTTGAGTGAGCAACTGTTCCTCGACTTGCTCTTCTTTTCTCATGGCAGCATAGTTAAATAGGTTAAATTTAGGTTACCAAAATGAATCTATCTCATAGGAAGTTAGATTTGGAGGGAAGTTTGGAGGTCATCAACACGCACGCGCGCGCGCGCACACACACACACACACACACACACACACACACACACACACACGCACACACATCTCTGCTTAGTGCAGGCAACCACTACATCCCTAATTCTGCTTGAAAACATCCAATGAGGGCAATCCTACAACTGGACAAGGCAGACTGATCCAGTGCTGGGGAGCAATTAGTCTGCAAATTCTGTCTCATGTCTAGCCCAGGGGTTCTCAACCAGTGGTACTAGTACCACCAGTGGTACTTCGGCCGACTGCTGGTGGTACTTGGACTGCTGAACCACCGGAATCCCGCTCCGATGCAGCACTTTTGGCGGCACGTTTTCGTTCCCAAGAGGCTCCTGCCTTTGGCCGAGCCTCTCGGGAACGCCGAGAAGGGCCCTTCCACCTGTCCAGAGCCTGTGTTTTCTGACCTCCAAAAATCTGAAAACCTGGAAGTAACTGGTGATGACGTCATTGCCAGCCACTTCTGGTGGTACGCAGCAGGACAGTGGTGCTGGAGGTGGTACTTGGCCAGGGTTAAGTTGAGAACCCCTGTTCTAGCCTAAATCTTCTTCCCTCTAGTTTCAACCCCTTGCTCTAGTCCTGCTCTCACACCTACCTATACAATGAATGTGTGTATCCATTATGCACATGGATACACAAAACTGGTGTGTTTTAAGGTGGAGTCTGAAAGTCCTGGCACACACTCGTCTTCATTAGTCACCTAAACACCCACATGAGGCAAACAATCTGCATGATTGCATTGCTGCTTGTGTCCGCCCTTTTTTACAATGGGTTGAATTTTCTTTATCCATAGGAGGTGGGTGTTTTGTTTGGTGGCAATTGCCCCTGCATTACTCTGCGTCTCATTACAGGAGGTGAATTACCACCCTCCGTTCCTCCACCCATCTCCAAGTGCTCTTAATTAAGGCACACAGGAATTGATTCCTGTGTGTTTATCTGTTGCGCCAAGGTATTTAAACGATCAGAGCGTATCTCGCCACGGATCCTTAGCATAAAAACCGACCAGATCCCCAGGCCCTCCTCTTAACTATTTTCCGCCGAACCCTTTGTCCCCTCAATAATAAATTCCGAGGGCTGACAATGTCTAAGTCTGCTGTTCCTTTGCCCTCAATTTCAGTGAGATGGGCCATTGAAAACTCATTACAAGCTGTTTAGTCTCTGACTTTGACTTTTGCTCAGCAGTGAACAAAATTAACAGCTCTTGGAGGTGGTGGGAAAAAAAGAAACAAAAAGAAAAGAGGCACTGAGCCAAAAGGAAGGGGGGGGTAGAGGGAGAGGAGAGATACTTTTGAAACAAACCGGAGCCTACAATTACATGTGTTGTACACATGTCCATAATTAGGTGCCCCTTATTGATGACAGTCACCTTCTGCCCCCCCCACTCCATTTTCCAGCATATTGACCAACATCACCTGCACATCAAACCCACAGACTCGCATTTGCTTACATGCCAAGCAACTCGCTTTTGAGCGGAGCAGAATTGCTTCATAAATTTAACTATCACTTTCGGATTCTGTTTTTTTTTCTAATTTAGTGCTTGATAGTTTTTTATGTGATAATTTTAAAGCACTGTTTATAGCAAAAGTTACCTTGATAAGGGCAGGGGAAAGAAGCTTGTGCCGTACAAAATTACTTTCTTAGACCCGTCTCCAGCGCGGCTTCTCGTGACAAAGCTTTTGTGGTCCGTTTTGCGCATGTATGAGTGTGATTGGGAACTAAATGGCCTAGCTGTGTGTCACAACTTTGTTTAATGTTCCTCCTGCAAGCCATCCAGTTTTCCTCTATTTCAACTGTTAATCTATAAATAGATACATTCAGGACACAAATTTTAAGCTTTGGCTACTTAGCTTTTATAAAACTTTGGCTACTTTGCGCTTATTTTCATGTTTGCATCTTGTGTTTCCCTTTTTCCTCTTCATGCGGTCAGCTCCCCTCCCTTGCTGCAGGTGAAGATGCCCTAAGTTATCATCTCAAATGCTGGAAATAATTAGGACCTGTGAAAAATTTGGAAGTGCAGTCCAAAATAACTCTTGAATCAACATTCAGTTCAATGGGCACATTAAAGTTTACAGCCGGTGTGACAGGAGTCATATATACCTGCAAATAGGCAGGGAGATAACTATATATTTAATGTACCAGGGGGAAAAAAATCTCCTCTTGTATATGGTACGTTTGGTTTAAATAAGCTGGAGCTCTTGACCCAATTATGCAGCCAGGTTGGCCTCAAGCCAACGAGTGGGCAAGCTGTTTCAAGGTCACCAGAGGCTTTGTCCAGAACCCACTGGAATTGCACCAATTGGAGAATCCCCACAATGAGTCAACTATGTAAAGAAGCTTTGAAAGCCTTGTCTGCCAGGGCTTACACAGCCCACTGCTCTGATTCTTAGACAGTGGCTATAATCAGTAGGTCTTTCTTTCCAATAAGACTTCCAGGGGTCTCGCCACTGTGTTTGCGACTTGGATGATGGAAACACAGTTCTGGTTGTGTTTGGACACCGGGGTGGGGGCTTGTGGGGCTCATGCCAGGGGGACACACCTGTGCAAGGACCCACATGTGTGTCCAGACAACTTGGGAGGCAGCAAGGTGTCACTGCTGCCATTGTTCCCTGTTGTTGCCTGGTAAGCTTGAGGAAGTGTACCGGGGTGGAGGTGGTGGTGGTGCAGATCATTTTGTGTATATATACAGTCAGATCTCGTTATCCGCGGGTCCCAAATCCGCGGATGGAAAGGGTCAACTGTACACACGCAGCACGTTTTTCACAAAAAAAGTTTACAAAGTGGTCTACCTAGCTAAATAATCGGTTCCCTGTTCCCAAAAGGCTCATAATCTAAAAAGATGCACCAGCAAACAGCCACTGGAAAACAAGAACAGAAGAAGAACCCTACTGGATCAGGCCAAAGGCCCATCTAGTCCAGCTTCCTATATCTCACAGTGGCCCTACCAGATTCCTCAGGGAGCACACAAGACAACAAGATCCCTGTATCCTCTTGCCACTCCCTTGCATCTGGCATTAAGAGATAAGAGAAAGCTGCTCTGTTTCCCCTTGTATGCTTCTCCTGCAGACCGATTCGCAGACCCAGTATCCGTGGATTTGTCTCATCGCGGATACGGGGGGCCACTGTGAAAACCTGAAAAAATAAAAAAACGTTTAAAATAGTGTTCTGTACCTTTTCGCTTGCAAACTGCTCCGTTTGCGGGGCTGTAGACAGTGAAATTGCGCTCCTACAACCTCTTCCTAGTTTGACTTTCCCCCTCCTTTCCCCAAGGTCGCCCCAGAATGCATTGGGTTGCACCTGGGGAAGGGGAGATGTCAAGTGACCCAGAAGAGGCTGCAGGAGTGCAATTTCACTCTCTACAGCCCTGCAAACGGAGCAGTTTGCCAGCGAAAAGGTAAGGGTCACTATTTGTAACATTTTTTTTTTAACAGCATTTTTGAAAGTGACCCCTGTATCCACTCTAAAGCGATTTTGCGGATTTCAGTATCTGCGGGAGGGGTCCGGAATGGAACCCCTGTGGATACCGAGTTCCAACTATATATGCTGGGGAAGTGTAGAAGAGGATGTCTTCATTGGACTCAGGGGAAAATGAATGGAGGGAGTGCAGAAAACAGTGTTCTAGGATTCAATGACACATACTGGTGGTTTAGCCTTTCTGAATTCATTCATTCACTTCTATCTCACTTTTCAAGGCCAAAACACATTGTAGGCAACACACACACAAAGCAGAATCAAACTGCTAGTCCCCTCCCCCCCGGTCCAGTGTTGTCCACACCGACTTCACAACGACTCTCCAGGTTTAAAATGGGGTCTTTCCTAGCTTGACCTCGAAGTGCTGTCAGGAATCGAACCCGGGACCTTCTACATTGAACACATAGTCTCTGGCTCTGACTACAGCCCCCCTCTTCGCAGTTTGGTCATGTGTTGCTATTTTTCTAAGTTGTGTAGCAGCCACGTGGGAGGTGATTGCAATTGGGACTGTGACTGTGGCATGCAGGGAGGGGGGCATTAAGCCTTTTCCTGCTACGCCACAGTGCTGATGAAAATTGCATTCCATTAAGGTGCCATTACTCCCTGGGGGAAAAGTTCAATCAGCACCTGCAAAAAGCTGCTTTTGAAATCTAGGTAATGTAAAAAGTGGTTTGCTCTTGAAAAAAATAGAGGCGCGCCACTGCCCTGCCCTCCATCCACATGACCTCTAGATTGCCGCCATCTTCCCGAAGGGTGAGTTTTGGATTGATGTCTCTTACATTCACGTTGCTGCTGTTTTTCGCCAAGTGTTCTTCGCTGTTAATTTCTGCAGTGTCTTCCACTTCAGACTCTTCTTGTGTTAATGCTCGGTTTAAGAACAGCTTAGTTGGACCTTGGGTGGAAACAAACAGAAACAGAACTCCACTCTGCCAGTGGAGTAATCGTTTATATCAGGGCAGATTGCAACTCTGCTCTTGAAATGTCAGAACATTGATTTATTCTCCCCGTATCAGGTAAAAAAGGCTTATTCACTGTTTGGATCTCTTGGCAGTTCCTGCTTTTGGACATCCCCCCAGTCAGTCTTCTCAAGGGATGTCTTTGTAAGGTCTAAATATAGTCAGCTGGACAATTCCTTTTCTTTCTTTTTTTTAACCCAGAGTTCTGCATTCCCCAAATAATTAATCTTAACACACCGGGGCAGACTTTCTGCATAGAATTGATTTTCCTCCATTATGGGAGAATATATCTTGCACATTAAGACCAAGATTAATTTTTCATTTCTAACTTTTGTGTGGATATTTTTTTATCAAAACAGAAGAGCCCTGCTGGTTCAGACCAAAGATCTCAACCAAGATCTGCGTCTCTGAGTTGGCCTGGGACGTGGGCTCAAGTTTTTGCTTGCTAGCTACTCAGAGCCAGTGCTGGTACCATGCTGCTAGGGGCCCTGTCCCAAAGCCCTGGGGCACTCCGCGGCTCTCCCCTTGCCCACCCCCCTGATGGTGCACTACCGCTACCTCCAGTTCTGAGGGCTAAGGGGCCACATGGTCCCAGTGCAAAGTCAGGAACAAGATTCCATCCCATGGAGAAGTACTATAGTTTCAATGCCTGGCAACCACAATGTTTGGCTGGCCACCAAGGCCAGTCAGCTTACCAAATAGACACCGATGGACCTGCTTCCATGATGGACCTACTTTGAGATGGTTCACTCAACTTTAGTTTCTCCTTAAGCTTCCACCCTCTACAATGCTCCCTTGGATGTAAATTTGCTTCTGGGCATATCAGCTGCTGCTGGTATGCACGTACTATACAGTCGGACCGCGCTATCTGCAGGAATCTGTTTCAATCCCCCCCCCGCAGATAGCGAGGATCCGTGGATACCAGAGTCCACGTAAAAAATGCTGAAAAAAGTTTTAAAAACCCATGCTTTTTAAAACCTTTTAGCAGCAAACTGCGCCATTTCCAAACCTCTGCAGGGCTTCAGCAAGCTTAACAACCCACTTCCGTGTCGCGTGAAGGCTGTTCCCCCCCCCCAGCCTTGTCCCAGAATTTATCCTGGGACAAGGCTGGGAGGGGGGGGGGAAAGAGCCTTTGCGGGACCCGGACGTGGGTTGTTAAGCTTGCAGAAGCCCTGTGGAGGCTTGGAAATGGTGTGATTTGCTGCTAAAAGGTAAACCCCCCACGGTTTTTACCTTTTTTTCTTTTTTCAAGCGTTTTTAAGGTGGACCGCACAGGTCCGGGATCCACGGTGAGTCAAATCCGCCGATCCCGAACCCACAGATAGAAATGGTCTACTGTAGATACTTGCTGTAAGAAATGGAGAGCGCTTGATAAGTCCGTTGGGTTTGCCCAAGGACTCAGAAATGCAAACAAATGGAACAAGGCCAGTATACCATTTGCATTACAAAAATGCACAGAAATGCATTCCCCCCCAAAAGCACTGCTAGTTAAATTGAGCCCACACTATCAGTGTCTCCCGTCTGTTGTTATGAAATATGGCTAAGAATAGAAATATGGTGTTCACAGTGACAGACTCAGCTATTTCAGAAAATACCCGCCAAATCCTGGAAGGTCACATGCTGCAGGTGTTCGACAGGGTACGGGAAGGTGGTAAATGAACCTGAAATTTGCAGGTTTCTTTGACTTCAGTGTCATTGCATTCAACTGAGACAAGGGCAGTTGGAATGGAGTCTCTCTTTACCAATCTCCTTTTCTAAGTATTTCGTTCAAGAGCCCTGCGTTCTTGTGCCATGTCACCTTTCAGACACTGGTTTTGAAACTCTGTTTCAAATAACAAATGGAACAAGGTCAGTATACCATCTGCGTTACAAAGTGCATTCCCCCAAAAAGCACTGCTATTTAAATTGAACCCGAACCCACGAAAGCAATGAGGGCATTAGTGATGGTGGACAAAGTGCTCACCACCGATGCCAGCCCCTTGCAATGCCCCGCTATCTGAAATCTACCAACAGTGCCTGCTCTTGAACATACCCCAGTATCATATGGTTCCTCAGTGAATGAGTGCAGCAGGGAAGAGTAGGAAGTTTGAAAAATCACTTTTCTCCCTGGGTTCAACCCCTTGAAAAATGCAGTTTACACATTGCATTTTTGCAGGATTGCATGCAGCAAACAGGTTTGTGAGATCTGTTTTCTCATATCTGCAGCTTTGAGCGTACAGACTTGCCATTGGTACACCTGCTACATTCAGAAAGGCTGGCTCCAGGCTGGTGGATCATCCTCAAGCTGGATAGAAATGGCCGCTTGTTTTTGGAAAATTATGTATAAGAGGCTTGGTATAAAAGGTCTAAGATTGAGAAAATTTGCAATCTCAGCCAGTCACAGACTGGTCAACTATCTGCTCCTACAGCAAAACAATCAGACGATTACTTTCTTTCCATGTCAGCAGTTAGCATTATTATTCACCTATATCACACTGCATGCGTATAAAGAGTCATGTGAAAGAGTTATTGTTTACCCTTGTTAACTACAGTACTCCCCCCATATCTGCGGGGGATATGTTCTAGGTCCCTCCGTGGATACTTGAAACCGTGGATAGGAGCGAACACCCTCTCCATGGTTTCCTGAGGGCCCCCCGCCCTGCCTCCCCTGTGGGCAGGCATGCGCGCGCCCCAGCTCTTATTTTTCTTTCAGCAAGCTTTGTTTCTTCCTTAAAACAGAGAAGCAGCCTCCATTGCAGGCAAGTAGAACGAGACTAAGTCCTAGAGAGACTCTGCAAGGTTTCTGTTAACCTTACAGAGCCTCTCTAGGACTTAGTCTCGTTCTACTTGCCTGCAATAAGCAGCCAGGGGCTGCTTCTCCTGTTTGTTTAAGGAAGAAATGCAGCTTACTGGGGAAAAAAGTAAAAGCCTGGTGTGGTCCCCGCGATCCGTGGATAACTGAAACCGTGGATAGCATATCAGTGGATATGGGGGACCCACCTGTACCTCAGTTCAAGCACTTATGGAGTCTAGTAGCAGGGTAATAAAGTACAGTGGACCCTTTCTGTCCGCGGGTTCGGGTTCTGCGGATTTGACTCCTGGATCCATGACGTCCATGCTAAAAAACCTGTTAAAAGAGGGGGAAGCCCCCTAATTGCAGTTTTTACCTTTAAATAGCCAAATCGTGCTGTTTTCATGGCTTTTTGATGCTAAACAACCCACTTCTGGGTCACACAAAGGCTCTTCCCTCTTCCCAGCCTTGTCCCAGAATGCACCCTGGGGCAAGGCTGGGAGGAGGGAAGAGCCTTCCCGCGACCCGGAAGTGGATCGTGAAGCATCAAGTTGCCCCGTGGAGGCTTGAAAACTGCGCAATTTGGCTATTACAGTTAAAAACGGCGATGGACAGACTTACCACAATCTCTAGCATTTTTTTTCAATCTGATGTGATGTCGACGTGTTTACTTTGTCTTCTAAAATATACACATTAATTAACTATTTTTTTGCTAAATGGGCAAGTCAAAGTGGCATCACCTGTCTTCAAGAATCTTTTTTTTCCTTCCTGCTTCAAATAATCCCTTTTAAAATCATCTTTTTAAAAAGGTATGCAAACTTAGGTTCTTTAAGCTGATCCTTTTTTCTTCCTTTTTTTTAGCCCATGAATCAGCTTGCCTAGTTTCCCTAATACCTTTTTCAAGTGAAATATTAATATCGTTTTATAAGGTTGTGACACGTTATTCTATCTGGGTTTTGCCAGTGAATGAGATAATCCTGTCTTGACGGTGATGGGCGTGCAGTTCCTTTCTAGGTAGCTCCGAATATTGATTCTAGACAACAGGAATGTCCCCTTTTCGCGTTTATGAAGCATCCACCATTATCCCAAGGTCCTTTTTGAATCCCTGCTTCTCCAGATCAATCATTTTCATTGGGTTTGGCACACCAAACAATGTGCAACAATTTTACATGTGTCAATGTCAATTTGGGCTATCATGCATCAGCAAAGTTACAGCCGACTCTGTGGTTAGTTGATTGTTCTTTGTTTGTTTGTTTGTTCGTTTGATTCTGTTTTCTGCATGTTTGCCATCTCCACTAATTGCAGCATCAGCAAATTTATCTGGTTAGTATTTGTTGTTTTGTTTCCCTGACTAGGTCATTTATCTAGATTAGAACCTATAGCAGGCTGAATACCCTACTTTGGCAAATACAAGCTCAGGTGTATGTATTTTGCAGGTGAACACTCTTAATTTCATCCTCAGCCTGCTGCTAGCCAATGCATAATTTTATAGGTTTGTAAACGTTGTTGTGTTTCAGAAACCTTTACAAGTCAAGTCAAAACCTTTAATGGCATAGAAGAACTGTACAGAAAAGATATTGAGGCCCCACCAACCCAGCAAATACAATTTCCAAACAGATACTTTAAAATTAATGGATAAAATGCACACACAAAAACAATACTGCTAAAATGTCTATAACTCTTGTCACTTGCTTACACAAAGGAAAAGTTACAGTCAGAGATGCGTCTGGTCCAAATTAGATGAAGATATTTGGCTACTAGCTGAGTACGAGTCTCATTTTTCCCGTCCAATAGAAAACAGATAGTATCGATATCTGACCCAAAAGAGAATGTCAAAATTGGCAACAGAAACTGTTGACGTAGATGAGTATAATGGGGGCAATGAAGAATCATATGGGGTAACGACTCGGGTGTAAGCGAATCGTATGAACAGGCCTGGGAACACTCTGCTGATCTACCAAACCTTTACCATAAATCATTGGTTCCCAAACCTTTTAGCACCAGGACCCACTTCTTACAATTACAATCTATCGGGACCCAGCTACCTTTAAGGTTAAGGTAAAGGTATCCCCTGACAATTAAGTCCAGTCCTGTCCGACTCTAGGGTGTGGTGCTCATCTCCATTTCAAAGCCGAAGAGCCAGCGTTGTCCGAAGACGCCTCCGTGGTCATGTGGCCGGCATGACTCTCCTTGCCGCAGCGCGTAGCATGCGGCTGGAACACGGAGCGCTGTTTACCTTCCCGCAAGCAGTAGCTATTTATCTACTCGCACTAACGTGCTTTGGGACTGCTAGGTTGGCAGGAGCTGGCCAAGCAACGAGCGCTCACCCCGTCACGGGAATCGACGTGAAAAAAGTGATCTAGAAATAAATAATATATTTATTTATTTATTTATTTACAAGTAGCATGGATATTTTCATGACCCAGCATAATGAAAACGAGGTAGAGTTTATAGGTTTAAAAAGTCATGTAAGGATAAAAAGTAATATGAGGAATTCCAGAGTTTAAAAATACATTAAAATCACCAAAGTTTGTGTGTCCTCGACAATGTTCGGTGTCTCGAACGAAATGTTGGACTAGATTGTTTATATGTGTGGACTTCAGTGATTTTAATGTATTTTTAAACTCTGGAATTCCTCATATTACTTTTTATCCTTACATGACTTTTTAAATCTATAAACTCTACCTCGTTTTCATTATTTACAAGTACCGTATTTTACGTTCCATAGGACTCATCAGTCCATAGGACGCATGCATCCTATGGAGCATAAAATAGATAAAAAAAATTTTTTACTTACCTGGGCTTGGGGGCGCTTCGGGGAGGCCTGTGGGGACTTTGGGGAGGCCTGCGCGAGCCTCTGCAGGCCTCCCCGATCTTCAATTCGGCCGAAAATCGCTGTTTTCGGCAGAACTGAAGATCGGGGAGGCCTGCAGAGGCTCGCGCAGGCCTCCCCGAAGCCCCCACAGGCCTCCCCGAAGCGCCCCCAAGCCCAGGCTTCGCACCATAGGATGCACGCTTTTCCCCCCTATGTTTTTTTTTTGGGGGGGAAGTGTGTCTTATAGTGTGAAAAATACGGTATTTATTTATTTGCAAAAACCGCAATCCATTTCTCGTAATGAGGCAGCCCGAATGAATAGCCTCAAGGCTTGAGGGGCTTAGTTATATAACCCAGCCTTCACCTGCCCCCACTACCTGTCATTGACAGACTTGGGGAAAAAACCATACCAGAAAAAGACACTTGTCTCCCTATACAAAACCGAATAGGAAATTGAGAGAGATGGAAGGAATCCCTAACTGACGTTTATTCTGTTTTGGAACTGCTGAGCATTGAAACAAATGTGTCCCAGTTGTTAACCGAGCAGACATGCTCTGTTGTTGGTGTTAAATATATTTGTGTATCACTTTTCAGTGATCCACACGGGAGCCGCAGTGGCTTAGTGGTTAATGGTTAAGACACTAAACTGTAGACTGGAAGGTTCGTAGGTCAGCAGTTTGAGACCTGAGTGCTGCGTGATGGAGTGAGTTCCCGTCTCCTGTCCCGGCTCCTGCCAACCTAGCAGTTCGAAAGCAAGAAATTGTAAGTCGATAAATAGGTACCGCTGTGGTGGGAAGGTAACAGTGTTTCATTAGTCATGCCGGCCACATAACCACGGAAGCGTCTTCGGACAGCGCTGACTCTTTGGCCTTAGAAACAGAGATGAGCACTGCACCCTAGTCGGCCATGACTGGCTTTCGAGCAGGGGAGACCTTCATCTTTACCTATCACTTTTTAACAAACGTTTTCAAGTAGGTTAATGTAGCAAAATAAATGAAAAGATGGTTCTCTGTCCCAAATGGGCTCACAGGCTGTATGGCTCCAGCACACAGACACTAGAAAAATGCTATTGTGGGTGAATAGGGGCAGTTGCTTGCCCCTTGCTAACTATAAGGCAGCACTTCACTGATAGCCCAGTTAGCAAAATAGTAAAAAAGCTTTTAACTTTCCCAGAGCAATTTGTGTTGGGGGCAGTGGATATGTGCTTCCATGCAAAGTTGCATGTGCTGTATGGTGTTATTTTTTTTTCCTTGATGTTCTCCAAGTTAGTTGTTGTTTAAAGCAGCACGTTCTTCACTTGACATATAGCTGGGATGTTAGACTTTATCTCCCGCCAGAGCTTTCCAACCAAGCCAGAAAGTAGCCACATGCTGTCTGAAAAGACAACGCGTATTTGCTTTACTCCTCAATATTTGGCCTTGTTTATGTTGTCTTCCTTAGGGAAAAGGCACTGTTAAATAATCGTGGAAGGTTTCATCACTTGTCCTCTGACTAGTTGGTAGCGTTTTTATATATCAAGGTCACTTTTCATATCAACCGTGGAAGTCACGGCCACAATTCTGGTCTGGTATAGATCGAATTCTGGCTTCCTACAAATGTGGTTTGTGAATTGTCTTCAAGGGCATCCCTATGTGGATCATATTGTAACCTTCAACTTGGATCAACTTGGAGCATGGATCTACATGGCAACATCGGGGGGGGGGGGGGGAGAGAAGCCTCCTGATCCAGTTCAAATGACAGAAAGATGGGGGGGGGGAGACTCCTGTCCTGTCCTGTCTTGGAAGCACAGCACCCCAGGGTCTGTACCTGGTCCCATTGACAGGCTTATTTGGGAATCAGTCCCATTGAACTCAGTGGGACTTCGCAGTGGCGTCACTAGGGCGTGCGTCGCCCCAGAGCTACCCCCTGCTGCTGCCGGCTCCAAACATCCGCACCCGCCGGCTGTCCGAGGCCTTCTGACGAGGCCCAATGCGTTAATACGTGATTTATTACGTTTTTCGCGCATGCGCACGAGAAATGTTCTGCGCATGCGCGAAAAATGTAATAAATCACGTATCGCCGCATTGGGCCTCTTCAGAAGGCCCTGGACAGCCGGATGGGGCGGACACTCCGAGGCCTTCTCCCGGCCTCGGAGCCTCCGGAGGGTGACGCGCGCGTCACCCACCGGTGGTCCGCCCCCCCGCCACGCTAAAGTGACGCCAAAGGGACTTACTTCTGAGTAATCATGCAGCCAAGTTCTAAAGCACTGAAACTAAATAAGTAAACAATCCCTTTGCTGGTTCCATTTCAGAGTTATTTCTGTTCCCAACTATTTTTGCTTTGGTTCTATTGGAGAGAAAACAGAGCCAACAGCAGTCCCTCTGTGTGTGTGTGTGTGTGTGTGTGTGTGTGTGTGTGTGTGTGTGTGTGTGTTTCCTACAGCAACCAATTTTGCTCACAGTTCTGAAAACCAACTTTGCTGCTTTTCTGAAGCATCTAGTGGTGGTTTTCTTTATCATCTTGATTGCAGAGACCCACAGCTTTATCTCCTGATAGCTGTCAGAGGAATCTCCTCATTTTAAAACCATAAAATTAAGTTTTTGGTTTTATTTTAAGGGCCTGGAAATTTTGGCTCCTGGACCCATGCTAGGAAATGTGTAGGGCACAAAACAAAATAGAGAGAGAACTTGGCTGAGCTTTCCATTACTTTTGCCAAGAGGAGAGAGTGGAAACTGCAGCCAAGTTGGCTACAAGAGAGAGCCCTTGAGCCAGGACTAATTGTGTCAACAAGTAGTTCATGCTTAGCCACCGTGGTGTGTGTGTGTGTGTGTGTGTGTGTGTGTAGGAAAATGGGAGGAATGTCTGAAGCAGGACAATTGCTTGGCTTAAGAGTGTGCTAACCTTGCAACAACCTAGTGCCATCACAATTTTTCACCTTGGATTCCTTCTCCTGGGGTCTGCCTTCAAAGTGAGACGGAGGTGAAAAGGTTTTCCCTGGCAGGAAGACAGGCTGCATGACAAATGGGCCAAAAAGTCACAGAAAATTTTTAACCTAGCCTGCCTTTAGTGTGCTCAGCCTTTGCACCTCTGAGCAGCATGATGAATGCATTTCGTCAAAAAAATGGGAGAAAGCTGGAAAGGGGGGAGCACGTTCTCGGGGGAAGGGCCCTCATTACACATTGTGGACTTAGTGTTGCTTTTTGGAAATAAACACATTGACCTGTGTGTGGATTAGTATTAATCTTCTCTCATTAAGTGATCCGATAGTTGTTGTTGTTGTTGTTCTCATAATTATCACCATTATTATTATTATTATTAATAATAATAATTATATTATTATTATTTACAGTTAAAAAGATGCAGGTCTGGTTTGAATAGGGATATGGCAACTCCCGAAGATGTGAGAATTGGAGAGAACAGGAAAAAATAGCAAAATATAAAGGTTTTGCAAATTGAAGTCCAACGCCTATGGCAGAAAAAAAGACTAAAATTGTACCAATTGTTGTCGGCACTCTAGGTGCAATACAAACAAACTTTGGAAAAGCACCTAAACAACCTAGGTGTTAATGAAACCACTACATAGTAACTTACTTGAAACTGCACACATATTACAAAAATACCTCTGAATACCCTGTCAGTGGTGCCCTTCCTGGCACCTGGAAGTAATTGGCAATGACACATGATGTAATGATGTCATCGCCACTTACTTGCGGGTCGTGAAACTGTAGCACGTCCCTAAAAACCGCAATAAGAGGCTCGAGGCAGACGGGCTTTTCAGGGAACAAACATGCTGACTATGGTGCTTAGCCTACCGAGCCAAGCCTCTTACTGAGCCACTCAGGCCGTGAGCTTCCCACAGCACCCCTGGGGGCTCGCAGTGGTGTCCCAGGGCACCACGGCACTCAGTTTGGGGAAAGCACTGCCCTAGGTCTTGGCAAGGACCCAATATTCAGCAGGCCAAATCCAGCCACCAACATCTGGTGGGCTGTTCATAATAATGATCATATAATTATTACTATAACTTGTGTTTTGACAAGTACCATCATGTCTCACCTTTATTGTTACAGCTGTATTGGTTGCCAGTTTGTTCCTGGGTGCAATTTAAACTGCCAGTGATTACCCTGTTTAAGTCATAAGTGGTTAAGGCTCAAGATACCTGTTCTCCCTTCATACAAATCTGTCCTTTATGATCTGAGAAGTAGACTCTCTTCCATGTACCACTGCCCTTTGAGACTTGGAGGGTGGTGATGTATGATAGGGCCTTTTCAGTAGTGGCCCCCGCCACTTGGAATTCTTTGCCAGTTTTCAAATTCACTGTCTCCTGCTGGACTTTGCATATTTTGAAACAATGTTTCTTGTCCTGTTCGTGATGCACAGATTTATGGCTGGAAGCAAAATAATGACATTTTAAAAAGAAGTGGAGAATGGGATTCAGTGTTACTTAAATTTAGATTGTTCCTAGATCAACATCTTGGCATTTAAGCTGCACAGAAAAGGGTTGGTTGGACCCTGGGGTGCTGCTGAGATTTTAATGTTTGTGGATCGTTATGGGGGCAAGAAAAGTATCAAAATAACTGTTCAATGGCCTTTGCATTGAAACCTCTTCCTCATACACTTCACATTGTATTGTAATGAGAAACATTTTATCAGGGTACAGCTGGTAGACCCATTCGAAAGCCAAACCAACGTGATGACTGAGAATTCACCTACCTATACAACGAAGAAGGCTGATGTAGCAGGTCGGTTGAAGGCACTAAAAGCTAGTTGGGGGCTGGAGAAAAGTCTAATGAGTCCCTTGGAGATGAGATACAGAGCAGAGGGCAAGAGGCACTCAGCTGGTCAAAGATGGATGATAAATGTGTTTATTACGTGGCTCTGTGGTTTAATATATGACTGGAGCGCTGCGTGTTTGGTACGCCTCGGGATGATCACAAAAATGTAAGTGCACTGTGTAACCTATTTATTGCAGCAGAAGACTTAATTTTATTTGGGTTTTGTACACTAAAATCCCATCTTGAACTGAAAAAAGGTTCATGTCACTCTGATTACTGGTGTGCCCCCCCCTCCCCAACTGTAGACACCCATGTCTTGCAGGCAAGTGTAAAGCCTCCCATGTTTAGTTTCATTATTTTCCTATCTGGAAAGGGGAGATGTGCTGCAGAATGTGCTCGCATTTAATGTTTGTCTTGGTGCCAGGGTTGGCCAAAGACCTCTCGGTTCTTTGGAACACTCCCCCAACCTGGTGATGTATCAGCCACTCATCCACCTGCTCCCTGGATTGGAAAAAAGACTAGCCCACCATTCTCTTTGCCTCCATACTTCCTCTTCCTCTCTGTCCTGATCATTCTTTTCCAATCCAGGGTGCAGTAGGACCTGGGAGACGTGTCATTGCTATAGGACCGCTTTCCCGGACCTTTCCTGGCTCCTCCCTCCCGTCAGGAGGAAGCTTTCATCCAGCTCCTCTGCTTCACGCCAAGCCAGCCTCATCCTAGGCTGCAGTCAAGGTTTTAAACTCCGGGTTGCACTCTGTACATACTCCCTTCTCCAGCCCCAGTCCCTTGTTGTAGTCCGTCACTATGGAAGCAGGGACGCTATTTTCTGCATTGCAGAGCTGCTTGGGAAATCTCACCACAGCTACTGCTGCTTTCGGGAATCCCAATAGGGGAAGACAGATCAACTGCGGGCCACGGACCAGATCCAGCCCACAGGCTGTACTTTGGAGAACCCCGGTCTTTCCAATGACTGCTTGAGAGGCAGTATTTAGCTCACATTATATTAACGCTACAATGCTATGCAAATTCACCTGGGAGTTGTCCTGTTAAACACAGTGGGGCTTACTTCTGAGTAAACATGCAAAGGCGAATACTCTAATATAGCCTTTGCATTTGTCTGGGATAATTTGCAATGCATTTTTAAACACATTTCTATCCTTTTTTTGTTTTGTTTTAAGCTATTTCAACCCACTTCAAGAGTTTGGGAGGAAATGAGCGAGATCTTTAAATGTACTGTAATACGCTTGAAACTAGAAATCAATGGTAGAGAAAGAAAACGCTCTACTGAATGAATTTGAAGTTGGCGATGATGTTGGATAGACTTAGTGGGGTGTGGCTACTAGGGTGTGGCAACAGGACAAACTTTTGAATTTCAAAATGTATCACGGGTCATTCCTCAACTCCTCTTTGGACTCTCGAGAAGGTTGGGCTCCGAGTTGGAGGGGTGGTGATGGTGGATGTATCTTTTTTACTTACGCCTATGGATGTCAGCGCACACGTGTGAGCATTAAAGTGCCCTGCCACGGGCAGCCTGCCGTTTCCCATGTTGATGAGGCTCATTTTGGGCCGTTGCTAACACATTGTAGGACAATTACATTTTGGTTCATACCTTTAATCAAAAAGACAAATAAGTTCTCGGCTTCTGCAGCTGCACAGGGTAGGTTGTGGCAGAGTAAATGAACAAAGAATAGAGCCCTCAGCAAACTGTAATGGGGGAGGCTCAGGAAATGATAGTTGTTATTAGAGTAAGTAAGCATGGCCTTATTTTCATCTATGAAATATTAGAGACTTAAGCATCTATTCTGTTATTAAAAGCAGGTTGATATATAGAGGTTGGCCACAACTGAGCATGCGACGAAATCACTGAGGCTTTAAACACCCGCGGTTCTGTGCTGTGTTAAGGCCCCTGGGTTTGTTCTTCACCAACGTGTCTCGAACAGTGCTATATATTTGTTCTTGAAACCGGTGTGTGTATTTAATATGGGTTTGTGCCTTAGACAGTTCTCATCTTTTAATTATGTCAACTTTTCTTCCCTCCCCAGTCCACAGCCGTTGTGGTTGAACAATCATACATTTAACTTAGAATAAAAGCGAGCATTTCAAAAGCTCCACGTTGAGAATTGCTCATAAATGAAGCATTCCCCCCCCCCTTTCGGGATATAATCAAACTGCAGCAAAAAATTCTAAAGAGGAGACATTAATAAATTAACATTTTCATATTTTTAAGGGACTTGTTAAATGGAAGATTCATAATGCTGGATATTGAGCAAATTGTGTGTGGGACCCGTGGCCCTTGTTTGTCAATTGATGAATTAATCTGTTAAGGAAATATTGGATTTATATTTAACTTGAAAAACAGGGGAAGGTCTTTTATTCTGCACTTATAACTTTGAATACACTTTTCGGTTGCTCTTAGCTATCTCAAATTAAATCTTAAATTGAGCTTGTGGTTCTGTGAATTAATACCCTCGCCTTTCAGCTCTTTTGCTGAGGTCATACAAATCTAACGGTAGAAATGGTCAGAGGGTCAGACCTTGGCATGTAGTGCGTAGAAGTGGTTTAATGATGCTGGCAGATGTTTGCATTCGGCGAGTTGGAGCCTTAACGTGTTGGTGGGCTCTGTAAAGGCACTTGATTATCGCCTGATTGTATCTCCATTTCCACTGAATTGAGTGGTAGAAATATATCTCAGTGCATTCATATAAGGAGCCATTTGTTCCTGAAATGCACAGCATTAAGTACAATTAGAGGTGGAGGGGGGGCATTTCTGCACGTGTAAAAGCAGCTACTGCATGACCCAGGGACATGTCGGGTCAAACATTTGTTGGTGGGCTGTCCCCCCCAACCTCTGGTTGCTTGGGGGGGCATTTCACATGTATTACCATATATCGTTTGCTACAGGCAGATAAACAGAAACAGTTGTTGTTCTAGTTGTAGTTGTTGCTGTTTACATTTTGATCCTGCTCCTCCTTCAAGGAGCTCAAAGCAGCAAAGTATTGGTGATGACCTGTAAATCCCACTGTGGCTCTGGATCAAAACAGTCAAAAGGACTGACTCCCCTTGCATGAAGATCACGTGAGGACGTCTCAGGAAGCTATGTAGTGGCTCCCACCTGCAATGGAGGCACAGTGGTGACAGAGCCTCCTCTGTGGTGGCCTCTGGAATGTCCTCCTAATTATAGAACTAAGAATAATTCCTTCCTTGCTGGTGTTTCAGAAAGGGGTTAAGTTAAGGCCTTTTTTTATTTTGTTTCAAGTGGCCTTTGGTTGAATTACTCCTTCAGCTGCTGTGTTGTCACTTTTATGTTTTATTGTAAGGTTCTTTTGATGCTTAAATTGTGTTTGTTTTATCTTATTATTTTTCTTTAGGTCTGGTAAGCCATCTTGAGCTTTTTGGGGGTGGGTGGAGACGTGTGGTATTAAATTTGCTCAATAAATAAATGCCATCCCCTCTTCCTTTCTGAACTCTTCTTTCTAAGGATACAGTCACTTCCACAAATCTAACGCCCTTTACTGCCAGGGGCCAGTCAATCTATCCTGAAACATTTGTAACACTTCTTTTGGGATCTGAAGGCACCTTTTGGAGCTCCATGCCCCCCCCCCAAGTGGTATAAATTCCTTACATCTGTCTCCAGGAGTGTTTCAGTAAACATACCCAAGATTCCTGTACAGTGGATTAAATGCATAGTTAGTGCTTGCGGGGGGGGGGGGGGGACACAGATTGTGCTCGCTGGCTGTACTTCTGGCCGTTGTGGGCTCCTCTGAGCTTCTGTCCAGATGCATGTATGTGCACAGTGGTAGAGCACATACTTTGCATGGTGGTCCCAGGTTCAATCTCTGGCATCCTCAAGTAGGACTGGAAGAGAACCCTGCCTGAAACCCTGGAGAGCCACTTCTAGTCAGTTTGGACAGTATGGACCTCAACGGACCAATGGTTTGGCTCACTGTAAGGCAGTGTTTCCCAAACCTTTTTGTCCTGCATTGGCAACCATTGGCCGCAGGTCCCCATGACATCATGTTGATGCCTGCCAATGGGCATTGCACTGTTTTCCAAGAGGATTCCGTGGCGCTCCGAGGCTCCCCTGGCTGGTATCCACGGCTCCCCTGGGAGCAGCGCCTCCCAGTTTGCGAACCACTGCTATAAAGCATCTTCATATACCCCAAAGAACTGTCTGTGTGGTCTGTACCGTGGCCAGCCCATCCATGATGCAAAGATGCAACTTGCATCAAGCAAAGGGTGGTGGGAGGAGTAACAGACTCAGTCCTTCACTCCGCGTCTGCTGCTGCTGCCTCCCTCCAGCCTGTCGTGGGCGGAGCTACATGTGCATCCCCTGAAATTAAGAACGGCTCCCTCTTTAGAGACCTCAAGACGTTTTTATTCAGGTTGGTGTCCAATGGCTGGCATGGTAGGCTGGCTTTTTAATTAAAGTCATCATAAGGTGACCCACTGGGGTTTGTTTGTTTTACTTGTTTTAATTACCTGTTTTAATTATTTTTATTGTATTGTATTTTATTATGTATAAAGGCGGGGTAAAAATTCTTTAAATAAATAAATAAATAAATCTATCGAATTCCCTACCCACTCACGTCATCCTTCCTCACAGGTCCCTTTAAACTTAAAGGCACTATGCCAGTGGTTCCCAAACTGGGAGGTGCAGCTCCCCTGAAACCAGCCAGGGGAGCCGCGGAGCGCCACGGAATCCTCTCGGAAAACAGTGCAATGCCAATTGGCAGGCATCAACATAACGTAATGGGGAGCTGCGGCCAATGTTTGCCAATGGTCAAGAGAGACGCAGGTCGAAAAAGGTTGGGAAACCCTGGACTATGCAAAGAAGGAGCAAGGTGAGGGGGTGGCCTTGGGTACAAAACTGCTGTTAATTCCATTAAATATTGTCAGTTCATTCATAGAGGTAGTTCGTATAATCCCGGGGGTGTCTGTGCCAAAGTTCAGAGACTTTTTAAATAAGACAAAATGTTAATAGCCTTGTAACTCAATGAAGAAAAGATTTGATCCAGAGTCTGCTGTATTGGGTGGCTTTTAATTATGTCAGTATTTGGAACGGTAGAGCTAAAATAAGCATCCATCATTTCATTTTCAGTATTATTTATTCTCAGTGTACTACTTCACAAACAGAGTGATATATCACATTGCAAAACGATCTGAAAATAAGCTTTTAAAAACATTCTGTGGAATGTTTCTATGTAACCTGTACTCTAGAGAGACCTTACAAGGTCAACAATTTAAGCTTCTATACAATCCAAAAATTGAATCTTAGTACATCCATTTTCCTAATAGAATTTCTGCAATACCAATTGGTGCTGACAGTTTGGGTCTCATCTCTCTATTGTGCTGTACGGTTTTATTTGACACCAGAGATGGCATCAGTGTGTATTGGAGAGAGCATGTGAGTAGTGGCGGCTCTCTGGGGATTTCGGCGCTTGCTCTCTCTCTCTCTCTCGTCCTTGCCATCACAAATGGATGCTTCTGTCATTCTCTTAGATTGTTGTTGTCTGTGCTTGTATGCATGCACACACTTGAGTATAAAGACATCTTTGTTTTCATTATTAATTGAAAAGCGTGACAGCAATAATTGCAAACAAATGTATTGTTGTACCAAACGGAGCGTTTTAGATGTAGTCGCTGCAGGATCTCAGAGGAGTCAAGCAGTAAAGGTCCGAGAGCAGACACACACACACACCCCTTGCCTGGTGATGTGCCATCTTCTGCTCCTCCCACTCTCCAGTGTTCTGCACTGTCCTCCAGAGGTCAGACCTCCCCCCCCCACACACTTCCTCTTCCTCTCTGCCTCACTCCTTTTCCAATCCAGGGAGTGGAAGGTGAAGGTTGGGCAATGGGGGCAAATAGGTGGACAGAGATGCAAGAGGGAAAAGAACTTCCCTCTATCCACTCTATCCATCCATGTATAATTTTATATGTCTTCTCTGAACATTTACGGACACCCTTTTCCCCATTGGTTTGTAAAATCAAGGATTTTCACTTTTTCTGATACAGTTGTGCAATACAGAATGTTCACACGGTCTATTTTTATTTTGCTACCGGAGAGGTGGGAGAATATCCTACTGAAAGTTCTTCTTTGTTCCCAAATACTTAGCCTTGAACAAAATTGGTGTAGCGCTACAAATACCATAAACCTTGTAGTCTTTGAACAGTTTATTCTTGACTGCTGTTGCCATAGTGCAGGGGTGGCCAAACTGCGGCTCCTGAGCCACATGTGGCTCTTTAACCTTTAATGTGCGGCTCTCGGAAATACTTGGCTGAGCTCCTTTTTGCATCACAATTAATATAAAAGGGTAAATAAGAAATTTTTAAGCTTTATAATTATATACCAGGTATAAACTGAAAATTCATTGGATTAAAACGTAAGTTTAATGTTAATTGTGAGTAAATATATTTAAGAATTTAAATGCTTCTTAAATATTACGGCTTTCAAACATCTCTCTTACGGCTCTCAGACATCTGAAGTTTATAGTATGTGGCTCGTACATGAAGCAAGTTTGGCCACCCCTGCCATAATGGATGGGGGGGGGGTGTTAACTGAAATGGCAGGTTGCCCTTAAAGTTTTCTAGAAAAGTCCACCCTTACAATATATTTTAAATTCCCTGCTTCTTTCCCTTTAAAATGGTAAAACGTCCATCTGGAACAAGTGGTATTTCGAAAGCATTTTCAAAATAACACATTTCGTTTTGAAGATATTTTTTCTTGAAACACTATTATTTTGAGTATTTAATCAGAATGAAATAGCAGGAAGAGATGGGGGATTCCTTTCGCTGACTCAGCCTGTTTTGAAGTGTATGTTTTGGGAAAGCCATTTTCATGTTTCAGGGCTCTGTATTCTGTTATTTATTTTAAATTGCCCCTTTTACCCCCCCCCTTCACTGGAGTTAGGATCAAGAACAAATGGCAAGGAGATAGGGAGACTGGATCCTAAAAGGTACTGGAAGCAGCATCATTCTCTAGGTTCTTTCTACCAAGACAGTGTGCTGCTCCTCAACGATGCACTTGAGAAGCAGCACACTGTCTTGGTAGAAAGAACCTAGAGAATGATGCTGTTTCTTGACTGCTTTTCCCCCTGTAGCTGACTTAAAACACCTTTCAGTTCCTGCCCTTATGTACAATCCTATATTGCTGCTGGCCTTCTCTCTTCAGCTTGTGTTTCCATCCCAGTCCCTTGCTTTCCTGCCCTGTATGACCCTATCCATTCATTGAGATCATTATCCAAGACCTGCCCTGTCTGCCCCTGTCATCAGAGCCTAAACGTTTGACATTCAGGGACAAGGCCTTCTCTGTGGTGGCACCTGGACTGAAGAACAGCATCCCCTGAAATATGCACTTGGTGCTAAATCTGTTGGTCATTTAGGTGGTAGAAGAAGACCATTCTACTTCCCATGCCGCTATTGAAAGCTATTATCATCTGCTTTACTCAATTCCATGAGATCTAGCGTAATGTTGTGGCTAAGAGACTGAGCTGTGATTCAGATCTTGCCTCTGCTGTGATCTCACTGTGGCTTTTGGTCAGCAGCTCCCCCTCAACCTCAGCTTCCCCTTCTGCCATATGGGGATAATGGTAACTGACTTGCCTTACAAGGTTGTTGCAAGGACGGCATCCAAAACGATACACGTGAAGTGCTTTGCACTGTCAAAAAGCGCTATACAAATGCAACGTGTTTGTTTTTCCCTGCTGCTAGCTTCTGTTTAACTCATGCTATGTATTGCTAGATGGGTTGTTGTTGGATACTCCGTAATGCATTGATCTTTTAGCCATTTTATCTCGAATTGTATGCCACCTTGACTGTGCTGACCCAGCCGTGATGCGAGTGATGTGGCTCAGATTGAGCGACGGGTGATAGGGGAGGGGCAGGCACGAGATGCCACCGCCTCCCTCCGCCCTGCTGGGGACAGACCCTCCCTTGGGTTCCCTTGAACTAAAACAGGAAGTGCAGGACACTCCCAGCATGTCCCTCACTTCCTGTTTTGTCAAAAAGGATCATGCAGAAGGAACAAGGGAACTGGCTGCATTTCTCTTTTATCTGGATTTTTTTGGGGTGGGGGGGAGCACACAGCCATGGGTCGGGGCAGCAGCAGGCCGAGGATCCTGTTGAGCCGTCCCTGTGCCTTGAAGACCTTGTGCTGGAGATGCAGAGTACAGATGTTTTAAAGAGATAAAGCAGCTGAACCTTGCAAACATGGGACGGCACAGACTCAGCAGGGAAATAAATGGAGAGTTAGGATGAAGGGACTGGATCAGCAGCGCCGAGGTTTAATGCTTGTCATTTTCATCCCTCCTCCTCCTCCTCCTTCAACAGCTCACAATCTTTAAAAACAAAAGAATAAATAAAAAGACGTAAAAGGGATAGCAGCCGCTGGAAAAATGCAGTATACTGTGCTGGAGGAATAAGGTGCTCTCCCTCTCTGAAGTAGGAGACCTTCCACTTTAAAAGGTGCCTCCTAGGACAGGGACCAGGGACCTGGAGTCCACGCAGATCAGACCCTGTCCGATGTTCTTGGTTGCCAGATGAATGGGAGGCATTCCAGGCGACTCTTATGTGGTCCTGCCCTGAGTCAATTTGGAAAGTCATTGAGCAGGGAAAGGTCGCGTCGAATCACGGGCGTGTCTTGATAGCATTTCCCATTCCAGCCAAAAATGGCACAGAAGTCCACATACCGGGGCTCTTTCCCAGAATGGTGGAAAGACTGCTTGGGAGCCAAAGGCACCAGTAATCTTTGGATGGATGGATGGATGGATGGATGGATGGATGGATGGATGGATGGATGGATGGATGGATGGATGCCATCGAATGTGAAGACTTGAGCTGTCTTTCTCAAAATTGAGAATGCCCCAATTGGGAGAGATTTGTCCCCCAAATCTCACCTTGTGGTGCTCAAATCCTTGCACCCTTTCCCTTAAAAATTCTTTTCATTTAGCTGTGATAGAGAAGAAAGTTTCCTGCCAAGTGCCTCTCTCTCTCTCTCTCTCTCTCTCTCTCTCTCTCTCTCTCTCTCTCTCTCTCTCTCTCTCTCTCTCTCTACCTGGAGAACAGCAGCTTGGTGGCTAGAAAAAAGTTTTTTCTCTGTAACTATGAAGACTTTTATGCCTTAGAGCCACAGGGGGCTGTTAATGCTATTGTAATAAACATTATTTACGATTGTTAATTGAAAAGCATTCAAAATTGCTACAGCATATTTATTCTGTCATTTAAATTTCTCCGCGTCCCCCCCCCCCCACCTTGTCACTTTGGTAATAAAGGGTCATGGAGAAAGGGTGCCCAGGGACTGGTTTTCATTAAGAAACTCCACGTCAGGGGAGAGACACTTTAGAAACAAAATTATTTCCATTATTATACTGTCTTCTCAAAAAAGGGCAGAGTCATTAAAACATTACAGAGCTGTACTTAGCAGATGGTCCTGGGGATACTTTTCGGGATGCTTTGTAATTAAGACCGTTGGTTTTAATAACAAAATAGGGTCATTACTGACTCTTGGAGTGAGTGAGTGAGTGAGAGAGAGAGAGAGAGAGAGAGAGACTTTGCTATTGTTAGCAAAGTGGAAAACTTGTAAATACACTTTTACAGTCGTGTGTGTGTGTTCGCGCGCGTTCAGGGCCTCTGAGAGGAGGTTAAGGGGGTAATTTGTACCCAAGCCCAGGGCAAAAAATGGGTCAAAAAGGGGACCCTGGAGCAAAACGGGGGCCCAGGAGCCAAATTCATATGTAGGGAAGAGGCCCCAAAGAAACTTTGTACCCCCTGATAAAATTCCTCTGAATGGCCCTCTCTCTCTCTCTCTCTCTCTCTCTCTCTCTCTCTCTCTCTCTCTCTCTCTCTCTCTCTGTGTGTGTGTGTGTGTGTGTGTGTGTGTGTGTGTGTGTGTGTGTGTGTAAACATAGCTTCCTAAGCTCCCAAAAGCTTAACCACGGTTAGCCTATAGTGGGATGAAGTGGGGCTGCCTTAGGCAATGGACTGGCTGGAAGCTACAGAGTGGGGGAAGCCACCCTTTGTCATCTCCCCACTGCCCAGTCACCTGGCCCCGGTCACTCACCGTCCCACCTCAGCCGCTTCCATCTTCAGCCAGGCCACTCACCAAGCTCAGACAGAGCAGGATGAAGGGGGGGGGCAGCAGTAGCCAAACAAAAAAAGCAAAGAAAAAAATAGGGCATGTATACATTTTGTTGTTTTGGGTAAATAGATACAACAAGGGGTTGCACTGCCTCCGGTGCAGGTTCACCTTGGGCCATTCCTGATGGATAAGAAATCAGGAGGAAGCTGCAGAATCATGCAGCTTCTCCCCCCTCCCTTTGGGGTCGTGTGAATTCCCCTTTCAGGCTTTAATCATGGTTAAGAGTTGCATCAGCACCATTGTTAAGCATGGTTATGGTTAATTGGGATTTAAAATCAGGATTTGAAGCTAGTTTCAGTTCCTGGTTAAGAAACAACTCTGGTTTTCCTTAACCCTGGTTAAGCCAGTCCACTGCCTAAGGCAGCCCCCTTCATCCCACTGTAGCTGGCCCTGCTGACCCTGGTTAAGCTTTTGGAAGCTTAGGAAGCTATGTTTGCATACACACACACACACACACACACACACACACACACACACACACACACACACACACAGAGGGCCATTCAGAGGAATTTTATCAGGGGGTACAAAGTTTCTTTTAACACTGGAATAATTTATCCCTTAACTATGTTAATTCCCAGAGGATCACAATATCCCCCCTCCACCCTTGTTTTGACATATGAGTTCCCCCCACAGGCTTTAACTATGGTTTAAGACCAGGGTCTCAAATTAATTTTATTTCCTGGTTAAGACGGAATTCCAGTTAGCCTAAACATAAAACATATTAATGTGTTTATAAACCGATCTTTCCATGCTGCTCTTTAAATTAGAGTCTCTCTCTTAGAGTAAGATTATTCCCCAGTTCCTCTGGGAGAGAAAGGGGTCACCTCTGTCTGGGGGCTGTGGATAGCTCACCATGCCCCTTCTGCTTTCTGTCTCTTCCTCTAAGAGCAAGATGGTTCCTTAGTTGCTCTTGGTGACAGTTAGGGAGGGAGGAGCCACCCGAGCTGGATGGTGGGCAGCTCACCAGGCCAGACCATTTGTTTATCTGACTGGCAGTGACTCTCTAGGGTTTTGGGCTGAGGCCTGAACACGCCCTGCATGGAAGTGCCAAAAATGGAACTTGGGACCTATGCAATACATGCTGCATCACCAAACTACAGCCTCATTCCCTAACTTTGGTTACCACTGAAGCAGACAATATCTATCAGGGATGTAGACCAAGTCTCTGACTCCAAGTCTCTGGGTCCAGGTCTCCAGTTAAGTCCAAAGTCTTTGCCCCCAAGTCCCGGGTCTTTGGTTGCGAGTTGCGAGTCCCTATCTATTTAATGGGGAAAAGGGATTTAAACCTGAATAACATTGGACTTGTCGTAAAAGGCTCCAAGTCTCGAGTCTTTCGAGTCTTTTACAATCGCTGAGTCAAGTCATTGATGTGACTTGAGTCTGACTCGAGTCCAATAGTCTCAAGTCTACATCACTGATACCTATAGCCGTGTTAACTATTGCTTTTGAGGGGAAAGAATTGTACTAGATCAACCGTGTGACATTGCCTGCCAGCCAGCCAGTCAGATGGGAAAAGGCATGACCGTTCCTCTACTGTGCAAAGACTGTTGCTGCCTGGGGAGGTGTCTGAACTGAGCCAAAGAGCCACCTCTTTAGCCTTCAATGGTAGCATTGGGAATGGTCCTAAAAAGGAGGGATATAGGTGCACAAACAAATATCACGAATGAAAGACACAGTGCATGAAACTGCAAAATGGTGCCCATTGCCCAGAACTACCTCGGTTTAATTGTCTTCTATTTTATAGTTTGTTAGTGTTTCCTTCTTTGGAGGGGCAGCTTTTACTTTTCATCTGGTTCCTCTCCACATCCAATGCCTTCCCAGTGTCCCCGCTGTCCACTATCCTGCTAATGGGAGAGTGACACCGAAAACATAATTATATTTCCTAATTATGTGTAATTAGGCGCAACTCAGATGATGTATACAGTGGGCTTTTAACACAGCCAAGGGTCAAGGGCTTCTGGAATTTCATACTGGTTTTCTAAAGAAGCACATTACATTGTTAGAGGCAAGATACAGTTGTGTGCAGTCTGCTGTGTAAACCCGCTTAAGGCTTAAAATATATGGGATTCATTTATTTAGCTGAGTAAGGATATACTTCAGTGTGTGTGGTTTCTCTCTCTCTCTCTCTCTCTCTCTCTCTCTCTCTCTCTCTCTCTCTCTCTTTTCCTCGCCTTCTTAAAAACAAGGTTTTAGGTTTCTCATACTTAACACAGGAAAGGCTCTCTACACCCCACACCATAAAATTGTGGATGTGGACAAGCTAAGTGATATTTATTTTTCCAACCTTAATCCTTTTGAAACATGGTGAAATAAATACATCCTCTTATCTAGCATGTGCCTGGGACTGGAAATAAATTCTTGTTTTCTTGTACTCCTCTACCAATGGCCTGCAATGAATAATTTGGGCAGTCTCCCTGAATAGGAGAGGAAGAAGCTTCTCTATTACCAGTGATAATTATAAAGCTTATAATGGGAGTGCGCCAAGGCCCCACCATCAATCAGGAAGGAGAAACAATGGGGAATGATAGGTACGTAAAAGTGAAAATGGCAAAACCACATATGGAAACGCAATAGTTTTTTGCCAAGGTTATAAATCATGGTGGAGTCGTAATTTTCAGTGCAATTAATATTCCACGATTAAAACATAACTGTATAAGATATTTAGCAGTCTTTCTCTCTCACTCACTCACACACACACACACACACATATTGGGATGTTCTTTGGCTTAGGTACCCTTTGAGCCATACTTGTTGGAAAGACTTTCTGTGAGTGATCTGTAATTAATCTGTCATGCGAGTAAGTCTGTGAGTGACCCTACCTCACAGCTGTAGGCATGTGGGCAGAGCAATCTGAGGGTCTTTTTGCTGTCCTGCCTACCCCAGCCAGAATACAACAACTTAAAAGGAGCAGGATTGGCCTCACCCAAGTGGCTGCAAGACATTAAACCTGACAGTCACACTGTGGGACGGGATGAACCAAGGAAAATTGGTTGTACTGTTGTCATATTTGAAAGGTGCCCCAGAGTTGTCATCAGGGCTGTAGTTCAGTGGTCCATTGCTTGCTTGGCATGCAGATGGCTGTAGGTTCGATCCCTGGCTCCCCCAAGAGACATTCTCCTGCAGAGAACTGTCTGAGCTCTCTGCCAGTCAGTGCAGGTAGGTACTGGACTGGATGGACCACTACATGGACTCCATAGGGCAGCTTCCTCTGTTTCTGTGAAAGGGTGTCTGCTGCCAGCTCTCTGGCTTTTGTTTCCAATCTAGGGAGGGGAAACCCCAGGCTGGGGTTAACTCTTCTGAGATGGGGAGTACAAGATTGAGGAAGGAGGGTGCTTCTGACCACACCCACGCAGCCTGGTGATCCTAGAATGAATGGACAGTGGGTCCCTAAAAGTGACATTCCCCCCCATGTAGTGCATTGCTGTCCCCCGTCCCCCCAATGTCCTCAGCTGCATTGCTGTTCCAACTGTGTCCCAGAAAGACACAGAGAAATTCCAGAATTCAGGCAGGGAGATGGATTTCCTGTGGAAGCCTTCTGTTCAGAACAGGGAAACCAATTTTGACCCGGAAATTCCTCCCACACGTTTTGTACATCACTGATATAAATTCACATTAGCCTTGGACGGTTTCCCCTCAACAAAGAAAGTGAGCCCCGATAAACAGACAAACTCGGATCAAGCAGCAGCGTCACTAGGCGTGCCGCCCCAAAGCGGCCGGCTGCACACATCCGCGCCGGCCGGCTGTCCGAGGCCTAATGACGAGGCCCAATGCATTAATATGTGATGCGCACAACGAGAAACGTTCTGTGCATGCGCGAAAAACGTTATAAATCACGTATCGCCGCATTGGGCCTTCGTCAGAAGGGCCCCGGACAGCCGGACGGGGAGGTCGCTCCGAGGCCTTCTCCTGGCCTCGGAGCCTCCGGAGGGCGACGTGCGCAGCGGAGGTGACACGCGCGTCACCCTCCGGCGGTCCGCCCCCCACGCCTCGCTCTAGCGACGCGCCTGGGATCAAGTATAGTTTTTCTTATACAATTTACCGAACCATGGCTCTCTTTGAAATAAAGAAACAAAAAAACTTGGAGAATAATAACAATATATTTCAAAACCCTTCAATAATAATAATATCCTCCGGTATGTAGAAAGAAACCACTGAACATTTTCCCAGAAGCTTCCCCCCGCCCCCCCAACTCCCAAATGTTTCAGAAGGAAATACTTCGGAGATACCAGTAAGCTGGCTTATTTCTGCCAAAAGCATTTCTCTGCAGCCCCTTTCTGTTTCCTGCAAAGAATTTCATTTACTGCGTACGCATGACACAAAGTGTTCTTAATCGAGCAAAGAAATAATGCCACTATTATTCTAAGTAACAAATGTGTCTGTTTGTGGCGGTAGGTACTGTATAAATGTGTGTGTGCATGCCGAGGAAATCTTGAACCAGTCGGATTTGTGTTAGCTGATTTACTGCAGCCTTCGATAGCTTAGTAAATATATAGTGCTATGTACCCACAGAGGGCTGGAAAAGAACAATACCCGAGTCCTGCCGAATGCTGCTTAAAGCATGATGCTGCATATCCCAGGGAAGGATATGCTCAAGATTGGAAGACAATGTTTAGTTTTGAAAACAAACAGATGCTGTGTGTCCGCTTAAAAGTCAATATCACCCCAGCCGTCACAGAAGTGGTCTGTGTCGAACCAGAATGGTAATTTTCGGCCGGTCGGAGGTCAGGCTGGAGTGTGCACCCTCCCTGAAGCCCCGAACTTATAAAAGAACCATTAGGCATTCCACACGTTAGCAGCGAACATGAGCACAAGCAAAAGTCCAATTCGGATGCCTTGCCTTTGCTTTGTAAAAAATTCATTTGATTAATATTTTAGTTTCAGGGAAGTGTGGACAGGAAGAAAAAGTTCTTCTTAATGATCCCAATTGTGCTAATGCAACTATCTAATGAAAACTTCACTCAGTTATGTTTGCATAATTTTAAATCAGTGGGGTTTTTTTCCGGTTTTGTTTTGTTTGGGTTTTTGCCGTAATGTGATGGTGACGGATCCCTTCATCCAAACCAGCGCTGTTTTACCTTCCACTGTGCCTCTGGTTACACTTCTGAAGCCTCAAAACAGCCAATTGTTTAATGGGCAAAAGATCAAAACTAATTAGTTTAAACGGTTCTGAAAGTCCTCCCAACTCCCCTCCTTTTTTTTTTTTTTTACCCCTCCTACATATGTTTAAAGATATTTCTGCTAATTTACACTCTGAAAGATAGGTGAGGAGTTGAGAGTTTGAAAAATAGATTACTGTCTTCATTAATACAGGTTTGACCTACAAAGTCTTCACGTACTTAATGATTAAAAACCAAAGTACTAAATAATAAATTATAAGAATTTATAGGAGTCATCATCTTGAAATTAGCTTACCGAATGTTCTTATCATAATAAATCTGAGTGGGTGTCTAATTTAGTGTTAGCTGCCTAAAATTATATGTTGCAGGTAGATTCGACAGGGAAGGAAAGAAAAAGGGGGAAAAAAGGATCTTTTGTTTCAAGACAAAAAAAAAAAAAAATCCCTGCAAATTTAATTACAGGTGGCTGAATGGAGATGGCATATCATTGTTCTTGTGCTGCAGAAACTAGGGACGGAAAAACACTGAGATTGATTCCAATTTCGGAAATGAAAATAATACAAATTCTTCAACTGGTTGAATTGTTGTTGTGAACACCTTGTTCGTAGGCGAGAGCTGTGCAAAATCTAAGCAGACGGCAGTAAAAGCGCCAGCTACAGCTGTGCTTCAACCTACACATGACAGAACTGTTTGCCAAAATCTTTTTTATGCACATTTTTGCAAAGTATTTTGTCTTCATTTCTCGGCCATCCCTACCCTTCTCCAGTACTTTGCTCACGAGTGAGTGTGTGTGTGTGTGTGTGTGTGTGTGTGTGTGTGTGTGAGCGAGCGAGCACAATCCTGTGTAACCTTGCACTGGTGTAAGTGCACTTATGCCAGTGTAATTGCACTTACACCAGTGCATCTACTGTTACACCAGTGCAAGGTTACACAGGATTGCGTTCTCCTCTCTCTCTCTCTCTCTCTCTCTCTCTCTCTCTCTCTCTCTCTCTCTCTCTCTCTCTCTCTCTGTGTGTGTGTGTGTGTGTGTGTGTGTGTGTGTGTATTAAAAGAAAATGTTTTGTTGTTAGTACTACCTGCATTAGTTGAAGTACACAACTACTTTGAAAAAGATCTCTCAATGATGAAGTCTTCGCCTAGAAAACCAGCTGCTACACAGCCCTCGATGCTTCCTAGTCCTTACTTTGCTGGTTCAGTTCCTGCCAGAGGGGCAAAGGAAGTTGTGCCTTTAATATTTGGGGTTGGGCCACCGCTCAACCATAGGGAATCTGCTTTGCATGCAACAGTGCTCTCTGAGAGAGATTCCCGAGAGCATCTTGGTAGGTCTGGAAAATGCCAATCTGATCATTCTGGAGAGTTTTCGCCAGTCAATGTAGACAGTATTAGGCCAGAGGGACCAATGTTCTGAATTAGTTGCTTTCTATTTATATTTTGGCAATGATGCATGATGATGTAATGTTGTCATCTCCACTTCTGTGTTCCATGACACGACCCAGACATCGGCGGTAAGAGGGTTGGGGTGGGCATGAAAACAGTGGCTTTCACAATGCTTAGCCTGCCAAGCCGAGCTTCTGTTCCACAGTCTTCCACGTTGCGTTGTGGTCACGCTGATGAGTGACTCGGGTGGCGCACGTCCCACGGAGGACAACTGTCCCATGGAGGACAACTGAAGAGGACAACTGTTCACCCCAGCGTGGCCTCTTTTCCAGTGGCTGTTGACCGGTGTCTCTTCTGCATCTTTTTTTAGATTGTGAGCCCTTTAGGGATAGAGCCATTTGTTTGTTTAACTATTTAACCCCTTTGTGAACTGCTTTTTGTTTTCATTCATTCATTAACGTTTTTAGGCATAAAGGTAGATACAATGACATCCGGCAGTGTGACCACAAACAACCATAGCAGTTCGATCGAATACAAGAAAAATAAATAAAATATTGCAACAGATAACCAACTCCAATTTAAAATAACCACTGCGGAGTCAGCTTTTTGTTGAAAAGCAGTATATTATTATTATTATTATTATCATCATCATCATCATCATCATCATCATCATCATCATCATCATCACACTCACTATGGTGGTAGTGATAGTATCTAATGCACCATCAGAGGGCAGGCAGGGGGCATCATGGGGGGGGACCTCAATAATAATAATAATAATAATAATAATAATAATAATAATAATAATAATAATAATAATATTTGTGAAAGTTACTCCATACTAAATTACCTAGTCTTGAAGGTATCACCACATTTATTATATTTGTCTTACTTAATGCTTTAGCAGGCATTTTCAACCCCCTCCCTTTTATTTTTTGCAAACGTCTCGAAGACTAAATAGCTCACTGCACAGTCACTGCTGCAGCAAGAGGGAGATCTTCTCCAGTTACTGCGGCCTCCAGATATCTCTGCTGCCGCATAGTTGTGCCTTGTGGCTCCACTAGCCAGCCATGAGCCATCTCTGCTTCCAGTGGGTTTGAACCTGGCACAACAATACCACACGGTCCCTGGGGCCGGGGGTGGTGTCACAGGTTGACCAGGTCGGCGCTGGCTGAGGGCCCATGTTCATCAGAGGACCCACACAACCTGGCCAACGGTTGAACGCTCACTGTGGTGGTAGTGATAGTATCTAATGCTGGTCATCAGAGGGCCATCATGGGGGGACTTCATGGCTTTGCCCCAGAGTCCCCAGTAATCTGGCACCAGCACTGTCTGCGGCAGAGGCGAAACAAGGGTGGAGCGAAGGCAAGTAGTTCTGCAAGACTCCGTTACACTGGAGTCAGCGGCCCCTCCCCCTTGCTGTTGGAGCCTTTCCAGCAGCAACAGGCGAGTGTCATGCGTGTTGCCTTTGCTGCCAGAATGGCTCCAACAGCAAGGGGGAGGGGTTGCTGACTCCAGTGTAACGGAGTCTTGCAGAACTACTTGCCTTCGCTCCACCCTTGTTTCGCCTCTGGTCTGCGGTAGTGACCGTGCTTCACACATAAGGAATGATCAACGTGAACAAAGAGCACCTGCCACACTGTGAAGTACTGTACCTGAAGTGGTACTGATACCATTGGTTGGAAAGCAGAGTGCTGTAGTCTGATGGTTCACTTAGGTTATGACCAAATTCATCCCAGAAACTGCCAGGCTTATGGGGGAGGCTGCAGTTGTTGGGCATGCTGGAGTAGACCCATGTCTTGCACCTTGTACAGAGCATCAGTTCTCCTTCCCTTGTGGCGCAGAGTCACACCCCGTTGACAACTCAGTTCCGTCCTCTCTGGGTGTTCTTTTTCTTTTTCTTTCTTTATTTCAAGAATTTCTCCCGATAAGGGCAATCAAGGCGGCTTACAATTATAACATGTTAAAATGCATAATAAAATATAATGCAATAAAATAATTAAAACAGGCATTTAAAACAATTAAAGCAATTGTTTTTGCTTGACGTCTGGTTGCACAGGGTCACAGTGTTCCAAATGCTGCTGCTGTGGCTTGCAGGCCAGAGAAGGAAGGCACTTGAAAGCCTTTGGTAGATCAAGCTTGGCTTAAAAATTAAAAGAAGGAAAGAAAATCTCATACGCAAAGCATAATACTAATTGTGTTTCCCAAAATAAAACCTTCAGTGGCAATTTCTGGAAGAGAAAAAGCTAGAGATCGCTGCACAGCAAAGGGGGGGGGAGGGGGAAAGGCTCCATTCTCCCCACCCCACACAATTTCTAATTAATTAGAAAGAAATATGCCTTCAAGAAGAGAAGAAAGCACCTCTGGGATTTTCACCAGGAAGAAATGGCTCCTGTGGTTAAAGGGAAACATTTTTTTTTTAAGTATTAAAAATTAATTAAAAGGGAATGTGCTAAAATTCAGTTTTTATCATTAGCACTAATTCTGCAGTGCTAAGTGCTGTTGGTAAAATTTAAATTTCTCTATGTCAACATAATCTGTGATTTACGAAGTTGAGTTAGCACAGATTCTTCCGAGAGTGGAAAGTCTTGCTCAGGTGAGCTCCTTAAGAAGTACAGCCAGAATATGTTGGTTTCTCTGACAAAGTCCCTGACATTGATTCCAAAAGGTCGTCCTGTTTGCTTGTGGGTTTAAGAGCACCCCATGGATTTAAAAGAGTTTATGGGTATTCCCATAGCAGCATGAGTTTCATCCCACTTCCCTTGCTCAGGGGTTCGCTGGCCCAGGAGAATTACAATGTAATTAATTGTAACTGCGAAGAAACCGGCCTAACTTGCGCTGGATTGCGCTGTCAGACTTGCTCTCCAAGGCCAAAATTTGAGCCAGAGTATCTCAGATCCAACTTGGTATTCTAATCATAGAAGCATCATGGGGCTTTCAAACTCCAGATTTTCATACTTAGGATGTTTTAGTCTCTCCCTCAGCCCTTAAAGTTCAGCAGGGGAATGATAAGATTTTGAGTCCCCTTAGTTCGTAGTCCTCCAGATAGCCACACCAAGGTTTTCCTGGGGCAGTTGTGTGGCTGGAAACCTGAAACTTGCCAGCATTTGAATCCTTTCCTATTACAGTACTTTCTGACCAGATACAAATGCCACATGATGATTTTGTCAGGGACATGAATCATGATTACGTGTTGCAAGCAATGGCAAAACTTCACATGATTAGACAAAGAATCACTAGGTCAGCATATCATTTGCAACTGGGTCTCAGCCTTCAGAGACAAGTCTTAATTGAGATTGGTTCACGGGTTTGTTTTTACTGATTTCTTTTGTCGGATGTATTGTAGCTTTATAGATTTAGTTTTCTTGTTGGTAGTGTCTGAACTTTTATGATTGATTTTTTTAAAGAGGTATGATATGAAGTTATACAAGTCACACTAGCGATCAATACAACTCAGCGTTCTTCCCCAAACAGGGGACTCTAAACTCAACAGATTTTAAAGATCAGAAAGGAATGAAACCAAATCCTGAGCTTAAGAATATTTATTTCCTGCTTTTCAAAACAAGAAGTTGTTTAGCCACAAACAAACAAAAAACACCTGTCTTGAAAGGGCTCACAATCTAAAATGACCAGGATTAGCACCAGCAAAAACCCATGAGAAAAGATGCTCCGCTAGGGAGAATAGGAACAGTTGCTCTTCCTGGGATCGTACCACTGCTAGGAGAAAGAAGGGAGTTCTGGACTTACCGGGGATCACGCCCACTCTGGAGGGTGCAGGCCTCTGTGGGCCTCCCCAAGCCTCGGGTCGGCTCCTTGAAGTAATCGAGACCCACTTCCAGTTTACTTCCAGGTTTAGCTGAAAACCTGATTGCTCCAGGGAGTCGATCTGAGCTCGGGGAGGCCCACAGAGGGGACCGTACCCCCCCCGTGCCCTCTGGAGGGCCGGTGTGACCCCTGGTGAGTCCAGAAACCTCTTTTGTTCTCCCACCAGCAGCATGATCCCAGGAATGCCTCCCACAATGACTTACAGCGTTTCCTACTCCCTAGTAAAAGTTTGAGAACCGCTGCCATAGAAGATTGGTGGTGGTGGATATTTTGTTGTAGTGAAGTTAAAATGATGACGGACTGAACATTTCTCAAAGTTTCCTATCTTTTTTAATATGGACCTCAGTTGCTACCCGCCCTCCTGCCTTTCTCCCTGAAAACCAACTCTTCTTCCATCCCTAATGCAATGAGTGCCCTCAAGAATGTTTGCAAATGTAAAATTGAATATTTCCCCACCCAGTTATTCAGCAGAATGGTTAGGTTAGTTTGCACCCAGCTCCGCAGTTTGCACCACGCATTCCAGTCCCAAGCGCTTGAATCTTCTTCATGGATTTTGCGCACTCATGCCATCCGCCACTGCCACCACCGCCCGCTTTCTGTGAGTGGCAAGACACAAAGCAAACTGCCCAGAAACACAACCCTCACTTTCCAACAGCACACGTTCTCGCAATGGAAGATTTGTAATGTCTTCTGACAGGTATTTTTACTTCTCAAGTGTCATTAGCATTTCTAATTGCTCATTACTTGTGTAAAGGCTTGACTCAGCAATACCACACTGCAGTTGCCGTCTCTGCAGCTGGGTTGCTGCGTCACAAAGCAAGGTCACTTGGGTGCTGTGCACAACTTGAAACCCAGTTCTGAATTAAGACAAGATCCATAAGGTTCTGTAAACTGAGAGTCCTGCACAGGAGCAAAGGCTTCCAGTGCAAGGCTCATGTTCCTCTTTGCTTCTCTGCTAGGCAGCCATGAAATGGATCGGACTCTTTTCACAGCGCAGACGAAACTTTCGCTCTTGTCAGAAACAAGTTGATAAAATGAAGTCCGATTTTCCCAGGGAAAGATAATTGTTTTCTTTTCTTCCCCAGATTCTGCAATTCTATAAATAGGCTACCTAAATATTGGTTTCATTTAAAGGATGGGACAGATGACCTTAGAGAAGTTCTTTCTAGGTCTGAAATTTATTACAGAAATAAAATATAGGAGGGGTGTGTGTGTGTGTGTGTGTGTGTGTGTGTGTGTGTGTGTGTATTGAGGAATCCCTTGAATAACAAGTAACTAGAGATTATTTTGGTAGCCTTGTTCCACATCAGTGCCACTTGTCCATTCTGCAAGTTAGTAAAAAGTAAGATCACTTGTCATAGCTATAAGCTATCAATAAAAATTAACGTACCACAGGAAATTGAAAGGGGGGAAAAGGCATTTAAATGTTCAGGGTCACGGAGCTATCCAGGCATCCCTCGTGAGCGTACTCTGGTGATAAAGGTGGCGGTGCTTTGCTGTGAGCTGCCTTTTTGTGTTACAGCCTTAAGTTAGATGTTGGCTTGTCCCAATCGAGGACGTTGGCTGTAATCCTGTGTGTAGTTGAGCAGGCAGAAGTAGAGCCGATTATATTATCGCTGCTGCTTCTGCTGTTAAGAGTATTTATATATCACTTTTCAGCAAGACTAGTTCACACATATCAGTATACATAGCGGGGGAAATGGTTCCCTATCCCCAGGGAGCTTACAATCTCTAGTAAAAAGGAGGGGGGAGGATGACAGACACCAGCAAACTGGGGGGACCCACTATCCTGCCATGAAAATATAAGAGAATTGCCACTTAAAAGTATATTTTTGCCTACTTAGCAGGGCAGTAGCGGTAGTGAGTGAGTAGCAGTAGCGAGTCTCATGGAATGAAGACATGTTGAGCATATGTGGCAGAATCGGTATTTACAGTATTTGTTTCTTTAAGGGACAGCCTGCACTGTAGCTTTAAGACCCCTTCGCTTTGCGCATAGCTATTGTATTGTGAAGAAACTGGGTCAGCTGAAGAGGTTGAGAGTCGCTGTTTTCCGTTAATTAAAGCATTTTAAGTAAAAATGAGAAATGCCTCAATGAGCAGGTTGCCTTGTGTGTTTGTATGTGCGTGCGCATGTGCACGCACGCACGCACACACACACTCACACACACACACACACACACACGTTCATGTGTGAATGCATTTAGCTTTCCTGTGGAGACAATCCTAGCATGTACCTAGGGGGATAACTTTATAATAGTGGCTGTGTGATAAAAATGTTTGAGATGCTATTATCACAACGTTTCCAGTCATAGGTGTTGTAGCACGTTTGAAATGCCTTTTTGATCGGCAAAGAGTGCAGCTGATTTGGGAGAACCTTTGGAACACTGCCAGGGCCAGAACTTCCCAAATGCTGCCCCCCTTATGTGGCAGGGCAGCAACCACCACCTCTGCCTGACCTCCTCCTCCCACTCCTTGAAGTTGAAAAGGACTGGAGTGGAAAAAGTGTGGCTCAGGCTAGCTTGTAAGATCTCAGAGCTCAGGCGAGCTGGGTTAGAGCTCAGGTGAGCCCAGATCCTGCCTGCAAGAACCTCGAATGTGGCCCTCTGGCTGTTTGCTGTCCATGTCTACAATCTGGCATGCACGCTCTTTTTCCATGCACGAGCTGCTGATCCCTGACTACCTATAGCAGCCATCGTGTGTCTCAGTTTGCTAGGCAGTGGCTCCCGAATGCAGTTGGGTTCCCTGGAGGGTTTGGGCCAAACCGACCTCACTCCATTTGTGGTCCTTGTGGCTGCTCCTCAGAGGGGGAGCAGGGGGGGGAGGAGCTGTGGTGCTACTTGTCAGTCTGGCCACTGGTAGTGATGGCGGCCAGGACCAGCAGCCACCGCTCCAAAGGGTGGGGACAGATGATGAATCAATGGAACAGAGATGGTGACCAGGTGGTGGTGATCATGAGGTCTCAAGAACCTTGACCTCCAGTGCGGGGTGAGAGACAACAACAGTGTTAGATGGGGTGGCTGGCTGACGGTAGTAACGATGGCTGGAAAATCATCTCCTGAGAGTAATAATCAGTTTTTGGTTTAGGAAGAACGAGGAGTTGATCCTTTCCCCAATGCTAATATCTCAGCCCATCAAATCTGTTACACTCATTCTGCTTAATTCAGATTGATGAGTTCAAGGAGAACGGTTTCCTCCTCCAAATGCTCTCCCTCTCTCTCCCCCCCTATAATAAAAGTTAATGGGCTCAAGCTTCAGCCTTTTGATTGGCTGCATTCTTAGGAGAGGATTTCCCAAGATATTTCCCATTCTGTGTTTTCATAGATGCACTCAGAACCACATAACTGCCTCTCAAGCTGGATGCTTCCGATTTTAGCCTTTTGATGCAGCCATAATTTACAAAGCTGTGAATACGGTTCCTTCCCAAAGCCCTTGGATGTTTGAAGGTGTGGCACTTAAAAGTGCGTTTGAGCTTCTCTTGCTTTTTGTAAAAAAAAAAAATGTGGATGTGGGAGAGAATTTCAAGTGTGCATTGCTGCCAAAGTAGGTTTCACATTCAGAACCAATTTAAAACAAATCCACGCGAGCCCGTGCGTGGGCGAACCTTGTGGCCACGGACCACACTAGAGTATGGAAATTGTACGGAGGGCCATTTGGGCCCAACTCTGCCAGAAGCTATTCTTGGGTATCCCCCCCCTCTCAGCATGATGTAACCTTTGAAATTCCTGGAGGCTCTGTTAAAACTCTAGGCTTGCTTTCAGTAGTCACCTGGAGATTGATGCTGATTCCCAGACTTCAAGAACATCTTGGAGGGTTGGCACCCCTAAAGGTCATAATGCATGTTTGCTATAATCGACATTTTGATCCCAGCTCTGCAAAATATGTTTTCAATTCCAGTTTTTGTTTTTTGAGGACATAACATTCACTGTTGTCTTTTTTTTTTTTCCTTTTTACCTTTTTTGAAGCGGTGGCGGTGGCAGAGGCTTCATCCAGGCCCGGAAAGCCCGGGACCAGAGCCCGGGACAGTCCCGGACATTCCGGGACGGATGGTATGCCTATCGATGATGTATTGGGCACTATCCCGGCCACTGGTACTGGATGTTCAGCGGTCAGTCTGGCTGTAGTCCTCAACCAGTGCCTGACTCGGCTGGCCCCCAGACACCACCTCTGCCCATGAAACAGCCATGCAGCAACCTCCATTTTTTCTTCTTGGGTCCTGATGTTGTGGAAGGAAAACTCTTCCTCATTGAAAAGGGCAACTTTCAATGTAATACTTTGCTTAGCAATGATCAATATCCTTTCCCACTCACAGACACCATTCATTTTTGTTATTTCGGCTCTATTTAAATAGTCTTTTTATATATTTCCTTTCCACTGTATCATAAGCATTCAAAAAGACTTTCACTTTTGGACTAGGCCCCAAAGAGGCATCTATTTGGATTTTGAAAACCTCCCCACCATCCTGTCATCCGATCCATCATGTAGTTTTCCCTACATGTTTTATATTTGCAAACTGTTAAATAAAACTCACGGTTTTGTATGGATTGTATGTATATATTTGTGGTTGTTGTTTTTTTAAAAAAGAATAAGCCCACGGGTGGTAGTTCATTAGCGTATAAATATAAGTTTAGTTTCCTGCATAATTACTAATTCTTTTATAATTTTTTGTAATGCTTTTTGCTTATTTTGCTTTGGATAATTTTCAAAGTGCTATTCCCAACAGAGATCCTCCAAGAGACAGAATTTCTGGCTATTAAAGTTTTTTGCCATCCCAGAAGAAGCACATCGACAGAGGACCCCAGGTTATTTATAACTTGATTTTATCTCAGAAAATTAACTGAGAGAACATAGACTCCAAATCTAAGGGAAAATGCCTTAAAACATCTGATGTATTATGTGCCCCTTAAACAGATATATTAATTTTAACAGCTTGGCAAACCCAGTGGATTTCTTCCTGTGGTTTGGGGTGCAAAAAAAGCTAACATGTATTTTTTTAAAAGTTATTATTATTTAAATTCCTGTAGGACATTCTTAAACTCAGTCATAAAATATAAGATTCTGAATTTATAACATGTTACATAAGTTCTCCATGTTAAATTGATTCCCTATGATTGCTTATTCCTGTGAGCCTTGTTACTTTCCAAGCCTAGCTTTTAAGAAATTAATGCTTTTTAAAAAGTGGTATTTTATCAAATAATTTACAAGATGATACATGTTTGCCCAGGTTGTTGTTGTTATTGTTGTTGTTGTTGGTGGTGGTGGTGGTGGTGTGTGTGTGTGTGTGTGTGTGTGTGTGTGTGTGTGTGTGTCACTGCTGTTGCTGCTTTTCAATTTTAGGTAGCACCATGGTTTTCCACACACACACACACACACACACACACACACACACACACACACACACACACACACACACACACACACACACACTTCCCAGCATTTTGTAATAGAAGTATGAAGATGTGATCAGATAGACTAAGCCAGACCAGTGACGTTTTGCGACCTCAGGCAACGGTCTTTGCCAGCATCTGCTAATTGGAGATGCTCGGAACTGAACCTGCAGTATACCTGTATATGCTCCACCTCTGAGCTCAGCTCTTCTCTCTCTGCACTGTTCTGCTGGTCCTCTGAAGCCGGTAATAAGAACTTCCCAGCCAGCCTTCATCTGGTCAGTCCTTTTATCATGTCGTTGAGCAGGGATCCGCCCAGGCAAAATCCTCCAAGTATGTGGACTGGGGTGGTGGTGGTCAGATATACTTTGGACGGAGTTAGTCCCATTCTGTGGTGTTATGCATTGTTGGATGCACTCTGAACGTTGTGAAACAAGTGAAGAGTAGATGACGTACATGCCAGGCTGTTTAGAACAGAGGTTCCCAACCTGTGGTACGCGGACCGCTGGTGGTCTGTAGACCACAGGCTGGTGGTGCACGGGCTGCTGGCGGTCAAGATGGAGACTGCTATCTTGGTTGCACGGCGCTGTGGCAGAGGCCAAAAAGTGGCGCCTCAGCAAGCGCACAGGCTCTAGGTGCAGGGAATGGTCCTCCCACCCTCCCCTGCGCCTTACCTTGCGTTTCCGAGCTCCGCCATGGCCGCGAACCCGGAAGTAAGTGCTGATGATGTCATCGGCACTTACTTCCGGTGGTACGCGGCCGGCCAGAGGCTCGCGTAGGTGCTACGCGGGCTGGAAAGTTTGGAAAATGTTGGCCACTGATCAGTTTGACTTTTCAGAGTTAATCTGAGCATCTCCTCCACCTGGGAACAAAAGGAGGACTTACCGTTATAATGGCCAGACACCATGACTCAATCCGAACAGACAAGGATGCTAGCGATGTGTAGTTCGTGTAAGTTAAATGCATGAAATACCTGATACAACAAGCCTGGGAATGGGAGATTGGCAGTGATGATGTTATACTAGATTCAGATTTTAAAAAGTATTGTTTTCTGGTTAAGGTGGTGGTTTATATAAAGCGAAGAATGATTGTGACCTGCCTTTAGTTGGGACGAGGTGGTTAATGGGTAGAATGGATGAGTTTTGGGAAGGTGGAGAAGGTTGGATGCTCTTAGGTTTTCTTCCTAACTCTGTCGCTCTGCAGTGAATGCCACACATTGCAAAGGGGTTGGTGACCAGAGGGACCCGATCGTTCAGTCTGCCTTCCGAAATGCACTGGTGTGCCTTGCCATCTGGATTTTATTTTCTGAATTATCCAGACTCATAAATATTTGAGTAACTTTTGGTCCTGATAAAAATCTTTCCCGGCAGCTTCGTGCATGTATACTTTTTTTATTCTGGAGACGATAACAATCAAATAAATTAATACTGATTCGTAAGAAAATACCTTCTCTTAAAGAAAAAAAAAACCCTCTTGCTGAACTGTTCTTTCTCATATTCTTGAACCAAAATCATGACTTTTGAAAACAAGGGAAAAGTTTCTCACGGGTCTCCCTGTGAAACTAATTATGGGCAAAGTAATGCAAACGATATTGGCATTGTTTTCTGTTATACAGCACATCTAGCAAAAATCCTGAAAAAGGAAAATTGGTAATTTAGCCCCCCTCACCGTGGTTCGAAATACAAAGCCTCAAGATGTGTGACAACACAGTATTTTTGAGACAGCTTTGTAGTGTGGTTAATCCTTCGAGGGATAACATAGCATAGTGTAATATATTTAAACATAGTTTAACATAGCATATTCTATTTTTTACAAAGAAAGCAGATTACAACCCAGCGAAAATTAGTCGAAACTTAAGGCCACCTTGGGGGGCCTAATTCTGTGCAAGCTTACTTGGGAGTCAAACCCATTGAACTCAGAAGGACTTACTTTCAAGTAAAATACCTAGGATTGCACTGAATAAACATCGCATAGAATTAAAATAAATATAACTTGTTGGTGAGATCACGGAGTGACGCATGGAGGAGTAGGTTCTCTCTGTGCCAGGTACAAGGGAGTGGCGACAGGACACAGGTCTCTTGTTGTCTTGTGTGCTCCCTGAGGCATCTTGTGGGGCCACTGTGAGATGGACAGTGGACTAGAAGCTGGACTAGATGGGCCTTTGGCCTGACCCTGCAGGGCTCTTCTGATGTTCTTATGCATGGCTTCCTATACAACCATCAAGGCCTCGGTGTAGCACTTGAGCCGATTCTGGATTGGCTTGAAGAGGCCTGGATATGGTAAGGTCCCAGGCTGCCAGCTCTTCTGCCCTGATCCAAAGCCATCTCTGTTCCTGGGGTCTCGGGGGCAATAGAATGGAGGCTGTATCAGGTCCCAAAGTCTCAGAATAGAGGGTGCAGAACTCTCTGGGGTCTTAGGAACTTAAGAAAAGTCCTGCTGGACCCGTTCAAATGCGCATCTAGTCCAGCATCTCATTTTCTCAATGGCCCACCAGCTGCCTCTTGGCTTCAGTAGCAACTCAAACTGGGTACTGGGGCCATTTGCAGAGGCCGGTGCCCTTCGGCTTCTGAAGAAGATGCCTCCTTAGAGTGTGTCTTATGAACTTATTTGATTATTAAGCTATACATTTAACACGTCACATTTCACCGGAAATTGATTTGGCCAAGACTTCCCAAGTATGACTGTTTAAAACTAGCCATTTCCCCCTCCCCCAAACTAAACTTGCCTCTGTGTGTTGCAGGATAGAGATTTTGTATTTTTGTTCAGTGCACTGTGCAGCTTTTGCTGAGTGAGCTAAGGTACTGCCTCTTTAAGTGTTTAACAGTAATTGGTTCATGTCCCGGTGTTCATTGAAAATCCTAGACATTTCATGTAAAATCTTCTTAATGAGGAGATGAATTTTTCATTCACATTAGAAAGCTCACTCTGACAAACAATTTCTAAATAAAACTTTGGCGGTATGACATCCCATATTGGACTTGACAAAGAGGACAGGTGCATTAGAATAAAACTGTATGGCGATCCTTCAAGCTGTCAGCCATGAATATTTTATTTCTTAATGAATCATCTTTGCAAAATGAACTTTCTTGTTGTAGTGTCAGTGCCATTTACAACCAAAAAAAAAAAAAAAAAAGAGGAAGCCTTGCTCCTTTTAAAAGGTGAACTCCTTAAACATGCTGATGGCAGCACAAAATCCTTAACCCTAGAAGAGATAGTTAAGAAATGGAAGGCTAGTGTGCAAACTCTCCGAAAGATAATGTCACTGCATTTTGAAGGTAGATTATCAGTAAAGTTGATCATCTTTTTTTATTAGCATTGACATGAAAAGTCGCATCACACCTGCCTAATTATTCTGTCAGGATTTTCTTCAGTAAAGTACGAGAAGTTAATTTAGTGCTTATAGATGGGGCAAGATTGACATTGCTGGAGACAAGGCACTGTAGTTAGTCACAACCCTGGTGTAAAAAAATGTGCACTGCAACAGTTCAAATTATCCCTTAGTTTTGCAACGTGACTGACGGGTCTCCCCATTAGTGTTAAGGGAGCTTGCTCCCCCCCCCCTTTTTACAGGTTCATTTTCGTGCCTTTTGTCGAAAAATTGTCAAGGATGTGCCGGATTCAACTGGTGACTTGGAAGACGGTTCTCTTTTTCAAAGCAGCAGAAATGTGTGTCTTCTCTCAAAAATATATTGGATCAGAATGATATAATCCATTAGAAAGTTTCCCATCAAACTGAAACCATTTGTCGTGTTTTGACAAATTTTTGTTTCCAAAGTGTTTTGCTCCTTATCACTGGGAATCCAAGGAGTCTGTCTAGAGTTTGAGACTTGGCATTTCAGAACCTTGCCGTGACTGATATCCACAAGATGCTCTCCATGTAAAGACCTTATGAGTGCAGGAAGTGGAGCCATTGATCCTGCTACTGTAGCTCAGTATTGTCTGCACCAACAGCAGTGGTTCTCCAAGGGTTGGGGCCAGACCAAAAACAAGGAAACCTAGAAGGAGGAGGAAACGGGTTACAAGAGGGATCCACCTACACTTTCGTAAATTAGGAAAAAACCAGCAACGCAGCCAGTGTCTTAGCTGGAAATGACAGATGGGGAAGGGTCAATGCAAGCTTCCATGGTCTGCACAAATCATTCTTTGCATCTGGGGATTATAAGACTCGACCACAAGCCTCACGATCGCTTGCTGTAAGTGACATGCAGGCGACAGGTTACAGTCAGAATAAGCATACAATTAAACAACAGACAAAGTTGTTAAATGATGTCGTGTGTGTGTGTGTGAATGTAAGCTATTCAGTTCATGATAGATGTATGGAAGGACATCAAAATTTAACCCCACAGCTTAAGGAGTTTTCAAGACTACAGAGAAACAGGTTTGGGTCTTATTATAGCCAGACCACCCCATGGCTCACCTACACTTTCCAAAATTAGGAAAACACAGCAATGTCTTCCCCTTCCTCAAGGGTTGCTGCTGGCTGTGACCAATCATCTCTCATACATGAGTGGCTCCTTTACTGTTGCTGTTCTACCCAAAGGGGCTCCCAGGCCCTGTATTTATCCCCCAGCTCTGGAAACTGCCAATCAGGTGGTGGGCAGGTGTCACTTGCCCATGTAAGGGAGACCCACCAGGAGCCTGTAGGAGTAGCTGATGAAACATTTTGACCCAGGTCACTTGCTCTTGGTTGGTCTCCCTCATATGTTGACTACAAAGCTTCTCCTTGGTCAAGGGAAGGGGCGTGGGCTATATTTAAAGGGACAGTTCACGGTTAGGGGCAAAGCACGTATTCCTTGAAACACATGTGCTGGCTCAGGGTTTTTTCTTGATTTCTTTTTCATAGTGCTTGGGGGGTGCGTATGAAATGGAATGAATGCACAGTAGAGGTAAGGGACTTTAAAACTTTGTGTGTCCCCCCCATTCTCTCTATACTGTTGGTCCATTGGTCTATCCCCCTAATATTTTCTTTTAATAAGAAAAAATATCACTGAACCTTTTTTTTCTAAGTTAAAAAGCACGGGGGGGGGATGCAACCCAATCAGAACTGCGACAGGGGCCACGTGTTAAAATCTCCTCTACCCCATCACAGTTTTGCATGTCCCTAGGCAAACACGCACAAAGAAAAATACATACCGTATTTGCGAATATACAGTATTTCCAACACCGAGCAATAGTATCGTTCCCCCAATATTACTGCTAGGTTCCAAAATGGCCGCCTTTGTGCATACCTTACTGCTGAAATGAGTTCTGCCTTTAGTGCTATTAGTTGTTGTTGTTCAGTCGTTAAGTCGTGTCCGACCCTTCGTGATCCCATGATTAGTAGTAGTAGTGCTATTAGTAGTCCATTGTTAATCCAGCCTTGAAGTTACAAACACAGTTGAAGTTCTTTATGGTAAACACTGCAAGGAAAAACACACAAAGGCTTGCCCTTATTTCTCTTCCCAGGTGTAACAGCAGCCCTCAAGCCTCATCCTGAACTCGTCTCCCAAATAAGGAGCCTGGGTTTTCCCTTTTGCGCTAGCCTGTCTGCTCTTCCTGTTTTAATGTTCCTATAAATACAAATCTTCTCCCCCACCAAAGGACTAATCAAATGAACTTGTAAAGATGGCCCCTTTATATATATATATATAATGAGTTCCTGTTACCGAGGAATACAGTGTTAAAAAGGTGATATCACTAAAATTAATTAGCATAAGGCATGCCGGACTGATAGAACTGACTGGATCTTAATCAATAGCAATATGATTACACCTAAGCAGCAATTATAAATTATTTAAAACAGTACCCCTAGGTGACTGACTACTTGCCTTTAAATTAAATTCCCTGTCAATAATTGATGCAAAGAATTAATGCGAGAACACCTTCGGTACTGAAAACTTTTTTAAGGTGGCATAAAATATTGAACTGTTGCCTGTCATTAGCAGGTAACCTGTCTCTTTTGCGTAACATCGTTCTTTGCTAAATTGGCCAAGAAGGACCTCCAGAGCATGAAAGATGGCTAATGATTCTTCTGAAGGTGTTGACATAGAGGCGCATCAATTTCAAATCGGAGAGAGATGCCAACCGTCCGGATGGGTCTGGAGGTTATTGAATCACTTAAATCTACTGCTCTCAGATGTGCTTTGGGGAGTTGTGCTCGTTGCCTAACTTAAATCAAGGTTTGCCTGCTCCAGGATCGTAGAAAGAGTGTTTCTGAGCATATGCCAAGTGATTTTGCTTTAAAAACACACACACAAAAAAACTACTGCACCCACATATCTGGAAACAGAAGCCAAGGCTTCCAGATCTCAAGTAAAAACAGAGGTTGTATTCTAATTCAGGAAGGCAAGTGCCCTGTGAGCCATTTGGGGCTAAGGGGTGCAACTTGTGTGCACGTATCCCTGGAATGTATACGTGGGAATTCTTATACAAAGCTGCTTGATGTTAAATTAATAACATTAATTAATAATAATTACTCATTAAGCTCCCAGGCCAAGAAACAAGCAAAAAATAAAATAAAAATTGAGATGTTCTGAAGGTTGCTGTGGTCTAGTTAAGAATGGGTAGACAGAGGTGGACCCCTACCCCTCTGCTGCCTGAGGCGACCACTTCAGTTGGCCTCATGGATGGGCCGGCCCTGGCCACAGCGGTATTTAAAGAGCTGTATAAATATAATGCCAAGAAAGAGACTTTCTGCCGACAACATTTCCACACAGTCTCCTCATTGCTGTTGTGATGGGAAGGAAGAATTTCTGTGTTCCATCTTTAGTTGGGCTGCACTGCTTCAGACTGTGGAAGTGACATCACTTCCAGGAAGCATGATTCTTATTATTGTGATATTCATGTGCGTGCCATTCTATTATTCAGAGTGAAAAAACAGACTGGTCCCGGTCTCATAATCTAATAGCGCAATCCTGTGTAACATGCAGCGGCTGGCCTAAAGGGCGGAACGCCACATTCTATTCTGGTCCTGGGCTGCCCTGGAACAGCCCGGAAGCATGTTCATCCCCTTCCCTGGGTGCAAGGCAGCCGGGGCCCTATGGGCCTCCCCTGGTGTGCATCCGAGTCGGGGGGAAGGGTAAGGCCATACCGGACCGGGAAAGGGCCTAGAATGTTAGCGGAACGCGCCACCAATATCCCTACCCACTCCCCGCCCGGTATGTCCAATGGCCACCCTCCCTCGCCACCCAGTCTTCCCTCCCCCACCCCTGCACTGGCCAGTACAGTACTTACCTTCTCCGACTGGTGCAGGGACGGTCCACCAGAGGACTAAGGGCTGCTGGCCTCTGCTCCGGTGGCCCTTACTCACCAGGAGTTGCAAGCGTGCTTTACGGTGCATTTGCAACACTTTAGAGCGGCGGAGTACGCGCTCTGCCTCTCTAAATTTATACTGGATCAGGCTGCCCAAGAGACACAAGGAACAACAGAGAAGGAGCAGTGGATGCAGGGAAGGACAAGCAGAGACATAGTAATGGAGGCGGGGGGCAGTCTGCCCCCCGGGCAGCACTCACCCCGGCAGCGACGATTCGGCAGTGGCTCCTTTTCACATTTTTTTTTTTTTGCTGACCTCGGCAGTGGCGGCAAACCTCGCAGCGCTGCTGCCGAGGCTTCCAGAGGCCAGGGAGGTGTTCCCCGCCCTCTCGCCAGCCCCCAGTTACAGGCTACGTGATGTCATCCCAGGGGCATGGCTTCTGGGTGACATCACACGGCGTCGGCGTGGCGAGGGCATGGCTTCCGGGAAGGCATCATCTCGGCCTTTGCCGCCCCCATGGGGGCCATGTTCCTACGGCTCTGAGGACAAGGAGATGAAGATGCAGTGATTTCTCATGTATATATACTTGCATGTAGCTATGGTGTGATATGGAGCCTAAAGGGTTGGGCCAAAAGGCAAGAGGCACATAAATCTCCATGCAAATAATAACAACAACAACAGATAACAGTCTAAATAAGTGTGCTTAAACTAAAAAAAGGAAGCATGTGGCTGACTAGTCAACCTTGACTGTTCCAAAATAGCTGTTGCTGTTTTATAACAGGATTTCATAATGCTTGAGAAACTAGTGGGCAGCTTATTAACCATAACAGTTGAATCATAATATTCACAAAGGATTTCTGAAACTGAATTATTTGATCTACTCGGTAGATATGACTGGCCTCTAGACCTAAATATTTCTCTTTTACGCAGCATATTATTGTGTAATACCCACCCACAGAAAAGAGATCTGGCCCCTTTCAATACCCCTTCGTCTAGAATAGAGTCACTGGCATTATGGCTACTAGTGTGACTTTGCATTGCATGTGTAGTTGTGGGTTATGGGTTGGGAGCTGTACGTGGAACAAGGGTTTTCACGCATAGGACTGAACCAGACATGAAGAGAACTGCTTGCCATCCCAATGAGGGTCTCTTTCACCTCCATCCCTTGATTTTCACACATTGACTCATCATCAGGTAGCTGTTGATATACCTCCACTCCTGCCTAGAAGCTGCTGAGGAGTCTTTGAAAAGCATTCAGTGAACTGAACCATTTCTCCATAAAAGTTACACCCTTCAGAACTCAGGTACACAGAGGTCAAGAAGTTTAACAAATACTCTCTTATACCAGTCATTCGTTATCTTGATCTCAATAATTACTCATGAATAATGCTCTTATATTGCTTTACTGTACGGAGTTTAAATGCACATGGGAACGTTTCATGGAAACCCATTGTCCTAATCCGAGAAATTTGAGCATCATGGTGGTTATCCCCACCTTTTTTTTTTACTCCTTTCACATTGCCTACCTTTGACTTCTATAGCCAGGTCATCTAGTTGAGTAGTCGTTGCTGAAATTAAACGCTTTTATAGAAACAAATATAAGGAACTACTTGATGAAGGAACCTTAGAGAATCAAGACAAGAGAATCATGCACAGCCTGGCCCATTATTATCCATTCTTCTTAAAGGAAAGATGACCACAAAGTAAATGTATCTACTGAACCAAAACGCCAAACTATTTTCATGGATGTTGGAGCAAGTAGCAGATGAGGCTGCCCTTGCACTCTTCCTCCATTTATATTAGACAAGGTTAGTGAGTTCCAACTATATAGTCATGATGCTAACCGGAACTATATGTTTGTGAAGAGATGTGTTTGTAGTACTCAATTCAAGGTTGTATCTACTGTCCAGTTTGATGTTCATCTTCAGAACAACCTGAACATTCTCCATTTTTTCTCTCTATGCAATAGCTTGCTTAATATTCCAAGAGACCAGCCCCAGGGGTCACGGCTGCACTGCCTGCTAATGTATTTCTTCAGCCTTGAGTGATCCTAGTGTGGAGGACTGATGAGAAGTCACCTTAATGCACAGAGGAATGTAGAGGAAATGAAATCGGAAATATATATATTTAAAAATAGAGTGATTGAAAACATGCATAGTTGTGTGTGTGTGTGTGTGTGTGTGTGTGTGTGTGTGTGTGTGTGTGTGTGTGTGTGTGTGTGTGTGTGTGTGTGTGTACGTGTGCACTATGTAGGAACATATTTTATTTTATTTTTTAGAAGCCAGTGTTTCGAACCACGTGTGTTGCTGAAAAGTTGATGACTAAATGTCTCCAGGACCTGTCATGCGATTCTCAGAATCTATCTGATAAATGGGACCGTTTCCCTTTTGTCACCTCACAGGCGAGCTCGTACAGCACACGCTGTTCTGGTACGTGAGATTTGACCAAAACGAAAGTCCCATCGACAGCAGAACCCTGCACCTATCCACAGTAGTGACCTAACCATATTCTTCTCGTAACTCAGGGCTAATGTTAGTTTCCAAGAAGACATGGAAGTACGTATGCATGAGAAAATGTATATGTTCTTTATCAGCCTTGCTGCTGTTAACTCCAGAAAAAATATTGCTTTGCACGCATTTGCCCTTGGTTGACATGCAAATAGCATGGTCATCGATGCCTGCTGCAGTGATGAGTCTGAGGATACCACTTCTTCCTGAAGCAGAGAGTCTGGTAGTTCAATGATGGCTGATGGAAGAAAATAGCCATTCCAGTTGTTGCTTGTGGCATAGGTAGTTTTGCTAGAAACTGATTACATAGCTGTTAAGGTCTTTGCATCTGACAGTATTAGAAACTGTTCATATGTTACAGAAAAGCAAGAAGGGGTATAATCGTAAGGGGCAGGGGGGCAGCACCCAGACTTCACCTACAGTAGGTAGGTTATCTTTTGTTATCTTGCACAAAAGAGAAGATGTGTATCTTGCCCAAAGTGAGAGCTGTGAACTCCTGTTTGCTCACAGAGTGAAGTGTGGGGCAAAACGTGTGACTTCCACTTTCCATATTACATGAGTCACTTATAGCGACTCTTCCTTTCTCAAAGAAAAGTTTGAAAGGTCGTTGGAGCTGGCCTGTCTGGATCCAACCGTAGTGTAGGTTCAGTGCGATTCTTGCCTCATTTCCGCACTCCCATAACACTGAAATAGGTTATTAGTCTTCCCATTTTGCAAATTTGATGCTGAAGTTTTTATTATTGTTATTATTATTATTATTATTATTATTATTATTATTATTATTATTATTATTATTATTAACAGTATTTATATACCATCAATACAGTAACTGTCAAGTCTTGTGAGTAAACCTGCCAAAGAGGTTTGAAACTGAGATATCCTCATTCATTTTGGGTGGTGGATGACCCTAACTGATCCACCATCCTAACAGCCAAGAAATGGAAAGTCTGTGTGTTCAGAATATATTCCCTTGAGAGAGAATAACTCGAAATGCCTTGGGAACATCAATAAAGGAATGTATCATTTGGGGCAGCTCGTCCTTTCTTTTTATTTATTTTTTCATTTATTTATTTACTATTTTGTTTTTTGATAACCTATTAAGTCCCAAACTTAGTCTGTAGAGCCAGGCTCAGAATATAGGTTGAAAGCTGGGAAAGACTGAAGGCAAAAGGAGAAGGGGAAGGCAAAGGACGAGATGGTTAGACAGCATCACCGATGCAACGAACATGAAAATGAGCGAACTCAGGAAGATAGTGGAGGACAGGAAGGCCTGGCGGGATATGGTTCATGGGATCACGAAGGGTCGGACACGACTTAACGACTGAACAACACAACAACATAATTTTAGGTGATTTCAATATTGCCTTGGGAGGTGAGCTCAAATAAGCTTGACTAGTGAATCTGCTGCATAGCATGGCAGTTGCTCGACTAAATGGTGCTCAAATCTATCCCAGGTGTCTCGTACTTCCATATTGGATGAGTTGGACATCGAGTAACACCATGAATGTGGTCTTAAAATGATGTGCTCTTAAATGTGCTCTTAAAATGTGCACTTAAATGATGAATGTGAAGTTTTCGTCAAACTGTTTTGCAGAGCTGTGGAAAAAGCAAACTCATTCAGAGCTGAGTGTTTTAATACTGCAAAATAAAATATGAGAAGTAACTGGTCATGGCCACTTAAGCAGGGAGACTAAGGCAGCAACACAGAAGAAGAAACTAATTAGAAGTCTAGTCAAAGCAGGAGAGAGTAATCCCCAACCTATTAACTAGGAGCTGAATAGGTAACAGCTCCCCCTACAGGTCTAGATGAACACATATGTACACACATCCATTGTTGTAGAAGTCTTGCATGTTGTTGATCTTCCAACACAAACAGGGCCAGTTTAAATGGAAATCTTGATAACTGTCAACCCAAATCAACAAGGGCATTTGCTCTTGCTTGCATAAGAAAGTCTGAATCTACAAATTCAGACTTTCAGTGCAGTAAGTGTTCCTGAGGTTCCCTAGAAATGGACATGGTTTGTATTCATGATGACTTCCACTATATCCTTTAAGCCACTAAAAGGCTTAATTCAGGGTTTGAGCAAAATCTGCCTAGTGATACTGACGACTATGGGGATTGAGGGCTATTTGGAGTGATTCCAGGATCCCAAATCTGTTGATAGGTTGACTCTCTTGGGACAATTGGTTTGGCAGCACCTGTAATATTGCCAAAGTACAGGATTAAAGCGTAAAAAATGGCCACCAGTGGTATTTTTCTGCACTGATTTCCAAGTTACCTCTCCTCTCTCCGCCTCCCCCCTTTTTCATCTTTGGGATTCTGCATCTCCGGTTTTAAAGCTTTTATCTATTCTTTCCCTGAGGAGTTATTTTAGAATAACAAACCAATATTAAGGATAAAATCGTTTTATGTTTGTCCTGTAGCTTGCAACAGAAAACTGGTGCATGGTCTGTTTTATCCCACTGGCTTTCTAAGGTTCAGGTATTAACATAAATACAGCCCATTAACACTTGTTCCTCTCTGTCAGGACATAAATTAAGTCTGCAGGTGTTCCATGAAGCTTTACCCTTGGTACTAATTAAGCCTTGATAATTAGGTTTGTTAAATTCACGCCTTTAAGCTTATATTCCCTCTTTGGGTTGCCAAAGTGAAGATTTGCAAGATGCAGGGGCCATTTCTGCTGGTTCCCCTCCCACCCCTGCTCCCATTTCAAATAAAACTGCAATCAGAAAGTCTTTCAGACTTGCATGGTAGAGAATATAACTAACATCATTTCACATGTTTAAGTTCATCGATATCAAAGTTCTTTTGCATTGTTTTAAGAACTCTCTCTCCCCCCCCACACACACACTCGTTATAACGGTAAATTCTAAGGACTTGTCCACGTAAACGCATCTCTTATTTACAGCGCAATCCTGTGTAACCTTGCACCGGTGTAACAGCAGATGCACCGGTTTAAGTGCAGTTACACTGGCATAAGTGCACTTACACCGGTGCATCTACTGTTACACTGGTGCAAGGTTACACAGGATTGTGCTGTTAGTGAGATAGTCTTCTTGAAAGGATCATATTCGGTCTGCCTTTAATTGATGGAGGGAAATGTAGCTTTGCTGCAAGGAGAGATAGTTGTACTACTGTCCCCAATTACTTTAAACAAAAAGCCTGTGTATCTATTCCATGAAAGAGGTGCCATACACAGAAATTGTGTTCACCTCTATAAACTAGCTACTAGGGGTGCATCGGATAAGATGCTTCTGTAGATTTTGCCCTGATACTGGCCAGGGCTATAGACCTGTGGTCTTCAGGAGCTTGGACACATCTCAAACCCAAACCTGCAACATGGGACCCACCTTCAAGTCTCTGGTGGGGAAATGGGGGACCACGGATCCTCTTCTCCCCCCCCCCATGACAGCCAATCAGTGTACACTACGGTACCTTGACTACTGGGAGAAAACAGTATCTCTGAGACGAGATTAGCGAGGTCTTGTGCAGCAACTAAGGCTGCAATCTAAAACAAACTTTCCTGGAAGTAAGTCCCATTGAACACAATGAGACTTACTTCTGAGTAGACATGCATAGGCTTGCACTGTTAGTCACATGCTTTCAGGAAATGCACACAGATGTAATGGTCTAATAATTCACAAGGAGTGTGGTGTTCAATATAGGTTGTATATTTGGGAAAAAATGTTCCTTCATTACTCCTCACCGATAGAACACTGCCATAGGTTTCAGCCAAGATGGTGTAGTGGTTTGGGAGTCGGACTTAGACCTGGAAGATCCAGGTTCAAATCCCCGCTCAGCCACGAAGCTTCCTGGGTGACCTTGGGCCAATCACTATCTCTCAGCCCCACCTACCTCACAGGGTTGTTGTGAGAACAAAAAGGAAGGGAGGAAATATGTACACCACTCTGAGCTCCTTGGAGGAACAGCGGTATAAAAAATGTGAAAAATAAATTAAAAAATAATAAAAACAATCTTCCTGAACCAAAGGCCTGAACCTTTCATTTTCAGAAGGAGCATGCATGTTTCAGGTCTGAGAAGAAACCCCTTCTATGATGTGGGAGAAAAGGGGAGTATGCCTCCTTAAAAATGTGAAAGATAATAATAAAAAGAAATAACTGAGCTTCATTCCAGGAATATTCATGTTCTATTGGTGGGGACTTTTTTTTGGCCGAGGAACGTTATGTCTGAGCTGGTACAGCCCAGTCCTGGGGTTATCGCCCCCTCTGTTTCTGAATGAATGAAACTTCCAATTCCCACCCTCTCTTATCCTGCCTCAGTTCATATATAAAAATAAATGTGCTGGGGGGAGGCGGGGGTTGGTAATGTGCACTTAAGTAACTTAGCTAAAAAGAAAGATACTTTTTTTGTTTTTAATCCAGCAGAATGGTTCCTTTGGGGATTTCTGATTACATGTAACACATGCTAGAACATCAAGTAGCCTTATCAAAATGAATTTCCTTGCTGGTTAATCTTTTATTTATTCCATAAATATATTACCCATCAAATCACAAGTTTGATAAATGTCATATTTCATCTGGGATAAATTAAACCATTGAAACGACTCTATTACAGACACTTATTTGTAGCAGTCATGCTTACTTAATACTGTCTTCCGTTGTTGTTTTTTCCTTCATTTGTGGGATAGTAAGTGGAAAATCACAATTTTAGTCACTAGGACATAACTAGAAAAAAATCCACGAGGCACTTGTAGCCATTCTGGGCTTTCCACATTCATTTTATTAAGTCACGTTGACCAGAAAACTGTAGTTAATAACTTTGGGACTCTGTTTTGCAGAAATATTTTGTTGTATAAAGGGACAAAATATATAGAACTTCTAATTTAACCCTTTAGCCCTTTTTCTGAGGAAGCCACATATTTCTGTTAAAATATCAGTATCAATTGACACAAAAAGCTACACTAAAGTATCTCTGTCTATCCTGATCTAATCTGCATGCTTGAATACACCTAGGTAGTTCTACACACACACAGTTCTACGCACACACACACACACACACACACACACATGGACCTTCATATGTGTATCCCGACCTGGATGCAAGACGTGTTCATTCGCTATGGAGAGATTGAATTTGTAGAGATTCTGTGAACGGACCTACAGTAATTCCTGAGGAATAGTATCTCTAGCACATCCCTTGAACAGTGTTGTAACAAAATGGTTAAAAGCATAAAATCGGGATTGTGATTTATCAGGGAACAAGTACCAGGAAATATATAGGGCCCGTCTTTGGTAAACTGGAACCATTGGAGTAAGTAATGCATCAGCGCTGGGTTGATCGAACCTAAGTAAGAGATACAGCATCTCATAGCGGATGTTTCAGGAAGCATTATTAATGAACCAGCGAGTCACTGCTGATTAATTACCTCAAGGACAAAGGGATGGCAACTTCTCGCCCTGCTCCGTACAATGAAGTCTGGTACTGTAAGACAAGCAGCGGCATGTGGGAAGAGGAGCTGCAGGGGTTGAAAGGTGGATGGGAAGCCAGGGGTTAAGGCATTTCAAAATGTCAGGCAGCCTGTTATATTGCAGTACATCATTCTGCCCCTGGGGACGGCTGCTGAGACCTCGGCCAAATCTATGGAGAGAGCGCAGAGAATTTGACACAAGCTTCCAAATTTTCCCTGCATCTCTCCTGGGCTGCAACCCATATGCCATCAGATATCGGTCTGCTGAGACTTTAGGACAAAAGCAGTCAGTGTTTCCGTCATGGTGAAAACTGTCTTATTCTCCCCTGAAAACAATGAAATAAAACCATGTGTGTATACAATCATTCCCACCACCACCACCAACTGGATTCCCAGAGTGGTAACAGCATCTTGTCCCTCGGTTGGAAACATGGTTTGAATTTGCAAGTTTTTCCCTGTCTTCTATTATTTGATATTTAAGTTACCACTAAAAGCATCAGCTGTAGCATAGTACAGAACTTGGATCTGAAACCACATTTAGGTGTGAACAGCAATTTAGTTAAGTGTATGTAAAGTCTAAAAGGGTATAAGGTTAAAGCAGAATTGTTACTCTTTGAAGCAAGAAACGTGTGCACGATATCATATAAAATATTGTTTTTGTATATTGAACCGTAGAGCCGGAGGGGAACTTGAGGCCATATAGTCCAACCCCCTACTCATTGCAGGAGAGGTTAGAACACACACACACACACACACACACACACACACACACACACACACACACACACACACACACACACACACACACACACACACACACAGATGGCTGTCCAGCCTGTGCTTGAAGACTTCTTCTGTGAAGGGGAACCTCTTTCCCCCAGGCAATTGGTTCTGTTGTCAAACTGTTCTCTTAGCATAAAGAAGTTTCTTCCAGTGTTCAAACAAAATCTACCCACCCCCTGTAACTTAAGTAGTGTCTTCTGGAGACAGCAGACAACACATCTTCTGTGCGACAATCCTTCAAGTATTTGAAGAGTGATCTCTTGTGTCGCGTCAGTCTTCCCTGTTCCAGGAGACACATACCCACATCCTTCAACTTTCCTCACAGGGCTTGTCTTCCAGACTCCTTGGTCATCTTTGTTGTCCTCCTCGGAACCCATTCTAGTGTATCTCCATCCTTCCTAAAGTATGGTACTCAGAACTAGATTAGGTCTGTCTAGTGTGAAATATAGTCAAAATATTACTTCTGCAACAAGAACGTTTAAAATTGGGTTAAAAGCCATGTAAAATACTTTATATTTAAAAATGTAAAAACACTAATAAAACAATGTTTAAAAACAAGTGGTCACGACGTTTCCTTCATATTCCATGAACATTCTCAAGGGAAAAGTTGAGCATCAAACTGCTAAGCTCTTCATCAAGCTCTTTCTTTTCTTTTAACATCTTAGCAGCTTGATGCTCTAACTTTTCACTTGAGAATGTTCATGGAATATGAAGGAAACATCGTGACCACTTGTTGTTTTTTTTTAATGTTAGTGTTTTTACATTTTTAAATATAAAGCATTTTACATGGCTTTTAACCTGATTTTTAAACGTTCTTGTTGCATTGTATCTGGCCATGACAGTTTCAGAATTTTTTTAGTATTACTTCTCGTGTCTTGGGAATCATGGTCCCGTTACTGCAGCCCCAAATCGTACTAGCCTTGTTTGTTTGTTTGTTTGTTTTGTAGCTGCATCACACTGCTGACTCATGTTCGGCTTGACTGAAATGCTGCTCCAAGATCTTTTTCACATTTACTGCTACAAAGCCTATTAATGCAGCTACATCGACTACATACAGTTTGTTTCCTGGTACAGCTCAAGATGCTGGTTTAAAACCCTACACGGCTTAGGGCCAACACATCCCAACAACCTCCTCTCCCCATCTGAATCTGCTCCTCCTGTTAGATCCTTCAGGGAGGGTCTCCTGTGGGTCCCACTGCCTTCTGAAATACAGTTCGTGGCTACCTGTCTTGATGGTTTCCCCCATCCTCTAGAACAGGGGTTCCCAACCTGTGGTACTAGTACCACCAGTGGTACTTCGGCCGACTGCTGGTGGTACTCGACCTGCTGGACCCCTGTAATCCCGCTACGATGCAGAGCTTTTAGTGGCGCATTTTTGCTCTCAAGAGGCTCCTGCCATTGGGCAAGCCTCTCGGGAACGCTGAGAAGGGCCTTCCCACATGCCCAGAGCCTCCTCCCTGTGTTTTCTGGCCTCTGAAAACCCAGAAATAACTGGCGATGATGTCATCGCCAGTCACTTCTGGTGGTACTCAGAAGGAGAGTGGCGCTGGAGGTGGTATTTGGCCGGGAAGGGGTTGGGAACACTTGCTCTAGAACTCCCCAGCCTGAACCCTCAGCCAGTTTCCAACCATACAACCCATGACACCAGCCCTGATGTCTGGGGCCATTGGGTGGACCCTACTAGACATGGAGGTCTGAAGGAATGGGGTGTGTATTTGTTTTTGGCCCCTCCCCTTTAGAATCTACTCTTTCCCTTTGAAACCTTGAGGCTTAAACCCAGGAACGTCAGACCAGACTAGATGCCTGGGAACTCTTCTCTGGGAAGCCATCGCTGTTTGTTGGGTATGCCCAAACCTGGACAGCGCAGACCAGATTGCTGCCTAGCTGCCCGAATGCTTATTTCTCTCTTATTCTCTGTATTTTCAAAGGCAGTCGATTGATACCCACACGTTCTATAAATCTTGCGTTTCTTTGTCAGCTTGGTGGTACACATTCATAAAACGGTGCCGTTTATATTATAAAACGACCCATTTATAATTCTTGTTCATCTCGTATACACGTTCGTGTGGTGCTATTAGAGATGCCGTATAGTATTGAATGGAGATCAAGCACTTCTGTTTACCTGTGAAATTGCCTATTAAAATTACAATAAAACCATAAAAATGACTTTTATGTCGCTCCTCTGAGAAGAAGTTTCAATTTACTGGTTCATGTGAAAATATCTTGCACTTAATTGTAAAATATTTTTAGGTAGATTTACTCTGATATTGCTTGATGTGTCAAATGCATTGAAAAACTGTTAGGAGGGAAATGTTAAAGCAACACAGTCTATTTATAACCTTGATGTTTATTTAAAGGGGGGGACTAGATACAGATCAGATTCCCTCCCTCTAAACTTACGAACTGCTCCCTCCTTGGAGGCCTTCCGGCGGGGCCTAAAGACATCTTTCTTTAAACAAGCCCTCTGAGTTAACCGCCCAGCCTTTTTACAAGAACTTTTTACTCCTGTTTTTATATCTTGTACTCTGTTTTTTTAGAGTGTATTAATGTTTTAAGAGTTTTATATTTTTATATGTATCAAATTTGTAATTTTTAAATTTTGTAAGCCTCTTTGGGTCCCCCCTTTGGGGAGAGAAAGCGGGATATAAATCCTATTATTATTATTATTATTATTATTATTATTATTATTATTATTATTATTATTATTATTATTATTATATAATTTTAATGTTACATATTTTGTGCAAGCCCTTGTTATTCCCCTTTTGGGGAGGGGGAATTTATGATTTGTCTTGGTGCTGTTGTTTAGTGCCCAGCCTCTGCATTTAAGGCACACCTTCTCACTTTCAGCCTCTAACGCTGTTTGTTTATTGGCTGATTGATTGAAAACACACACACACACATTTAAGCCCTGCCTGTTTGTCTCCAAAAAGACTGTTGGGGGATCATCAAGATTCCATCGATAATAGAAATAATTCAGCAGAGTTGGAGAGGAAATGTGAAGCAATACACGAAGACAGGGGACTGATTCAGATAATCAGGGGCATCACTAGGGAGGTGCAGTAAGTGCGGAGTGAACCAGGTGACACCAATTTTGGGCGTGACATTGCAGCTGCTGTGCCGCCCAAGCTCAGCGGTCTTCTTCGGCCTCTCCCTGGAATATCCTGATCCCCCACCTCATGTGAAAGGTGTTCCATGCTTTGGGGGTCACAGCTGCCTAGTATAGAATTCCACACAAGCTGCTTATCCAGTAGTCTTACATTGTAATTCATCGATGTATATTTTGTGGCATCTCCTATTGGTGGTGTTATATACATGTCTACATCCTTGGGATATGCTGCTGCTATTCCACTGATCAAATTCATGTCGGTTTTTTTTATATATATATATAGCAAACCTTCCCCCCACCCCCAAACACACACTCAATTGTGTGCTCACTGTTCAGCTGTTAAGATTGTTATTAAACTTTATGGACCATAAACCCCATGGAAAAAAGGAACGCGAACAGCCCTACTGTCAGAGGCATATTTCATGGCATCAACATTGTGCGTCGCCTGCCGCATGCACAAAATCACTCCCTGGTTGTCGCAAACAAAGTGTGCACCCTTTGATTTCGCAAGTCAAGACCACGTTCCATATGTTGACCATAGAGTTCAGCATTTGTATCTCTCTTTTAGTCAGATGTTGGTTCGTAAGTCCAACTCTGCAGTTATCGAGATTATCATCCAGTTAAGGAAATCTTAGTTTGGTGGTGGTCAACTTGTCAAGAGCTGCGATTCAAACCACAACCTGCACTTCACTTCACTACACACCACAACCTGCAACGTGTGACACACCTTGAAGAGACCAGCCTGAAAGAGGGGTGAGGTGGGCACCCGAGCAGCCTTGGTTCCTCATATTTTACTGCCTAGTGGCAGCCAATGAGCAAATGCCGCCACTGTGTCATTCTGTCCAAAGAGGAGGGGCAGAGAATGCCGTGGCAACAGTTTACATTCAGTTTTGAAAGGCGGATGGATGGGGAGAATAAGGAAGCAAGACAGGGAGCAGCGCCATGGCAGGGAGGAGCAGGTAAATAGGTGGGAGAATGAGGGAGGCCATTGAAGCTTGGGGGGGGGCGCCTTGGCCAAAGCAACCCTTCCAAAGCCAACGTCTCAGGCAAGATAGTCTTGCAAATAAGATAGTCTTGCCTGTCCCTGGCTACTGCACAAACTCTGCAGACCTGAGCCACAAAATGGCGGCAGCAACACTGCCATGCCCCACCTGAGGTCAGGTCGCAACCAGTATTCCCTCTGCTCTTCCCCCTGAGTGTGCGGAGCCCTACCGTGGCTGTGCGGGGGCGGTTCTGGAGGGCTCGGTGATGATGTCGTCGTCGTCGTCGTCATCGTCGTCATCATCATCATCATCATCATCGTCACTGAGCTTGGAGTGCCAATAGGGAAGCTGTGCCGGGCCTCCATTACAACTGCGTGGCTGCGCAGCTTAGAGGGAATGCTGGTCACAGCCCATCTGTGTGTCCTGACTTACCTCTTAAAAAAAACCTGTTTTAGTTAATTAATTGTGCGTTTAGGATTGTAGCCAATATTTATTACTCTCATTCCCTAAACATTGCAGCTGTAACGGTTTTTTAAATATGGCAGCTATTGTTAATTTATGTATTTGTTGATCATCCATAACGCAAAACGATTTGGCCCACATTTCATCATGCAACTTGTCTTATTTGCAAGTTCAGGTTGGGTCTGACCATTACACAGCTTTGAGAGCCATGTCTTAGTATAGAAACTGGTTTTCTGAATCTACCCGATGTTACAGTGTGCAGATTAGCCCAGTTCCCCCGATATCCATTTTTGTTGCTCTTCTCCTCCTCCTTTAAGGTCTCTGTCATGCCAAATTGTGGACACCTTTGGAAGTTTTCTTTTTTGGCAACTTTGCGGGTTTATAGGAAATGTTACGTTTCACTAAATGCAACTGTTTATACTGTATATCAATTGTACAAAAAAAATGTACTGCTGCAGATATTTGAATTGTCTGTTGTATTGAACTCAGCATTATATTCTCCTTCAATAGATATGTAAACATTTGCATTTAGTGAAACATAACATTTCCTATAAGCCTGCAAAGTTGCAAAATATGAAATTTTCAAAAAGCGTCCACAGGTTTGGCCACCACTGTACATCAATATCTCTTAAATTTTAAAGAACACAAGTCTGACTCCACTGCAGAAGTGGAATTGGGCTGATGCTCTGAAGTTAACAATCTCATGGGGCCAGCAGTGGGGTAGAGTCTTTCCCTAAGTCTTAGAGGCCTGTTTCCAGTTGGAGTCAATAATGCTGTAGTCAGGACGTAATTTGGGAGATCGATAGCATCACCCGGTGGATCAAGGGTGAAGCCTGGCAGGATTATATTGGCTTTTTAGGTCCCAATACCCACTACCAGGGATGTGGATCAAGTCTCTGACTCCAAGTCTCGAGTCAAGTCCCAACTCTTTGCCCCCAAGTCCCGAGTCTTTGGTTGCGAGTTGCAAGTCTCTATCTATTTAATGGGGAAAATGAGTTTAAATCTGAATAAAATTCGACTTGGCGTAAAAGGCTTCAAGTCTTGAGTCGAGTCTTTCGAGTCTTGTACAATCGCCGAGTCAAGTCCGAGTCAAGTCATTGACACGACTTGAGTCCGACTCAAGTCCGAGTCAATAGACTCAAGTCTACATCACTGCTGACTACCTCTTGGAACAGAGTCTCACTGGTAGAGGCAGTAAAGTGCTGTGTGGTGTGGAGCCTACATGTGAACAGGAGTACCCCAGCATCATCTCTGGCTTTCAGGACCTTTCAACATTTAACTCGAGTCTTTGTAAGGGTTTGAAAAGCCTTAGTGGCTTATAAGAAACCACTCTCAAATGATCTAAGGAGGTAATGTTGGGGGATATAGGAGAAGAGAGGGTGTTAAGGACTGGGCTGTTGAGAGTTTTTATTAGAGGTGACAATGAAGTCCTCGAATGTGAACTTCAGGAGCTCATGAGGATCCAAATTATTCTCCAGATTAAAATCTGAGCTGGAGAAGGATTTCCGGCATCCTCCCTTCCTTTTCACCCACCCAGCTTTTAGATCCCTCTCAGCCTTCCTTCCATTTAAATTCTTTCCCACCAGGCTGGGACGACGATGGGGGCAATCCTGAAAAGTGGGGAGATGTCTCTCTCTCCCTCCCTTCCCGTTCTAATATGCTGTTAGGGTATTACACAAAAACCTTTCAATGGTCTTTGGAAGCAGTAGGATTTTAATTTTTTTTTAATTCATTTTGAATTTATCTGTATTCTATTAAGCGTTCTGAGCGCGGGGCGGGTGATGGCCATGATGGGGGTAATGCGATGAGTTCTCGCCCCGGGTGACATGAAACCTAGCGAAGCCCCTGGTCCTCAGATGAGGTGGGGCCATCAACCAGTGTTGAACCCCAGGCACCACCCTAGGGTGGGATCAAAAGAAAAAGTTGGCTGGCTGGAGGCCTCAGATCTGCTGGAGTTGTAGGTTCAGCTAGTGTTGGACTCAGGGCGGGGCTTAACCGTTGAGTTTGCCATTGTTAGTTCTCATCGCTGAATTTCAGACACAGCACTGGTTCATATTCAACAAACTGTTTTTTCGCTGCATGCCCTTTTGGTGGTGGTATATTCCATTCAACCTCAGTGCTTTTTTCTTATACCTTTGTTTTTTTATTAAATAATTCTTTCTCTTTATGTCTTATCAAAAAAAGAAAAAAGGAGGAAGAATATATTATTCCTTATGGAAAATGAGGCCAACCTGTTCACTGTTCTCTCCAGTTTGCCTGCAGCAAAAGTTAGAACAGGGAAGGAGGAAAAGTGTACCGTTTAGGATTCTGCAAGAAATAGACATGTGAATCACATCTGAGAGATCCTTCTCGCTTTTATACTGAAGGGGGAAATACTATTTGGGAGAGAATGGATGGATTATTTTGTAAGTCATCAACGCTTACCATGGGAAGGGAGATAAGTTGCTAAGCTTTGTATTTATAGATTTTTTTAAAAAATGTAGGGAGGGGAGAGAATGGATGCAATGATACAGGTATAGATTAAAAAATCCTTTTTTTTCTTTTACTGGGTTGCAGGTTTTTTTTTTAATAAACTGTATATAATTTTAATTTTCAGAACAATGCACAATTAAATTAAATTAATACATGTACCTGAAGATAATCTGTGCTACCCTCTGAACCAACTTAAGCAAGACAGATTCATCACGAATAAAGAGTGCATACATCAGGGGTCAAACTTGCTTCATGTAAGAGCCACATACAATAAACCTCAGTTGTTTGAGAGCCACAATATTTAAGAAGCATTTAAATTCTTAAATATATTTACTCACCATGAACATTAAACTTATGTTTTAATCCAGTGGACTCTCAGTTTATACCTGGTCAGTGATTATAAAGCTTTAAAACTTCTTATTTATCTTTTATATTAAATTGTGATGCAAAAAGAACATATTCTTTTTATTTCCAACATATTTCCGAGAGTCGCATATTATTTTTCAAAGAGCCGCATGTGACTCAGGAGCCGCAGTTTGGCCACCCCTGGCATATAAGAATATACAGTGCATAAATTTTGGTCGTATAGGCATGGCTGTTAGTAGTGGGGGAACATTACCAGGCAATTTGTCAGAGCTGCTGGGCATATAGGTAAAGGAAATATGACCATGTTGGTCATATTTATCACTGAACAAAAGTGGCTTGGACAAATTCATGGAAGAGGAGATATTTGGAGAAGGGTTGTAGTTCAGTGGTGGTAGAGAGCAATCTTTGCGTGTAGAAGGTCCCAGATTCAGTCCTTGGAAGCATCTCCAGCTACGACGGGGGGGGGGGGAACCCTCTCTGCCTGAAACTCTCTCTCTCTCTCTCTCTCTCTCTCTCTCTCTCTCTCTCTCTCTCTCTCTCTCGTTTGGCTCGGTGTGACAGTTGGCGCCCTGCAGATCCCAGCCACAGCAGCCAGGAGATACCGCCAGTTAGCTGGGTAGCAGTGCGCCAGCTGATGACGCCATTGGTTGGCACCCACTTCCAGCCAGGGAAAGCTACAGCTGATCACCATGAGCTGGAAGGTGGGGGGTACAGCTGGAAGCAGCCCTCAAAACTGGGCTTTGGGACAGATGAGGGGAAGGAGAGGAGAAGGGAGGAAGTTGACTAGAGGTAGGAGAAGCAGAGAAGGAAGGAGGAACCTGGAGGGGGGAGGAGGAGGTGAGAGAAGCAGGAGGGGAGAAAGAGGGTGGCCATGGAAGGATGAGAAAGAAGAGGAATAGAGGGAGGGAGGGAACAGACAGAGCCAAGTGAGAAGCGTCTGCAAGAGACTGGAGAAGAGAACTGGAGACTGGGTAGAGGGGACCAACTCAAGAGAGGACCTGGGCTGCTGCTCCAGCAGAAACCTGGCAAGGGAAGGGCTTGAGACACTTGGGCCTAGGGGTGTTGCAGGAAGTAGACACTGGGACCCTTCCCAACCCTGCAGCAGGCCAGGGAACGACCCCAAAGGTGTTTCCAGCCCTAGACCTGGGGAAAACCATCTACCAGCAGATGGCCTGTGACGTGAGCTTCGCTACCCTCTCCCTGGGCTATTTCCCATGCAAAGAGCCTTCGCCTGATTGGCGGGACGGTCCGAGGCACTCAGCAGGAAGGGTAAAATAAGCTGACAGAGGAAGCCCCTGGCGTTTTCTGTTGTCCATCACAACCAAATGAATCTTTAGTTACTCTGGCCATGGACTGGAGCCATTTGTGTGCAATCTCTTTCCCAATGGCCATCTACACCCCCCCCCCCCCCGGAGGTAGAATGCCCTCCTAGGAGGAAGATGGGGAGAAGACACTCAGTATAAGCAAGCATGTATCAGTGGTGGTTAGTGCTACTGTGGAATATCTGTATTTGGCAGCAGCATCAAGAAGAGTTGGTTGGCCACTGCAGGAAGCAGGATTCTGGACAAGCTAGACCTCTGGTCTGCTCCAGCGGCGCTTTTCGTATATGCTCTTAGGCTGCAGTCAGATGCACATTTACCTGGAAGTAAATCCTGTTGAATTCATGGGGTGGGCATATTTATGAGAAGACATGCATAGGATTGCACTGTAAGTCACTTTCATCAAGAAGAATTAAAACAAAAAAAGCCATTGTCTCTCTTTGACTACCTGTGCCAGGAAATATAGGCCATGTTTGCAATCAAATGTTGTGTTCTCTCTCTCTCTCTCTCCATTAGACCTTTTTAGCAAACAGGAGAGGAAAAGAGCTGTTCAACATATTTTTGAAGACTAGTGCTCTTAAAAAAAGAAAAAGAAAAAACATAAGGGAGATGCTTCATTTTTTTTTCAAAGGCTATAATGAGGGTACTCGCCTCTGCAGGCAAAACACAGGCGTTTGAACAGACATTAACTGCTAAAATGTGCTGTGTCAGAAGAGATACAAGCAGAAATGAACTGGGGTGGTGGTGGAAGAAACATTTGTTTTACTGTTTTCTTTTAGTGATTAACGTTATGTGCTAATGAAAGGCCTACTTTAATAATTGGCTCTCTTTCTGCAACTTAAAGGGAAAGAGAAACGATTGAGCTATTTAGTAAGATTTAAAAGTCACTTTAAAAAGAAATATATTTCAGAAGTTCCCAAATGAAGCGTGCTGATTATTTGTATTTTGTGGTGTTCCCCAAAATACAAGGGAAAATGGATACAACCAAGACGCAGAAAGCGATTGAATTAAAATAAAGATGCAGTGTGTGTGTGTGTGTGTGTGTGTGTGTGTGTGTGTGTGTGTGTGTGTGTGTGTGTGTGTGTTTCTTTTAATGTTTCTTTTTATTAGGCTGTGTACTGTCCTGTAAGGGTCTAGGGGGGATGAAATGTTACATTTCTGTGAATGTTTTGGGATTATTATTAATTATTAATTGTTAATTAATATCACAGTTAATATTATACGTAATGAGCTTGTTGGGGCTCGAGGGGGTGCAAAAATTTCATGGGCACTGGGTGCACCGGACCTAGCTCCTCCTCTGCCACATGGGCTGTGTTAGTTCTCCCCCAGTGTCACACTTGGCCCATTGCAAGGCACGGAGGAAGGTGACAGTACTGTAGCAGCGTTTCTTGGCGTAACACTATGTCATTTAGACCCAGTTGCTCAGAAGTATCTCTTTCCCAGCATTGACCCTGCTATGTATGGCTCAGTGGCAGCCATTTCCCCAGAGCATGAAGGTTAGAAGGCTGATAATATCTGACCTGACCACTGTTCCTTGGAAACATCCTCCATTTCAAAAGTCCAGCAAAAAAAAAGAACAAAAAAAAAAGAACGAATACATGAAATAAAAATGGAATTACACTTAATGTTCTAGTTTACATTTACATTGTTGCGGGGTGATGGGGTGGATGGCAGTGATTATGACTTCTTGATCGGTTTTCTGCAGCCTGGATTGTGTGCCCAAAGATGTCCCTGAAAAGCAAGTGTGAAAATTCGCTGGGCAATAGCAGCGTAAAAGCTTTCCACTTTGCTTGCTTTGTCATTAAATGGTGGTTAAGCATGACCAACAATCTGTGTCCGAGGCTTTATATCTGTTTCCTTTTTTAGCCATGGTAAAACAAAATTGTGTGTGTGTGTGTGTGTGTGTGTGTGTGTGTGTGTGTGTGTGTGTGTGTGTGTGTGTGTGTGTGTGTGTTCGTTCATTCGTTCGTTCCCCTCCCGGCACTGCTGAAAAGGGGATGTCTTTGTCCACTGAGCAGGTATGCTGTTGTGGAGGTGAAAATGCAATGAATTAATCACGGAAGGGAAGGTTGCCAAAATATTGAAAACAAGAGAGGCTATGTAAGAATGCTGAGGAAGGCAAGAAGGGGAAGGTACCAGTACAAAAGACAAAGGGTGAGGAGACCTCCGAGGTGCGCTGAGAGTATTTGGGCCATTGAAACGATACCTAAAGCAGGGCTGTATCTTAAATCACTTTGAGTGTATCAGTTCCTCGGAAATAGCTCTCTTAATTGCCTTTTGCATGAACCAAACCAGTCCTAAGAGGCTCAGCCAAAGGCAGGAGCCTCTTAGGAACGAAAATGCAGCGCCCAAAGCACCACATCGGAGCGGGGTTCCAGCGAGCCAAGTACCACCAGCAGTCTCCCAAAGTACCACTGGTGGCACGAGTACCACTGGTTGAGAAACCCTGAGCTACAAAGGTTTGAGGGGAGAAGGATTGTTGAGTCCCTGGTGGACAGGTGCCGGCTCATTAATGAGGTTTGATGAGGCACCTGCTTCAGGCAAGGGATTAGCAGCCAACTGGACAGCTTTGTTGGCCGCTTCATCACGCTGCCCGTGTCCTTCGTTGGAGCGGTAGCCACTAGCCAGCACCCCCGCTGCTCCCCTTCCTGTCCCGCTAGGCTTGTGCAATTGCGCCTGGGTATCTGTGTGTCTCGAAAGTTCTATGAATGACCTCTTTTGATATTTGTGTGTGCGTGTGCTCGTGTTTGTGTGTGTACGCGTTTCCAGGTGTGTCGGGGAAGAATCTTCAATTAAAAAATTTAAAGGAGGAAAGTGAAAACAAATTGAAATAAATTACTGATTATGATTTTTTTTAAAATTATTTTTTTCCCCAGAGAGGGGGAAGGCATACTGTAGGATTAAAATAAAGTCAATATCGTGGCATTAGTTACTGAATGTACATTCATTTCAGTTAATATATTATGGTAAAGCCCCTTTGCAAGGCACTGCAGATAACAAGAATCTTTAACACTGTGGCCCAGCTACATGTGGGCACGCATGCACGCACACACACACACACACACACACACACACACACTCTCCTTTGTCCTTTCTGCACGCATATTTACATAATGTATTCTTTATATTTGTTTTTCATTAAGCCCAGGAGTGTAACAGAGACGTCTCTGGACTGCTTATTTTGCCTGCTGTACGTTTCCCCCCAGAATCTTTTAAGTTTGAAGCCAGTAACTGGCTTTGTGGCAGCTGTCGTGGTGCCGTTAAAATAATTGTACGTACACTTCCCAAATGTATGAAAAATGAGAATTCCTCCGAAAGGGTTTTGACATCACCTGAAAAGATAATAATGGGGTAGGCTAACAAGAAGGGGAGAAAATGTACATTTCCCGTTCAGACTGATCACTTTCTACCTGTGTATTACTGTGTCTTTAATGTTCACATGTGAAACTCAGTTTAGTGTTTTTGTTCCAATACCTGCAGGCAAATTCCACTGAAAAGTGCCATAATAATGAACTTTCCTCTATCAAAGAAATCATTATCCATGCAAGTTGCATTGGCTTCTCTTGGCATTATTTGTTTTACATTTTATTTCTTGAAAAGACAAAAAAGACTGCTTTTAGATAACGTAGTGGTGACGGTGTTGTTTCCTATAACTACAATTTCTGCTTCCGCATCACAGTGCAAGATATTAGGCTGTCAAAAGTGGTGGAAATAATCAAAGAGCATTTGAGGCTTGCATTTAAAAAAGCAAAAGAAAAGAAAAAGAAAAAAAACCACCCACTTTTTAAAAGAGAACAAATGCTGTTTTATAAAACAATTCTAATTGGAAGCAAAAGTATATTAGGATGTTTTAAAAGGATGAATAAAAGCTCCATGTATGTGTCGTCAAAGACTAAATCTGTGATCTTCCTTTTCTCCATAAATTTTTCTGAAGTTAAGTTTTCTAACAGTTTGGTAATTTAAGAGACTCCGGTGGGTCTCATAAAAGACAAATGCTCACATTTGCAGCTTTTACATATTGAATATCCAACCTCTTGCTTTGTTTTCATAAGAACGAAAAGCATGTCTTATAAAGGAGAAATACAGAAAGGGAATGTGAGACATTGGAGGGGGAAAAAGGTGATTAAACATCATCTCTAAAATCAAGTTGGACATCGCCGTATGTTTTAAAACATACACACCTATATAAAACAAGACTGGAAGGTGACAGAACTTAGTCCAAACAAGATGGTTGACCTTTGAACCTTCTGCTCACTTTTGCTAATTTAAAGCATTCAACTGTACAACCGTTAATCTTGTTTCATTACCAATAGTGCCCAGAAGATAAATGTCTGCGGTTAGACTAAAGCAAGGAGAATTGATGTTTTTCTCTTCCAAATCACCCCAAGCAGCAGCCACTGGGGGCTCTCGGGTGCCATTTTTGTTTCTTCAACCCCTAGCTCAGATCAGCAAAATGTCTGCAGGGAGCTTATCTCAGCTTGAATGCCATACCAGGCACCAAGAGTTGGTGGACTGAGGGACGTGGCAGGGGAGGGCCAAATCACGTAACCCGCAGGCCCCGTGGGAAGGAAACGCTTCATCCTTCTCCTTCACTGGGTTTAAAAATAATGTGTCATGTTAGATTGTTCAGGAGGTTTCCACTTAGAAAAATGTGAAACGTGTTACAGATCAGCGAAAATCATTTCTTGTTTTTCGTTGTCCCAGACAGTTCGCTGACAGGAGAAGAAACTGGGCTGTTTGCACGCTAAGCTGGAATCGGGTACATCCATGTACCTGGGTGCTGCAGGTATAGTTAATCGGTACCTGGTTAGTTGTTCACACAATGCAAGTACATTTTGCACAGTCTACACGGATTGTCGATCCTTAAAAATGAACACAGGTACAGTCATTCACACAGAATTGTGTTCCTGAGTACAGACATTCTGTACCAGGGTATAGCATAATGTGTGTACATGGTTTGTAGTAAGACTATTTTGTATTAGCTCCCCTCTTGCCCTTTTCACTGTATCAGTTTTGTGACTTATGTCATTTCCCCATCCAATACAGCAGTGTTTTCCAAACTTTTTCGACCTGTAGCTCCCTTGGGCATTGGCTGCGACTCCCCATGACATGATGTTGTCCTTTGGGGGCTCGGGCTCAAAACGGTTTTTGTTTCGTCTAGCGTTTGGGTGATGGGCTGTGGTCTGCCTCCTGTGTCCCAAGATGCTCTGCCATGCTGCTTCTCTGCTCCATTCTGTCCCCCTCCCCCAGTAGATTTTATTGTTTTTAAATTATGTATGTTTAAATTTATTTTCTGTATTTTAAACTATGTATTTTAATTTTTGTCGTAAGCCGCCTTGGGCATTTGCCTTTGGCATAGGATAAGGCGGGATATAATTTTTTTAAATAAAAATAAAATAAAATAAATGTTGATGCCTGCCAATTGGCATTGCGCTGTTTTCCGAGAGGATTCCGTGGCGTTCCAGGGCTCCCCAGGCTGGTTTCCACAGGTCCCCTGGGAGCCACGCTTCCCAATTTGGGAACCTCTGCAATACAGTGGACATCCTATGCCCTCCTGCATACAGTTCTCTGAAAATCCTTCAAGCATCACTCATTTCTCCGACTGTAGCCTTGGCTTCTCTTGGTGGTGAACTCCCAGCTCTCTTTCTTTCATTTGCCCTATCCTCTTCTGGCATTGCCTGTAAACATGCGAGCCTCTGAAGAGTGGCTCGTTGCCATATTGCTTGATAACAAGTCACATGGTTGTAGTATGGGAAAGGCAGCACTGGTGTGGGAAGCAACTGTGGTGCACATCGCTCTCATGTGACGTTGGTCACTGGGCCCAGCTGTTCATGGGCCCTGTGTCAGTTTGCGCCTAAATGACCGCTTGCCTCAAAAAAAGCGTCCTCCTGGTGATGTAGGATGCCTCCTTTCAGTGCTCCTCAGCACCACTGGAAGTTCAAGAAAGGGTGGCCCCAAACCTCCTAGGGCAGGGGTTCTCAACCAGTGGTATTAGTACCACCAGTGCCTGTAAATGAGTGCTGGTGGTACTCAAACCGCCGGAACCCTGCTCCGACACGGCACTTTCAGCAGCGCATTTTCGCTCACGAGAGGCTCCTGCCTCTGGCCGAGCCTCTCAGGAACGCTGAGAAGGAATGTCCTCCTACCTGCATTTTCTGGCCTCCCAAAACCTGAAAACCCAGAAGTAACTGGCGATGATGTCATCGCCAGTCACTTCCGGTGGTACACAGCAGGAGAGTGGCGTCGGAGGTGGTACTTGGCTGGGAAGGGGTTGAGGACCCCTGTCCTAGGGCAGCATGGCAGTGCCCCACACTCTTTACCCAGTGATGTGCCAACCACTGCCTTCATTGCTTTTCCTTCACCATCTACTCTCTGGATTTGAAAACTCAGGAGGGGGACCAGGGCCTCTGAGAGGAATTTTATCAGGGTACAAAGTTTTTTGGGGGTGGCCCTTCTAAAAGAGGGAGGGGGCAAAACAGGATTGTGGAAAGGCAGCAATAGCCGGAAAAGTCTTCGGAGGCCAGGTCTACCAGGCTTCCCAATGTGGCACCTAGGTCTACCCGACCAACATCTTTCACTCTCCATGAGGCCAGCTGAGATCCCAGGAAATTTATGGGGGCCCTCCTTTGGCTCCTGTGCCCCCTTTTTGACCCTGGGCCCGGGTACAATTTACCCCCCCTCTCATGGGCCCTGAGGGGGACAGATTGGGAGCATGGAGCAGTGTGATTGACTAACAGACTGGCACCTTCATCTTTCATTCTCTCCCTCTCTTCCTTGTCAAGAACGTTGGCAGCGACTCTCTTGTCTTTTAGGCAAACCTTCTAAGCTGCCACAGTTTGTATTTCTGGCTGTCTTGATCCATCTCTGAGTGTACAACTCACCCCTGTAAGAGCCAGGCGAGGAATGAGATCTCGCATACCTACCAAGCGTAGACCATCTCTCCCTCCCTGCTTTGGTTATAGAGAGATTTCAAGCAGGCAGCCCTCTGACCTGGAGTCTTGCGCTCCTCTTTTGCTCCGTTAAACTCTTTCTGGCCCGCCGTTCCTGAGGTGCAGGCTCAGAAGAGCATTGGTGCTGTTGGTCCTCTAAGAGGCTCTGACCCAAGGATCTCCTCTTCTGCGGTCACTAGCTATGCTGTGGTTTTGGTACTGAGGTCTCCTGGCTGCTGGGCTCAGGTTACAGGTTGGAGTTGAGGCCTGGGGCGGCCTTTGGGGGCTTGGCCTTCGTACCCAGGTTGTTCCTCACCGGTCACGACACTGGCCACTAAATACAATGTCTCTGACCGATATCCAGGGGAACGAGAAGTCGTAAGTACAAAATGCAATAGCATACTTTGCCTCCTGGGGGAGACATAATTTTCTTTTGTCATTGCCTTGGCAGTGTTTGTTTGTTTGTTTGTTTGGGGATTTTTGGGCAATGTTTCCCTCCCCCCATGTTTGCTTTAAAAGCCAGATGATATGAGAGGAGTAAACATTCTTGGACTCCTTTTCTAATACACACACACACACACACACACACACACACACACACACACACACACACACACACACACACACTCACTCACTCACTCACTCACTCACTCACACACACACACACACACACACACACACACACACACACACACACACACACACACACACACTCAACACCCGGCCCATTAGTTTACTTCAGCTTGTGGATTGCTATTGCACACTATAGGAGTAAAATAAATATGCAAAGTAGTAGTAGACCGTTAATGGAGTTACTGTTTTCTCTCAGGAAACTGACCTTGAAGGGGCTCTTTCCCCCCCCTTAACAGCACAAGTCAAAATATGCAAATTTGGAATGGCACCTCAGAATTGCACACTATTAAAAGTTATTTTGAAGGCCATGGAAATATCACATTGTACAAAGGTCTTTCATCAGCACCTGAATCTTTACCTGATGCCTAAACTAGGGATGAGAGAGGGATGGAAATTGGTGGGGATAGCCTGGTGACTTGACAGGATTCGCATGCAGGGAAATTCAATTGAATAATCATGCGCAGAATCATCCTGACTGGTTGCTATTTTGAGACGTCTTCCCCCCCCCCGCTTGGAGCCCAAGTAGTCAAGAAGTGAGGATGTTGCGGACTCTAAGAGTAGAGAGCCCCCCCCAGCGGAAACCCCCACCCCACCCTCCTGAAACCCACTGAGGTAAGAAACTAGGATGGGAAGAAAGGGTCGATCTCTGCTAACAAGGAGACGACAAGGGTGATCCAGTCAAGGTGTTGATGGAACCGTATCAGTGATAGAGTCGCATCTGAACGGGAAATGCACAGGTGGGGTTGCCAACCATCTCCACCCAGCAGAGCAGTTGTGCCATTGAAAGTTATCCAACAGTCAAGAAACAACTGCTTAATGCTTGACATCCCCCCTCCCTTCCCCAGGCTTGCCCCGATGCATTCTGGGGCGACCTTGGGGGAAGGAGGGGTAAGTCCAGCGACCCAGAAGAGGCTGTAGGAGCGTGATTTCATTGTCTACAGCCTAGCAAACGGAGCGGTTTGCCAGCAAAAAGGTGAGGACCGCTATTTTTAACCTTTTTCTTTTATTTTTTAAAGCATTTTTAACTCCCATATCCACGCAAAGGGAGTTTCACTTAATGCGGATTTCAGTATTTGTTGGGGTCCCAGGAGCGGAACCCCCATGGATACCGAGGTCCGACTGTATAGATGTTAAGGCCCACGTTCAACGCCTCTAATCGATCATACTTTGTTATAATCACCCCCTCCCTCATGACTTTTCGGCGAGGGCTCAAAACGTTTTTGTTTCGTCTAGCGTTTGGGTGATGGGTTGTGGTCTGCCTCCTGTGTCTCAAGATGCTCTGCCATGCTGCTTCTCTGCTCCATACTGTCGCCCCCCCCCCCCGTGGATTTTATTGTTTTTAAATTAAGTATGTATTGTTTAAACTTATTTTCTGTATTTTAAACTATGTTTTTTTAATTTTAGTTGTAAGCCGCCTTGGGCATTTGCCTCGGCATAGGATAAGGCGGGATATAATTTTTTTAAAAAATAAATAAATAAATAAATATTTATTCAAGCTAGCACCAGAAATTGGAGACGCTTGAATGCTGAGTTCCCTCATTTGGCATGGAAAGCTCTTCCCGAAGCCAGCTTAAATGAGCAGAGACTACACGGAGAGCTGACGAACAGAGCAATATAAGCAGGGATTGATCCCCCCCCCCCCACACACACACACACACTGCAATAAGGCTGTTGTGTGTGGCTCGGAAGACAGGAGTCAGGCAGAAACAGTTGGTTATGGACGAATAATGCGGGGGATTAAGCACATGCCTCAATTAATGTCACTGCTAGTGAAGGGACATTAGGGATGGGCTGTGCGTTGATGACTTGCTTCGTTTTGTATATACAACTTTCCCCTTCTTCACAGCTGTATGGCTATAACCAGCAAAAGCCCCTGAGAGAGAGTTTTAGCCGCTGCTCCTCTGTAACCGCATCATTACCTCGCTTCAAACAAAGTCGTTCCCCCCCCTCCCCAGTTTTTTTTTTTTTTGGTCTTGTCAATAGAGGATGAAAACATTATTGGATTCAGGAGCTCATAGTAGTCTTGTATGCAGCTAGGGACGCGGAGGATAGATTTATGAAATGGACCATTTCAAATGGCATTATCTTCCCACAGTGAGGTACACCTTTCATAAATCATGGGAGAGTGTTTGGAAAATAGAGCATTTGTTATTCCTGCTGTATATTGTATTTGCATCCTCCACACTGTAATCTGGCAAGTCGACCGGGGGGGGGGGAGGAAGAAAAGAGCTGGGAGCCTCCGTTGACTTTTTTCCGTTATTATTTCTTTAGTGCACATGGCATTTTGCAATTCTTCAGCATGAAAAAAGGGTTATAAAATATGAATCTCTAACTCATCCTCTGGCTGATTTTCATTCAGTATTAATTTTTTAATTTATATGTTGCCATCCATCGCAGCCCAATATTCTCCCCTGTGCTTTAAGTAGGATGCTCCCCCATCGAGACTCTGCATCAGCGACTACAAGCGTTTTAAGATCAAGCTTAGCAATAGTTCTGACGCTGAGGCGAGGCGAGGTTCGTATCCTCCGACATTTGGCCAAGGAAAACGGGAACATGTGGTTTCCAATGGATCCGTTAGTGCTGCTCTTTGATTTCTTTGCTCTTAAACTATTTACTTGGCTGCATTAATAAAATGGTCTCTGGCGCCTTTGGAAATTAATTGGGAGATATATATAGTTCTGAGCGGAAAGGAGGACAGGATAACTCTCTCGTTATCCTCTTTTGTTTGTTTGGGTTCGCGGTCTTCCTCCTGTGTTTGCACAGTTTCTACCTACCTACCTACCTACCTACCTACCTACCTACCTACCTAGATAGATAGATAGATAGATAGATAGATAGATAGATAGATAGATAGATAGATAGATAGATAGATAGATGATATAAACCAGAGTGTCTGATGCCCCCATGGGACAAACACAAACAAAATCCCTATTAAATATGCAACAAAGCCTGATGCTAGAAGTCTATGTTCTTGTTTGTGACACTTCTTTTGAAAATTGTGTGGGGTTTTTGTTTTTGCTATTCAGCCACTGAGTAGGGTAAAGTTTCCCACACTGTTAAATAGTAGCATATCCTTATTTTGCAGTAACAAGGAAAACGTGCAAGCCTTTATTTTGGGAAAAGCTGTGTTCCACCACACTGAAGAAGGCAGTGATATAGAAAACGACTTATGTTTGGGGAAATAGAGTTGGCAGCATCAATAAGAATCTAATTTGTGCTATATAAAAACGAAAGACAAACAAAGGGAGAAGATAAATGTCTTGGTATATATCTGTGTACTTATCTACTTGCTTCTCACTCTTGATCTGAGGTGGTGGTGGTGGTGGTGCTGCTGCTGCTGCTGTTGCGCCATCAGTGTGCAATGATGCTTTACATGGAGTAAAAAGGCAGGGCTCTGCCCTGAGAGGCTTCCAATCTAGATATTGGCACAAGGGAGACAACAGAAGAAGTGAAGGGAGGTGGAGGCAGGAGTATGCAGAGCATGTGTATGCAATTGCTTCAGCTTACTTCAGCATAGTTTAAACAGCATGTCTGTCTGTATGTTTCTACTCTGTTTAATTTGTCTCCATTATGTTTAACCCTTCATGCTTGGTTTATGTAAGCAAACCTCCCTACCACCCTCTGTGTGCTCATCCTTGGATTCCGTATAAACAGAGTGTACATGACCATTTTTTTGCACGTCGGTTATGTGATGCTGCTGCTGCCTTGATTAGAAAAGCAGAAATAAATCGATCGTTGCATGCAGATAAAATTATGAAAGTAGTTGACGGGTGTTTGATTTTTTTTGTTAATGAAGTGTTACCGTGAGTTGTTAACGTTCCAAGTTGTGACCCGAACAAGGCTTGCTGCCTTGAGTGATACTTTACAAAAGTCCCAGGACAGGTCAGGTTCGGGTTACTGCCTGGATGGGAGACCAGTTGGGAACTCCATCAGCTCTGCCTTGATTCTGTCATGGAAAGAATCTCTCTTTTCAAGATAGAAAGTTGGAATATAAATGAGTTAATTAAACAGTTGCTTTGAGGGCTTTGGCTAGAAAGTGGTGAGTTTTGATGTCCATATTTTTTATTCTATATTAAAAAAAAAGTGCCTTCACTGGTCAACGGAGAGCCCTCAGGGTGGTTTGCAACTTTAAACATGTATACAAACAAACAGGATAAAACAATCATATGGAGGAACAGAGTAAAATCAGTAATAGGTCTTAACAGCCAGCATGCAAATAGGTAAAGGCGTTGATCTGGTTTGGACGTTCCTAACAGCGGTTGTCACGTTACAATGACTGAAAGAAAAAAAAAAAAACACCCCGTAAACAATGTCACCTGTATTGTGACAGCCAGGATGGGATCCAGGTTCAAATCCCCGCTCAGCCACGAAGCTTCCTGTGTGACCTTGGGCCAGTCACTATCTCTCAGCCCCACCTACCTCACAGGGTTGTTGTGAGGACAAAAGGAGGGGAGGAAATATGTACACCACTCTGAGCTCCTTGGAGGAAGGGCGGTATAAAAATGTGAAAAATAAAAATAAATGAAATATTGTGTCACATACGTGTGAAATTGGCGCTGAGGCCAGTGCTGACTTTGGTTTCCCAGTTGTGATGAGCAGTTGATGTGTGTTGATGTTCCATTCCAAGCTCAGTTGTGGTTCCCACGGCATTCAGATAGACACGATGACACATACATGCATAACGCACGCCATGGACGGAGTGCTTTTTCCAGTAAATTCCAACCCAAAGGAAACAAGGAAGAGGGTGTTCACAAGCTCCACTAGGTGCATAGTTACTGACATCCTAGCTTCAGGCTTATGGCATAGTGTGAATTTGCTTCACCACTAGGATAATTCACAAGCCTTTCTTCCACAGATGTAGCTCCAATTGGCAGAAGAGTCTCTCAGCGTTCCCGAGAGGTTCGGCCAAAGGCAGGAGCCTCTCGGGAGCAAAACCGCGCTGCCCTTTCAGACTCTGAACGCTGAGAAGGGGCCCTTTCACCTGCCCAGAACTTTCTACCTGCGTTTTCTGGCCTCCAAAAACCTGGAAACCCGGAAGTAACTTGCAATGATGTCATTGCCAGTCACTTCCGGTGGTACACAGCAGGAGGGTGGTGCCAGAGGTGGTATTTGGCTGGGAAGGGGTTGAGGACCCCTGTGCTACAGCGTCCCAAAGCAGACCAGAGTGGGAGGGACTCTGGTTCTAGTACATCTCTAGAAGTACAGACAACCCTTTGGCTTTAGATCTGTGCGAGGCTGAGCCAATGAATGCAGCATGTAGCAGCCACTGAAGAGTCTCCCCAGTAACAGTGGGAGGGTGGGAACTCAAAGAGCTCCCCTTGTTTTGAGAATAAGAGGGTTACAAGCATACCCAAGTGTCGTCCTTTCATCTGTGAAAGATTGGAGGGTGTGTTTTGGGCATTATCCCCTCTAATTTGCATATTATGTCTTATTAAGGCAGCTGTGTGCAGTTACGTATCACTCCTCCCCCCCTTCCCCTAAAAACACACAATGATAAGTATGAAAGTACACACACACACCCTTTTGGATAAAATTCCACTGAGAAATCATTGAAATGCATATGTTCTAGCTGGACGTTTTGCCGAGGAATGTTAATTTCCATGACAGAATGGAAGAAATTGCACATTTCCTTGGCAAACTAGCTGTTAATGGTTTTTTAAAATGCAGTCGTGCAGGCGTTAGGAGTCTGTGGTCTGCGAGGGGGCAAACAAGTGTACGCTGTGATCAGATAAAGCCCCGTTATCATAATGAAGCTGGTGGGTAATGCTTTGCATTGTTCAATAAAGTAATTGCTCTGCCCCTTCACTTAGCCTCTTGAGTACTGCAAAGGATAACGCTGTACCTTGCTGCTATTTATAACACTTTCCCCTTCCACTGGTGTCTGAACAGCGTACTCATTCAAGATCTATAAATCCGGATATGTTTTGAAAAAAAAAATACATGTGGTGTCACAAAAATACATGTGGCGAAAATGAAGTGTCAAGCCATTCCTAAGAATTTGGAGCTTCTGTGTGTGTTTATGTAGGGAGCAGTGGGAGCCCTGGGGAATGTCCTGCACCAACCTCCCATGGCACCTGTCACTTCCCATGGCACCTTGCATTGCTATGGGTTCAGGACTTCATCTGACCCAGATGAGCCCTTAGTCAAGGCCCAACTCTTGCCATCCTGTGACACAGTGTCCCTGGTAGGGAGGCACATGCAATAAGCTTCTTCACTAGTCAGAACAAACTTCTAGTTGAATAGTACTGTACATTATTACACAGATAAGAGAGGAAAGAGCTCAAAATATATACTATGTTTTGCTTTTTAAAAAGTATTATCCTCTCTCACCTTTACATTTCTAAATCTAGGTGGGTTGTAAGAATATACTTGTATGCCTGGTGCAACACTATCTCGCCTTTAGTCAGTGGCAGTGCTAATTCAAAGGAAAGCTTACAGTATGTACAGTACAGCATGCGTGCAGCTTGTGCACAGGTAAGTTTCCCCTACCTGTGTCAGGTGGGATATTCTGATGTGGCTGCCTCGGGGCCATGCGTACTTCCCACCTGAGCATCTTCTGTATCAAAGAAGATGTTTTTGACACAACAGCCCAAAATTACCCTGAGAGTTTCATGCCTAAGCAGAGATTTTCTTCTGGGGCAATCAGGCCTACATTGGACACCCTCTCTACTATTGCACAGAAATTGGTTTCCCAAGTGACCTGCTAGGAGCACTCCCTTTAGCTTCTGTGTACAGGTGTCCTCCCGCTTAATGACAAATCGCTTAACGACGATCTGGATATATGACGGAGGTCCCCAGTAAAAAAGAGCAAAGGATTTAAAAAGACACGTCTTTTAAAATCCCCAGCTCATCATCTGTTTGGCTTTAGAGAAGGGCTTTGAAGTTCAGCACTGGAGCTTTAAGCACAGCGCTGAACTTCAAAACCCTTATGTAAAGCCAAACAGCTAATGGGCAAGATAGGCGCTTGGATGGTTAATGCTGGGGCTTTAAGCACAGTGCTAAACTTCAAAGCACAGCAAGACCCACTTAATGACGGCTTCACTTTACGACGGGGATTTCAGAACGTATCCCCATCATTAAGCGGGGAACACCTGTATAGGCAAATCAGGAGAAGGCTCTGGGATATAGAAAAGCAAGAGTTAAATGCAGCTGCTTCGAAATCATGCTCTCCCTTATATTTTCAACTACCCTGGGCGCAGGCACAAAAGAATAGCTACTTGCATTATCTAACAAACCCACAGGAATGGAGAGCATTTTCACTTGCTAGGTTTAACTCCTTTCCCTATGGGGCAGGTATTCAGGTCTGGATGAGGGAGGAAGAGTGTGTCCATGCAATAATACCACTATTGAGACTCTTCTCCATATGTTTTTTTTAACTGATCTATGCTGCCAATATCTGCCCCTGATCCATGTAACTGAGCTAAGATCAAACTTGGACTCATTAAGATCTTTTCTGACTGGGGAAGACCAGGAATTAACACATACAGTTGCAAAGTATCTTGATTTAGTTTTTAACAGGCTCAGAGGAATCCAAGGTTAGAGTAACAATCTATGAAATAGATACTCTGGATGTATGGTATATGGACGGAATATGGAACCATTGTGGATAATTGAGACTGTTTATTTGTTTATGTTTTTATTACTGTGATGCCAATAAAGGCTTACTTGATTTGACTACTATTGCACAGATTCAAACTTTTGTGGGCACATTTGAGCCTTGATTGATCCAGTTGCTGGTTCATAAAGCCTCAAGCTTTTGGCAGACATTCCCTTGGAAAGCAGGCAAAAGATCAGCTTGATTTCAGGTCATGCACAGCAATGTGCCACCACCCCTAGTTTGCACTTTTCAGCAGTGAAGAAATTCAGGCCTGATTATCATGTGTTTCACGGTATATCCATGGGGAACGTCTTTCCGTGGGTACCACTTTTTGTGCCTCTTCTTGCCCCTAACCAGACAGTCCACCCTTGGTGCCAGCGCAGTCTGGACAATTCGGTTTGCGGCAGTGTTAGTATTTTAGCATAGCCCAATTATTGCTTTTCATCAACCCCAACACATAATGTTGTATGTCATGCTGTACTACTTTTAATTTCACAGCTGAACACATCTCCATGGTTATAATCCTCCTCTCTAAACCTCTTCTTAACTTTCTCTCTAGAGGGCATGCCAGGTATCGCTGACATCTAAGGGATCCCCTTCCTAGGAATCGAACCAACTCTGAAAAGCCTTTTCAGAGAGAGAGAGAGAGAGAGAGAGAGAGAGAGAGAGAGAGAGAAGGTGGCACCTCTTTAATGCAGGGGTTCTCAACCTGTGGTACGTGTGCCACCAGTGGTACTTCGGCCGACTGCTGGTGGTACTCAGATTGCCGGCCTGCCGGAACCTCACTCTGACGTGGCACTTTCAGCGCCATATTTTCGCTCCCGAGAGGCTCCTGCCTTTGGACTAGCCTCTCTAGAACACTGAGTAGGCCACCCACCCGCCCAAAGCCTCCTAATTGCATTTTCTGGCCTCCAAAAACCCATAAAACCAGGAGGAACTGGCAAATGATGTCATCGCCAGTCACTTCCGGTGGTACACAGCAGGAGAGTGGCGCCGGAGGTAGTACTTGTCCAGAAAGGGGTTGAGAACCCTCTGCTTTAGTGTCCTTAGCACCTGGAAGAGCTTCTGTTTAGGACTCCCAAGGGACGGTGAATGGCCCTGGTGATCGGGATCTCATACATGTTTCTGCAGTTTTTGACAAAGTTGGGTGCTTTTGCTCCTGAATTATTCGTGGCTTTAAATTTTTGTGTGTGTGGTTTTGAGTTTCCTCTAAAAATAAAAATAAAAATTGTGCGGATCACTCATCCAGCAAAAATGTTCTCCATTTATTGTGTGAACGAGCCCTCAAATTCCCAAATGAGATGTAGGCCTACTTTCAAAGCGAGTGGAAAGCCCAGACCATCCTCCAGTGTGACGCCTTCAGAAGTTCTGTGTTCATCCCACCTTTTAAATTATGTATCTTACTGATTTAGGCAAATGAATTGCTGAATGTATCAAAAGTTCACTGTATGCAGTTGTTTAGTCAAACAGTTGGACTTCATGCAGTTCAACTGGAGCAGAACCAAATCGTCGCAGCAACGTTTGCACCCATCAAAACAAAACTCACTCAGATAAAACGAAGTTTGGCAGAAAAGCCTTATCCGAATTGAAAACGACAAATTGTGGCCTGGCATCTAAAAGACTAACAACGTTGTTATGGCACAAGTTTCATGGCCTAGATCCCACTTCATCAGATTTATGAAATGTTGCATTTGTACCTAAGTCCAAACATTGTGAAGATCCAATCTCTTGCAAGCAAAATTCTCAACAGAGATTAAAAAAAATCTCAATGAAGTGGAATAATTCTTAAAATATGAAATGGAGAAACAGAAGACCTCAAACAGGCATTGCAAACTCTGGTGATACTGTCACATGCTCAGCTCATATGGTCCTGCAGTGCCCTATGAAGGGCATCAAGGTGGCCTAGTCCAGGGGTTCTCAACCACTTCTCAGCCGTGTACCACCTCCGGTGCCACTCTCCTGCTGCGCACCACCAGAAGTGTCTGGCGATTATATAATCGCCAGTTACTTTCAGGTTTTCAGAGGCCAGAAAATGCAGATCGGAGGCTCTGGGTGGGTGGGAGGGCCCTTCTCAGAGTTCCCAAGAGCTCGGCCAAAGGCAGAAGCCTCTTGAGATTAAAAACACACCACCGAAAGCGCTGTGTCGGAGCGGCAGTCCGGCGGTCCAACTTCCACCAACAGTTGACCGAAGTACCACTGGTTGAGAACCCCTGGCCTAGACAAAATTAAGAAGTTCTCAAGGAATCCAACTCAGAATCCAAAGGTTTTATTAAAGATGCTAGAGAAAAGTGATAGAGCCCTTAATAGTTTAAGAGTTACCTTCATCTTTTGATTGTTTCGTGTATACAGACCAAGCTGATACAATGCTCTAGAGATTTTGTGTGTTTGTTTGTTTGTTTGTTTGTTTGTGTGTGTGTGTGTGTGTGTGTGTGTGTGTGTGTGTTTCCCAATTCTGCTTTTGAACATCTACGCTTTTATGGCATTCCCTTTTTGTGTGTGTCAGATGTTACTGGAGAAACAATTGAAGAAACTGTAGGATATTTGTAGGAATTTGCACAATGGTTGGGGGTTATAACAGTGTTTTTAATGCATATCAGGTTGTCAGCAGCTGTGGGTCAACATTTTAATTGGGGTACTGTAACCCTCCTGAGCTTGACACACGCTCATTAACTCAGGCCAGTTTTAAATGTGTCCCCCAGGGGCTGTTTGTTGACTGCAGGGCAGTTTGCCGGAATGTGAAAGCCCTGAAGTTCTGTTCTGTTTTTGTTTTCCTTAGACTGGATGCAACCATGTGTCGTCTTACTGTGTGCAGGTGCTTTAGAAGAGCACTTCAGCCCATGAAAGCCAAGGATCAAAGTTGCCTTACGTTGGCTTTGCCACCTCCAAAACGCGTGTGTGGACTGGGACTTGACTGCTTAAGCTGGAACGTGTCAACAGGAGCATCACAGGGTGTGATGTTTCACCAGCATGCTCTGTGGGGTATTAAGCGTGATCCTATACACAGCATCCTGGGACTAAGCCCCATTACACCCAACGGAATTTACACATCTGAGTAGACATGTGTGGGATTGAATTCCAATTGAGTGGATCTGATGCAAAAGGAAAGCATCATTTGTCCACAGAGATCTATACAGGGTTATTCAAAAAGGACGGTGCAAACGTCAAGCTGATTTATTCTTAAATGAACTGACAGACCACAACTGTCAGGACGTGAAAAGACAGAAAAACTGTCCCAAGTTTCACATGCATATTACAAATGTTCGATGTGGGCACTTGCATAGCTACAATGGGGCAAGGGTGGGGAACAGGCACAGTCTCCTTGTGAGGAGACTGCAGCTGTTACCCGGGACATTCCCCCCCCCCCCTTGGCCCATTGTGGCTCCACAAGTGCCTACATCGGACATTTGTAATATGCATGTGAAACTTGGGACAGTTTTTCTGTCTTTTCATGTCATGACGATTGTGGTCTGTCAGTTCGTTTAAGAATAAATCAGCTTGACGTTTGCACCGTCCTTTTTGAATAACCCTGTACTACCAACATCAGACGAGCTCACCCAGCTAGCCTGAAATTCCTTCTCTGCCGCCTGCTAATAAATCTCTTAACAGCCCAATCCTATGCGTGTCTACTCAGAAGTAAGACCTATTAAGTTCAGTGGGGCATATCCGCAAACGAGTGTGCATCGGATTGTAGGCGGAGATTCTTCCTTCTCACCCACTCCTTGGGGGCCTCTTCCCCTCCCAGCTCCACTGCCTGTTGTACCGTTATACTGTTGCTGTTATTATAACACGCAGAACGCGTTCTTTCAAATGACTGAAACTGCCTTGGATTGATCAATTGATGAGATGAGTTTCGGTCATTTGAAAGAGCGCGTTCTGCGTGTTTTATAACGGCAAGAGCATTGCAGCCGAGAGAGCTTTCTTTGGTTGCCTTTTTTAATCCAATGGTTTGATTTGTTTTTACTTGTTTGAGTTTCTCTTTAATTGTAACAACCCCGCGTGGCTGATAAAAAGCCGGCATTTCCCCTGCAGTGATATCTCATTGCCATTCTTTCATTAGAGGAGCCACCATGGGCTGGTTGACAGTAATATTGACTTTTTAATCGAGATCACAGTCCGCTTTATAGTGCCATGATTTTCTTTAAAAGGCAGCGCTTCGACTCTTGGCATTTCTTCTGGTTTTTTTCTTTGTTTGTTTGTTTTGCCCAGCATGTGCAAGGATGAGGGCTGTAACCTCTCTCCTTGCTTTCTTTTGGGGGGGAGGGAGAAGGAAAATCATGTCTCAACAGTGAGGTTCTCCAGTTTGTAGCGATTTCATGGGGCTGTCGCATTTACAAGCTTTTTTAATCTGTGATTTTGCAAATGGATACAGGAGGAATTCTAACTTTTGCTAGTGGAAAAGGGTCAGCTTAATTTCTAGGGTCGGCTTAATTTGTTTGTCCGTGTTTGCACAGCTACTCAAATTTATCCAACCCATTTCTCATTCAAGAAAGAAAGAGTTGAAATTTAAGCAAATGCAACATTGCACAGATTGGCTAGAAATTATGACTGGATGTGAACATAAGAGGCCTGCTGGATTGGGCCCCCAGCCCATCTAATCCAACATCCTTCTCACTGCAGTGGCCAGCCAGCCATCGAACATGGAAGTAGCATATGTGCTGGGGGTGGAGGGTCATAGGATTGTACTTTTTGTTAGGCACCTGATTGTACAGTACTTTCCCCCCAGCTAGGTCTCATTCTACTTCTGCAGTTTCAACCCCCAGGGTAGGAACAGAGTTGTGTGCACAGATCCTGAGTTCTGATTCAGATCTATACGATCTGGTGTTTGAGCTCTCTACCCATAGCTCCTGTTCATTATTTAATGATACTATTTGCCCCTTGCTTGTTTGCAAAAGTAGAGATTTGGGGTACGAGATGCCAGACTGTGAGCCCAATCCTATCCGGCTTTCCAGTGCTGATGCAGCCCCGAGGTACTGTAAGGAACAAATGTCCCCTTACCTTGAGGAGGCCTCCATGACTCCCCCCCCCCCCCATGACACGGTTGCATCGGCACTGGAAAATTGGATAGGGTTGGGCCCTGTGTCTGCTAACATTCCCTCTTTGCTACACAGCCCTTAAAAGTACAGGAACCTTGTATTCTATATTGCTTCTGATTAGGCTACACATAACATCACTCTCGTTGTTTGGATTTGACCTGCATATATTAGTTTGGATGACTTCAACAGGATATTTTACAAAATCATGGCAGAAGCTACATCTATCAGTAGATATTAACTTTGGGCTGATTAGTTGCTTCCATGGTTTTGCTGTTTCAATTATATCTAGGCACCCCATCCCATTTTTGTAGGAATGTGTTAACAAGAGTGTAAAGGTAAAGGTGACCCCTGACAATTAAGTCCAGTCGTGTCCGATTCTAGGGTGTGGTGCTCATCCCCATTTCAAAGCCGAAGAGCCAGCGTTGTCCGAAAACGCCTCCGTGGTCATGTGGCCGGCATGACTCTCCTTGCTGCAGCGCATAGCATGCGGCTGGAACACGGAGCGCTGTTTACCTTCCCGCAAGCGGTACCTATTTATCTACTCGCATTGACATGCTTTGGAACTGCTAGGTTGGCAGGAGCTGGCCAAGCAACGAGAGCTCACCCCGTCGCGGATTCGAACTGCCGACCTTTCGATCAACAGCTCATAGTTCAGCGGTTTAACACACTGCGCCACCCACTGGATATCAAGAGTTTACAGTAGCACAAATGTACTATAGGAGCATGAGGAAGGAAGTAGGAATCTGGGGTCAGAAAGCATGACCTGGAACACAGCAATGGTATATTTCTGGGGATCCTGGTTTTAATTACCCCCACACCCGGCATAAAGAACACACGAGACAGGAGGCTGGAGTTAACTGGGCCACTTTATTAACTGAGAAAAAACACAGCAACTTTGCAGCAGGGCACTAAACACAACCCCAGACCATGCGGGTAATAATATGGGGAAAACACAGCCCTGGCTGCTTTCCATTCCCCGGGCGATCTGGATGATCAACGGGTGTGCCACGGGGCTCCAAACTTAGCAGGGGCCTCCCCTGCCCGCCTGTCATTGCCTGCCCCCCCACAAAGGGGGGCCCAAGTCAGCAGGAGGGTGGAAAACCAGGAGCCCCTGGATCCCCTCCCTCCAGCCCCCAGGGATCGCCAGCCTACCTCATCGGGCCGGGCCAGCACCCGTTCTAAGCGGTTCTGGCTTCCCTGGGGGTTTGCTGCCTCGTCGTGGACACCAAATAGACCTACCTCTCAATGACCCGCATGGTTCCTGCCTAAAGTGACCAAAGGAGAAACCTTACCATGAGACACCGCAACACCCAGCGCCAGTTCGGGGTAGGCGAAAAAGCTGACAGCCCAGGCCAATTTGACCATCAACCAAAAATTCCTACCCGGCCCCGAAGCGACCAGCTAGTCTCGAACCGGCAAGCAGAATGAGGGCGGCAGCCCGCGCAGGCGTACTAGCCCTGCGCTAAGCCCCGCCCCCCAACGGCTCAACGCCGATGGCTGCAGCTGCAGCCTCCCGCCCTGTGCGCTCACCGGGGAGGGGGCAAAACGGGGCGACCGGGCTATTTCCCCGGCGTCTGCATAGTCAGATGTCTCCATTCTGTATGGAGGAGGAAACCATAGTTATATTTCTTTCTCTTTGTGTTTCTGAAAATGACAGTAGCTTCATTCCACACACTTAATCTTGCATCTTTTCTCCCTCCTGCCCAAGCTTTTATCATTCATAATGCAGTCACGTTGTTCAGGAGAGTCTCTTTAGATGGAATCTATCTCTGAGAGCTTAAGTCAAGGGATTTTCAAACAGTCACCTGATTCACGTCCGTGAATGCATAGCTAATAAAAGGAGGTTGGGCCAGAATTGCTTTTGATAACATTAGAGCTCTGGAAGCCCTCCGTAATTATGACTTGATAGCAGTTCTGTGCCTCGCAAACATCGTATGACATGCTGCAGACCACAAGGGCAGAGAGATCTTCAGTGGAGACAAAAGTGCTGGACCAGAGACGATTGATAAAGGCATCAAGTGCTGATATAAATGTCCATTCACAAGGTTCTGCCTTACAGGATGTTGGCGATCTGATGTAAAAAGCTAGTAAAGAATAGCCAACGTGAAAACTTGAAGTAGTGATGGAGTAGTAGGGACAGCCCAAGACTTCTAGGCACCTGAGGCAGCGTGGCGAGTGTGCTCCCCTTCCACCTGATGGCGTACCAGCTGCTCCCTCTACCACACCCCCTTCCCCCTGGACTTAAAAAGAAGAGCAGAATGGAGCAGAAGCGAAGAGTGGGGAGGGCTGGAGCATCTCCACATGGAAGCTCCCTTATCCAGAACCAGACCATTGGTCTATGTAGCTCAGTGCTGTCTTCACAATGTTTTAGCTCAGTGGTAGAGCAATGAGGTGCGGTGGGTTAGTGGTTACGACGCTGAACTGCAGACCGGAAGGAGGTTGATAAGATAGCAGTTCGAGACCCGAGTGCTGCGTGACGAGCTGCAGTGGCTTAGTAGTTAATGGTTAAGACACTGAACTGTAGACTGGAAGGCTCATAGGTCAGCAGTTTGAGACCTGAGTGCTGCGTGACGGAGTGAGTTCCTGTCTCCTGTCCCAGCTCCTGCCAACCTAGCAGTTCAAAAGCAAGAAATTGCAAGTAGATAAATAGGTACCGCTGCGGCGGGAAGGTAACTGCCTTCCGTTAATAATGCCGGCCACATGACCACGGAAGCGTCTTCGGACAGCACTAACTTTTTGGCCTTAGAAACAGAGATGAGCACCGCACCCTAGAGTCGGCCACGACTGGCTTTCCAGCAGAGGATACCTTTACCTAGAGCAACCTGCTTTGCATCTGGAAGATCCCAGGTTCAATGGCTGGCATCTCTGGGGGGGAGGGGGGTTGGGAGAGACAAGTCCGAAACCCTAGAGAGATACAGACAGAGTAGATTATACTGAGCTCGATGGACCAATGGACTGATTCAGAATAAGGCAGTTGCATATGTTCATATATGCACTGTCTGGGATAAGGGTCTTCCCCCACCCTGCCTGCAGATGCCAAGGAATTTAATCTGGGACCTCGTGCGTGCAAAGCACGTTCTCTACGATTGAGCGATGGTCCTTCCTCAAAGTTTGCTATAGACCAGGAGTGTCAAACATAAGGCCTGTGAGCTGGATATGGCCCATGGAAGCTCTTTATTCAGCTCACGAAAGAATAAGGCTCTCCCAGCACTGCCCTTTCAGCAGCACTGCTTCTGCTGAGGTTCTGGGAGGGAAAGACAGAAGAAGGCCTCAGAAGGCAAGGAGCACTACGAGGGAAAGGGGCAGACCAGGGGAGTGAGAAAGGGAGATGCTACTGAGGCACTGGGAGAGCCCAATTATCATGCAGGCTGCCTTTTCAGCAGCACCGCTTCTGGTGAGGCGTCACTTGGCAGAGCACCGCTAAGCTGCGAAGTGATTCCTCAGCAGAAGCACTGCTGCTGAAAGGGCAGCCCGCATGAAAATTGGGCTCTCCCATATCTTGAAAATATCATCAAGATTTGCATGTTTTCTCTTCTGTCATTTGCAGCTGTTGAGTTCCTACTTGAGAACAAAGCACTCATTTCTGGCCATGATCTGCTTAATGGCATCACTTCCTCCTTCATGGTGTCACTTCCGGCCCTCAGCAGGCACCATGAATACTATTCGACCCGCTGTATGAAACGGGTTTGACACCCCTCCTGTAGACAATACCAAGCTACATGGGCCACCACTCCTACTCGGCATATGGCACCTTCCTACGTCCCTTATATATTGGAAGATGCAAAAGCCCTCTACGCGGATAGTCCACTCCCTCTGGTTTTATTTAACCGCTGACTTTGTTAGTGGCCATTGCCTATTCCAGAGCTCCTGTAATTTGTGTCTTGATGCTTTTCTCGTGTCTTGGAGATAAGCAGAGATGAGAGGGGAGAATGAAGCAAAAGGACGCCGGCATCAGCAACCAACTCTTATTTATTTATTTGAAAGAGCAGCGTCTTAAAACAATATGGCGATCAATAGTAATAATGGTAATTAAAAACAATAACAACCCAAAAACTGCCGGGGCAAGCTTTATTTATTTTAAATATTCCTAGGCTGCGTTTTGGTCCCACTTAAGAGAGTCAGTCTGGTCCTTTGCCTTCCTCTTTGGAAGTTTCCAGCCAAGGAAGTAACTAATGCTTCCAGTTCATATTTTAGCTTGTTCGCTAGATTGTGTGTTCTTAATCCATCAGCAAATTTGATTTCCCTTCTCTCGTCTAATTGCATGTCATAAACTTTGCTACCAGCTCAGTGATGCATAGGGTCACTTTATATATGTCTCAGTTAACTATTTCAGCTTGTTTTTTTTTTTTAACACACAGACACACATTGTAGGAAGTTGGGTGTTTTTTAAATGTGGTGGGGTTTTTTCAGGGGGGGGGAGTCAGTCCTTTAAATAAAATATGTTTGCTTCAAGCCTAAATGTTGTTTGGCCTTTATCCCAAACCATCGTCACTCATCAGATGAGTGCAATCCTATGTTGTTTCTTTTTTTTCTTTTCTTTTTAAAGTACGAGTTTAGCTGACTTAACATCTAACCACATTTGCTTTTTGAGGTTTCAGTTCTTTATTGAAATGGTCCTTTTAATGTCATCTTTAATTTAATCAGGTAATGTCATCGAAATAACATTTACTCTGTTACTGCAAATTCACTGCATTATTAACTAGTGTAACTAGACAAAAAAAAAAAGATGGCATAAACCCCCATGGAAATATGTACTTACAGTAAAATTGATACAGTTCATAGAAGCTCTGTATTTAATTTTCAGTTTCAAAGTGCCTCTCTCTCTCTCTCTCTCTCTCTCTCTCTCCTCTCTCAAATAATTTGCTACAACCAATGTCCAGCCTTGGTGTATGGTCCAGACCAGGCAGTGCACCTTGGTCACTGGGTCAGGGCTCTCCTCCTTGGGGTCACTGGTAGGCAGTCTCAAAAACCACGGCTCCCTAGTCCTGGGCACTTGGCCAGGGGCCCCTGGCTAACAGCTGGTCTCTCCAGAGAGTCTCGCTAATGCCCAGTCTCTGCTTCCCCAGGTAGGGAATGATGCCCCCTGGGGTGCCCTGCTCTCATCTACTCCCCAATTCACTGCCTTGGCCCCTTACTCCTTTTTCTCCCTCCTTCTCTCAGGCATCCTGCCCTCCTTCCTTCTGATTCCTTCAGAAAAGGCACTTGCTTTAGCAAATACAGCCTAGTACAAAAGGCCACATCTCAAACTTCCCCTAATGGCTGGCAGAACCTCCTCTATTATTATTATTATTATTGTTGTTGTTATACTGTACCTTGGTTAGTCACAGCCCACCTGATGGTGGCCGGCGTTTTCTAAATATCAAGTCCTATATTTAGAGGTATTTACGTAAAATATGTGCAGTTCCAAGTAGAGCTGCTTTTTTTGTGATAGTTTCATTTACACCTAAGGTGTGTGGGTGTATCAAATCAAATAAGTCTTTATTGGCATCACACAATAAAACATATATAGACATAAAAAGTTTCAGCTTGTTCTCACAATCCGTATTCCAGCCCCAGATCTCTAGAATATCAGCTCCCTAGTTTGAATGTTAATTTAACCTTGTATTCCTCTGCGCTTGTTAAAAATTAAATAAAGGCATTTTGCAACTGTGTGCGTTAATTCTTGATCTCTCCCAGTCAGAAAAAACCATGGTGCATCCAAGTTGGATTGTACCTTGATTGTAGACAGCAGTGGGAGGTGTTGGTGACGTAAATCCTTATATAAACTACACTCAAAGAACATGTGCGTGAGGATCTCAACTGGGTTATCATCTCATGGGCACGTTCTGTGCAGGTGTTTTTTTCCCAAGCTTTTTGGTATGGCGCCTAAAGCACCCACAACTATTTTCACTATTTTTTCACTATTGGCTGGTACGAGTATTTCACTATTTCACAATTTTCACTATTATTGTTAAGAATATATGAATTTTATCCAATTAATTAAATATGTGTAGTGGTTTGGGAGTCGGACTTAGACCTGGAAGATCCAGGTTCAAATCCCCGCTCAGCCACGAAGCTTCCTGGGTGACCTTGGGCCAGTCACTATCTCTCAGCCCCACCTACCTCACAGGGTTGTTGTGAGGACAAAAGGAGGGGAGGAAATATGTACGCCACTCTGAGCTCCTTGGAGGAAGGGCAGTATAAAAAATGCACTATAAAAATGCGGTATAAAAATGTGAAAATAAATAAAATAATAATAAAAACAATCGTCCTGAACCAAAGGCCTGAACCTTTCATTTTCAGAAGGAGCATGCATGTTTCAGGTCTGAGAAGAAACCCCTTCTCTGATGTGGGAGAAAAGGGGAGTATGCCTCCTTTAAAAAGATTGTGCTTTCCACCTGTAATTTTTTCTAAGCATTTATTTACTTTTGTGTTTTTTTCAAATCTGTATATTGCCTTTCTCCCCCCAAAAAAGAACCCAGATGGCTGACAACAAGAAAAGCAGCTACTAATACAAATTTAATAGCAATAAAATATTTGTAAATTAATCAGTCAATCAAAGCAAATTCAAAATCGTCCAAGTACTGTGCTTGTATGTATTGATAAGTATGGATAGATATACTCTACAGTCTGATTAATTGGAGAACCTTTTTTGTCGATCAGAAGTTGTTGTTATTAATCAGTTAATTTAACCACTCATTGGATTAAATATCAAATCTAAAACATTACCCAATGAATCAGTTTGCCACATCTCTCGGAATAGCTATGAAGAATAAACTGTTTCTTGCCGCTTGTGAAGGAAGTGCAATATTGAAGAATCCCTAATCTTGTTTTCTGTCTTTTCACTTAAGGGGGAAAATGTCATCGCACATGTGATGACCATCTAGTTTCCAACGACTCTGAGTAACGTATTAATAATGTCTTGAGTCAACTGGCTTTAGCCCAGTATGGGACCTTGGTATTTTTCAGAGTGCCAAGATCTGAGCTTATCAAGCTGCTGACGTTACTGCATGTCCCAGAGCCCGCTCAGCACACGCTGTCATAACCTGAAGTCTCGGCGCACTAAAGCACTCCTTGACATCCAGCGCTCAGCCCTTTAGAGGGGGATGATTGCTGTTTCCCCATGTGCCGTACTGGCAGACCTGCGCCAGCAGAAACGGCTGCTCTTCAAGGGGAGAATGGTCGGACAAAGAGCTGGCTTAAAAATGCTTCCAGTTTTGTGGCTGTTTGCAACACAGCATACTTCCTGCATCTGTTTTTAACACCCAACAGTCTAAATGAACGGAAACATTCCAAAGGGATTTAGAAGAAAAATTAGGCTCTCTCCCTTAACGTCTTAGCAGTCTTTGGCCCAGATGGGCTAAAGTCAATTGCAGAACTGGGGGGAGAGTGACAGAGACAATAAAAATGGACAGATGTGTGGGGAGAGGGAGATTTTGCTTCTTGGCATCCACCCCCCAAATCCTTGAAGGATTTTGCCTGTGAAATGCGCAGAACAGAAGTGGAATTTGCTGTAATTGCCTTGGGTCTAAATGTACCGTTTAAATTAAACAGTGAATGCCATCAAAACACATACTGACTTCCAGCATGTGCTGCGTTTTGTTTTCTGTTTCAACTGAGGTTCAGTTTAAATGTACTTTTACTCCATTGTTTGTGACACGTGCCCAGATCTTTGATACAGGGTACAGGCAGATATGCCCACTGATTTCAGTGGAGCTTTGCTTGCAATTACGTTTGTTCAGAACAAGGCACATATTTTCAGAATCACAGAATCATAGAGGGTCATCCTTGATTGTGTTCATTATTTTTAGTTAGACACTAGGACTGATGGAAAACTGGAAGTTCTCGTAGATCTAATAGCAACAACAAGGACTGAGTCATGCCCCCCAAAAATCCTGGAGGTGGGGCATGTGACCTTTTAATTTATTCTTAGGGTGCAATCCGATCCTACTTACGCCACTGTTGTAACCAGCGGTGCAGCGAAAACAGGAGGCCCCAGAATGGAAAGAGGATTCAAATCCCCTTTGAATTCCTCTTTTGGAGGGGATTTGAATCCCCTTTCTGTTCTGGGGCCTCCTGTTTTCATTGCGCCGCTGGTTACAACGGTGGCGTAAGTAGGATCGGATTGCGCCCTTAGGGTCTTTTCTGTGAGAGACAGCAAAGAATGATAAAAATAACAATAATAATATTGTTTGGGTCTCTGCACTTGATTCTCTCAGCTTTGGGATGAAACAGCTGTCACCGTTGTTAATGACATCAGATTTTGTGCATTAAAAGGGTTTCCATAAAGAACACGGCTGTGAAAAGCACGGCCACATCCCCTTTTGCGAAGCAATGAAAATCCAACGAAAGATAGCAGCACTTATTACAAAACCACCGACCGGAGCTTCTGTTGATGGAATCTCATAATGAGTAATTAAGCTACTTTGCAGAAGTCAAGGCTTGTCATGCTTGCATCTCCGGGGTCTTTCCATCCTCCTGCGGCTGCAGCTGGGAAGAGGCGAGTAAGGTGATACAGGAGAGGTAGACGCCGGGATTGTTCTTGGAATAGCACCGTTCTCCTGAAGCGCGAGGTTTTCCCTCTGAAGATGCAGCTTTAAAAATTAGCCTAGAGAAATAACCTTCTATCTGGTGTGAAAGGCACTTTCTGGCAATGGTAGCAGGAGCATCTCTTTGGATAAACTTGAGGAATGGCAAAGTGGTGCGTTTTGTGGTCCCCCTGCATGCTGTGTTTCCATTTCTCGAGGGGATAAAAATAAACAGGATTTTTCTAAGCCTGGAGCCGACAGAGCAAATGTGCCGCAAAAACATGTCTTTTAAATGTGGGTCTGCCCTGCCCACAATTGTACAGAAAACAAAGAGTGGGACTCCATTTTAGGGGCATAAGGGGGTGGGAAGCCTCTTCTCCATGGATCACCTCCAGGAATGCCCTCCTCCCAGACACTCACTCCTGTACCAGAAGCCAAACCAGCTACGGAAAAAGTGCTTGGAAAAGAGATTCTGGGGAGGTTGGCGGGGGGGGGGGATTCATTTTTCTCTCACCCATATGATTCTCTTATTCTTTAGATCAGACACCTTAGATCAGGTTTGTTGAAACCTGTCCTGCTGGTTTTATTTTGTTTCAGTGTGTGATTGGTGCAGACCCGGTTTCAACGAACAGGTCAGCCATTATCGTGTCTAGTTTAGCCTGGATCTAGCGCCATGTTGATGTTCAGAATTCTGGAGATTAACAGACATTCTTTACATTATGCCAAATGAAGTGATATAATTCTGAACCATCTCAGACTGCTGGAGGTGATAGAGTTTTTAGCACTCCTCTACATAGAAATGCCCCTACAGGTTGTAGAGCATAGGATCTCTCCCCTCATCCTTTTTGAATCTAGGTAGCAAGAGAAGGAGCAGCAATGGAGGCGTGTCCACGGGTAACAGGGGTAACAGCCCAACCTGCCAATCTGCCCCCCAGAGGTCTCCCTCAGGTGGTCTCATAGTCAAGCACAGAGACAAGTAAAAACAATTGAAAGTTTTCTTCATGGCTTGTTACAATGCAAAGAGATCTCGGATATCCGGGTTTAAAAGCCATGAACAAATGATAAAACACGTCAAATCAAGTTTTAGATTTGTTTTGACGTGTTTTTATCATTTTTACATGGCTTTTAAACCCGGATATCCAAGATCTCTTTACACAGAGGCAAGTGTTTATAAGAGGAGCACGATCAAAAATATATACTGCCCCTTCTGTGAACATTATAGAATTCTTCTGCCACAATCTCTCACTCATCAGTTAGCAGGCCTCTACATTATGAGAAGTAGTTTTATTTAAGGAACAGAAAGAAGGAAGCAAGGGGTGGCAAAGCCAGAAAGTCGGTCTGCACACATACTTGGGAGTAAACTCTTTTGAATTATAGGATTTACTTATGAGTAAAGTTGCATAGAATTGGGCTGTAGGGACTGACATGTGAGGATAGTCTTCTGAAGCTTATGCACTATATCTGTGTGTGTGTATGTGTGTGTGTGTGTGTGTGTGTGTGTGTGAGAGAGAGAGAGAGAGAGAGAGAGAGAGAGAGAGAGAGAGAGAAATCACTGCACCCTTATTCAGTTATTCTTACATGGGGAATAAAAATACATTTTTTGTGATGATAAGCTGCATAACAAATATTGAACCGTCTGGAATAATATTTTATATTATATAGAAATATAAAACCACCACTTTTCTGGATTGTGTCTTGTTTATTCTAGAGGAGGTAGGGGGGGAAGTACATGCATGAGGGTGTAATTTCTCCCCCCCCCCCCGTTTTATCCTAGGTATAATTTAGCGTATGAAGAAAGACAAAGGTTGGCCTTGGATTTCTTGGTGTGAATTACATATTATTGTCTAAGCATTTCATAAATCTATTCCCCCTAGAATTCCAATTAATTGAAAATTACTCTGAATTTTTTTGCTGTATATGCTGGTACAGCTTGTTTACTTTACTAAAAACTTAGCCTCTCTCAAAGTGCTTTATCATTCTCTTTAAGGCAGTAAAGATAGCAAAAGCAGTTATGAGGTGGTGCTTGGCTGGTTTGGGGTTTGTTGCCTTTTAATACCATTTTTTGTGAGTTAAGGTTGTTTCGTACTGATCCACAATAGCTACAATTAAATTAAATTCAAGTCATTAAATGCAATATGGAACTGCTGTTAAAAATTTCAGAACTGACAACGCAATCCTGCCTGTGGCGGCTGGACGAAATGAACGGCCACTGCACCCTAAGCAGGATGCGGGCCGCGACGGTGTGGCCTGGGCTCACCTCGGGGGAAGGCGACGTTCATCCCGTTCTGCTTGTGTAAGCGCCGCGGCTCAATGGGCCTCCTCAGATGCGCACCAGCTCTTTAGCTGGCACATGTCCGGGGAGGCCATGTAAGGCCGACCCGGCTTGGAAAGGGGCACTGGATATCAGCGCCAATATCCTCGCCCCCTCCCAGGCTGGGCAGCCAATAGCCCCCTCCCTCGCCACCCCTGCCTGCCCTCCCCACACCCCTGCCCAACTGGTGTAGGCCTTACCTGTGTCGTCCGGCATGGGTCTAGGATGGCGGCATAGTGAACGGTGCCAGTCTCCGTGCCAACACTGCTTACTCCGAAGGAGCCACAAACGTCCTCTATGGCACTCGCTTCGCCAGCCTAAAGTTATAGTGGATTGGGCTGTGAATCGGGTAAACAAGCCTAGACCATAAATCTGTTTGTCCCATCTTTACTAAATCAGATATTGTTAATCTTTCTCTGACAGATAATATTGCATCTGTTTTAGAGCTATTCTTACTGTATTAGGAAACATATTTCCCAGTTTGACCTACTGGTTAGCTTTTTAAGGTTGTAGTACTATGTTAATAGCAATGTCTCATCCTCCATGCTTGATCACCTTATGCCAGTGTTTCCCAAACCTTTTTGACCTGTGGCTTCCTTGACCATTGGCTGTGGCTCCCCATGACATGATGTTGATGCCTGCCAATTGGCATTGCACTGTTTTCCGAGGGGATTCCGTGGCACTCCGCAGCTCCCCTGGCTGGTATCCATGGCTCCCCTGGGTCGACCGGGGTGGACTGCCCCCCATTCCTATGCCACTACCAAACTCCTCAACCTTCAGCGGTTCTCCTCCGTTTCCCACCCACCAGCCTGCTCTCCTTTCTTGCAGCACTGTCTCTGTTCTCTCCTTGCACACCTATGCCATGCCTGGAAGGAAAGATGGGGCAGAATGTCACAGTAGCAGTGCTTGCTGATTGGCCATCACTTGCGGGAGGGACGAAGAGGAGGAACCCTGGCCACTCACCCACCCGCTTGCTGGCTCTGTAAAATGGCTCCTTTGTTTCAGATTGTGGTTTGAGTTGATTGTCAGATCTTGACAAGTTGACTATTGCCTTAAGCCGGGGACACACTGGCTGTATTGTGTAGAGTGACATCCGCGTGCAGCTGGAAAAACTTGGTGTCTTCTCTTTTACAAGCTCGCAACGCAACGCAGGAGAGCTGCGTTGCGATGCGAGCAAACTTAGAAAAAATGAAAAGTCTGAAAAGACTTGATTCTTGATTCTGATTGGCTACAAGAGAGCAGGGGTGGGGCAGGACGCCTTACCCTTTTCCGTGCAGCTTTCTTTGGTGTAACCAGGGTGCGTTGCGGCACGTTGACTACTCTTGCAACGCACCGGAACTCAACGCACCCGACGCAGGCATTATGTCCCAGGCCTTATACTTTCTGTTCCTGGCTGAGCTGAGATTTGAATGGGGGCCTGAACAGCTGGAGCTTATACTCCATACCAGCTTTCAGGAGGATAATTTATCGCATTCAGATTTTTTGTTGTCGCAAAAGGTCTGCATCACATCAGATATGGCTATATGGTCAAAAAGATGCCAGGAGTAACTGCTACTGTCAACCAGTCCCACGTGAAATAGATTCCTTCTATCTGTGCCACTCTGTAGGAATAGCTGTGCGCATTGATCTATGGATTTTTTCATTTGCTTCCAAATAGTCCTCCCCGCACGCCTACAAAATGCGAATGAGCAAACTTTGAATGGCTCCCAACTTTAGAGGCCTGATTTTGAGCAATTACCCTAGGAGAAAAGTACACTTCGTTTTGACTAAATAGATCTGTCAGGAGGAGTCAGGCTGCAGTATACCATTGCGGAGATACATGTGTGCGCTGGTAAACTGGACCCAGCCAATTAAACATCAAAATGTTGGCGGCATTCAGTTCACAGGAAGACTTATGTAAGTTCATTTTCATAGCGTGTGTGTCTACGTCTTTAGACTTTAACTGACAGATTCCCACAGTGAATAGACGAGGGAGTTATCAATTATATGGTTAGCTGTGCGCTGCAATTGTATGCTCTGTAGCTTTCTGACAGAAGCAGGCAGAAAAAGATAGAAGGAGTTTAATTCCCTGCTTCAGCAAGACTGTTAATATTTTAGACTAGGAGCCTGGAATCATTTTTTTTTTTAAGTCTGAAAAAGTGATCATTTTTAAGCCTGCCTGCTACGATTTCTTAAGAGGACGCCAAAAAAGCAATAACACATTTGCCCACAAATAGCAGATCCTGCCTTTTAAAGCGTACTTTGTCAAAGCATGGAACGCAACATTATGGGAAGACAGTGTTCTAAAGTGTAAACACAAACCTACAGTAGATGGCACTGGGATGGGTTTTTTTACAGTATAGACTGCGGGTTGCGGTCGGGGAGGGAGCCCGCCTCGGTTTGTGGACTCAGAGTCAGGTACAGGTGACCTGCAATGTACAAAGTAAGTCATCATGGACTGAATATTTATGGGATTAAAAGCCATGACAAAAGATTAAAAATGTAAGTAAGTAAGTGTTGTGCCAAGGGTGACACTCAATAGCAGGATCAGGGCCCAAGAAGATGTCAGTCTGGTTGTGTTGATGATTTCGTTGGTCATCTTCAGCCAGTGGGTGGAAACCAACAATTGGGTCACACCCCAACCTCAAGAACGTCACACCTGTTTTTTTCTTCCTTCCTGTTTTCTTTTAAGGGGAGAGTGAGAAACCGGGGGGGGGGGGGGGAATAAAAATAGCTTTAAAAAACTTGTTTTCAAGCGTTCAGGTTCTGGCTTTAGCGGATCTCCCAGGAGAGAACATGCCTCTTGTTGACCAAATTTGATGCATGAATGCTATGGTCAAGTGGATATGTTCTGTTAGTGCGCATCAGTCTGCATGAGCCAGGTGAGAGGCATCTGCATTGCTTTACTTAGGGTATACGTTACTCCTTGCCTTCAATGCAGTTATCCCAAGGTGCTCTTCTCTGTCAATTATGTATTTATACTGTATCTCTCTCTCCCCCCCCCCCCCCGGCACTTTCAAAGATATTATTAAACTTCTGGCTGCTAGCCCTTGTCCCTCTTTGCTATGCCTTGTTCCTTAGAGCTGAATGTTATCCGGAGGTATCTGTATGCAGATAGGAGTGAAGCAGAGAGACGTGCTCCCCGCTGAACCCAGAAAGATGTTTAGGGGTGGTCCCCGTCACTCTGTGAACGGGTTTAAATCTGCTGAGACATTTGGAAGGTTTTGGCATCCGTTCTGGGGGTTTAGCCGTAGCTGGCTTGACGCACTGAGTGAGCCACTATAAGGACACGCTATTTTTCCATGTCATGACACGAGCCAGTTCCTCTCAAATAAGTGAAACTAGAGGGAAGAAGGAACTGTCTAGCTTGATACCCTCTTTCTGACACATCAGGGCCCGCGGATAATAAGCATGGATTTACACCGAACAGCATACAAAATCTCTAATATATATTTTCGCCTGTGAGGTTTGTTTCCCTCAGCAAGAGAGGCTGAACTCTCAAAAACTGCTCAGTCAACTAAACACCCTCCTTTACCCAGCTGTGCACCATTTCATGGCAAATGTTTCTTTCCCCCAGCCGGTCTGCAGCACCCGCCCTGTCCCCTACACTGTCGCGTCCATCCCCCCCCCCCATTTATAATTTGTTATATAAATGCAAACTTTCTCCGTCCTTTTCGGATTGAAAAATGTAACATTTTGTCACCAAAAAAAAAAAAGTGCCGCGCGTTGAAAACGACACATTTCCCCAGCATTACATTTGATAATTTTACTGAGATAGCGGCGCTAACTCGCAGCAATGAGCGAGATGCAGACAAAGGGGAAATCGGCTTGTTTGCAGCTAAGCGCGGGGATAACAGCACGGAAACTTTTTTTTACTGTTTTGAAAAGCGGGGGGGGGGGAAGAGAGAAGAAGAAGAAGAAGGCCCTGAAAATTGCTTTTTATAATTAAAAAAGGAATCTCAGATGTTTTATATCTTGAATATTTACAATAAAACCTTCAAGTGCTTGTCAAGAGGGTAATGTGTCATTAGCAGGAGCTTCTGCGCCTCTTCTCCTCTCGGACATGACAGTGCGGCAGGATAAGAGAAGAGTAATTATCGTTCAGCAGGCTGCCAGGTGTGATAAATGAGTAATCAGCCCATAGGAGCCTCAGTCCTCAAAGGAGGACTATTACAGCGTTATCAGCTGCAGGCCTGGGTGTACCGTGCCCTCAAACCGAGACACAGACGGGGGCCTTTGCCGTTCATTTCGGCAAAACGCTGCCTAAGAGACCTTTGCTGTCTTTTAGGCTTGTGTTCCGGGCTCTTTGTGCTGCTGCCACAGGGGCCGGGTGTGTGTGTGTGTGTGTGTGTGTGTGTGTGTGTGTGTGTGTGTGTGTGTGTGTGTGTGTGTGTGTGTGTGTGTGTTGAGAGGCTGCAATTTTAGCCTATGCCTTTGGCTCGTATTTAATGTCTCTATGCTCTAAAGCCTACCTTGTGTGCTCTTAAACTTTAGAACGGGGTAGCAAAAGTCCATCGTCCCCTGGTCTGGGTTTTAGTTTAGCTTTTACTCTTGATTGTTATCCTGGAATGTATGTTTTTTTTCCCCTCCCCACTTTGCTATTCCTGTAGCTAAAAAGGCCACCACCCCAATTGAGCTACAATTATTATTTTTTAAATATAATTACCTTTTTAAATTACAGGCGGCAAGCACCCTCTTAGAAGAGGCAGCCCAAGGGGGTTGGACTGGATGACCTCTGGGGTTCCTTCCACCTAACATTTTATGGATCCCCCTTCATTCTTGCACAGAAGGAAGCCTTTTGTTACGAGATGCTGCTGTGACATATGCTTGCAACATCTAAGAATAAAGGGAATCTGCTTCCTCCTTCCCTTCCAAACTATCGATTTAGCCACATGTGAATATATGCAGGCTGTATTGACTAATGATTCTCTTTAAAACTCAATTGATTCATTGACTAATACGCGTTTAATTGTGTGGCAGCCCTGATATTATTCTTATATTATTATTACGTTTACTTTTGTGTTTTTTTTGTATGTTGTTGCTTTGTGTGTGTGTGTGTGTGTGTGTGTGTGTGTGTGTGTGTGTGTGAGAGAGAGAGAGAGAGAGAGAGAGAGAGAGAGAGAGAGTAAACTGTTTTGTGGTTGTAAGCCACCTTGAATGGCAGAAGACGGGCAAGGTATAAAATACAATAACTGTTGGTCTATTCCTGGGTACACTTATTTACACATTCTATTCAATGTTAGTACAATGAGTGGTAACACTGGTGGTTGTTCAGGTACATGGAAATGCATACCTGGGTACAGATGTAACATGTAAACAGCCCTTCTGTGAAGTGTGTGTGTGTGTGTGTAGGGGGAGAGACTTGCTCATAGTGTCCCAGTAATTAAAGTTCATGGCTTCACAGGGATGTGGGTTTTGTTTCTGTTAGAACTCTTCCCATCCCCTTCTCTTCATTCCTTCTTCCATATTTCTCTACCTGGAACAGCCTCTTGCTTTCCACCTCTCCCTTTGAATCCCTCAACTCAACATTGACTTCTTTACCAGGGATTCATCTGTTCTGAAGGGTTTTGTTGCCAGTTTGTCAGTTGTGCTCCCTTATTATATTAACCTTCTCTGCCTTATTGCATTATCCCCCTTCAGTATCATTGCTCTTGTACAGTTTGCATTATTTAGGGATATTTTTTTTTCATTAATCTCTCTAGCACCCAAGGTCTCATCCTGGCAGAGGATGACAGAGGGTAACAGGAGAGGAGGCCATTTAAACCGAGGCCTTGCCAACCCATCAGCCCATTTGTTTCTATCCGCTGGTTGAGTTGTTCAACCACAGTATTCAAGTAGGAGTTTCCTTTGACTTATCCCCATTTTAGCGGTTGTGCTTGGAAGCTCCAGGCAAGCCCAGTATGGATTGTGCTTAGAAGTGAATGGATTGCTCTGGTAGGGGAGACAACAGTTTTCAAAGAGGCTTCCAAAGTACACTAAGAAAGGGCATGGCAACGTCAACTGAAACCGGGTCACCACAGCTAGACATACCCAGATAGCATGTTCCAGTCAGTGCTTTGTTTTTTGCACAAGACCGTCAAATTTGTTGTTCCCAGGCCAATGGCGTAGCTAAGAGGGGGCAAGGGGCCCCTGGCCCCCGGGTGCCAGGCCTCTGGGGGCTGCCACAGGGGGTGTCATTTAATAATAATAAATTATTTATTGAATTTATATCCTACCTTTCTCCCCTATGGGGGGACCCATTGTATAAGAGTGTGTACTGTACTGTAAGGGTCGGGGGGGGGAGAAATGAAAGAAGGCTCTGAAAGAAGGCCCAATGCGTCAATACGGGTACTTTTACTTGTTTCGCACATGCGCAGACCGGTTTGGTCTCTGCGCATGCGCGAAACAAGTGAAAGTACCCATACTGACGCATTGGGCCTCCTTTCAGAAGGCCCTGGAGCGCCGGCCGGGCCGGACGCTCCGAGGCCGGCTCCCGGGCCGGCTTCGGAGCGTCCGAAGGGCGACGCACGTCACGGAGGTGACGCACGCGGTGGTGCGCGCGTCACCCCTTTGCGTGCGTCACCCCGTGGTGGCCCGCTTCCATCGCTTGACGGGAGCGACGCCATTGGGGGAGAGCCATAGGTCACCGCTAGAGCCCCTGGTGTCTCCAGGTAGGAAAGAACCTTGTCCAAAACTTTGAAGAGGGACTTCCAGTCTGGTCTGAGCTAGACGAGCCAATGGTCTGGCTGGATACCTTCCTCTGTTTCTGGCTGCACATCTCCTGCCCATGACAGTAAAGCAGTTCTGGAGGAAGAGGTTGGACAGGCTTGCCTCCTTGCAGATGTATGCAACACTATAGAACAGGGGTTCTGAACCCTTTCCCAGCCCAGTACCACCTCCAACGCCACTCTCCTGCAGTGTACCACTGGAAGTGTCTGGCAATGACGTCATTGCCAGTTACGTCCAGGTTTTCGGAGGCCAGAAAACACAGATAGGAGGCTCTGGGTGGGTGGGAGGGCCCTTCTCAGCATTCTTGAGAGGTTCGGCCAAAGGCAGGAGCATCTCGAGAGTAAAAATGCACTGCTAAAAGCACTGCGTCGGAGCGGGATTCCGGTGGTCCGAGTACCACCAGCAGTCGGCCGAAGTACCACTGGTGGTACTAATACCACTGGTTGAGAACCCCTGCTATAGACGTTTCAGAATCCCTGTTTGGGCGAGGAAATTCATGCACACCATAGGACCCTTGGAACATCCTTGGAACTCAAGTCTCCCCTGATACAGCGCCTTGCACGTTTAATCCATGCCTCATAAACCAGGGGTTCTCAACCACTTTGGGAAAGGGTTGAGAACCCCTTTCATACACAGTCATGATAAAACCTAATAGGTGAGGAATTAGATCCCCAAAGACTGCCCACACTGGGTAGCTTGGCGCCCAGGCCCCCGGCCCCCCCCCCTTAACGACGCCTCTGCTATCGTCTGTGCTGCAGCCTCACCTTGATTCAGTTGTTTACTATGGCCGGAAACAGTTATATATCAAACTGTAGTAAGCTCTTTGATTAAAATTAATCAAACCCTAATTCATGCAATCAGTTCAACATTGATTCCCCGCAGTTTCCATTCAATGCTGCCAACACCAATTTTAGAAGGGATTATATTTGAAATCAGTGTTATAATTCTTAGGTAGGGGTGTGTGTGTGTGTGTGTGTGTGTGTGTGTGTGTGTGTGTGTGTGTGTGTGTGTTCCTTTTAATAAGGATCCTGTTTTTCCTTTGATCTATTTGAAGCTAGTTGCTCTTAAAGATATAAGTTAAGCCATAGCTTTCAAGCAAAGGTGTTTCTAAGAATTTTTTTTTAACATGCATTTTTTTTTTATCAAGATGATATATTTTCACCGGAACCCTGACAATAGTTGCCAAAAATTACAACTCCACCATGGACCTACTTATCTGACACATGCAAAACGAATATTGTCTTGTTATCAGTGAGATCAGGTTCTCCCCCCTCCCCAAAAAATGCAAAAAAAAAAAAGCTTTTGTGAACAGATAACCTTGTAGGCATGAACTCTCAAACCGGACTAAAAAGGGGTGCCTCTATGAAATAATCTGTGCATAAGTGCAAACAGGTCAGGCTGTAATAGACAGCGGGGGGGTGGAATCAAAAGGGGGAAAAACTCATTTCATCACAGTTAATGGCAAGGAAAAGAAGGCAAGGAAGGACTTTCTTTGGAGCGGAGCTGTTGCGGCAAAAGACCGGGGCCTCGGTGTGTCATGCACCATTTGCTGTTGCACAGGCGTTCCTTTCAAGAGCTGTGAAGCCATTATTGTAATGCGAAAAAGTGGAAAGAAATACTCCCTCCTGGTCACTGGAAGGGCAAATGAGAGGTGCCGAGGGTTTTTTTTTTTTTTCCTTTCCTCCCCCCCCCCCTTTTCTTTTCCTTTCTGTGCTGTTTGTTCAGGGCGGTTTGTACATTCCCTATGGTAAAAATCCACCGGGATACGGGAAAGATCACGGTGCCCTTATAAACAAGCCCTTCTTGGCACGGTGTTTACCTTCTTTGGTGACTTTGTCGCTTGCGAAGGAAGGACGGGAGGCCGAGGACTCGGATCAGCTCCTCCGCTCCCTTTTGAAAGTCTTTTGGAAATGGGGGCCTTCAGAATCAGCTGCTCTAAACTTTTTTTTTGGGGGGGGCGGGCTGAGCAGTTTCTGGTTCTGCATTAAATGAAAGCCCCAGAAGAGTTCTGGGGTTTGACGATGGTGGTGGTGGTGATTTCCTGATTGTGAGGGATGCATCTAACCTGTGTGTGTGTGTGTGTGTGTGTGTGAGAGAGAGAGAGAGAGAGAGAGAGAGAGAGAGAATCGTTTATTCAGCGACATAATGGAAAAGTTGCCTTTGAACATGGCTAATTTGCAAACCCAAGTGCTTTGTAAATTATGGAAACCCAGTTATTACTTGGAGGCTGAATAAAAATGGGTCAGCTAATGTGATAGATGAAAAAGGGTGCCCCAAATGTTGTTTAAACCATGTACACTCTCTGCCTTTCCAAGACCCCTCCCCGCTCTCGCTCTCTCTTACACACACACACACACACACACACACACACGCACGCACGCACGCACGCACCCCTCCCTTCAAAGGAGCTTGTTCCTCTATATTTATGGGCCAAGCAAGATGGTGTCAGCAGCTCTGCCTGCAGCTGAGTCTCCGGACTGCTAAAGTGTGAAGAGCAGGAGTGACATTCCCCTCTTTAATAAATCACGATAAAAATGTTTATGAACCCTGCAATTTACTGTCTTTTAAATGCAAATGGAAAGGGGGGCATCATTGCACGTGTAAAGGAGACCTACCGTCGCCTAAAGGGATGGTAAAAATATTGCTGGAGGGGGGAATATATATATATTTTTAAAAGCATGAGAAGAAGTGGTGTGATCTTAAATGGTTTCTTTTTGAGACATAATTTCTTACTTGCGTTTCTCTGACAGCTGTGTCTGTTTATTATCCAGTGCTCAGGATGGCGGCAGAAGGGTGTTGAGGAGGCCATGAAGGGTTCCCCCAGCTTTCTGAAAGTCGCATCTTCATTTCTTTGATGCATTTTACTAGGTTTGTGAACTACCCTTGTTGAAAAGCGGTATATAAATATCCTTAATAATGACGATAACTATCAGGGAGTTCTGAAGGCTCTGAGCGCAACAGGGAATAGCCATCTCAGTTAAAAAGAATGTATATTGATTATGTTGCTTGCAAACGAGGGCTTCTGAAGCGCCCGTTTTCTCGTTGACAGTTTGGGAAATTTGCCAACGGGGAGCATACGAAACTTCCCTTACACGAAGTCAGAGGGTTTGTTGGTTTGTCTAGCTTAGTATTTTAGACATTGACTGGCAGCCGATTTCCAGGGTCTCGGATAGGAATCTTCCTCTGCCCTACCTGGAGAGTCAGGGGATTGAACCTGGGACCTTCTGCCTGCAAATAGGTGCTCAACCACGTTACTGTGGCCCTCCCTCACCACGCAGATATGGGGGCTCTCTCAGGAGGGGCCAGTGCTCCCTCCTACTCATCCAGGGCTGGCTCCATGACAGTGCCCTCTTAGACCCCCTTCTACCTGGGTGCCCCCCTCCCGGCACACGAACAGAGCTCCGCTTGACGTGGAAGACTGGCAAGCAAATGCTGGTCTCTGCCATCCTATAGCGCAGTGCTTTGCAGTTGCTTTCCTTGGTGCCTTGGGGGCAGTTGTTTGAAGAAGAGAGTATGGAGCTCCATCGCCGCCACCCCCAGATGGACAAATCGGGACTTTCACAAATCGGAGCTTTTCCTAGTGCCCTCCTGATGAAGCTTGAGACTCCAGGAGAAAACTTCCATTTGAAGATGGAAGGGTACATTACCTAAGGGTACATTACCTTTTCCAATGATTAATGAAACGTTAATAGATTTTTTTTTTAAAAAAACCTCCTTTAGAGTATCACCTTTACTGTATCATTGGAATGCCTTGCAGTCCCAAAAAATATTTATAGCTATGCGTAGACTCACCTGTGCTGTTGGGTGCGTCAGAGGGGAAGGGTAGCAAGTGATGAGCGTGAGCAAATGCTATTCACACGTGTTCCAATGTACTTACTGCCAGCAGGGAACTGCAAATTCAAGTTGCAATGGGGCTTGTAATTGCATTACATGGAATAGTCAGTGTATATATATATATATATATATAGTCAGTCAATATAACCAACATGTGTGTATTCATTAATTTCAGTTTGATTACAAGACATACAGTATGCATTGTATGGATTCAGTAGTGTGCGTACATGAGCGTGCCTTCAGCAGCTCTGTGTTGAAATTGAGGTGGTTGTGTGCTGTGAAACAGCCGTATTTCCTGTGTTGACTCTGATCTGATCACGTGTGTCTCATTCTGTGACCTCCACAGCACAATGCCTCTATCAGGTCAGAATGTCACCCTGTCCAAGCCTGTCGTGGAAATACAATTTGACGCCAAGTACACAACTGTGGAGGCACAGTTTCCCTTTTAAACACTTATAGGATGCACATAAAATAAGTCAGAGAACGTTGTCGTGTTGTGGTGGTTGGATTCTGTTTTTTTTTTTTTTTTACACCCTTGGGGATTACTGTAGCTGTTGGATTTATTTTTAACTAAGGTTTGCGCCCTTATGCTCGGAGGTTGTAATAAATCACTTGTATGATAAATTACAATATATTACACAAAACAAAACAAAAAGCAAAACGACAGGGAAAAAAAGGAAATGTCAAGTGGAACAAACAGCAGAAGTTGTGGTGTAATAGAGCAAAGAGAGTAGTTTGTGACTTTGAGGCAATTTACGCAATCAAGATTTGGTAAGGTTTTGTGTGTGGGGGGGGAGAAATTTGAGAGAAATTTGTTGCCTGAGATAATAGACCCTTTCTGTGCAATCAAGGGTTTTTCGGAATTCAAAGCATGCGGGAGGAAAATCAAAACACATACACTAAGGAAACCAGTTAAGATGAAATATTTTATATAATTACAAATAATTATATAGAATAACCTTGTGCTCCTTCAAATGACTCCTCCCTGTTTCTCTTGAATACAAATAGATTACTCCCAGGAGCTCAGGTTCTGAAAGGGAAACACCAAATCCATTCTCTTAACTGACTCTCAGAGCAAGTTCAGATGTGCTGAGGATGATGGACGGACAAGAAGAGCAATTGACTTGCATCTTCTGTTTCCATGTGTCTTTGTGCGCACATTTTTTAAACAATTTCTGTACCGCTATGAGTGCTGCCACATCACCCACCTGTCTTGCTGAGTTCCTATACACAGATATATGTGTGGTGTGGCATCTGTCCAGGCAGAAACGACACCCAACCACAACAGCGATACACAAACTGGGCCTTGGAAGGGAATGCTAGGGGGGGGGGGGGGTTGCAGTCACTTCGCAATGAGACATGCAGTGAGGGTGATCTCAGAAAAGGCCCAGAACATGTTGTGCTCTTCCACAATTGCACAAATGTGTGTGTGTGTGTGTGTGTGTGTGTGTGTGTGTGTGTGTGTGTGTGTGTGTGTGTGTGTGTGTGTGTGTGTGTGTGGAAATAATGCTTTACCAGATAGAGGCGAACAGGAAATGTTGGGCACATCTTGCACCTCTTGATTTTGTAATGTGCATACTGGGCCAGTGTGTGTCAAAGTTTAGACATATAGGTCCCAAGGCACATATAGTAACTAACTGAATAAATGTGTTTGTGGCATCGATACGAAGATACCAATACAAAACGAAGCTGAAGAATAGGACTCCTGTAGGTACATGATATATAGCAGGAGTGGCCAGTGATGTAGACTTGAGTCTATTGACTAGGATTTGAGTCGGACTTGACTCGGCGATTGTGAAAGACTCGACTTGAGACTTGGAGCCTTTTATGACAAGTCGAATTTTATTCAGGTTTAAACCCATTTTCCCCATTTATTTATGTATTTTAAAAAATTATATCCCGCCTTTTCCTATGCCAAAGGCAGATGCCCAAGGCGGCTAACAACAGATTAAAATACATAATTTAAAATACATAAAATACATAACAATACTTAAACAAATTTAAAAAACAATAAATCCACTGGGGGGGGGGCAACAGTATGGAGCAGAGAAGCAGCATGGCAGAGCATCTTGAGATACAGGAGGCAGACCACAACCCATCACCCAAACGCTAGACGAAACAAAAATGTTTTGAAACAAAAACGTCATGAGGGAGGGGGTGGTTCTCAGATCCCCTGGCAGGGAGTTCCACAGTTGTGGCGCCACAGCAGAGAAGGCTCGCCCACGTGTTGCCACTCCCCTAACTTGCGATAGAGGTGGTACACGCAGGAGAGCCCCCTCAGATGACCTAAGAGAGCGGGCCGGAATGTATGGGAGAAGGCGGTCCCTCAGATTTCCTGGGCCCAAACCGTGAAGGGCTTTAAAGGGCCCTTGAATTGAATTCCGGGCCCGGAAACGAATGGGCAGCCAGTGCAGCCGCTGAAGCAGCGACTCAACAGAGTCAAACCACCTAGCTCCTGTGACCACCCGGGCCGCCGCATTCTGCACTAATTGCAGCTTCCGAACCGTCTTCAAGGGCAGCCCCACATAGAGCGCATTACAGTAATCCAGTCTTGAAGTCACTAAGGCGTGGACCACCGTGGTCAGGTCCGATCGACTCAAGTATGGCCGCAGTTGGCGCACCAGCCGAAGCTGGGCAAACGCACCCCTGGCCACAGCCGCCACCTGGCTTTCCAGGGAGAGCTGTGAATCCAGAAGCACTCCCAAGCTGCGCACCCGTTCCTGCAGGGGGAGTGCAACCCCATTCAGAACAGGCAGATGACTCAGTACCTGCATCAAAGCTTTCCTGACCAGTAGGTCTTTTCTGGATTCAATCTCAACCTATTAGCCCTCATCCAGACCCCAACCGCCTCCAGACAGCGCTCCAGGACTTCCATAGCCTCCCTGGAGCGAGATGGCAAGGAGAGATAGAGCTGGGTGTCATCAGCATATTGGTGACACCCAACTCCAAATCCCCGGATGATCTACCGCAACGGCTTCATGTAGATGTTAAAAAGCATGGGAGACAGAATAGAACCCTGTGGCACCCCACACTGTAAAGGGCAGGACGCCGAACAGGTGTCTCCCAGCATCACCATCTGGGACCTGTCAGCCAAGTAGGATCGGAACCACTGCAACGCAGTGCCCCCTAGTCCCAACTCAGCCAGCCGACCCAGAAGGATACCATGGTCGATGGTATCGAAAGCCGCCGAGAGGTCCAAAAGGACCAGCAGGGATGCACTCCCCCTATCCAGTCCTCTGCGAAGATCATCCAATATTCAATAGATCATCCATTCAATACATCACCCATTCAATAGATAGGGACTTGCAACTCGCAACCAAAGACTCGAGACCTGGGGGCAAAGACTTGGGACTTGACTCAGGATTTGACTCGAGTCAGAGTCTTGATCCACATCCCTGGGGGTGGCCAAACTGCGGCTTCTGAGCGACATGCAGCTCTTTGACATATATTGTGCGGCTCTCGGAAATATGTTGGCTGAGCTCCTTTTTGTATCACAATTAATATAAAAGGTAAATAAGACATTTTAAAGCTTTATAATTATTTACCAGGTATAAACCGAGAGACCACTGGATTAAAACATAAGGTTAATGTTCATGGTGAGTAAATATATTTAAGAATTTAAATGATTCTTAAATATTGTGTCTCTCAAATATCTGAAGTTTATCATATGTGGCTCTTACATTAAGCAAGTTTGACCACCCCGATATATAGATTTGTTTGGCCCCGTGGTCATGACAAACACCATGATCAGAAGAAGAGGATATCAAAATCTATACCATCATTGATCATTAAACAATTAACCATATGAGCAGGCAAAAAAGAAAAAATCTTCACACTGCTGTGAAGGTAAACCACCTTTTCATTTGAACGTTCTTGGTTTGACAAAAAAAACACAGTGGTGAGAAGAGCTGTTCTTGATACTGTGCTTATTTCCTTGTAAATAGGGCAACTGAATATCTCAATCCTATACACACTTAGCTGGGAGTAAAGGCAGTGGGATTTGCCTCTGAGTAGACATTCCTAGGCTTCCACTGAAAGTTGTCTCCACCGAGAGAAAACCTTACATTGATTTCTTTGTTTATAAGGACATTTTTCTGCCACCTTCTCCCCACCAGGGGATTCGCGGCGGCTCAGAAATTAATAATAAAACAAAGAGAACTAATTAGCACAACATAATTAAAACAGAGCACAGCAGCCAACCTAAACAAAACAGTAAGCTAGACCCAATTTGAGTCAAATGCCTGATGGAACAGGAGTGTTTTCTCACGCCTGTGGAAAACAGGCAGGATGGAGGCCATGTGGACATCCGCTGGCAGAGAGTTCCACAAGGTGAGCCCTGCAACAGGTAAGTCTCTACTATGTATCACTGCCAAATGTGCTTCTGTGAACAATGGCACAGGTAGGAGAGCCTCTCCAGAGGATCTCAGGGGATGGGCAGATTCATATGGGAAGGAGAAGATCTTCAACTATTGGGTCCTGACCCATAAAGGGCTTTAAAGGTAATAACCAAGACCTTCAATGGTGCCTGGAAATGAATTGGCAGCCAGTACAGATGATACCAGGGATGTGGATCAAGTCTCTGACTCCAAGTCTCGAGTCAAGTTCCAAGTTTCGAGTCAAGTTCCAAGTCTCAAGTCAAGTCCCAAGTCTTTGGTTGCGAGTTGCAAGTCCCTATCTATTTAAACCTTAATAAAATTCAACTTGTCGTAAATGGTTCCAAGTTTCGAGTCGAGTCTTTCGAGTCTTTTACAATTGCCCAGTCAAGTCCGAGTCAAGTCATTGATGCGACTTGAGTCTGAATCAATAGACTCAAGTCTACATCACTGGATGATACACAATGGGTGTGGCATGGTTTGGTTGAACAGCACATCTTATTACAACCATTATGACGGAGCCGTAAAAAGACTTTCCTGATAGGAACCGTTATCAGATGTTAAGTAGCTCTCAAAGTCATGATTAAGTTTAATCATGGAGCACCAAGGGATTGATTTTACTTTTGGGGGAGGAACGATAGATCGATCTGTGTCCCGTTTCAAATGTTGTCCAATGAGACCAGAACACGTACGGGGGGGGGGGGAGGATGGCATGGTGTGATCCCAATCCCCGCATGGTTGCAGATCACATTTCTGTACAGTGCAAGTGCTTAAGGTTAAAACTAAAGTTTTATCCTTGAATCCTTGGGAATACATTATGAAACTATGGACTGTCTTCATGGTTTGAAACAGTGGCATCGCTAGGGTGTGCGGACCGCCCCTGGTGACACCCTCGGAAGGGGTGACGCCACTAGTGGCCAAAATTGTAAAAACTTTGTATTTATGAATAATACCATCATATCATTCGATGTGTAACATCATGCAGAATGCCACAAAAAACCATTTTGAATTATCTGTATTCTATCAAATATAATAGAATAGCTAGAAAAATAAAACACAACTGCCTTATGTAACAAAAAGTGGATTTCCTTCACTCGAAACAGACCAATGGAGACTGATTGTTCTGAGAGCCAAGTTGGTTACTGATTTGTTGGGTGACCTGTACTGTTCTATATTAACATAAAGTTAATGGGGGTAACACCATGAGTTACCAGAATGGGTGACACCAACCCTGGTGACACCACTGGTTTGAAAACCTATGTGCGCACATCGACAGGCTCCACCATGTTGGGTCACCTTGCCCACTGTCCTTAATTATAAGTGCAGCATTTATCCATGCAGACAGATGGATATCCATGGATTTATCCATGCACCACCACCAGATGGTGGTGGGTCGGGGCTACAGAGTGAGTGGAGTCCATGCACATGGGGCTTCCCAGTGCATGGATTTCCCAGTGTATGGCTATCTGTAACCCTGGACACTCTTCACAGCTAAAGAACATCTAAGTAGACATCCTGTAAGTTGTCATTTGATGCTATATTCATTAAGTGATTAACATTCATGTATAAATCCTTGAGATGGGAACAAGACCCCAGGAAGTGGTCTACCTGTTTCGTAAATATAAAGAGTTCCTCTTCCGGGTAGAGTTTTCTGCCTCCTTTTTTCTACTTGAGCCTTGAATTTCTTAACCTACCTGTAGCATATTGTAATATATACTGTCATATATCAATTACAGGTTGAGTATTCCTTATCCGGACTGCTTGGGACGGGAAGTTGTCTGGATTTTGGATTTGTCTGGATTTCAGAATGTTTGCATAAATATAATGAGATAACTTGGGGGTGGGACCCAAGTCTAAACACAAAATTCATTTATGTCTCATATTGTACACATAGTCTGAAGGTAATTTTATACAATATGTTTAATAATTGTGTGCTCCAGCATGCCTTGCACTATGCCAGCCAGATGCTGGAAAAAGGTTTTTTTTTTTTAAGTCATAGCCCACCAAGTGTCTGGATTTCAGAATAGTCTGGATTTTGGATGTCCGGATAAGGGGTAATCAACACTATCCTACTGTACTATCCTCTCCCATATAAGCAAAATGAGGGGGGGGGGGAGTACTCGCTTCAGCTTCTGGTACATAAAATAACATATCATCTACGTTCTTATTCTAGTATCTCAAAGTGTTCACTTCTTTATCTTTTTAGCCAATATTAAGTACAGTGTTACTGAGATCTGTCTGTTTCTATTTTTAACTCCAGATAGTGATGAATAGGCTGTAAAACAATACCCTAATCATAATGTCTTTTTCAAAGGGTGTTTTTCAAATATCATTTTAAAATGAATAAATAATGTCTAGCAGCAAATGATGCTGTGGCTTCTCTCTCCATGACTTTATACGCCTTCAACAGAACTTCCTGGTCCCCAAGTCTATTAAACAGACCCTCAATTTCAGTGTTAAAGAAAAGGAAAGGGAATTACAAGAACGTAGGCTGGATATGGTGAGCTGCTCACCATGGTGAGCTGCAGAGGCTTACTGGTTAAGACACTGAACTGCAAACTGGGAGGTAGGCAGGACAGCAGTTCGGGAACTGAGTGCCGCGTGAAAACTACAGGGTTTTGTAGAGTCCTAAAAACTACAGGGTTGGGAGCTTTTCGGGTCTCTCTGGGAAGGGAGGTCCACAACAGTGGAGCCACCACTGAGAAGGCCCTGTCTCTGACGGTCTCTGCCAATGGCAGGCCCAGAGAGCAAGTCTTCTGATGCACGTCTCAGAGGCTGGGCAAGCTGAAGTGGAAGGAGATGGTCCTTCACTTGGTCTTGGATTAAGGGCTTTAAAGACCAAGGTCAGTTCCTTGACTTGAGCAAAATTGTAGCCAGCGTAGATGGTGCAAAATGGATAGCATGTGATTGGAAGCTTCTGAACCATTTTCAAGGGCAACCTCATGGACAGTGCATTACAGTAGCCTAACCTCGATGCGATCAGTGGCCGGGTCTGACTTTTCCAGGTAGGGCTGCAGCTTGTAAAAGCCACCACCATTTTCTCAAAAGGTGGAATGAATTTGAAAGCACAATAGGAAGAGACGGGCCAGTTCCCACGTGGCAATGTGGGCTCCAGGAGTACTGCCAAGCTGCTTGGAGTGTCTCTGTCTTTATGGGGTCTGTCCACACAATAGTTGGCAAATGTGTGGAGTTGTGGGTTCTGCTTCTCCTCTTCTCATCAGATTGTTTCCCCCTCTTGCAAAGACACACATCTCCATGCCTGCTGCAGTAGCTTTAAGCCGTAGGGCCAAGATTGAAATTAACTCCTTCAACTTCGAGAATTAAAAGTGTATCACGAGCGCGAGTCCTTTCAAAGCAAGTCAATACACTTTCTGGCCCTTCAGTGACTATATAACATTGATGGATCTCGGTCCACTGGGAAAATGTTTAGCGAGTCTTGCTGTGGCTGGTTCAGGTAGAAGAGGTGAATGTTTGCAACTTTTCCTTCTCCGCAGATTGCATTATTATTATTTTTTTCTTCCTGCATATAAATTTAGTCCCATGTGAGAAAATGCAACTCTTCCAAGTGTACTGTGAGGTCGTCAAGGAGACCATGCGCACATTTACATAGTCTCATAACAATAAACATTTCTTATTCTCTCCCCCCCCCCTCCTATTTTTTACCCATTCATGTTCATAATTGGGCTGACTCCTTGGCGAACTTAAAATAAACACATTGCAGGCATGTATTAATCTGTGTGTGTGTGGGGGGGGGGATATAAGTTGTTTTTTTCTACACATAGCTAAAAAACATGTGGGACTTATCCGAAGCAAAGCAATTGTGAGCTCATTTGTTATTTCAACAACCAGATTCCTTATGATTTGTTTCCTGTAATAGATATGCAACTGTTTGCAGGTTGCCTGTAGTTTTGTGTGTGTGTGTGTGTGTGTGTGTGTGTGTGTGTGTGTGTGTGTGTGTGTGTGTGTGTGTGTGTGTGTGTGTGTGTGTGTGTGTGAGTGAATTCCCATCTGGCATTTTGGACGTATACAGCCACCCCCATTCTCTTTTGCCAGATGTTAGATGATTGTCAGGTCAGTCGTTGTCTTGTGGGGTCTGGGGTTACCTTTGGGAAGGGGGGGGTCAAATGACCAGTTCGTTTGCTTGACTTACTTCCTGGAGTTCTTAGTTGACTAGATAGAAGCTTTGATTTGGTAAATATAAGCATATTGAATGAATTGCAGAGCTGTGCTCATCTTGAAAGGGTTTTATTATAATAATAATAATAATTATATTATTATTTTTATTTTATTATAATAATATAATAATTATAATAATAATAATTTATATACTGCCTTTCTTTGTCATTGGATTTCTCCTCTGACTTTAATCCAAGTCAGTTTACATGGGCAGGCTTTTCTACCCCCCCCCCCCGTAGGTATTTTTAATGCATGCAACAGATCGCATGCAAAAGAGGCTGGGAGCGCATGGCGGGGCTGCTTTAAATCCCCCAGACCCGCCCTGCAGTTGCAGCGCCCAATTGGGGTGCCTGGAGAAGGTCTCGCGAGGCCTGCAGAGGCCTTGGAGACAAACCCGTGATCCCTCGCAAGTGTGGGGGGGATCAGAATAATATTCTATTCGCATTGAACCCTTTCCATTCTCCAGATGTTTCCCTGCACAGATGTTTCCCTTTTCCATTCTGCAGATGTTTCCTCTCTGACTGCACAGCACACACCTTCCGAGCTTGCTTGACAGAGACTCCTCCCTCTCCCAGAGGGCTAACACTGGTTATCTTAGCTTGTCGGCAATTTCCGGTTGTCTTGAACTGCTCTCGTCTTAGCGTTTCTTCAGGAAGGCAGCAGCTCAACCACTTGACCACACCTCCTGCTCTCACCAAGAAAAATGTATTTATTTCTCCCACAATACCTGGAGAGGAAGAAAAGCTTCATCTGGTCAGAGTACCGCCATCCCTTCTTGCCTCTAGCACATTTGAATGTGTCGCATATCACTGGTCTGTTCAATGGTGTCAGAAATCTCATATTTTCCACTGGCTTGCGAAACCTATGGCCCACGGTGGCCTGCCATATCTCAGTCTCTTACCTGTCATCCCTGACATGATGTACTTCAGCAGTGCTGATTTAAGGTGTGAACAGCCACCCATTAAAGCCTGAAGATTGCTCTGAGGATTAACATTTTTAGGCAGCCTTGAGGGCTGAGAGAGAGAGAGAGAGAGAGAGAGAGAGAGAGAGAGAGAGAGAGAGATGAGTGCAGGCAAGAGCTTGCAAAACAAAGCACAACACAATTAGAGAGAGAGAAACTCCAAATGGGAATGTTCAACTTGCAAGTGTCACACCATCGCAAACAACCTTGCAACCTGATGCTTGGGAAGTTGTCTAGCGATTCCTGTTTTACTACTTCCTCTCGATGAATCTGCGATGAATGGAGAAGAGCAGCTGTGCAAAGGAAAATAACCACTTGCGAAGCTGCCTCCTGCGGTCATTAAATAGTCGTGAGAGTCCAGGGCTTGTGGGCCATAACTGCTTGGCCATGGCAAATTCTTCCCGAAGGGAACATAGCATTCCACCCACCCTTCATGCAAGCCAGGAGGGGGAAAAATGTTCTGGGGCTCAAATGACATCAGCATGTAGGCCAGAATTCACTGCTACTTCATTAGTGTACCTTGAATCCAGAACTTGGGCCTGTTTATAAATTAGTTGAGTCTCTCCAACGATTTGCATTTATACTTGTATATCTAGTTTTTCCCTCTGCTTTGGTGCCTTTTGAGAGAGAGAGAGAGAGAATTCTTGTAATTCTCAAAATATGGGATGATTCTTTCTGAAAATGCAATGGGAAGAGACAGACTAGTTCTCACATGCATATATCTCTCTCGGTTTCTCCCCCTCAGCTGCTCAGCACATAACAACTAACAGCTGTGGCTCAGTCTCCACATGCAACAGAATGAGGTGCCAGAGTCCCGAGGTGGTAGCCCTGTCTTTTCCCTTTCAGGCTGCCAGCGGGGAATGCCAATTTTGGATGCTTCTCCATATCTAAACTGCCCTGCAAGTATCACAGCAGGGATCAAGGTTCCAGCTACGCTAATTTTGTACTGGCAGGGACTTTTGACTAAAGAGGCTTTGAAAAGTGTGATTTCCCACCTGTAGTCTGAAGTGGGACGCAATTCATTCTACCATTCCATCACTCTGCACATGGCAAGGCCAAAACTGAGCATGGTATCTTCCGGTTTCTGAAAATCACAGTGCCTGAGGTACTATGAAGGCTCCATGTGTGGTGCTTCCAGCGATGTGGATCAAGTCTCTGACTCCAAGTCTCACGTCAAGTCCCAAGTCTTTTTGGTTGCCCTATCTAATGGGGGAAACGAGTTTAAACCTGAACAACATTCAACTTGTCATAAAAGGCTCCAAGTCTCGAGTCGAGTCTTTCGAGTCTTGTACAATCGCTGAGTCAAGTCCGAGTCGAGTCATTGACACGACTTGAGTCTGAGTCGAGTCCGAGTCAATAGACTCAAGTATACATCAATTTCTTGACACTACATCAGTGTCAATTTCTAGATTGTAAGCATTTCAGGGCAGAGACTTGTCCTCTCTTCTGTTGCAAAGAACCATGCACACTAACAGCACCATATAAATAATTAGCTATAATATATTAACACTGGCAAAGACCCTTCCACAGTCTGTAACAATGGAGCATACAGAGAGTTGGACAGTTGGGTGCGAGAATTACGGTGTTGGGGTGTTGTGATTATGTCCCTACTTTCATGTATAAAACTTTGGAGGTATGTCACAGGTGATGCCCAGATACTCCTTGTTGTTTAGCCCATCTGTAAATATGTGCTTACTGTGGCCTTAATTAATTAGCCTGCCTCTAAATCAATTTTAAACGTTATCAATATGCATTATTATTCCATCCTTTTTGGGTGCATGTGGAGAAATGACATTTATTGACATCTGCGCATATAAATCTAATTGACATTTATTGGCACTGACCAATAAAAATCTAATTCTGAAAAGCCTAGATAGAGCTGCCGGGTTACTAGGGGGATAAAACCTTAATTGGCACTACTGAAATTTTTGCTGAATGTCTCCCTCCCTTCAACATTTGGGACTTCTCAGCTGCGAGGCTCTTTGGCGTACGACCTCCTGGTCCCTGTGGCGGTGTACCAGAAGATGCCCCTCCTTGTCTGGCGATGTGCCAACCTCTGCTCCGCCCACTTCTTGAACTGGCAAATGAAAAGGGGGGCAGAGCGTGGAGATGATGAGAGTGATGGACTAGATTAGGGTTTCTCAACCTTCTTTGCTCCCATGGCCCTATTCTGAACCTCAATTACCTCTCCCCCCCCCCCCGGCACTGTTGGAAATGAGTCCTTCCCTGTCTTGGGGTATTGCTGCTACTCCCAACTCTACTTCTTGGATTCGGTGCTGGGGCTGACGGGATAATGATCCTTCTGACAAATTCATCCGAAGAGGATTGGGCTCTCATTTGGGAATGTAGTTTTAAATTGTAGCAGAAGCGCTACAATTGAGCTATGGTCCTTCCCCAAAAGGGAGGTGGTGGGAAGAGGTGGTGGTCCTCTCCCCATCACCCGCGTACCAGAACACAGACGAGCTTTCCGATAATATAAATGATGTTAAGGCCATGAATAAAAGGAAAAATAAAATAAAATTGCTGTAAAACAGAGTAGAAGTGCTGCTTTAAAAGAAAATGTGTTGTGTTGCTTTTTTTTTTATCCATACTGTGCTGGGGAATCTTGGAGGAATGTAATTTGGCCTCTCCACTTGTAGGCATTTATGACTTTAAATCTGCTTCTTCACTGAGATTTTACATATTAAATATTTCCTGTTAAAGCTTTCAAGAATCTCAATTATTAATTCCATTGAGGATTTATAGGTCTTTTGCCGATCCCTTAAGTATAAAGCTTCTTGGCTCTTCAAATGCTGTTTTCTTCCCTTTACACTTAGAAAAGAAAAAGAAAACAGAATCTATACTTGAAAGTTTTAGAAGTTGGTGAGTTTAAAATAAATATTTCTCTTGTCGTTTGGGCACTGTTTGTCCAGTGGTGAGTTAGGGTTGTACCCAGCCAAAGGTGGGTCAGACCAGTCGCAACATGGCTATTTACTTGTCTTTTGTTTTAGGGAACCTCTCACCGCCAAGCCTCCTATGGTTGATTTAGAGCTTTTGCACCTTTTCCAGCTCTAAAATACCGTCCCTGAAGTGTGACAGCCAGATCTGTCCACAGTATTCCAAATGTGGCCGCATCATAGATTTGTATTATAACATTAACAGGTTTACGGCGCAATCCTGCGCAAGTATGCGCAGCCAGCCTAAATGGCCGACCGTTGCATCCTGTGTGCATTGTGGCTTGCACCGGTGTGGTCCGGGCTCACCTCGGGGGAAGGGGATGTTCGTCCCCTTCCCCCAGTGTCATGGGCCTCCTCAGATGCATGCCAGATCTGAAGCTGGCACGCTTTTGGGGAGACCATGTAAGGCCAGCCCGGGCTGTGATGAGGCATAGGATATTGGCACAACCCAGTGCCAGTATCCCTGCCCCATCCCAGCCTGGGCCGGCCAATGCCCCCCTCCCTCACCCCTGTCTGCTCTCCCCATGCCCCCTGCACCAACCAGCGCAACACTCGCCAGGGTCAGCCAGAACGGGTCCAGGTAGGTGGCAGAGTAAACAGTGCCGGCCTCCCCTTACTCCAAGGGTGCCGAAAACGTGCTTTCTGGCATGTTTACATACCCTAGACTGGCGGGGCACTTGCTCTGCCAACCTCTAAGGCAGGATCAGGCTGTTATTCTGTATCCCTTTCCTAATGGCCCCCTACTGTGGAATATTTCTTCTTCTTCCCAGACACTGCAGACAGAATGGATGTTTTCATTGCACTATCCACCACGACCCCAAGAGCTCTGTTCTGGTTTGTCACCAGCGCAGCTCTGTGGTGTAGAGATGTGGATGGGATTGCAGGGCCATGGAAGGGAGCTGGGAGAAGGGAGCTTGCAGGCGAGGTGGGTGGTGCAACAACAGCTGCTGTCTGTCTGTCCGGGAGACAGGAGCAGCTACTGCTTTGCAGACTCTTTGCAGTCGGGAGGAGCAGAAGCAGGAGCAGGTCGTCTCCGCTAAAGTCTAACTCTAACCACTACCCCACCCTGCCCCTCCCTAGTTTCCTGCTGTGATTATGGGTAGAAAGTACTTCCTTTTCACAAAACCAGTAGATACTTTGGGCTGTAGAATTGCCCTCCCTTTCCCCGTGAAATAGCATCTCTCGCAAGGGTGATCTTCGTAAGTGGGCTGACCCGTTTGGAGATCAGCGTTAACCAGGAGCTCATGAATAAGTAATGGAGCCTAATTTTACCTTATTGCAGCTATCATTTAAAAAAAATGCCTGTCTGGCAGGGCACTGTAATGATTTTGTATTACTTAGGAAAACTTTTACAGTCCTCTTTTCTCCCCTCGCACCCCCCCCGTTCAATTATTTCATTACTACTTAATTAGATTTGCTCTTTTTCAGTGTTTGTAGAGCTTCTAAAAACCAATCAGACAAATATCGTGACTCCTTACAAAATTGTATTCCTATGAGACTGCCAACACTTTCGATACTTTTTTTATGCCCCCCCCCTTCTTCAAATGCTCTCAACATGTTATGCTTTGGCATGCATAGAAAAACCCATTAGCCGTGACAGGTTAAGACGCCTCTGCAGGCTTCACCACAAAGGAATTGAACTCATGCCAACTGTTTCTCCATACTATGCTCCATGCCATAGAGCAGAAGGCGGCAGCCAAATCTATAACCCTCCTCTTAGGTTTCCCGACCTGGGGAGAGTGGACAGTTTTCAGTACTCTAGATAATGGCTGTGGTCTCAGTTCATTAAAAAAAATGGGCAACGTTCAGCTGATCTTGTACCTATGTTGCAAATGTAATTGTTCAGGGGTTAGAGAGTACTGGGTAGCTCTGTACGCTAGTTAAATTAAAGTGCATTGATCACAGAAGCTCTACAATCAATATGCCCCAACTTTCTGCTTTCTAAAGCTCTGAGGGGCCCAAGGTATGTGCTAACTAGTACTGATTCACCAGCCATCGTAATATGTGCTCCTAATTTTTCATAGAATGTTAAAGTTTGAAGGGACCTTAAAGGTCATCTAGTCCAACCCCGAATTGGACTCAGTGCCTGCTCAGTGCAGGCAATTGCAGGAACATTCCTGGCAGCTGGATGCAGAGGATGCAACCTCTGCTTGAAAACCTCCAATAAAAGAGAGCCCGCAACAACGTGAGGCGAACTGTCCCAGCGCCAGACAGCTTCCTCAGTCTTTTGACCAATGCTTTAGTTCAGTGTTTCCCAAACCTTTTCGACCTGCAGCTCCACTCCCTTGACCATTGCCGACCATTGGCCGCAGCTCCCCATTACATGATGTTGATGCCTGCCAATTGACATTGCACCGTTTTCCACAAGGATTACGTGGTGCTCCGCGGTTCCCCTGGCTGGTTTCCGCGGCTCCCCTGGGAGCCACGCCTCCCAGTTTGGGAACCACTTTAGTTAGTTAATTCTGGTGCTTCCATTTTTTCTGTTGGGCTGTTTGAAATGGCTAACAATAATCTCATTAAAATATACAGCTAAAACAACTGTCTAAGAGTAACGGCATTACATTGATTCATTCAGGGATTTATTTCCCATCTTTCCTGTAAACTACAGCCCAAGGTGGCTGTTGATTATTAAGCATTTTGTAGATGAAATGTAGATTATAATATAGATTTTTAGGATATAATTAATCCAAAAAGACAGACAAGGCTGTACTCTCTAACCAAAGGGTAGTACGTCATCAGTTTGTATTTATCACTGAAGAAACAGCACCCCAAAATCCATTGGTTAAGTGTTTCACAGTCCATAACATAAAACAATTCTGTTTATTCAGGCTAAATACTGTGTCAATAAAATAAGTAAAGATAAAAGTCTCTTTCCTTTGCGCACGTTTCACCCTCAATCAAGAAGTTCCAGCTACACGGATTGAGGGTGAAATGTACGTAAAGAAAAGAGACATTTATCTTTACTTATTTTATTGACACAGTATTTAGCCCAAATAAACGGAATTGTTTTAAGCACTCCAAAAGTCTGCTGAAATAAGGTATGTCACAGCTTGCCGATCAGCCTGCAATTGTGGGCCCATTTGGACCTCCCTTGGAAAGGCATTCCAGATTCTGGGCACCACCACAGAAAGTACCCTGTCTCCTGTGCCCATCTGCCATGCTTCTAACGGACAGGTGTACTCGCAGCAGGACCTCAGAGATGGATCTCAAAGTTCAGATGGGTTCATATGGGAGGAAGCTATTCTGGAGAGACGGATGGTAGGCCATTTTAGGTTTTAAAGGTGATACAGCACCTTGAATTGAGCCTGGGAACGAGCGAAGAATTCATTATGGTTCTGGGTAGCTCTGATCATATAAAAGCCAGCTTCTGCTAAAAAAGACGCAAGTTATTTCCATTGCGGAATATGCGAGAGATGTCCCTTTTTTTTCCTCCTTGTGCTTGTGTTTCCCAAATAACAAAGAAAAACTAATTAACATGAAACGGCAAATGAATTGCCATCACCGTCTGTCTGCTGATGCTGAAGACTCTTTAATATTCTCCTCTGCTCCCCTCCACCACAATAAATTCTGATTAGATATTGAAACATCCAGTTGAAAAATACCTTTCCTTTTAGTCTTGCATTAGTTATATTTTGACACGTCATGTGATCTTCTGCCACCCCAGACTTTTCAGCAGTGAAATAAGGAGAGGAGTTTAAGTTCTGATATCTCTTGTACTGTCCAAAAAATGTTGACAGATGTGCCTCGTCCATTGGGCTTCTGCCTTTTAAAGAAAGCGATATTTTAATTATCTGTCCTACAAATATAATTAACGACCTTCTCAACTCTAATTCCAACATCCTTGCATTACTAAAAATCCAGTTAATTTTAATTCCATTTTTCAACTGTAATAGCACTATGTAACCTGCCATAAAGGGATTATTTAGTAGCATTAAAATTATACTGCTTATATTAGCTTCCTGGCTGTGGGCCCTGCTTTATTTAGGATGGGCAAGGCAAGCAAGAATTCATTAGTGTCCGAAGGTTTTCTAGTTAAACCTGTGCCAAGTTGCAAGGGACCATTCAGGGCTTCTCTTTCCAGAGCAATAACCCCCTTACTCTCCCAGCTAAATATAAGAGGAGCATCACAACTTCCACCACAAGTCTCTCACATGAACCTCTTCAGGCTCATGTTGCTCTGCATTCCCAGGAAGGAATTCCTTTATGAGAAAAGGCTACAGTGTTTGGGGCTCTTCAGTCTAGAAAAAAGGTGCCTGAGGGGGGACATGATTGAGACGTATAAAATTATGCATGGGATGGAGAAGGTGGATAGAGGGAAGTTCTTTTCCCTCTCACACAACACCAGAACCAGGGGACATGCACTAAGATTGAGTGGAGGGAGTTAGAACAGACAAAAGAAAATATGTTTTCACCCAGCGTGTAATTAATCTGTGGAACTCCTTGCCACATGATGTGGTGATGGCACCTGGCCTGGATGCCTTTAAAAGTGGATTGGACAGAGTCATGGAGGAAACGTCCATCACAAGTTACAAGCCATAAGCAACCTCCTGGTTTTAGAAGTAAGTTTTCTCTGTATGCCAGGTGCAAGGGAGTGGCATCAGGATCCTGTTGTCTTGTGTGCTCCCTGAGGCATCTTGTGGGGCCACTGTGAGATACAGGAAACTGGGCTAGATGGGCCTTTGACCTGATTCAGCAGGGCTCTTCTTGATGTGCAAAGTGGGAGTGCAAATGTGCCCTTTTTCAAGGATTACAGCAACTTCTATGATCATGAATTTAGGACCAGGGGTCCTAAAAATTAACAGAAAATATTGGAAGCCGCAGAGTCCAGTGGGTACATGTGAATTTTGTCTGTCTGGAGTCATGGTCCTCAAAAGAAAGCAGGACAACTTGCTTTACAATAGCTGGGGTTTACAGAACACCCTCTTGTATTCTGAATTCAGCAGTGTGCAGGGCTAGCTCCACCTGCTGCGAGTTCAGAGCCTGGCAGTGGTGCAGTCCTCAGCAATCAATCCAAGTTTCTGGCAGCTCAGAGAGCTTTGAATTGTTCTCTCTCTCTCTCTCTCTCTCTCTCTCTCTCTCTCTCTCTCTCTCTCTCTCTCTCACACACACACACACACACACACACACACACACACACACACACACACACACACACACACACACACTTGCAAGAAGCTCCGTAACCTGTGCAGAACCTTGGAAAGGAGCCCATCTGAAATGGAAATCGCGGAGAAGCCTGTGCAGCGTGACTGGCGGTAAATCAAAGTGGCTCCAGACTTTGCTGCACAGAGGTGTAAATGCTCTGCAAGCATCGGCTGATGCTTGCTCAGTGCCTGCCACTGCGCTGCTGGTGATGTACAGTGGCTAACAGCGCGATCCTTTTTGGTTGGCCACGGTATCCTGAGCACCGGCACAGCCCAGGAACACCTTGGGAGAAGGGGATGTTTGTCCCCTTCTCCGAATGTAGGGCTGCCTGGGGCCTATGGGCCTCCTCAGATGTACGCCAGCTCTAAAGCTGACGTACATTTGAGGTGGCGAGGTAAGGCTGAACCGGGCTGGGAAAGGGCCAGGGATATCGGCAGAGTGCTCCTCCAATATCCCCGCCCTCTCCCAGCCCGGTTTGGCTTATGGCCCCCTCCCTCGCCACCCAACCTACCCTCCTCCCACCCCTACACTGACCGGTACAGGACTTATCTCCACCGGTGGGTGCCAGGTCCGGAGGCCGGCGGAGTAAGGACTGCCTCCGTGCTTCCAACACTTACATATTTCAGTATTTTTTGACTATGAGAAATAAAGTCAGGGATGGATTTGGAACAACTTTCACTTAATCTGTGCTTGGTTTATGAGGAGATCATGAAGTAACAGTGCAACGTTATGCCTGTCTACACAGAGGTAAGTCCCACTGAATTAAATGGGACTTCCTTCCAGGTAATTGTGCATAGGATTGCTTAAACAAAACTTTTGTGCTACATGTTATTAAATATGTTATATAATTTTTTTAAAATAAGGTACTTGTTTGCCCTCTTTTAAATAAGCTACCGATTTGCACTCTTTCAAATGTTTTCTTAATTAAAGCACTGTAAATGATGAAAAAGGCGCTGTGCCCTTGCAGTGAGTTGGTGCCAGCTGCACAGATTCTGCTCCTTCCCAAAGATGCTAGTTTTGTGCAGTTCATGAAGCCCATTTTGAAGCCCGTTTTGACTCGGCGGAGCTGTCTAAACGTTTACAAGGTGTGAAATGTTTCTCACAACATCTTTGTGGAGAAATATCTTTGAAGATAAAAGCCGCTACCGTTAAAGAGCTTTGTAAGAAGAAACACTGCATAAAATACTCAAGCCGGTCTTTTGCACCCTGAGCAATGCTGTGCCCCCCTTGCTGAATCTTCCACTAAAGATGCAAAAAAGACCCCACATCTCTCAGCATGCCTTTTATTCTGGCGTCCCTGTGTATGGTATTTTAATCATTCCTATGTTGGTCTTCGATCCCACTTCTAGAAGTCCTCTTCTGCATGCTGCCATCTTTGAATGTTCTCACCCAACATGGTTCAATGCCAGCTGTTGTTCATGTTGGGGGTATTATACCCATCAGAAATACTTCCCAGGGCTGTTGCAAAACTCCTTTCCTCCTGCTTGGCGAACTGGTTAAAGTAAAGGTAAAGGTCTCCCCTGCTCGAAAGCCAGTCGTGTCTGACCCTAGGGCTCATCTGCGTTTCTAAGCCAGCGCTGTCCGAAGACGCTTCAGTGGTCATGTGAACGGCTAATGGAACGCTGCTACCTTCCCACCGCAGTGGTACCTACGGTATGTATCTACTAGCAATGTCTTGCTTATGAACTGCTAGGTTGGCAGCAGCTGGGACATGCATTTTTTCATTCTGCACCCCTTTCTCTTCACTTTCTCTTTGCAATATGGGACCATGGAGATCGGGAGCTGGAAGAATTTCTGGCACATTTGAATGGTCAACATCCGGATGTTGTAAAAATCTTTGTAGCAATGGGACTTAGTTATAAAAATGGTGGTATGCCTTTAAGGAACCTGACAAAGGCAGCAGTTAATCTTTCAACTGTTACCAACTTGTGCTAAGAAGAACTAGAACAGGCAGGAAGTTGCTGCAAGGTGTCTTATCACCGGGCAGAAGAGTCTGGCTCAGTCGAGAGAGCTGCCGCCTTGCAAAGTCCAAAGACCAGTGAACTTGATAAGTTCGAGACACACCATCAACAAAAAGCTGTGAAAGCCTCCAGGAGGAGAGATAAGAGCTTCCAGCTGCATCGGTCAAGTGTGGGAGGTGCCAGCCAGCAGAATTGTCAGACTGTAAAAAGGATACCATCTGGAAAGTAGCCGTTCATGAAAGACTGGACATTTATATATATTGTAAAAAAAAACCAAGGGGGGTTAGGACAGCCTGCCCATGTACACCGCCTTGGATTAAAGTCGGAGGAGAAATCCAATGACCAAGAAAGGCGGTATATAAATACTGTATATTATTATTATTATTATTATTATTATTATTATTATTATTATTATTATGCTCCTCATGGTTTAGGAGCGAAATGTTAGGACAACCCCTTGTTCTCTTGTTAACCAGAACAACCTGGAAAATGCTTTCTTTCATTAACTCAAAGTTCCTTCCTCGTTTGAATTTGGAAGGTATAGAGATATTAAAACATAAAAAATCATTAAACAAAAGAGAGGAAGCATTGCGAATGCACACCAGTTGGCTTCCAATAATTAGTCAAACGCATACGATGACCTATAGAATAAGAAAGGACACTTAGCAAATATAGCAAACCCTAACTGTCATCCAAGCCTAACTGTCATCCAAGCCTAACTGTCATCCACGCCTAACTGTCATTCACGCCTAACTGTCACCTGAGCAACCGCACTCAAGTGAGGACACTGCTGCTCTGAAGATGCCGGGAATAGCCCCAGGCGAAACGTCAGATAAAGATTTACATTGCTTTAATCTTTTAAATAAACGGCCTGAAAACCCAGATGTTTTGGGTTTTAACTCAATGATATGTGCCGACCAACCGTGATAATTTAACATTGTATACAATGGGAGCACAACTGTTTGTGTTCTCTCTGGGCTTCCAGAATCCAGACAACTTCCCGTCCCAAGCAGTCCGGATAAGGGATACTCAACCTGTAATGTGCATATATATTTATAGAATATAACCCACCAGCAAATATTTCCAAAGCCTTTCAGATGAAAGCTCCCGCCAAATGTTGCTGTGTGTGCAGTCCTTCTCTTCAGTCCAGTTAAAAACTTGCCTTCAATTCCAAGGCCGCTTCTGTTGGAGCTACCGGAGCCCGGTTCCATTTTGTTTTTTGCTTTTTTATAAAGAAAACAGTAACAGCACATAAAAGTAGCAAAAGCTACTGAGAAAATCCATTTTTGATGTAATATAACAATAAGACTCTAGGAATAAACTGTATTTTAATGCTCTTTATTCTAAACTTTAAAACAGAATATAGTTTACAGAATAAAAGATATATAATATGAACCTAGTCAAGATGATTATTTCCTCTATATAGATTCCTTCTTCTAAAAGCTACTGAGAAAGTAATGACTCTTAATGCTTTCTTTTTTCCTAAACTTTTTATTTTATAACATTTTATCTGTATATAAAATATACAGAATAATATATAATTAGTCAAAATGATTTTTTTCTATTGCCGCATCCTCTGTACAGAATGCCTTCCTCAAGAAGGACCAGCGAGATTTCATCCCTGTCACAAGAAAGAAGGGGGGGGGGAAGAGAGAATGAATGAAAACATATCAACACCACATGTTTTAGAAGCTGTATATAACAATATTGCCACTGTTCACTTCTACGCATCTTTCACATTGTATCCACCCTTCTCCAAAGGAGCTCCAGTTGGCATATACTGGTATCAGATCATCCCAGTCAATCCTCACTCCAGTTTAACCTGAAGTCTGTTAGGCCAAAAAGGAGTTCCAGTGTCACCCTGTGGGTTTCACGGCAATAATGAGTGCAATAATCACTCTTGTCCACTATGATACACTAGCATTTTCAACGGTCAAGAGATGAGCCATCCAGATATTTTATAGACGTTTACAAATGCAAAGTTCTGGTTAAATCACGTTGATTGCATTTCTTACGTTCTTAAATAGCATGTTATCCAGCACCTAGAATTCATTCTGCATGTGATTAATAAACTTAATTGTATTGTCTTATGTAGCAGGCAAGAATGCCAAAGCTGCAAAGCATCAGTATGAGAATGATGATGATTGTTACACACGCCACAATAAGTTTCTTATATATTTTCTTTTGTCCCTCTATGGGCTTCTGAGATGGTTCCTCTGAAATTGAAAAGAAAAACAATGTTTTTTGAACGGCACCAATGGAAATATTTAGATTGGGGCCACTGGTCCTTTGGGACCTTAGCCCAGCAGTAGTTCCATCTGTTTCAATGGGGCATACAGAAAGAAAATGGCTGTCCTAAATTATCCTGCATATTTGGGGGATTTGGCATTAATCTTGGAGCCACATCAAGGATCAGCAGACATGGCCTGTGTCTGGGGCTCACCGTTTCAGATTGCAGGTGGAGGATGAAAGTTACTCCATATAAAAAACTCCCCATCCATACAAAACTTGGACAGCAGGGAGGGGATTCCAGAGTAGCTTTTGCTTGCTACTTTGCATGTGCAGGAAGATTTTTTTTAAAAAAAAACACACACACGCACAGACATTTGTATTTGTAGAACCAAACGCGCAACCCATCACCAGCAGTCTGAAATGGTCAATCCCAGAAGATGTGCACCATGTGATTTCCCAATGGTGGAGGAGGCGCCCCACCCCTGAGCCCGGGAAAGGGAAGGAGTCTGGCCGTGAGGAGAGCGGGAGAAGGCGACAGGAACCCGTTAGATTGCCCAGGGAGGGTGACCCAAGCAACCCCAGTCACCCTCCTCCCAGAAAGATTGGGGCCTCGGCACAGACACCCTGCCGCTGTCCAGCTGGGGGAGCCTTTTGGAGTGGGGCAAAGACTGCCTATGGACTTCAAGCCCTCAGCCAAGGCTTGAACCCCCAGCTGGCCATCCATCCCCGGCCCCAGGGGGGGGGGCTGCCAGCTTACCTGGACTCAAGAAGCTCTGGCGGGGGATATAATTTGGCAGAGGGCGATGATCCCTCCCCCATCCCTGGCATTGCCTTCCCACCCAGATCCACACACACCGCCCCTCCACAAACTGGTAAGGATTTACCCTGCCCAGCATGGATGTGGGGCGGGTAGCCTGGTGCCAGCTTCAGCGCCAGTGGGGCCTACTCGCCAAGAGTAAAAAACAAGCCTTACGGCATGTTTATGACACCCAGCGCCAACAGAGCCTTTGCTCCGTCAGCACTCCTTTGCGCTGAATTGCGCCCTTACTTACCATCCTGATGCTCCCTTGGTTTTTCCTCATCCTGTGCCTGCGTCATGGTGGCCTGGACTGAAAAGTCACAGAAATATTTCTTTTAAAACATTTATATGCTGCCTTTCTCCTTACAGTAAGGAGCCAAGATGGCTCCCAATCAGTCACAATTAAAATGAACAGACGCTTGGTAGTCCAATCTAGTTTCATCTTTGTGAAGCGACTCAGGAAGCCCATTACCCCTCCCCCCCGCACCCACTAGCAACAGAGGAGGGCCCAGGTGCAGCAACCTCCTCCCTGCTCGTGACCCTTGCCGGACTCCTGGCTTGGACGGTAGCCACCCCTCCTTCGGCCTCCCTGGGCTGAGGGGCTATGGCAGAGGCGCAGGGGAACCTGGCATCAGCTATACACAGTATTCTTTAACTCCTTGGAATGCAACATTTGCTACTTACTATTTTCATCCACAGCAAGAAGGCTTCTGTGGATTTCCTCATCGGTGACTGAAAATGGAGCAAAATAATAATAATTGAACACTTTGAAAACCTGGTGAGATCGTAGGGCATATTATACAACAAAAACAGCCTTTGGGGTGCTATGAACTGAGAAATCATGCACCACTTTACTACTTTTTAAACGCTGCAGAATAACATGCGAGCATGCACTCTCTCACACATACTGTACAGCACATGGGATAGCACCATGTGCAAGAACCTCCCACATAGCTTAGGGCACTTGAGAAGGGGGTCTTAGATAAGACAATCGCAAAGCTCTTGTTAATGTGGACAATTGCTCGGGGACCTGTGTATCACCCTGCCCAGGGAAACGGCGCAGAGCACCAGGCGACCTCCCGCCAAGGAAGACTGGGCCTCGGTCTGGACACTCCCACACCCTCGAGCTAGGGGCACCTCTTGGCGTGAGGCAAAGCCTGACTGTGGGCTACAGGCATGCCATCAGCCTCGATCGCCCAAACCCGCTATTGTACCCCGGCACCACAGGGGGCTAGGCTCAAAGGACCAGCAGTAGCATCCAACCAGCCAATAGGATCTTCGGCTGACACCACAGCTGCAACAAGACAAAGGCAAAGCTCTTGTCAATGTGGACTATTGCTGGAGGACCTGTGCTGTAACACGGCCCCATGAGTGTCAAACTAATAGCAAGATTAAAGCAGCTAGAAACTGCTAGAGCAGCTAGAAACTACAAAGCATAAGCCAGACCCAAGGGCACCCGAGGTCCACCACCTGAGAAATTCAGGTGGGGGCGGCCCCCTCTCAGCGTGGGGTCCGCCATGGATGTGACAATGTCACAAAAGTTTCTATCCTCTTCTCTTGTTTAAAAGAAACGTATAAAGAGACATACCTTCAGCAACAAATACTGAAGAAATACCCAAAACAATGAACATCAACAGCTCCATCATGCTGCCAGCTCTGTTCAGCATCCTGGAATAAGCTCCAGTCGCATTTCTGGTGACATGACCATGTAGGTCACTGTGACATCACTAAGGCTTTCAGACCGGAAAAGGGCCAATCAGAGGAGAGCAGAAGGCTGGGCTGGCTTGATCTCTGCACTGCTTTCCTGCTGGAAATGGTTTCTCTGAAGCAGCACATGGCCCTTCTGGGGTCAAATAGCTGCTCAGAGAGGTGGTTTTAAATCTCTATGCTTTTGAGTGACACCTTATTGATACAAGTTGGTTCAATGTGCTTTGGAGGCATAAGAGCATCAGAAGAGCCCTGCTGGATCAGGCCAAAGGCATATAGCCTCTGAACCTGTAGGTAGTACATCAGCCACCGTGATTAGTAGCCAATGATATACGTGTCCTCCACGCATCTGTCTCGTCGCCTTTTAAAGCCATCTATACTGGTGACCATCATGACATGTTCTGGCAACATATTTCACAGGTTAATTATGCGTCACATGAAGAAGTCCTCTTTTTTGTTTGTCTGTCCGGAATCTCCCTCCAGTCATTTTCGTTGGATGACATCTCCCCCCCCCCCGGTTTTACTGTCGTGAGAAAAGAAGGTCTTCTCTCACCCCCTTTCTCCACCCAGTGCATAATTCTGTAAGCCTAGGGTTGCAATCCTACACACACGTACCTGAAAGCAATTCCCACGGAACCCAATGGGGCTTACTTCTGAGTAGACATACCCAGGATTCCATGGTCAGTCATGTGTCCCCTTGGCTACCTTTTTTCTAACATAAAAAGCCCCAAATGTTCAGTCTCTCAGGCTATTTTATTTATTTATTTAAAGAATTTTTAACCCGCCTTTCTCCCGATAAGGGCAGTCAAGGCGGCTTACAATTAAAGCATGTTAAAATACATAATAAAATAGAATACAATAAAAACAATTAAAACAGGTTATTTATTTAAAGAACGTACTAACATACCCTTAAGGCATGCGTAATCCACATGTGTTGCGCCCAGCGGCGTCCGCGTTCATCTGGTGTGTCTGACCTCCAGCCGGAACGCACAGGAGCGCCAGAAGGTGCCGGAAGACATGTTCCAATTCACGCTGCTGTAGACCCATGCTTTTTCTGAATTGTGCCGTTTTCAGCCAATCAAGAGCTTGTATTTGGAACTTTGGGGGCGGGACGCAGAGCAAACGCGGTAGCCAATCGGAATTGAGTCAGACGAGTCTCGATTCTGATTGGCTAAAGGTGAGAGGGGCGGGGCAGAACATCTTCCCTTCTCTGTGCGGCTTTCGTTGGTGTGCCTGGGGTCGTAGCAACAACGTTCCGGCACGTCGGCCGCATTGGATGAGACACACGTGAGACGAACGCGGATGTGCTTGGTGTGTCACAGCCTTTAGTGTTGTAGTGAAGATCGAGACATAGAGGGGAAGAACTATGCCTTAAGCTCCTTGGCAGGGTGAATATGTAATAAAACAATGAATTTTATGGGCTGCTAAGTGGGGGAGTTGAGAGGCAAGTAGAGTCGTGTTGGGATCTAAGAAGACAAAGTCACTCTGTGGCTTTGAGTAGCTTCTGCTAAGGGTCTCCTAGTTTGATTCCTGGGATAGCCCGGCAGCGTTCAGTACTGTGAGCTCTGCCCACAAGAGCAGTGGTGAAAGATGGCCTGAATCCACATACTGGAGTGGCCAGATTCATTTTGCAGTGGAGCTGAACTTGCTTTGAATGCCTGACCTTTTGCCTCTTGAACACAGACCTTTATTGATGCGATTTCCCTAAGCAAGCGCAACAGGTCTGGCCCTCTCTCTGCCAATCAATCTCTCTCATTTTGCAAAGGAGCGGAGTGAGCCGCCACCGAGATTGATTTACATGTCGTATCGGCCCGTTTGAATTGGCCGGCCTGATCCCCACTCGCATGGTGAAAATAATAATGTCTCCAATTACTTACTCAATAAACTGTGGGTTTGTCTGTTATTAGTGATCATTAGTGTTATAATACAGCATGAAAATCCCGAGCAAATTAACCACATATGCAGGCCGCCGAGTGCATCTGTAGTTAATCATACACATACTGTTTTAAGTGGGCAGAGGATTTTGCAAGAATCGTCCAGGAAGAATTTGTGGGAGGGGAGGAAGATACTGTTGGTTTTTGTTTCCCTCCTCCTCCTCCTCCCTCGCTCTTAATCTGGCTCTCCCAAATGAATGTTTATCTGAGACACTGTCAATTGCTGAAAGCACAAAAAAGAATTATAGCTCAAATTAAAATAGCTTTTAATGCCACCCGTTCCAAGGCGCAGAATCTTTATGGCTGTAAATAATGAATGGGCCGATTCATGTAGGTATCTCCCCTCCTCTGCAACCTTCCCGTCCTCTCCATATGTGACCTTCCCTCTTCATTAATGTGGTGGAGCACCTTTTATCAGATGATGACACACCCTCGTGAGCAATCGCTTCCAGTCACCCTTATTTTCCTACGAAAAGAACAGCTTCCAGTTACCGAGGGCTGATTTGAGTCCACGCTTATACCAGCATAAATTTTAAAAAAGAAGGGTTTTTTTTGGCTTTTCTTTAATATTTTTTTTCAGATGTTTATACCACCCTTCCTCCAAGGAGCTCAGAGTGGTGTACATATTTCCTCCACTCCTTTTGTCCTCACAACAACCCTGTGAGGTAGGTGGGGCTGAGAGATAGTGACTGGCCCAAGGTCAGCCAGGAAGCTTCGTGGCTGAGCGGGGATTTGAACCTGGATCTTCCAGGTCTAAGTCTGACTCCCAAACCACTACACCATCCTGGCTCCCAGAATGTTTTGAGTCCACGCTTATACCAGCGTAAATTAAAAAAGAAGGGTTTTTTTGGGCTTTTCTTTCTTAAGTTTACTTAAGAATGACTGTGTTGTTATCTGAAATCTCAAGCTTTTCTGACCGACTTGTTTTCCAGGGTTTGTCAGTGCTGAGTTGCATTTGATACGATGTCTAGCCATCAACAGAGACACGGTCTTGGCTCACATCAAGTTGCACATCTTGGAGGGGAGGAACAAAGCATTACAAAAGTGCATCGGGTTTCCATGGAAAACGGCAGTCCTGCGTCACGTTTTTCTGCCCCTTACCATTTCTTCCAACTTGTCCTGTGCCCTGAGGTCACCCAGCTTTGTGTTTCTCCCCCATGCTCCATATCATTGACTTGCAGGGACCGGGAAATGCACAGGGCTAAACCTGTATGATAAATGACAAACAGGTGAGGGGGATTCAGTGTGGGGACTACCATGTTTGGCATCCACCCCTGTAACCTTTGATTCTGCCCTTTGAAGAGGGCAGATTTCCTTCTACCAAGTTAAAAATGTACGTGTGCAGAAATTCTGTATTTACTTCTTGTTTGGGACTATTTATTTAAAGAATTTATACCCCACCTTTCTCCCAGCAAGGGCACTCAAGGCGGCTATGCTCCGACCATGGAAACACTCACCCAACCATAGGACCATATTCTGCAACTGGGGTCATGTTCAGTCCCAAGGACTGCCTATCCTTACGTGACAGTTTACTTACGGGTTTGCAGTGGGTTAAACCGCTGAACCACGAGCTGTCGATCGAAAGGTCGGCAGTTCGAATCCGCGACGGGGTGAGCTCTCGTTGCTTGGCCAGCTCCTGCCAACCTAGCAGTTCCACAGCATGTCAATGCGAGTAGATAAATAGGTACCGCTTGCGGGAAGGTAAACAGCGCTCCGTGTTCCAGCCGCATGCTACGCGCTGCGGCAAGGAGAGTCATGCCGGCCACATGACCACGGAGGCGTCTTCGGACAACGCTGGCTCTTCGGCTTTGAAATGGAGGTGAGCACCACACCCTAGAGTCGGACACGACTGGACTTCATTGTCAGGGGTCACCTTTACCTTTACCTTATCCCCCACAGTATGATTTCTATGCTGACAGCATCATATGAAGATTACAAAGAAGTGTGCTCATGGTGACCATGTGTGGCCTGAATTTATATGTCAGTATGTCTGTCATTGGCTTTTCTTTAGTTGCCTTCAACCATTTGAAGGGTGGTTCAAAAGGTGATGGCTTCGGTGTTTTTCGACGTTTTGACCCGTGACTCCCCTGACCACTGGCGCCCATTGGCCACGACTCCCCATTACATTATGCTGATGCCTGCCAATTGGCATTGCACTGTTTTCTGAGAGGATTCTGTGGCACTCGGCGGCTCCCCTGTTTGGTTTCCACGGCTCCCCTGGGAGATGCGCCTCCCAGTTTGGGAACCACTTAGCCTATTTTCCTCCAGGAGTTTTTGTTGTTGTTGTTGTTTGGTTGGTTACGTCACTGCAAACAATTGCAGATTAAAGTCATGTTCACTGTTGTCAGTTCAGAGGGTGTGAACTCATTTTTTCCAGATGAAGATTTAAGGGGAGGAGCATGTCCCACAACAAAACGTTGTCCATGTATTACAGAGACAAGGGAGTGGGTGTCATTCAGCTCCCGTCTCCTCACACACTTATGTGTGAAATTCACACCTATGCGGTACCACTTTTCTCCCTTCAGATACGTTCTCGGAAACCAGACAAATAGTCCCCTTCCCCTGCTGCATCTGTCCAGATCAGAGCCTCCTCCATAGTTTAGCCACCCAGGAATTATTTTTAAAAAAGACTGATGAACCAGACCTGGAACTGAAGGCAAACTGTTAAGCACTCCCAGCTTTTGTTGCAATCATGAGCACCAGGCCTTTTTGTTGTTGTTTAGAGCTGGCGGTTTGAAGCGTAGGGGAAACGCAACGTTGTGCTTCTGTTGCGGATGGCGGCGTCCTCTCCACCCTGCTCCCCGCACACATGCCGGCGCACCTGGAAAGCAGCTCTACCTGTTTACAAATTACCCCAATTTTCTGCTTGAATCAGCAGTAACTGTTTACCCTCCCCCGTGATGTAATTAGGCCTGCAGAGTTCACATGTGCTTATTATGATCTCTCTTGTGTTTTGTTCTTTTTTTCTTGTAGCTGTAATCATACATATATATATCTATATCTATATAAGTATTAAAGTGTTGTATCAATTGTTCAGCTAAATTATGCACAGTGGGCCTTGCTAGCCCTCCATTAACATAAAGTATGCTAAACAAAGTGTTTTCTTTCTGATAATTATACTCTAAAGCACCCAATGCTTATTAATTTGCTTTCCATCTAGGTCTCCCCCTGTTTATTTCTGGAAACTTTTGGCTGTCTTTATGGCAATTGTCATAGGCCAAGCCCTCCTCCTTCAATTTGTGAACTGGAATTCCCTCTCTCTCTCTCTCTCTCTCTCTCTCTCTCTCTCTCTCTCTCTCTCTCTCTCTCTCTCTCTCTCATATGCATGCAAGTTAACACAACCATAGACCCTGCATTGACCACCATGTGTAACACTGGACGTTTTATGTGGAGCAAGATAATTTTCAGTCTGCTTCTTTAAATGTACAGTGGACCCTTTCTATCCGCGAGTTCGGGATTTGCAGATCCTTGCTATCTGCGGGGGTCTGGAATGGATCCCCCGTGGATAGCGAGGTCCGACTGCATAGTCAGCTTGTCTCCTTCAATAATTGTGGCCCAAATGCATGAGTTTTGCATTCCCCATGCCATTTCCTGGCTCTAGGTTTGAGGGGGGCCCTGGACAAAGTGCCCTCCAGTGGATCCCTCCTATGTTGGTGGGCTTACCGGGCAGCCGCCAGCAGCGCTTCTCTTGGTTCAGGTGTGACTGCAGCTGCTGTCCACCACAATTCCCCTGGCACGGCATCACTCTGGAGCGACACAATATCTGGAGTATGAGGGTGGGATTAAAATGGCCCTCCTGCCACAGTGGCATCCCTGAGCACTGTGAGACCCTGAGAGCCTTCTTACTAGGTGGAGCTGGGCAACGTCAGTGTGCTCCACTCAGCGCTGGCCCGCTGGAACCCCCATTTTAACACACGCACCCCACAATGCTGCTGACATAGCATTGCCAGTGAGCTGCTATGTCAAGGGCTGTAAGAAGCACCAGGAAGCGGGACGAAGTATAGATATGGTGGGCACCAATATCAGTTACGGATGTCAGCACGATGCTTTTGTGAGATACAGGAGGTTGGACTAGATGGACCTTTGGCCTGATCCAGCAGGACTCTTCTGATGTTCTTAGGTAAAGTCTGGCATCCGAGAAGGTGGCTGATGGACCAATGTGGCTGCTGCTTCTCCCCATTGCCTGGTAAGCCACACTATGCTTACTGGGATGTAATGGGCAGGAGCAGTGGCTGAAGCTGATAGGAAGGATGTGGCAGGGCATGGGTGAAGGAATGCAGACTAATTGAGTTGCAGGTTTTGTTTTTTTTAATACACTGTGCCTTTAAAAATATTTTGCAACTATGGGCTGTGAATCTCTGAGCCAAATGTAACCATTGTCTTTACACAGGGGCTGCATATGCAGACCCTACCATTTGCAATTGCTCCAAGAGTAAGAGCTATGCTTACACAAACCATGTCCACATGTCAAATGTCCCGGAAATGTATGAAATCCTTTGGGCTTTAAAGCCCTTATCTAAAGCCAAACATATAATGGGCAAGATAAGAGCTCGGATGCTTAACACTGGGGCTTTAAGCACAGTGCTAAACTTCAAAGCACAGCAAGACCCGCTTAATGACGACTTCACTTTACGACGGGGATTTCAGAACGTATCCCCGTTGTTAAGCAGGGGACACCTGTATTTACAGAACAGCTGTATTCACCATTTAGATTTCAGTGTAAAATACACACTGACTAGCCATACAAACAGAATTGTACCTCTTTTTTCCCATACATGTAATTAGAAAGTAATTAGTCCTTCGTCTCCAAAGTTTATCCTGAGACTTAATTTCTCCCACAGAAATTGAGCTATTGTAATAAACTCATGGGTTTGGGGGACAGAAAGGCTGCAGATTCTCTCTACGTGTCAAAGGAACATTATTGGAGCGTCTGCACAGTGTCCCAAGTTAATTGTGAAAGAATATCCAATTCATTTTTGAGCAAAACTTTGAATTAATTAGCTGATTTTTTTTCCCTTTCCAGTTTGCATAGCAAGGTAATGTAGATATGTTGCTGCTGCTTGACTTTTTGCCTAATCCTTTGAGTGGATATTTAATCTTTTTGTTATATATTAGAATTAGAGACTTAGAAGATATGAATAATTAATCTAATTATCCGCCTATGTCTTTAATTTCTTTAATGTTTTATAAGAATTTTTTTTTCTTTTAAAGGAACACTCCAGCTTTACAAATTGGTTTAGGACAGGAAACCCTTTTAAAGGATTTCATGTTTCATCAAATAAGTGCAATTTGGGGAGGGAGAGAGGTGGATCGAGCAGTGAGGAAATGCTACATTAAATTCAGAGTTATGCAAATGGAGAACTGTTAATCCAGAGTGCTTTTGACAAGCAGTTCAAGGTGTGTTTCGTGCATCTGTAACTTGGGTTTAAGAAGTAAGATTAGTGGGGGGGAGGGTTATTTCTAGAGCTTGATATCTCAACAGCTCATCCTTCTATCATTGATTCTGCCTTACAAGTCAAAGGCCTTACTGAGAAGGAACAGAGGTTGCTGCACTCTCCACAACCAGCCCAGCCTCAAGAACTTGTAACTTAGACTGATCTTTATACTGTATATACGGCTGTAGCTCCACCCCTGGCCAGAAGATTAGAAACTAGTCTCCCATGGGTCCCAACCCCCCCCCCATTACTAGGCCCATTAGAGAGATGCTTGTATGACCCCTATTTCCATAACAATGCCTGAGATCCACTCCCCCCTGACATTATTACCCATTATTGAAGACTCTGCCCACTGTGTGTTTTTAAATTAGTAGAGTACTTTGCACAATTGCAAAGTAATTGGACGTAGAACAAAGAGTGACGTTTTGTTCCCTCCCTCCATTGGGTTAAAGAAATAGTAGAAAAACACAATTGCCCTACAAGGTACTGTTAGTATTTTTCACCGTATCAGCCATCTTCCAAATCTACAGCAGTAGCATGTGTGAAATGGCAGGTCATGCGCTACATGATGTCTGTGTGCCCATGCTCCAGTATCACTTGGCATGTGCAAGTGATGTAGACTCGAGTCTATTGACTCAGACTCAAGTCGGACTCAAGTCGCATCAATGACTCGACTCGGACTTGACTCGGCGATTGTAGAAGACTCGAAAGAGTCGCTTGAGACTTGGAGCCTTTTATGACAAGTCGAATTTTATTCAGGTTTAAACCTGTTTTCCCCTTAAATAGATAGGGACTTGCAACTTGCAACCAAAGACTCGGGACTTGGGGGCAAAGACTGGGCTAGATGGGCCTTTGGCCTGATCCTGCAAGGCTCTTCTTATGTTCTTATGATTTATCATGGACAGGGACCAAAACGTAAACACTATCATTGGTAAATAGGATCAGTTGAAGCGTCTAGAGGTCAGTCGGTCTTGGTAGCTATTTACCAGCTTTTTCAGTTTGCCCTGTCCATAAAATAACCATCTCCTCTTACTGCTGCTGCTGCTGCTGCTGCTGCTGCTGCTGCTGCTACTACTACTACTCAGTAATAATATTAAACTGTTGTACCCCCACTACAAAAATTTTAAACGAATAGCAATGCATCATTAAAAGCAAAGCAAAGCAAGACTACTTATTTAGTGCCAAGTGCAAAACTACTTACTTAGTGCCAAGAATTTATCTACAGAATGACAAAGACCCTGCATGATAATTGTAGCATCCTTCCGGAGTGTTTCTGGGGAGGGGGCCTGGCAGCTGTCACAAGCAGCCCCGCCCCCAAAAGCCCAACTTGGAGAATAAAATCCCCACCCATTGCTGCTGCCATCTTGGTAACCCCACCAAAACCTTTCTTGTTAATGTTGCCCTCTTTAAAAACAAACACTGGCATAATGCTGCTGCCTGTGAACAAAGTGATGAAAATAGAAGGTTCCTTTCACCTCGTCCTGCCTTGAGCTTTCTAAAAATCTACAATCAATTTCCAATAAATCAGAAGTGTTAGCACAGATCCGCTGCTTCATTCTGTTGCGCTTTTCGGGTCAACAACAGGAAACTATTTGTCTTTTTGGTTCCATTAACATCCTTCCTTAAAGGGCTGCCGATTCCATCCGAATATTTTCCCATAGAGAACGGATAGTTGTATTTTGATACCCAGGCTGAGCCCAGCATGAGGGCTGAACTGGAGCAGAAATCAATGAAACAGCATTAGGATGCAATTGTCACTCATTATCAGAAGCGAAAGACCACTGTAATTCACAAGCCGGAAAACATTTTACCAACTGTTTTTCGCAAAGCATTAGTTTTGGTGCATTTTCAATTTTCATGCCTCTCTGAAGCACTTGGCCTTATAAAGACCATTATTATTCCCGCCACCCTCAAATTTGTGGAATTAAACCTAAGCAAATTCTTCCAAGCTTCCACCGCTTTCTGATTTGATCTGCGTTGTATCCACCCCTTCGCTCTCCTGGTCACTATTTTTAGTGCTTTCTTCAGTGTGGTAAGTCTCGTGAGCCTCAAGGACAACACACCCTGTTATTTGAAATTGTGCACCCCACAATATAAATATCCCTCGGCATTCAGGCCTTCTTGATTTCATCATTCTGTGAACACAACACAAGGTCAGTGGTGGCATTTCCACATTGGGCTCCCTCCTCCTCCTCCTCCTCCTCCAAGACCGATCTCACCTATTTAGATCATTTTTACCCTCCTCCTTCTCCCATACCCATCAACATTCCTACCCCACCTTGCAAACTCTTAGTGATGATGTTTCCACAGCCTGTGCCCAGTGCTGTCTTAACTGCATTATAGACCCCCCCAGGCACCGAAACGATCACAACCCACTTCCGGTTTTCCGACAAAACCGGAAGTGGGTCGCGATCGCGTCGGAGGGCTGTTTTGAGGCATGGGGAGGCCTGCAGAGGGTCCACAGGCCCTCCACACCAACCAAAGGACCACCATACCCTTCAAGAAAGGTGAAAAAGGCACTTTTTCCCTGCAGCGGAGGCGCAATCTTGCACACGCCGAAAATGTAGTGTTAAATTCAGGATTAGCATGGCATGGGGCCACTAGTGGTTAACTATCAACTAGGCTGGAAGGGATGAAAAACGAACAGGTGAAATTCTAACCCAAGAACTGGGAGAGGGAGGTGTGTCACTTGGGATGAGGGTGCACAATTTCTTCACATTCACAGGACGTTTGGGCCTCAAAATAGATGTACAAGTAGCCTTACCAGTGTCCCGGAATCGAGGATGGCTTCGGCCTAGTCCGGACCTAAGCAGCTCCCAAGGATGCACTGCGTCTGTCCAATGGGCTTCCTGCTTCCGGAACCTCACGTCGATGACGTGACCGAAGCTGGAACCCCGTTGGACAGACTCAGTGCATCCTTGGGAGCTGCTCGGGTCCGGTCTAGGCCGAAGCCAGCCTTGATTCCGGGACACTGGTAAGGCTATGTACAAGAATCCTTGTGCGAAACTGCTTAATTGTCAGTTAATTAATACTAATACTACTGGTGTTTCAGGGACCATCGTTCCGCATTCAGCACCCGGGCCAAGAGGCAAACAAACGAACCATACACACAAAAAACCTGAACACCGACAACTTTCCTTCTCATCTTTCTTTCTTTAGCTACGGAAGCCACTTTGTGAACTCCTTTTTGTTGAAAAGCAGTGTATAAATGTTTATGATAATCATCATCATAGCCTTTGCTTCCCTGAATGACAAATGACTAACTTCTAGCACTGAGACTTCCGTGATCAGATTTGCACTTGCCTGTGCTGTATAAAGTATGGCTCTCTGTGTGTTTGAAAGTAGGTTTATTTGGAGAAGATCCATCAAGACACTTAGTTTTGCATTGCACTTAGGAGGAAGCAAGTCTGAGGCCCACTGGAATCATCTTTGTAACTAACAGCCCAGTCCTATCCCCCATCACTCTGTAGCATGCAGCCATACCATGGAGACACATGCTGCTTGCTGGGGAGGGGAGGTGTGATCAGGAGGCCTTCAAGAGGTAAGGGAAAGTTATTTTCCCTTCTCTATATGCCTGCTGAAGGCCTATGGGTCTCCTCGGACCTATGCCAGCTATATGACTATAGCTGACTTAGCATGACTATAGGATGACCTATGACTTAGCTGGCGTACGTCCAAGGAAAGAAAAAAGGGGAGGAACTGGGCAAAGGGAAGGGGATAGGATTCTGGTGTATACCAGTACCGCTGGAATCCACCCCCTCCCAGCCCTGCCCTGCCCCAAACTCCCCCTGCCCTCCCCCTCCCTGCCCATGACATCCCCTCCCCTGCCAACTTACCGAGGCTGTTGCTCCCCGAGGTCTGTGGCTGTATGGCTCCAATGTTGCCACTGCTTTGTGGCTTGGACTGGCCCGGTGATGGCGCACTCCTCACACCACCACTGGCCTTTTGCAACAGCGGGGCGCTCGATTGGGCTGTAAGAGAGATTGCATGGAGAAAGTCTGCAGTGCGCAAAGTATTGTGAGCCCTCCAGGGATCCAAATAAAAACAGTGGAACTCAGTAGGGAGGCGTCTATTTGCTGCCTGTATGTTACAGCTGCAACTGAACATACCATGTCCACATTGCTCTTGTTTCTCTGTTTCATTTTATACCCCATCTTTCTTCTACATTAGTGTTCACAGCTGCCTGTGTACGTTTCTCAGTGGTCCAAGTCCTGATCGTACCCAAACATGCTTAGCTGCTGCATAACATGCATTGAAACCATTCCCCTGTTCTTTCTTGTCTACCCATAGCGCATGCTATCACAGTGTGGTGTGGTGTGACATTGCCAGTTTTTATATTTCCAGGCCTCCCTCCACATCATTGCTTGCTACTGGTGGGGGAAGGAGGTGAAATTCATGACATGATGATTCCACATGTCATGGGATAAGTGAAGGTACACATTAAGGGGAAAGATGGGAGCACTTGATACAGGTCCAAAGACTTCCAAACACTCTCCTTTCCCAGCAACACAGCTCCTCCTCCTGGGAAATATTGAAGAGAGGAGAGTGGTGGGCTAGAGTGCTAGAGACGTTCTAGTCCACCACTCTCCTCTCCTCCATAAGAACATCAGAAGAGCCCTGCTGGATCAGGCCAAAGGCCCATCTAGTCCAGCTTCTTGTATCTCACAGTGGCCCCACCAGATGCCTCAGGGAGCACACACGACAACAAGAGACCCGTATCCTGTTGCCACTCCCTTGTATTTGGTATTCAGAAATAGGTAACCTCTAAAACCAGGAGGTTGCTTATACCCATCATGGCATGTCACCTATGATGGACCTTTCCTCCATAAATCTGTCCAATCCCCTCCATATTTCTTCTCAGGTTCTATTCTGCTCTTTGTTTTTGAATCTAGAAAGTGGGGGAAGGAGGGAGGCAGGTGTCCCTGATGCAGCTGTCTCAGTTGGCCTCATGGCTGGGACTGCCGTCAGTGGCAGCCCCCTCTCTGCCCCACTGCCGTCAGTGGCAGCCCCCTCTCATAAGGTCCAGTTCCAGAATATCAAAAGTAACAACCAGTTGACGACAACATTTCCTGAGAAAATCAATCTGAAATTTAAAACCATCGGCTTTCTTTTCTTTTCTCCTTTTAAAAAACCAACACCAACACCACCAACAAAAAAAACACTGCTGTCTGTAAAAAGCTGATCAAGGAACAATAAGATTGTAACACCACGAGTGCCGAAGAAGTGCCAGTCCCACAGGTTTAATAAACATGCTGATTACTCCAAAATGACATCTGCCTATAAAGTAGGAAGCACCGGATTCCAGTGCTTTGGTTTAGGCAGTTATCAGACGGGCAGCATTTAGTGGAGAAGAGGCAATGTGATAGCTGACGAAAATAAGAGGCTGAGTTAATGAATTCCAGACACATGTATTTCCGGCAGTGAAGTGGCACATGGTTGCTGTGTGCCTCAAACGTCTAATTCATGGCAGAATTGATGAGCATCTTTTGCAGGATGCGAAAGTCCAATCAGGAAAACGCCCCACGTTCCCTCAGCCTTGCAAGGTAATGGGTTCCTTAAGCATCCCGAAAGATTCAGGAAATTAGTCAAATGGGATCAAATTCAGCCTAAGCCAAATGCTGAATTCACCCAACATGATCCGTGGGCATAATTGGAGACAACTGTGTTTCAGGCCAGCTGTGCAGGTTGCTGAAGGAGAATTCGAGAGGCCCAGACTCATCATGTCAGATTGATAAATGTTTGCGGGAAAATATGAACCGGGGAGCGTGTTCAAATTGGGCGCACGTTTAGGAAATGCCGCAAACAGGGCAGGGGCGAGGGGAAGGTTGCGATGCAACCATGGCCAGGGCACTGACTGGCACCCCCCTCCAGGGTTCTTTCCCAGCCCTACCTGGAGATGTCGCCAGGGGCTGTACCTGGGAGATTCTGCATGCCAAGGGTGTGTTCCACCACTGAGCCATAGTCGTCCTCCTGAAGTCCTCAGGGGCCATCTGCCCCCAGGTGCAAGTCGAAGGAAGTCATTTTGAACGGGCAGCCTCTCTTGTTTGTTTTATCTTCTTTATTTGTTCACATTTTTATAGTGCTCCTCCTCCAAGCAGAGGCGTCGTTATGGTGGGGGTGGTGGGGGCGGTGGGCCCCAAGCAGCGGGTTGCGGGGGGGGTTGTACCTTCCATTGGATCCGTTGCTCTCTCCGCCACTGGTTCGTCTTCGTGCAGCCATTGTCGGCTGCAGGTTTCGCCCTCCCACCCTCCCGGGCGCCATTTGACTCCAAAAAGGAGCCGAAAAGCGCCAATGTGTGTGTGTGTGTGTTTCCACGCCGCTGCCGCATGTGATGATGACGCCACGCCTGCCAGGGGTGGGACGTGTGGCGTCCCATGGGTGGAGTATTATGTCCCGTGGGGGTGTGACGGCTGCGGCCCCCTTCCACAGGGGGGGGTAGGGCTGCTACTGCCTCCAAGGATCTCAGGGTGGCATACATGGTTCCTCCCCTCCTTTTGTCCTCACAACAACCCTGTGTGGTAGGTTAGACTGAGAGAAAGTAACTGGCCCAAGCTTCTAACTCCAGGCAGAGTCCGGCCAAAGAGAAGCAGAGGCCTGAGTGAGACTGCTACATTTCTGCCAAGCACATAGTATGTGTGTGTGGGGGGGGGGGGGTTGCGCACAGGGAATCCAGATCGGTCCAGTGAATTCACGCTTAATTAACAACTCATCACGGGCACTCTGTGACATTTCGAGCGCAAGGAGGAAGCCCAGCGCAGCAGATGATAGAAAGAGCCACGTCTTCGCCTTGAATCTGCATGAGTCACCCAAGAGTTGAACAGGAAAGCCATTCAGCGAGCACACGTAAGATAAAGTTACACATCCGACCCACCGCACACTCTACCCCTTCCTGTTGTTTCTCTCTTCCCGTTACACGCTCGTTTTTCAGTCACCTTGCCATGATGACACGCAGCTCGCACCTCCGAGTTTCGCTGCAGGCCTGAGCTCCGTCGCGCTGCCTTCCAGCCTCCAACCCGAATTTACTTAAATGGGCGACACGGATTGTGTACATATATTCTGTCGAGCAGGTGATCTCCACGATGCCTTTTCTTTTTTCAAATCTCTCCTCGTCCCACTGGCAGCATCACATTTCAAAGCAGGGCTCCTGATTTGCATTAAAATGCAATTCCACACTGAAGTCGGTTAGCATATGTAACATTCATTTAAATTTGCACAGTCTAGATTTCATTCTCAGCGTTATGTCGGTGTTGGGCGCCCTGTTCAAATTTGCTACTGTTACGATGGGACCAAACAAAATTGTGTCTGTTTGCATTTCGATGCAAAAGGAATGTCCTTAAATGCATACCCTAAGTGCAGTGTCAAACAGAATTGGATGCGCTTTCATGAGTCTTGCGGTTGATGAGTTCCTCCCTGTTTGTTTGGGAGTTGTTGTTTTTTAATGATATTGTCTTGCTTTATTTCTACATTTCAAGCCACCCTTGATGTTTGATGATAGGGTGAGGTATAAATGTTTAAGATGAATAAATATCAATTTTAAGACCCGTCATGTTTAAAACAAGAATAAATGAATAGTAGAGACTTGAGTTTTGTGGAGTTGGAGACAGGACCACCTTAGACCAGAAATCCAAAGACGGGTCATTCTTTTATTAGAACCAACCAAAAAATAGCATGGTATCAAAGAGCAAGCTTCGGAGCCCTACAGAATTCTTCATCAGGCTAGATGGGATGGGGGCAGAGTGGGAAGATGTTGCCAGTTCCCCAACAGTCTACAGTTTGGAAATTTGGAGTTTCAGGGAGTTTTCATACAGGCAGGCAGCCCAATCCGAATTAAACTTCCCAGAACAAGCTCCGCTGCATCCCGCAGTGGAGCTTAACAGGCGGAAAGTCTCCTTGAGGCAAAGGGACATTTGACCCCTTGTGGCCAGCCTGCACAATGGGACAACTTAGACCCACGCCAGCGATATCGTTGGCGCATGTCCGCGTTGATCCGTGTCGGCAGATCAGGCTCGGTGAAGGGGTTAGGATAGGCAGCCCAATCCGAATTAAACTTCCCAGAACAAGCTCCGCTGCATCCCGCAGTGGAGCTTAACAGGCGGAAAGTCTCCTTGAGGCAAAGGGACATTTGACCCCTTGTGGCCAGCCTGCGCAATGGGACAACTTAGACCCACGCCAGCGATATCGTTGGCGCATGTCCGCGTTGATCCGTGTCGGCAGATCAGGCTCGGTGAAGGGGTTAGGATACGGTGTGCGCCAGCATGATCAACATCATGTCATGGGGAGCCGCGGCCAATGGTCAAGGGAGCCGCCGGTCGAAAAAGTTTGGGAAACACTTCGTCCATATTCCCTGTTGTAACTAAGTTAAGTGCTTACATGTAACTGAAACAATTGCATCTGCTTCTCCTGCTGCCTTCCGCCCCATCTCCTTCCACCCCACTCTGTTGCCGTCCTTGTTTCAGTATCTAGATTGTAAGCCCCTTGGGGCAGGGGCCTGGTCTTTTCACTCCATGTAAAGGGCTATGCACCTGGATGTATATGTACCTATGCAATGTATATATTCAGACTGCCACTAAATACCATAAATTTAGTTGACCATGTGAGGTGTTAATTGATTAATCAATCAGAGGGTTAAATTTGTGTATATTTTGCCAATGAAGAAAGCACTCATTCTGGAAAAACATTGCTTCTTTGCTTTTAGACGATGCGTACATGTGTTGCTGGATCACAGAAGAGGCATTCTTTCCTGCACTGTGAGAAATAAGGACGTTCTTCTCCCAAGGTGCTTAACAACTTGTATAGTAAATAAAAGTATTTACTATAACTATATTGACTGATTTTCCCCGTCCGTTGCCCCATTAACTGGGGCACAGTATTGTTTCAACTAATGGACTAATCAGTTGATGGCCAGCTAAAAATTGCTCTGTGGGTGGGTAAGAGAGAGATAGATTTTGTATGTGTGTATGTTGAACACATACAGACAAGATTTTCAGGCTTCTTGCACAGTTTCTCCGTGGTCAAATTAATTCCCTTGGGCCTACACGGGCAAGAAAGTGTTGTACAACCTCCTTGATTTGGAATACAACAGACCATCTCCAAATGCACAAGGAGAAAGTGGGAGAAGTTCCTTATCGCTGTCTGAGCAGCTGGCGACGTGCTTATTACGCACGAGCTCCCCATCAGTCCTCAATAGGTTAAGTCTACGCTGTGTATGTCTGTGGGGGAAATTCATCTTTTTGAAGTCTCCTTTGCTTGTCAGCACAGCAGAGGTCGGTAATACTAGCTCTGTCTTTTATTAATGGAACCTGCTGTCTTGACACAGAAACAAGATTATCTTGTTTTTGGCCCGTCCGTTTCCGCGCGGAGCTTTGAGTGGAAACCTGATGCCTGCATAAAAGTGATGGAAGATGCTGTTCAGATTAGGAACTATTGTGGTTACTCACCTTTTCACAGCAAAACGTTTCCAAAAGTTTAATAGATGGCACGCTTCCAAGCATTTTGTGGATGGGGGGGAGCAGACAATTGTAGGTTCGACTGTAGGATGGTCCTTCGCAGGGGAGGTCTTGGGTTGAGCCAGGTTGAGCACTGGCTTGAGGGCCACCAGGCCAGAACCACAGCTGAAATCTCCGTACCAGTGGCAGTCGTACCACCATATACCAGGGGTGGCCAAACTGTGGCTCTTGAGCCACATGTGGCTTTTGGACATATAATGTGCTGCTCTCGGAAATATGATGGCTGAGCTCCTTTTTGCATCACAATTTAATATAAAAGGGAAATAAGACATTTTAAAGCTTTAAAATTATTTACCAGGTATGAACTGAGAGTCCACTGGATTAAAACATAAGTTTAATGTTCATGGTGAGTAAATATATTTAAGAATTTAAATGCTTCTTAAATATTGCGACTCTCAAACATCTGAAGTTTATCGTGTGTGGCTCTTACATGAAGCAGGTTTGGCCACCCCTGAAAAGGATGAGTGAATGGGGCTTTGTCTCAGAGTCCCCAGACACAGTTTCTTGTTTCTTCTTCAGCTAACTACCCCGTTACTACTACACAGGCGACACTGTACCTTTTTGCAAACCAACTTCTACTATGGATCTTAGTGTTGCCTCTCTTGCAAACAATTCGTTGCAATCAGTTCAAGAGCCGCTTGACCAAGAGGCGGCAGAATTGAAATGCGTAATCTACTCAGAAATGTGGAGTGCAACTTCATAAGAACATAAGATGAGTCCTGCTGGATCAGGCCAAAGGCCCATCTAGTCCCGCTTCCTGTATCTCACAGGGGCCCCACCAGATGCCTCAGGGAGCACACGAGACGACAAGATTCCTGTATCCTGTTGCCACTCCTTTGCCTACTACTAAAACCTACTACTAAAACCAGGAGGTTGCTTATCTTCATTATGGAATTTTCCTCCTTAAATCTATCCAACCCCCTTTTAAAGGTATCCAGGCCAGGTGCCATCAACACATCATGTGGCAAGAAGTTCCACAGATGAATTACACGCTGTATAAATAAATATTTTCTTTTGTCTGTTCTAATTCTGCTGCCACTCAACTTTAGTGGATGTTCCCTAGTTCTAGTGTTGTGTGAGAGGAAAAAGAACTTCTCTCTATCCACTCTCTCCACCCCATGCATCATTTTGTACGTCTCAATCATGTCCTCCCTCAGGAACCTTCTTTCTAGACTGAAGAGCCCCAAATGCTGTAGCCTTTCCTCATAAGGGAGATTCCCCAGCCCACTAATCATTTTGGTCGCTCTCTTCTGCACCTTTTTCCAGTTCCACTGTATCCTTTTTGAGATGTGGCAACAAGAACTGGATGCAATACTCCAGTTGTGGCCTTACCATCGATTTGTACAACGGTATAACTAAGTTCCACTAAGTTAAGTGGCAAGTGTGTGTAAATATCGACCTTCGTATATAGTATATTTATATTATATATATAATATATTTCAATAATCTTTATAAATCACTAATGTGTTGTTTTTAACATGGGCTTCGTTTTAAAAGTATTCTCGTCTTACCTGAGGCCTCAGGAGCGGGGAGTAGGGTGGGTGGGTTACAATTCCTGGTCAACGTATCCCTGGTCCTGAACTTCAGTCAAATGAAAGTTGTAGGTTCCAGGGAGAGGTTTGCACTGAGATTAGCACTAATCATTGCTCTTAATTTAATCTGGGTAAATTAGCCATGTCTCTGTCTGCGTTCAGCATTTCTTATCTGGAGGGTGGAGCATTAAACAGTGTCGCCAGTGGCTTGGCGTGGCCAGGCCAGGGCTGGTTTAGAAGCAGGAGGCGGAGCAGGAGGGCTCTCCAAGTTTAGGACACTCGCCAGTGCAACAGAACATAAATCACAGTGCAAACTGTGTGATTATACCCTGCAGGGAAATAGACTGTGTGTTTATGGGGCTCTTCACTGAGCACTTAGGAATAATCTGATATAAAGCAGCAGGGGAGGAGAGTAATGACAACTTCAAATTAGTTTAATGAATGTTTACATTAAATGGAGAAGTGGGGGTGGCTTGGGGGGGGGGGGAGAACGCTTTTCTACAAACCTGCAAACACAAAGTGACAGTTTTCTTTCCAGATGAGAACACTTTACTTTTCCTTTAAATAACTGGGGGGGACGGGGGGGGGACGCGGCTGTGTGGATTTTTTTTTTAAACTCTGCAGAATTGTTCTGCTTTAGTATAGAGAGATCTGTGACATTCGTTTGAACGCCTGTCTCCCTCGGCTTATATTGCAGTTGCATACAGTCCTGACCTGGAGCCTCTACCCCTTGCATACATAACCTCTAAATGTGTGTTTTAAGTGTGTGCATACAAATAAATGTACGGGCGTACATTTAAAAGCCTGCATAAATGTAAAGGTCACGGTTCCCCTTGCTCGAAAGCCAGTCGTTACCGACTCTAGAGGCTGCGCTCATCTCTGTTTCAAAGCCGAAGAGCCAGCGCCGTCCAAAGATGCTTCCGTGTGGCCGGCATGACTCAACGCCAAGGTGCACGGAATGCTGTTACTTTTCCGCCAAGGCAGTACCTCTTAACCTACTTGCAATTTCTTGCTTTCAAACTGCTAGGTTGGCAGGAACTGGAGCCGAAGGAACTGGAGCTCACACCGTCACACGGCACTTGAGTTTCAAACTGCTGTCCTGCCTACCTCCCAGTCTGCAGTTCAGCGTCTTATCCACTAAGCCACCGTGGCTCAAAAGCCTGCCTACTCCCTAACAAAATTATCCAGTCTTTGAGGTCTGTCATGGAGGCTGTGATCTCCTGCATGCATCTACCAGGTACCTGGGGCAGGACGTTTTCAGTGGTCACCCCCATAGCTGTGTAATTCCCTCCCTAAGGAAATCCAAATGGTCCCCTTGCTCGCAGTTAAAAACAAAAACAAAATACCACCACCCTAAACCATTTTTATTTGGTAAGGCTGTGCACATGCTGTTGCGTCAATGTGGTCATGTCTTTTCCAGACACTGTTCTTGGAATGATTGGTTTGAGCATGCTGTGTATTGTTGTATTTTAAGTTGTAATTATAAGCGGCATTTATTTTTGGGGGAAAGGCAGTGTAAAGATACTGTAAATAAATAAATTGATTAGATATAGATACACACACAATTCATGATAGGTAAACATGAACGAAGTCATTAATGCACTTTTCTGTCTATCTCCGTATGTCGTCAATATTAACTAGGGAGGAAAAAACACAGAGCGATTTCTGCTTAAGAGATATTCGACCTCAGTACTGCAGTGAAAGATTCTGTGGAGGATCTGTAGATCAGAATAAGAAGCTGTATTTATATTTCCCATCCCCCCCCCTCCCCCTGGCCGCTTCTTCCACACATATACACACAATCTGTGATGTATGGTCTGAATTCTTCATGGGTATTCAAGATGTCCTTGAGCTCAGGTTAAAGCAATGACTTAGTTAGCACACTGGGATAGCGGGAAACAGAACCTACATGGGTCCTCCAGAAATAGGAAGTGCAAACAGCATCAGGTCAAGTGAAAATCCCAACAGCTCTCCTGCCACTTTTCAGTTTGTCAGGCACACAGTGTGGGGAGAAAGGACGTGCCGCGGTAGGGTTGGCGTCCTGATGCTAATGATCAAAGGACATTTTCTCCTAAGCAGGTGTGGGCCACACTTTAGAGGCCCCCTTGAAACCCCCAAGAGTGTGGCATGGTGAGGTTCTCCTTTGCGGTACCCTGAGGGTCTCTGCGCTTCATCTAAATTGGGAAGGGTCAACTGGGAAACCATTTCGTCTGGCCCCTAGCCCTAAGAGCCCTACCAAATTTTAATCAAGATGAACCAGCTTCCAAAATGCTCACGGTGTCACATGAGATTTTTTTCCCCATGCTTATTGCATAGACCAGGGGTGTCCAAACCTCCCCGAATGTACACCAGGTCTGGACCTGGCGCGTATCCGAGGAGGCCCATAGGCTCGCTTACACCCGGGGAAGACAGCGGAGGCTTCCACCGGGCCTGGAATGCCTGGGACCAATCCGGGACCAGAACCTGGAACCCAGGACGGTCTCGGGTGTTCCGGGACAGATGGTAAGCCTAGCCATAGGATACAGCAGCTGGCCATTTAGGCCAGCCGCTTAAACTTACACAGGATCAGGCTGCCCGTCAACCCCTGCAGGCTTGACCAAACGTTCAGGTGGATATTTTCTACAGTGCTTGCATTTCAACAGATGGAAATACTGCCATGCATGGAACAGCCCAATTCACACACCACGGCTTCCTGCCCACGCCCCCGTGGCACATTATCGAAGACTCTTCACCAGGAAAATACTGTATCTGGGAAATTGGGACAGTTGGAATGGATGGAGTGTGTCAGCAAAGGCTGAGCGGTCACCCATTAGAAGTGCTGTAGCCGTAGCCCACATTGAGTAGGGGGTTGGACTAGATGACCCTTCAAGGTCCCTTCTAACTCTGTGATCCTATGATTTTACTTCCTAAAAAGTTGTTTCGGTTGGCCTAGCTAGCTTATTTGAACATTTCGTCGCAAAGGGGGAACTCCTGGCTCTAAATACAAGGACACACACACACACACACACACACACACACACACACACACACACACACACACGTCAGATTGCAGAAGAATTTTGCATTCAATCTCGGCAGTTTGCACCTGCCTCCCGGGAAGGCTGATGGATACCATATTGAGTTGTCACATGCTTTCCTGTAATCTGTTAGAGACTGTGAACTTCACATTAATTATTACCAGTGTTTGGTAGAACCAGTTAACGCCAGAAACTGCGCCAAATGATTCAGAACGTATTCTAAAGAGCTTTATTTTATGAGCAGGCAAGTCTTGCCTCTCTCTCAGCCCCCCCCCTTTTAAAACCATTTAGAAACACTTTACATCTGTCTCATTAGTCATTCATAATCGTAATCATTCATAATTATGTAAACATGAGCAACACAGTGTTGGGTTATTTATCACATTCTATTGGCAGATTATGATCACATGAAAAATGTGATTACTCTCTGCTAATGAGAACTCGGCTATTGTCAGCTGTAAGTGGAAACTCCCCCCCCCCCTTATAATGGATTTCCTTTTAAACATTCTGTGGGATGAGTATCATGAGCAGCAAGAACCACAAAAACAATAAGATTATTAGTTAAACTTTCCGAATTTGAGGGCTGTTTCTCATAAGAACATAACATAAGAACTTCAGAAGAGCCCTGCTGGATCAGGCCAAAAGCCCATCTAGTCCAGCTTCCTGTATCACACAGTGGCCCCACCAGATGCCTCAGGGAGCACAAGGCAAGATAAACTGCTCAACATGCTTTTTTCCCCTTTTCTTTTTTTTTTCTTTAAATCACAGTGATTATACATTGAGAATATAACAGCAGCTTAAAGAGCTGTAGAATAGAGATTCATGTCTGCAACCAGGCCATTTTCTTGATTTCTTTATTGTAAATATGTATACGCCCGCCTTTCTCATCATTATCAGGGTGCATCTGAGAAATGGAAGCATCCTCCATACGCTGATGCACCATCACAGGTAGGGCCGGCCCATCCATGAGGCCAACTGAAATCGTCGCCTCAGGAGCAGATTGGTGCTGGGTACTCATCTCTGCCCACCTACTTGCCGCCACTGTTGCCCCTTCTTCCACTCCCCCTGCATTGGAAAAGGAACAGGGGGATAGGTAGAAAGAGGAAATGTGGAGGGGAGGGGAGTGCTGAGTGAGAACATTGGCGAGTGGGAGGAGCTGAGGCTAGCAGATCATCGAGTAAGGGGGGGCAGTGTTTGGCATGCTGCATCAGGAGCTCTTGGGCTGGCCCTGATTGCAGGGCCTTTGCGGAGTGCCCTCATTGGTGCCCAGTGGGGCAGAGGGAGCTGTCTGTCGTCCACCACTGCTGATACACAGGCAGTGCAGGACTTCGTCCCCGGGGCCTCCAGCAATCTGGTGCGGGCATTGCTTCTGCCAAACTGGGTTCTAAACATGAACAAATGTCACCCGATGAAGATGAAGATTGGTGTCCTATGTGTTCCCTATGTGTTGAGAACTTGCTTGAAAATCCCGCTTCACTTTCCGCCACCATGTGAAGGAGCATGGCAAGGTGCTGACCTGGGGTAGAACCTTCTCTGGGGAGGCTCTGGAGCCTGCTCCTGATGGGCGTTTCGACTTCTGGCGAGGGCTTGTGGGAATCCTGATTATCTTTTTTTTCCCCCTCCTGTTGTTGCTGTTGTAATTAATGCCTTAGCCTTTGGAAGACTTCACGTCTAAATGATTTGGCTAAAACTCAGGCAAGTCAGGAGACTGGGCTTATGGACTTCATTCATGACCCCCTTAAGGCTGTGACACTGTCTATACTGAAGGAAGATGCACGGAGAAATGTAAGACGTCCTGTCCCGCCCCTTCTTTTCAGACTCGATTCTGATTGGCTGAACACTTCACTTCGCATCCCGCCCCACTGCGCTGATTGCACCCTCTGACTGGGCCAAGTTCAATTTTCCCAACTTCTGTCACATGGCAACGCAGCTCTCGTGTGTTGCTGTGCGACCTTAGTGAAAACGAGACACACCAAACTCTTCGTGTCGTTTGCTGATGCTTGTCACAGCTGGTGTGTCACAGTCTTTACTGTATCCCGCTATAATTGGGGCACTGATTTTTGGGCTTGGAAAGATTGAAGTTGCTCCTCTTTTTTTGACTCACGGAACGAAGGCCATTCATAAGGACAAATTTTTCCCCAGTACTATTTAAGAGTTCATGTTGCGTAACTGGCAAAACAGCTTTTTGGGTGATTATCTGGCTGGGTTGTGAACAGTCATCTTGAAAGTTTGCAGTCTTCCTTGGTTTCATGTAGTAAATTTAGCGATGAGATACTGAACCAGAGTGACAAAATGTATGCAAATGTGCTTGACAGAGTACCGCGCCTCTGTCCTTTTGTCCTCTGCCTGGGCACGCACAGCATTTGGTGTCTATAAAATTCATAAAAGCTGTAACAAACACTTACTTCATTCCGCCACAGGATATAGATTTACCTTTGGGGGCTCCAGGTAGTCTGGCGAGCTGACCATCATCCTGTTGTCCCTTCCAGGATGCAGGATCTGCTCACAAAAGCAGAGGCCTTGACAAAAATAACACGAAGGGGTCATCGGAGTGCTGAGCAAACTCTTTTGAGATCGGTCTCAGAAAATTTGATTCTAGGATTCCCTCAGGAAAGGGAACACCTTAGTCGGCAGGAACCAAACGCTCACTTCTGGTTTGCCGCATTCCTTAGACTTCAGAAATGGTTGGAAGGCACCGTGGAATTCGTTCTTGAGGAACCCGTGAATTTGACTTGCCTTTGGGAGCCACATCAGGTGACCTCCCACGAAACGAGCCCCCCTATTTTCACGATGGTCGACCGTATTCTTCGTCAGAACGTTTGAAAAATGTCCACTATGCCCCTGAGCTGGTGTCACATACTGACTGGAAGACTGAACTGTGAGTCAGGGTTCCTCTGACTTGATCTCTGCCACATGAGTTCCGCCAGCGCTGGCTGCTGAAAAAAAGCCATAAAACGTGCTCCGGCAGCGCGCTGAGTAGTGCGCTGCCAGAGCGCCGGCGGCCGGCTTCCTGCGTGCGTTGCCGGACTGTTGGTCACTCTCATCACTGGCTGGTAAGCCAGCAGGGGAGGCGGGAGGGGTGGTAGAGGGCAGAATGAGGGCAGGGCGGGGAGAGGGAGGAATGGGGTAGGGAGACTGCAGGGAGACATCCAATGGCGATGGCACATGCTGGATCCTTCCCCCTCTTTTGCAGCCTCACCCCCCTTCTCTCTTCAAACTTGTGCCAGCTAAAGAGCTGGCACAGGTCCAAAGAGACCCATTGCGGAGCAGGAGACTTATGGAGGGGCGCCCCCCACTGGATACAGCGTGTGCCTTTTTGGAGTGGCTGCACCAGCAAAGGGGGGGGGAGATAGGATTGGGCCCTAATTCACTTGGTGGCTTTAGACAGGAAACTCTCTCCCAGCCTCAGTCTTCTCCATCTGCATTATGGTGCTAATTACCTTACAGGGTTGTTGTAAAACGTGAACCCCTTTGGACGCTCCAAAACTATACAAAAGTTAAGGAATATTAAGGACATCAGTGTTGACGCAGTTGGGCACCTGCTGAGGGGCACACCTCTGCCGATGGCCCATGTGAGGGGCCCCTTGGCCTCTGCTGCTGCTCCGAGGAGGAGAAGGAGGAGATGGTCTAGTCACCCACTTGCCTTTCTTCTTTTGTCTTCCACTTCCGCTCTTCCTTTTTGAATCCGAGAACAGGAGCTGTGGAGGTGGCAGCCTAGGCACAGGTGGTGGTGGCCTTTGGGGGTCCCAGGAGATCTTGGGCTCAGGCTGGTCGTACCCCTCCCAGTCACCAGATCCTTCTCAAGCACCTTGTGCCTGGTGGGCTTTGCTCATAGTTTTACCTCTGCTCCCCTTTGCTTACACCAACCCAAAGGTGTCAAGTAAATGAATTTCAGAATGACATCTTGAAAGACATTATGTAGTGGTTTGGTACGTTATAGGATGAAAGCCCTGGAGAGAGAAATATTCTATTTTTAGGCACCTTGAACTGTATTAGTTACACCAAGATTGAACGACACTGCCACCGATCTAGCTTTTGCCTGGCGTTTTTTTTCCTCTCTCCTTGTCTCCCTGAACTTGCCTGGAGTAAGTTAAAGAAGACTTGAAATGCCAGCAAAAGCAACTGATAAGGAAAAACACAATTACGAGTAGCCCTAAAGATACGGCACTTAACACAGAATCCAACTGATGTGCGTTGAGAAGACAATATTAATGAAACATTTGAAATAATTTAATATCAGGAAATTAGGACTGCAGCTTTTTATTATTATTAAAGGAAACTCTGGGACATTTCACCCAAGGAGTTACATTTTGTCTATATTATAGATAAAAATATCATAGTCCTCTAGTAACAGGAAGCCGTGAATATTAACAATGCTGTGTTAATTGTTATAGATAAGTGGAAATTCAGAGTTAATAAGTCTTGAAACTTTCCATGAAAACCTTGTGAGGCAAACTCGGTGACCTTTTTTTTTCTTCTTCTGAGAGCCTTGGTTTGGTTTTCCCGGCATTCCCCAGTGGGAGCCAGTCTGCCCACTTCAGTTGTGTCCACGGCTTGTGTGAGAGATGGCAGTGCACTTCTTCAAGCTGAGGCTCAGAAAACATCCACGGGGGCTCAGAAAGCCCCACTCTGAATGAGCGGCCAACGTATCAAGCCCCCAAAGTCCTTGCTTGAGCGCGGGAACGTTTGTCCACATTTTCCCACCAACTGCCAGCTTTCCCCCCATCTGTCTCCCCCCAATTGCCTACAGTGGGAGCAGTAGTATGGGGGGGGGGGGTTCCGCCCAGCATCCTTTGCAAGCCCCAGCGCACTCCATGGCAGCAGCCCAGAGAGCAACGTTTCCTCTCCTTCCCTTCATTCGTTACTCTAGCACAGGGCCTCTGAGAGGAATTTTATCAAGGGGTACAGAGTTTCTTTTAGGCCCCTTCTCAAAGGGCGAGGGGGCAAAGCAGGGTGGGGGGAGGGCAGCAATAGCCGGAAAAGTCCCCATAGCCCAGGTTTACCAGGCTTCCTGATACAGCGCCCAGGTCTACCCGCTTGGTAGACCCAGCCTCCCAGTTGGCCTGGCCGCCATCTTTCTCTCTTCATGAGGCCAACTGAGATCCCAGGAAATTTCTGGGTCCTCTCCTTTGGTTGTCCTTGTTTTTTTTAGGAAGGCTGGGAAGCCCACCACTCTAGTCCTCCACTTCCTTGTTCTCAGAAGGTAGAGAGGAGGGTGTGCAATGGGGGGTTGAGGAGTACAGGCAGTAACAGAAACTGCTACTGTCAGCAAACAACAGAGAATCACTGCAGCGAGGCAGCCAGCAGAGGCCACTTTTAAGGATTAGCTCAGTGGCTCATCATACTGAAACTCACAGTATGAATGTGTGGGGCATGTCAGCTGCTCTGGCCCCCGTGTCCACTCTTGAAACTGTTGGGGTTCTCAACCCCTTCCCGGCCGAGTACCACCTCCGGCGCCACTCTCCTGCTGCGTACCACCGGAAGTGACTGGCAATGACATAATCGCCAGTTACTTCCACGTTTTCAGGTTTTTGGAGGCCAGAAAATGCAAGTAACAGGGCTCTGGGTGTGTGTGTGTGGGGGGGGGGCTCTCAGCATTCCCAAGAGGCAAGGATGAAAATGTGCCACTAAAAGTGCCACGTTGGAGTGGAGTTCCGTTGGTTCGGTGGTCCAAGTGCCACCAGCAGTTGGCCAAAGTACCACTGGTGGTACTAGTACCACTCGTTGAGAACCCCTGGTCGAACAGAGAGAAGTCAAGGAGGAACTGAGCTGAATGTTACAGACCACTGAGCTGAACGTCTCCCAATCTCTTAGTGGTTCCTGAAAGGGCATGAAATATTAGCCACCATTTCCTTCCTTTTCAAGAAGTGTCGTCATCTTTCGCCTCCTCTTTGTGCATCCAGGCAACGGATGAGCCAGCCCTTTCTTTTTTTTTTCTTAGGTGGGTTTCTCTCCTTCGCTTTCAGTTTACATTTTTCTCGAAAGCAGAGCTGCCTCCTCTCTGAACCATGTTTCGGAAGCCCACCCTTGTACTTTCTGCGAGATTTGCCTCGGTTAACCACTGGCTTCTCTTAGAAAATACCACATGCACTGCACCGTAGTTGGTTTACGCTGTGGTGGGCGAACGTGTGAGACGGAGGGAGGAGAGTGAAGTGAGGAGGTCTTCGGCTCAGTGACAGGCGCCTTCCCACTGGGGCCTGCAATGGAGGTGCGCTGGTGCTCAAGGCAGGCCCCTTAAGGGGGTAATTTGTACCTGGGCCCAGGGCGAAAAATGGGTCAAAAAAGGGGCCCTGGAGCAAAAAAGGGGGGCCAGGAGCCAAATTCATATGTAGGGAAGGGGCCCAAAAGAAACTTTGTACCCTCTTATAAAATTCCTCTGAATGGCCCTGGCTCAAGGTATCGTCCCGGCTCCTTTGTCTGCTCTGCAACTAGTTGTTTTGACGTACGGACTTTGCCTGTAGCCCCCCGACTCTTCAAGCCTGCTCTGTCCGCGGGCAGAATCCCATCAAGCCCGCAGTCTCGGCCTGAATTGTTCACATGGCCAACATGGATGACTATGTTGGCTACAAACCTGATGTTTGACTTCCATTTACAAGGTGCTATCGATCTGGAAGTAAGATTTGGACATGTCCATACAGGATCAAATGCTCAGAGTTCTGGGCATGTCTTTTAGAGGGATGAGTTGTGTGTGGTTCCTTTTAATCTAAAGGAGCCCTGCAAATAGGGTTCCCTGCTGTCACCCTGAAGTAGCTGAGACACAGTGCGCCCCCCCCCCCCCCGCCATTTAATAACCTCGGTCTTGGTATTCACATCCTGTCAAGGGATGGATCTGTTAGCACAAACATGAGATAAGCAAAGCAGCAGCAGACTTTTCAAAGGCCATCGTTGTGTATTCCGGTCCAGGCCCTACGCTGTGGTTCGTGCTTCCTTTTCCCCCTGGAACTATAGCCTTTTTTCAGCTCCTTTTCAGTGTTGGTGCTTTCCTTTGTTGCAAAACATTTTATTTCTTCAGATGCATGCTGCTATCAATAGCAAGACAGTATGCACTGTCTTGCAAAATCACATTGAGAGCCTTTCTTCTCCGCTTGCTCTTCGTGGCTTTGGAAGTGGAAGTCAGAGGAGGAACACAAAAGAACAGAACATAGGGCACCCAAAAATAGTTGCAAGCTGCTCTTTTTCTGTCCCCTTCTCTCCCCCTCTTCTGTTTTGTTTTGTTTTAAATCAGAATGAAGCAGCTAAGCAAGAATGGAATTTCCTTTTATGTAACCAGTCAATTCTAAGTGGGACAATTTATTTGATATGTTTTGTACAAATTTGCTTTATGGCCTTAGGAATAGGTTTGTGTTGTCAACACACTGTAAATGTTATATTAGTAGCTTTTAACTCTTTGCCAAAGCCTACTACTTATCCTAAGTGAAGAAGACAATCAATCTTTGTTCTCTATTTATGGACTCACCTGTCTTCAGGTTTTGCTCTGGAAATAAAACCATGCCCATCTTGTCCAACTTCGCGATTTTGGAGGCCCATGAGGCCAACTGAAATGATAACCTCAAGCAGCAGATTAGTGGGAGGGGGGTTGCCCACCAGGGGTGTGGGTCAAGTCTCTGGGTCCAAGTCTCATCAAGTCCCAAGTCTTTGCCCCCACGTCCCGAGTCTTTGGTTGCGAGTTGAGAGTCCCTATCTATTTAATGGGGAAAACGGGTTTGAACCTGAATAACATTCGACTTGTCATAAAAGGCTCCAAGTCTCGAGTCGAGTCTTCCGAGTCTTTTACAATTGCCGAGTCAAGTCCGAGTCGAGTCATTGACGCGACTTGAATCCAACTCGAGTCCAAGTCCATAGACTCAAGTCTACATCACTGGTGCCCACCTCCGTCCACCCACTTGCCCAACTTCTCCTTCTCCTCCGTGTGTTGGAGAAGGAAGAGCGGGGCAGGGTGGAAGAGGAAATGTGGGGAGGAGAGTGCCAAGCTAGAACATTGGAGAGTGGGAGGAGCAGAGGCTGGGCACATTATCGGGGGGGGGGCAGTGTTTGGCATGCTACCTCAGGCCAGTGGTGTCACTAGGGCGTGGCAGGGGGTGGTTCGCCGGGTTGATGCGCCCGCCGGGGATGATGCACCAGCTCGTGACGCCACTGCCTTAGGCATCAGGAGGACTTGGTCTGCAGCTGGTCTTATGTCAGACCTGACTCCTCAGTGGTGTGGGCCTTGGGCGGGATGACACGTCTTCGCCCCGCCCCCTGTCCCTGGAATGGAACGGAACCTTTTGGCTCTGGTCCCGCTCCATTCTGGTGGGGGGGCGGGGCGAAGACGCATCGTCCCGCCTACGGTCCCCTTTGAAAAACGCCAGCTACACTACTGGTCTGTCTTGGACACCCCCAGCATGGTGTCTTTTCCAGTGGCTGTTGCTGGTGTCTCTTCTGCATTTTTTAGATTGTGAGCCCTTTAGGGACAGGGAACCATTTATTGATTTATTTTATTGTGTAAACATCTTTGTGAACTACTCCTGTTGAAAAGTGGTATATAAATATTCATCATTCACCATCATCTTGGCACCTACAATGAATTGAGGTCCTTGTCCCTTTTGCTCTATGACATTATATATATATATATATATATATATATATATATATATATATATATATATATATATATATATATATATATATATATATATATATAACAGAAATCTCTGTGGTTCCTAGTTAAAGAGGGAGCTGCTAATACTAGACAAACAGAAGTATTAACAGTGGTTAATCTTTGTGTGAAAGTGGATTTATGGTCTGGCTTCTTAGTATTTGAATTCATTGCTACAGCTAATGGACATCTCAAACTGTCTTAAATCACTGGCTCTTTAGTGTGCCAGAGAGTAATAGAATGCTTAGAGCAACCATAATTTGGCACCTATGTTTAGAATCGGGTGCCAGAGGAACTTATGGAGAAAAACGATCAAGGGAAATATTTTTCCAAGTGCTCTTTCTCTCTCTATGAAACGTGTTTGATGGCTGGCTTTTTGCTGGATATGATTTGGCGTTGTAGAGCACTTTAATATGCGCCTGATATGCACAGGCTCGGGAAAGCAGGACTTCCCACAATGGGACTGGTACACGATGTCAAGGGGAGGGTGGCAGGGGGGGCAACAGGTTGCTGGAAATTGTAGCTGCTTTGTGTCTCTGCAATAGTGCAGTCCTAGATCATACACTCCAACGGTTCCTATTTTCTGGTTCCTGTGCTTGGTCAATCGCTGTCCTTTTTTGGGGGTCTTCTTTGGGGGATGACCTCAGGGCCCAAGGTCTTCCAGCACCGAGGTGGTGCAACAAATGCCACCTTCGCCACTCCTCCTCTTGCAATCTGGGTTTGAAAAGGAAGAGCGGAATGGAGGAAGAGAGATTGTATGGAGGAGCTTTGGCTCTCTTCCACATTTCGTCTTCCGCTCCATTCCCCTCTTTCTTGTTTTGAATTTGAAGAAAAACAGAGGGGGAGGAGGAGCAGTGGCAATACGTGGGTGGATGGAGGTAGCTGCCCGCCGGAGAAGGTAGTGGCGGGGGGAGGGTGGACCGGGCAGCGAGGGAGGGCGACCGGCCATTGGGCGAACCGGGCAGGGAGAGGGCGGGGATATCGGTGATGAACTCCACCGGTATATCCAGCCCTCTCCCGGCCCAGTTCGCCCTTACACCCAGGCCTGGAATATACGTCAACTTCAGAGCTGACATACATTCGAGTAGACCCATAGGGGTCGCCTTGCCCTTCCCCCAAGCCTTGCCCTTCCCCCGACCGTCCCCTTCCCCCGAGGTGCTCCCAGGGCAGCCCAGGACGGCCACAAGATACCACGGCCGGCCCTTTAGTCTGGCCAGGTATCCTTACACAGGGTTGGGCTGCCCGTCACATCTTTTAACATGATCAGGCCTGTGCTTTGTGTGTTTGGAATGTTCCCAAAAATGTTCCCCTTCTCCTCATTACTCATCTATACGTGAATATTCTGTCTGTGCATACACTACATTACACACACACACACACACACACACACACACACACACACACACACACAGAGGCATAGTAACCTGTATAGTGAGGTTTTCACTTCATTTGTCTGATGCAGTGGAGTATAGTTCATGAAAGACTCTGCAATAAAGCATTTGTTAGTCTTCAAGGTGCCACAAGCCTCTTTGCCGTGTTAGCATTAGCACCACATGCGTTGTGACGTTCCTTAGGAGACCACGTTGTTGTGCTGCGGAAATAGATTCTTGCTATCTGGAATCTTCCGCTGTGGTCTGTCCCCTCATTCTTCTCTCCTCCCTTTATCTCTCTTTCTGATCTCCAGTCCCTGAACTATAAAATCTTTTGCTTCATCTCTGGTGCTGAGTATTTCATGTAATGTTTTATCTTGTACTGAATGAGAAATGGAGAGTAAAGCTTAGAGGTTGAGTGCAGGACAGTCGTTTTGTCGGAACGTCGTGCGAGAGAGAGACAGAGAAATGGATGAAAAACGACTTTACTTCTGGCATTAATATGACTAGTGGTTAGAAACATGATGCTTTTGTTTCCAGCACGTTGAATTTGGAAGAGCGTTTCTGATCTCTTGCAAACACTTGTTTACTCCCCATCATGGACTGCAAAGAGATTTGAAAGAGTCTCTTACCTTCAAGCGGTCCATTAATCTCCTGGACCACGTACAGAAGCGATGTTGTTCTCAGGTGGTGCTGCCGTTAAGATGTTATAGGTGCGCAGCTGAAAGCACCATGGGATGTGAAAAAGACGACTCCTCTGAATGTCTGGAATGCTGAAGGTTTCTCTCATGGCTGGCCCTGCCTGTGGTTGCCACCAGAAGAACCTCAGAAGAGCCCTGCTGGATCAGGCCAAAGGCCCATCTAGTCCAGCTTCCTGTATCTCACAGTGGCCCCACCAGATGCCTCAGGGAGCACAAGACAACAAGATACTTGTATCCTGTCGCCACTCCCTTGCACCTGGCATACAGAGCAAAACTACTTCTAAAACTAGGAAGTTGCTCATCCCCATCATGGCTTGTAAGCTGTGATGGACTTTTCCTCCTTAAATCTGTCCAATCCTCTTTTAAAGGCATTCAGGCCAGGTGCCATCACCACATCCTGTGGCAGGGAGTTCCTTGCCAGCCTCCCAGGACTAACCTGGAGTCTCCCAGAATCAGCATTGATCTCCAGCGGGCCACTGAAAGTAAACCTGGAGAATGTAGCAGGGCTTCATCAGCTTAATGATATTATGTCACGATTCCTCCTTGGAGAGCTTCATTGCCCCATGCTTTCTCCCGCTTCTCAGATTGCAGACTAGCTGAGCAACACTCACAAAGTAAGTGATCCTCTGCCTGTTTGACTCATTCCCGGAAAAAAAGTTATTCCTTCTCTTCCAGCTCCATTTTCCTCCTCCTTCTGCAGCTCACCTAATGTGTCACATAAGTAGGGGCAGGAGAAAATGATGATAACAAAATAAAAACACATAACACTGTTTTCTGCTAAAAAAAAATCTGCGAAAAAATTAAAAAAAACCCAAAACCATATCGTTTTGCATCTTTTTTCATCTGCTGACACTGTACAAACCTATACCACCTACCTAGTACTCTTTTAAAGCGGTAACAATTGATACAAATGAGAAACATTTGGAATAAAAACACACAACACCGCTTTCTGCTGTTTCATTTTGGTTAAACACCGAAATCTGCGAAAAATAGAACCATTTCCTCCCACCTCTAGTCATAAGTAGAGGTGTTTGACTTGTTTTTGTTGATTGCATAAAAATACAAAACACCACCTTTTCAACCTTTTCAAACCAAATAAAAACACAAAGCACCACAGAACTGGAACTAAATGACCCACTCTCTGCTGGTTATGGAATGCATCTGGTTGAAACAGATTTTCTTTTCAAATTAGGAATTATTGAATAATTAGTTGTTGTTGCACTGCATTTGCAGTGTAATGATATTAAACCTAATATTGGTGTTCACGAATTTGCGCCTGTGAATTAAAGCACAAAATGCCACATTTTGCATTTTAATTCAACAAATTTTCAGAAAAAACAACACTATTTTCAAACACCTCTAGGCAGAAGCAACACATTTTCAACTTATATTACAGTGGCTGTATTTAACCTTTGAGGAGCCGCGTAGTGCAATCCTCTGCATGTTTACTAAAGAGTATGTCCAGTGTGTTCCATGGCACTTCCTCCCCATATAGCATTGTGTGTGTAGTCGAGCGATCCAAGAGCAGGCAGGCCAAGTAGGCAGGCGAGGAAAGGAGGATGCATTAGTTTAATTTTTTTTGCATTTTTTTCAATGTTTACTGAATACTTGTTTTGAAGAAACGTGTTCAGTAGGGATGTGTTTTGACACTTTTTTTTTCTTTTTCCTTTTCGATCATTTCCCCTTCTTGCTTAATTGCTGTGGGGGTGGCTGAACGGCACACAGATAAGGCCAGGAAGGAAGGAAGGAAGATGCAAATAGGGGAAATAACAAATACCTACTGGAATGCTTCGGAGGAGGTCTTGGGGTAGGGAGCGCAGCTCTGGTTCAAACTCAGAGCTGCAGTGGTTAAGGAGCTGTGTACCACAACAGGAAGTGGGTTCAAGTCTGGTTTCGATATGCTCATGGGAATCAGATTGGAAAGTGTGTTGCAGTAAATGAAGGGGGTGGGGGGAAGAAGCTATAAATGTCTCTGTGTGTCTTTTTTTCGATGAAACCTTATGACCAATAATCAATGTTACGGGAAATCTCCAGAGTTGTTCCATCTACTTCTGGTTTATTTCTTTTCTTTCCTTTCTTTCTTTCTTTTAAGTGAATCATTTACAGTCAGCGTTGGCTTTCTTGATAAGAAAATATTGCAGCTGGACCTATGGATGCATTTCTTCAGGGAGTGGAACAGTCGTTCAGTAGCAGAGCACCTTCTTTGCCGTCAGAAGGTCTTGCTTTCAGCTCGTACCACTTTTCTTGTGGAAAGAGTTTGGAAAGACCAGTTCCTGCATGGGGAACGACGACCAGTCCGGGTAGAATAGACGGACCAGCTGCCTTGTTAGAAGACAGCCTCATGCTTTCCAAAGTATTGACAGCCGACTTTGGCCATGATTCAAAATGGTGAAGGAGCGGTTCTTTCATGTCTACAGTGGACAGGCAATGTGTGGATGTCCTGCCCAGCCAAGTCTTTTTTTCATTTCTGGACAAAGTCCACATGTAGAAACAAAGGAGCTACATGTAAAGAGAGGAGGTTTGCATGGGGAGCATAGTGTAATTGCCTTTCCTCTTGAAGGTATCGGAGGTAGCACAACTAGGAAATGCTCTCTCTGGAAACCTGGCAGACTTTCTGCCAACCAAAGTGAACTGAATTGATCTAGAAGTGGACCATTGGCCTCGCTTGGTCCTTTGCCATTTTGAATCATGGGTAAAGTCGACTTGAGACCTTCAGCCAACTGAGCCAGCATGCTAAATGCTGCCCCCCTCTTATGTGGTTATGTGCCAGCCTCTATTCCTCCCACTCCCGGGCCTGTAAAAAGAAGGGGAGGGGAGAGTGGTGGGTGAGAGTATGACACTCCAGCCCCCCACTCTTCTCTTCTCCACATGTCCTCTTCCACTCCCTCTTCCTTTTCAATCCATAGAGGAGGAGGACCAATGGAGACAAGTGGTCAGAGGGAGTTGGATGCCCCTGCCAATCTGTTGCTGGAGGCAGCTGCCTCAGCAGGGCTCATGGATGGGCCGGCTCTGCTCATGGGGCTGGCTCTGCTTCCCACCTCCCACTAAGAATGGTTGCTACTCAGTCTTTTAGCACAGTGGTTCTCGAACCTTTTAGCACCGGGACCCACTTTTTAAAATGACACTCTATCGGGACCCACCTAGCTTTACGAAACTTTTTTTTTTAAAAAAAAAGGTGATCTAGAAATACATTTATTTATTTACAAGTAAAGAGCTCAGCTGCTTGCAGGGTAATTAGCAGCTATCTTGCAAACTGCAGGAGCTCAGCTCTTTGAAGGACAATTAGCAGCTATCTGATTTTTTAATAGCCTCATTGCTTGTGGCAATTACTTATCTGATCTTTCCATCACCTGGGACCCACCAGAAATCAGGTCGCGACCCACCAAGTGGGTCCCGACCCACAGTTTGAGAAACACTGTTTTAGCACAATCCTATGCATGTCTACTCAAAAGTATGTCCCATTATGTTGAATGCAGCTTATCCCCAGGGAAGTGTGCATAGGAGTGTTGCCTTTGTCAGTAGCATGTATTGCTTAATGGCACAATTCTGTGTAACTATGTGCAGCTGGCCTAAAGGTCTGGCCACCGCATCCTGAGCGCATTCCGGGCTGCCCCGGGGGTGCTAGGGGTACATTCGTCCCCTTCCCCAGGTGTAAGCGAGCCCGGGGCCTATGGGCCTCCTCAAATGCATGCCAGGTCCATACTTGGCATATATTCGAGGAGGCGGTGTAAGGGTAGGCTGGGAAGGGGCTTAGGATATCTCTGTCGATATCCCCGCCCAGCCCAGGCCAGCCAATAGCCCCCCTCCCTCACCACCCCTGCCTCCCCCCACCGAATGGTGTGGGATTTATCTGCAGCGGCTGGAGTCGGGTGAGTTCCGCGGCAGAGTGAGCGGCTCCAGTCTCCGCGTTGGCGCTGCTTACTCTCCAGGTGTCAAACGTGCCTTGCAGAACATTTACGACACCCTGCAGCAACCACGCCGCTCCAAAGTTACACAGGATTGCGCTGTAAGTCACTTTTACACGTTACAGGAAGCCACTCTTCCATTTTTTCATACTCGTGGAAAATGCGTAAAGGGGGGGAACGTGTGCACCTCCTCTGTGGTGAAATGTAAGTGTTTGTCTAGTTGTGCCAGTGGAGAGATGTGCAATGCTCCCCGTTTGTAAGTTGCTTGGAGTGGCGATTGGAGAAGACGAGGGGAAACTGTGCTCTGCCGCATTGCTGTGCAAAGCGGCAGCTTTGCGGTGGTTGCCTCAGGCTCCGCCTCTGCACTCCCTGAATTCAAAAAGAAAGAAGGGAATGGGTTGGAAAATGAAGTCTGGAGGGAATGAGACTGGGCGGCTCTGATGCTGTAGCCCGCCAATCTCTGCCACATTTGCTCTTTCGCTCTGTGCCCTTCTTCCATTTTCCACCCTGTTGGAGCCACTGGGTAAGTGGAGGCAGCATTTAGCACACACCCCGACTCAGAGAAGCCTTGAGCTGACCTGACAGCTAATGGGGTTTTGCTAGTGAAAGGACCCTGAGGCACAAACCTGCCCTGGCCACATGTGTGCGGTTGGGAGAGGATACGAGAGGGCTCTTAAAAGGAAGGGTTAACATTCGGCCTGCATCCTTCGGGAGAGGCAAGAGTGGTGATGATGGCCATGTTTTAAAGGGGGGGGGAGGAGTCCAAGAAACGCCCCCATTAGTCTTTGGCTATTTTGAAGCTCCTTCTGGTTGCTTTTACCCTGCTCTTTATTAGAGGTCAGAATATATTTAAAGTCCTTTTAATAAGTCCAAGCGAAACATATGGCTTAACTTTGAGTATTTACAGTAAATGAGCTACTTCCAAATTGATCCGTTCTCCTCAATGCATATTCATATTTCCTACTGCTGTCAGGAGAGATTGGCCGGAGTCAAAGGGACTTTGTGTGTTGTGTTCCTTTTCTTTTCCGTCTCAGAGAACTGGGGGATTTCAGAGAACAAATGTCTCTGATCTAGAAGAAGCCGCAGTATCTACTGTAAACTAAAATGCTCAAGTTATGGAAAGTGTGTTCCTGGAAATAATCTGGCAGTTTTACAGCCCGATCCTGTGTAAGGATACCTGGCCGGCCTAAAGGGCCGGCCGCGGTATCCTTTGCCCGTTCCGGACCGCCCTACGCACAAGCCAGCCGAGGCCCTATGGGCCCACTTGAATATAAGCCAGCTCCGGCTGATGTACATTTGAGCCAGGGGTGTAAGGGCGAACCAGGCAGGGAGAGGGCTGGAGAAATTGGCGGAGTGTGCCACCGATATCCCTGCACTCCCCCCGCCAGGTTTGCCCAATGGCCACCCTCCCTTGCCACCAGGTCCCCCCCCCCGCCCCTGCATCAACTGGTGCAGGGCTTACCTTCTCCGGCAGGCGTGGGGACAGTCCACTGGGGGAGTAAAGAATGCTGGCCTTTGTGCTGGCAGCCCTTACTCCAAAGTAGTCACAAACGTGCTTTATGGTGCGTTTGTGATACATTAGAGTGGCGGAGCGTGTGCTCCACTGTTCTACCACTGCATGAGATTGCGCTGTTAATCATTAACCATCATATAGTCCATGTCCAAAATGTTCTGCAGTGATCCCTTTGATCTGAACAGGGAGGATCTGGTAGAACCTTCTCACCCGGGGCTCCGCAAGAAACCTGGTTGGCCATCAACTGAACGCTCCACAAGGAATCCTGTCGTGTCTTGGGTCCCTAGTGAGTTGGACCCAGGTGGTGCCTGTGTTTTCACACACCTCTTCATCCCATTTGCATCTGTTGTTTTTAGGTATACACTGGGGCCTTTGGGTGCAGCCAGGTGGGGTACTGAGGGGTTCAGCCAGGTGGGCCTTTGGGTGCAGAAACCACAGTTGCAGATAAGCTGGAAGTTTGTAGACTCCCTCTGTGCGGTCTGAAAGCTGGGAAAATGCAGGGACCCCGATTGTGTGTACAGAAGCTACCTGTGAATGGCTAGTGTGAATTGCCCCTGCTAACTGGAAAAGAGGCACTTTTTCAATTGGTGCTCCTCTTATATTTAGCAGGGGGAAAGTAACTGCCCTCCTTTCACCCCAGCAGCACAGTGTCTTTTCTGGTGGCTGTTTGCTGGTGTTCTTCTGCATCTTTTTTAGATTATGAGCCCTTTTGGGACAGGGAGCCATTTAATCATTTGATTTTGTCTGTAAACCGCTTTGTGAACTTTTTGTTGAAAAGTGGTATATAAATACTGTTAATAATAATAATAATAATAATAATAATAATAATAGTAGTAGTAGTAGTAGTAGTAGTAGTAGTAGTAGTATGCCTGTGGATTCTATGCAGTGATAAACGCATGGGATCCAGGAACTGGAAAATGCAGATTGCAACGGATTACTAGTGGCCCCGGGCAAAGCCCTGGAATGGGACCCTCGGGGTGCCCCTGCCTCCCCCATGGCACACTGGGTGCTACCACTTCCTGCCACTGTTATTGAGGGTGGGTATTAAAGCCAAGCAACATTCCTGCATCCGTGAGCCAGATTTTTGTTTCAGGGTTACGGCAAGAATCTGATTCTACGTATTAGGAGAGACCATTACACTGCTTGTCTCCCCCATCGCCTACCTGCTCCTCTGATTCTCCCCACACCCTTCCTTCCAGTATCCCAAGCCACAGATATCAGATTCCTTCTCTCAGCAATACAAATTTCTATCACTTCCAAGTATAATTGTTGCAGGGACAAGGATGATGTCTAGTAATTGCTACGAAAAATAAGACGTGAATCTTCAAGCCATTTATGCTGGAGTAGTGCCACTGAAATCAATGGTAATACTCCCGAGTCAATGGCTGGAAGATTAAGGCCTGATTGCATAAACCATGTTTATTTATATCTTTGATTGTTTAGCCTATTAAATGTTGTGTGGCTCGTTTGCGTAAACATAAACACAGGCTATATGTTACATAAATGAGCTAGTTAAAAGAGTGAATTAATGGTTCATTAACCTCTACTGAACTTATATTCTTATTAGTGGAAACCCATTTAAATGAGTGCCCAAATGATGATGTGAAACTACTTAAAGAATTCCAGCAACTGCATTTAATCAAGGGATATTAGCGAAATGGATGGGCCTTGTGCAGGAGATGTGGGCCGCACCCTGAGACTTTAAGCTTAAAATATGGATTGCCCTTGGAATAGGTTTAATTGTAGAATTAATGAAACATGCTCAACACGCTCATTCGCAAGTCCCATTTATAAATTGCAAGCAAATTAATCATACCAAAAATATGTAAAGAATCCAAACCAAACCAAACATTGAACAAGTGTTGGTTAGAATGTAGACGCTCTCCTCTGTGAAGATTGCTTGTCTTTTGTCTTTATTGAAGGCTGCAAGCTTTAATCGGTAGATTAATCAACTAAAGCTATAGTTGATTAACCAGTGAGGTAAGGGGACATTTTTCATCGTTTGTGCTGAGAGTTCAATACTCAGACCGATTCAATACTCTTGACGTCATGCCAAACGCTACCATGTCAGCCCCCACTGCTGCTACTTCTCTTCTTCCTGTTCCTCGGATTTGAAAAGAAAGGGGGATTGGAGTGGTGGGAGTATGAGCAGAGGAGAGTGGTGTCACCTGGAAGGGGGGCAACACCTGAAACGCCCAAGAACTGGCAACTGCTTCCACCATCCTTTGCCTTCCCAATTGCTCTCCAGAGCCAGAGAGTGATTCAGAAGGTGAAAAGATGGCAGCAACATCAGTGACTAAAGCTCTGTCTGCCACCTCCCCCCCCTCCCCCAGGGGTGTAATTACCCTGCAAATAGCTGAGCTCCTGCAGTTTGCAATATAGCTGCTAATTGCCCTGCAAATAGCTGAGCTTCTGCAGTTTGCAAGGAGCTGAGCTCCTGCAGTTTGCAAGCTTGTGTAAATATAGGGGGATAAATGTTTGAGCCTCTTTTTTCTGGTGTTTTTTTTTCCTCCAAGTCTGTCAATGACAGGTAATGGGGGCAGGTGAAGGCTGGATCACATAACTAAGTCCCTCAAGCCTTGGGGCTATTCATTAGGGCTGCCTCATTAGGAGAGAGGTTTTTTTGCAAATAAATAAATGAAATATTACTTCTTTCTAGATCACCTTTTTTATAAGCCTCATAAAGCTAGGTGGGTCCTGATAGAGTGTCATTTTAAAAAGTCGGTCCCGTGGGCCTCCAAACCCCGGATCCAGCACACCAAAAAATGGCATCCGGGTGCAGCACGGCGGTGGCGGATCTTACTGTTCCGCCCCACAGTCTCCTATCTTCACACCCAATCTTTGCAGAAACTTGTGCCGGGCAGCCACTTCCGCTGCACATTGCCCCAGATGGCTCTGCGTCTCGATTTCCTGGGGGAAGCGGATGCCCAGCGCAAGTTTTTACAAAGATTGGGTGTGAAGATAGGAGACTGCGGGGCGGAACGGTAAGCACCACTGCACTGTGCCCGGATGCCGTTTGTGGACGGACTAAAAATGTTCAGCGGTTGGGGGACCGCTGAACTAAAAAATTGAACAATATACAGTGAAAGGACATTTACTGATTATTATGTATTGATAAAGTATAGTCAATTTTAAAATTCTCTTCATGATGAGCTCATACCAAAAAACAACCTTCAATTAAAAACTTTCCTCGTAATTCAGTCAACAAACTAATCAAGAACAGGACTGAAATCGATTTTCTTAAGCACAGACGATTACGATTCCACGTGCAACAGAGCTAGACTGTTTAGTTTTTCATCCTTCAGCCTAGAGCGTAAATAGTTTTTCACACATTTGAGGGCAGAGAAAGAACTGTCCCTGCGGGGCCCCTAGGCTGCAGGGCCCCTAGGCTGAAGCCTTATGGATAATACACCCAAACCCAGCCCCTTTTTTCTGAATTCTCTCCAGAGATAACAGATGGCCCAGTCTGAGACCAGACCAGCAGCTGTGCCAGTAGTTGGAGGGAGATAGAGGGAAGGTGCAGGGGTGCGTCGGACACCCTCCTGACTCCCCCAGCCCACCACCCTGCCTCATGGGCAGGCCCTGTCCTTTCCCTTGTCAGTCCTTTTCCAATCTATATATTATATAGATCCTTGCATGTTACCGTGATGGGGACTGAAAATAGAAAGGATGAAAGACTGTCTTTTGTTCACAGTAGCTTTTGTTCATTCAACCATAAGGCATCTCCCATTTCTTTCCATCTCCTCCCAAAGGCACCTCTCGAAACCTTTTAGGGTGCTGTGCAAACGTAGTTACTTTTAAGCAACCCCTTTTAAAAAGGCAGGTGGTCAACCAGCTACACATCCCTGAATTGGTGTTTGGTCCTCTTTGCGTGACAGACTGATCCTTAGCGTTCGGACAGACCGATCCTTAGCGTTCAAAAAGTGGGGCGCTGGGGAGCACTGTAGCCAGTCTGCCTTTACAGCTCTAAACTGCCTGTTTTATTACCATGGCCATAAATAGCAAACCGCCCCAAATATTACCAGATTTTTGTTGTTGTTGTTGTTGGCTTTGACCAATGAAGTAGAACAAGACCTCTGAATACCCCATTAGTTCCAGCGCTGTGCTTTGACGACTCTGCACCGGCAGCGCTTTTTCTCGACAAGTCACTTGCTTCACCCGCGTCTCTTAACAAATACTGGAGACAGGCAGCACCGCTGCCATTTTTCTGCATGTTCTGACAGTTTAATTCAGTACCTCCTGGCTAAGCAGCCTGAGCCTGAGGGGGGTAATTCAGCGTGTTGGCATTGCGCTGCTGCAATTAAAATAATTAAGGGAGCTGGGATGGGCTGGCAGAGCATTTCTCCTCCTGCAGTTTTGCAGAGAGAGAGAGAGAGAGAGAGAGAGTACTTTTCAATCCCCACATGCAATGAGCACAGGCTTCCCCTTTGGAATAGAGGGCAGTGGAATTTATTATTAACAAGATGTTTACTTCCAGGTATTGACTCCGTTTGCATTTCCACCCAACTTGCTTCTCCTCATCCGTCCCTCCTCCCTTCTATTTGATAGCATCCCTTCTTTAGGCATCACAGAGCGCGTCTCAGTCTCCTTGCTTTGTCTAGTAAAGTTTGATGGATGTCTTTAGGACCCCACCCTATCCCATAGGATCCCCACCCTATCCTATAGACTAAGGATCGGTCCCCATCCTATCCCATAGACTAAGGATTGGTCTGTCCGTCATTGGCCGTGGCTCCCCATTACATGACGTTGATGCCTGCCAATTGGCATTGCACTGGTTTCCGAGATGATTCCGTGGCACTCCCCTGTGTGGTTTCCACGGCTCCCCTAGAAGCCGTGGCTCCTAGTTTGGGAACCTCTGGCTTGTGCACTGCCATCTTGTCAAGAAGGTGATGCCACTCATATGTTTGATGACAGCGGAAAAAAAAAGTCTAATGCAGATCAAAGATGACTAAAGTTCAAACTTGATGTTACACGAAACGGGCAACGTGGTCTGGTGGGGTTGTGGTATGTTTGTTTTTAATTGTGGCTGTGGTTGTGAAACAGGCTGGAATTCTGGTGGAGCGTTGTGGGACTTTAGTATTTTGTCCTTATCATGATTATGCTCCTGATTGTGCCCTCCCATTTTAGAAAGCCGCTTCCCAGGGGCGTCACTGTAGCGTGGCGGGCGGGGCGGAGCGCCAAAGGCTGACGCGCGCAGAAGAGTGACGCGCGCACCCCCGTGTGCGTCACCTTTGTGGCGCACGCCGGCCTCGGAGCGTCTGGCCCGGCCGGCGCTCCAGGGACTTCTGAGGTCCAATGCGTCAATACGCGAAATTTTACAGTTTTCGCGCATGCGCAGACCGTTTTGAGGGCAGGCCCTCAGAAACGGTCTCTGCGCATTCGCGAAAACTGTAAAATTTCGCGTATTCATGCATTGGGCTTGGGCCTTCTTTCAGAAGGCCCTGGAGCGCCGGCTGGGCCGGACGCTCCGAGGCCGGCTCCCAGCCTCGGAGCGTCCGGAGGCCGACGGGGGCACCCAGGGCAGGGTGCCTCCGGGTCGCCCCCCCCAATCGCGGCGCGGCCTATATTTACAGTGGGGGGCATAGTCGGGGCAGGGTCACTAGGGTGACGTGCGCCCCCCGCCTTCGGGTGACGCGCATCCTAGTGACCCCTCTGCCGCTTCCAATGGCGGTTTGGGTGTGTGATCAGGAGAGGAACCAGGGCAAGGGCAAAGTGTTAACACCATCCCCCTCTTTGTGGTTCTGCTCTGTTTTACAGGCTCCTCCCTGCAGGGCCGGTCTATCCATGAGGCCAGTTGAAGCAGGCGGGTGGGGGGGCGCTCATCTGTGTCCCCCTACTTGCCTCCACTGCTCCTTCCACTCCCTGGGTGGGAAAAGGAAGAGGGGGACAGAGAGGAAGAGGAAATGTGGAGGGGAGGAGAATGTTGAGCTAGAACATTGGAGACTGGGAGGAGGAGAGGCTGGCATATCATTGGGTAAGGAGGGGGGCAGCATTTGGCATTTGGCCCTGCCACTATTTCAACAATAGCAGCAGCAACAACAAACTCTCAGCAGGCTACATTGCACATTTAGTGCAATGTCAGTCTTTGGGAAAGAAAAGAGGTTCGGAAGACTATGCCTTATGTGGACAATATGTCTTCTTCCTCTCCCATTGTGCTTTCATAGTCATCCAATGAAATGGATTGACGGTTGATTCACGACGGACAAACAGGAAGTGCTACTTCCTGCAGGAATGTGTCCAGTATTTAATTTATGGCATTCTCTGCCACAGGAACCAGAGATGGTCGTTTGCTTTTAGATGGCTCTAAAGGGGATTAGACAAATCCATGCAGAAGTCTGTCACTGGTGGCTAGTAGTCAGGAGGGTTTCCTGCTGCACTTGGGATCAGAGGCTCTCTCTCTCTCTCTCTCTCTCTCTCTCTCTCTCTCTCTCTCTCTCTCTCTCTCTCTCTGTTTACATTCTGCTACCCAGGTACGCAGTGTTTTACGAGAAATGAGAGTGCTGGCAGGGCTCCAGCATAGTCTGAAACAACCAGCATGGGAAAAAGACCCATAGCCAGGTTCCAGATCTGCAGAGCAAGGCAGGGCAGAGTGAGTTTGGCACCTTCTCAAACAAGAAGCTGAGACTTGGGATCCAAGCCCCGGGAGTTTCTTACATGGGTGGAGAGAGAGAGAGAGAGAGAGAGAGAGAGAGAGAGAGAGAGAGAGAGAGAGAGAGAGAGAGAGACCCTTTTGGCTTCCCAGGGCCTTCCCATCCTGTGTTGGCTGATACCTCCAGGGTTGGTTGGTTGTAGTTTCCTTTTTATAAGAAAGGAGCTTTGGGCTACAGTGTTTCCCATACTTTTTCAACCTGCGACTCCCTTGACCACTGGTGACCATTAGCCGCGGCTCCCCATTACATGCTGTTGACGGCTGCCAATTGGCGTTGCACTGTATTCCGAGAGGATTCCGTGGCACTCGGAGGCTCCCCTGGCTGGTTTCTGCAGCTCCCCTGGGAGCCGCACCTCCCAGTTTGGGAACCACTGGGCTAGCAGTACAGCCGCAGGTCAGTCAGCCCCTTCCCTGCAAGCTGGCTCAGTGGTGCAGAGAGAAAGGCACCTGAGGACCTGCCTGAGTTTCTGGTTCAAGACTTTTTTGGCATCTTACAGGTGTTTATCAATTACAGGGAAATGAGACAGGAGTAAAGGGGGGGGGAGGGAGAGACAATGCAGTTATCTGGGTTACACATGCAATATGCCACTGAATATCAGGATAGTGTAGTGGTTTGGGAGTCGGACTTAGACCTGGAAGATCCAGGTTCAAATCCCCGCTCAGCCACAAAGCTTCCTGGGTGACCTTGGGCCAGTCACTATCTCTCAGCCCCACCTACCTCACAGGGTTGTTGTGTGGACAAAAAGGAGGGGAGGAAATATGTACCCCACTCTGAGCTGCTTGGAGGAAGGGCGGTATAAAAATGTGAAAAATAAAATAAAATAAACATAAAATACCATTTGCAGGGGGACTACTATGGATGCAGGGCTATTCTGCTTAAGCTTTGCTTTTAGGCTCCTGGAGATATCTGGTTGATTCCTGCAGGAGAATCAGGATGAGAAACTAGATAGATCTGATCCAGCATGGTTCGTGTCCTTAAAGGATGTTAGATGCCTTCTCTGTTGCCTGTGGTTTTTCTCGGGAACTGCAAGGTCTTTCACAATTGCAAGGGTTGATGGGAAGCTTCTTGTGCTGCCGAGAGTCTTTATCTTACTGCAACTCCCATGTACCCGGGAAGGACTGTGTGACATATTTATATATTAAAGACATTTGTATCCCATCTCTGTTCAAGGTGGCTGATAGAGAGAGGAAAAACAACTCGGTGCAGGCAATTCGGAGAAGAATGAATGCCAGACTTGTGAATCACCAAGCCAAACAGAGCTGGCTGTTCCTGTCAGCAGCTCAGCTGTGATTTGATCAACCTTTTGGTCCTGGGGTCGCAAAATAAGGGGAGGGGGGGGTGTCCGGCATCTGGTAGGCTGCAGTTCATGGCGGGTGGGCTGTGTGTGTTTGGTTTGGTGGGTCACAAGTGGTGCTGGCTTGTCTTAAATTCACAGCGCAATCCTGACTAAGTCAGCGCAATCCTGACTAAGGATCCGGCGGGCAGCCCAGGGCTGCACGCCGGATCCTGTGCGCAGGCTGCCTGGCACACGCCGTGCTGGAGGCCCACTCAGGGAAGGGGACGCTCATCCCCTTCCCCGGATGTAAACCAGGGCCAGCCCTATCGGCATCCTCAGATATATCAGTATATATATATATATATATATATCCTCGGATATATCAGTAGAGGAGGCCGTGTAAACGGCGTAGCCGGCCCAGCAGGGACGGGGAAATGACTGACGCCATCCCCTTGCCCCCTTCCGGGCCATCTAGGCCAATGTCCTCCTCCCGGGCCGGACTGCCCACACGGCCGGCGGCATTCACCTTCTGCTGCCGGCCACATGGAGATCCGGCGCCGGAGTGAGGGAGGCCGGCTTTACACCAGAGTCGTCGTGAACGTGCTTTTCGGCATGTTCACGCCGCCTTCCAGCGATGGAACGCTCATTCCGTCGCCGGATTGTTCCGGTGGATTGCGCCCTCAGTCTCTATAGTAGTTGCTTACAGTACTTGCATCCCCTTTATCTGTCTTTACCGTGAATACAATTAACACCATTTTGGAAAACTGCAGAGACCAAGGAAGTACCTGCGTGACTCTCCCAAACAATAAGCAATGAATTATGGGATCTCCTAAAACATAATCACACATTAATGATATAGCATTAAGCACAACTGACCTGCAGGGCTCCAATCTACCTTATTTCCCACAATAGCTGATATATTCATTTATTTAAAGTACTGTATTTATACCCTACCTTTCCGCTCCCGATAGATGCCTTGGCAATACATGCACATGCATTTACCTACATGTACGCTAGTGAAAAGGTGCGTCTGTTTGTCAGAGATTTAACTTCTAGAGACCCTGGAAAGTGAGTTGAACCCTTACAATCCGAGCAACTCACACTCACAACTTTGAACAAGGACATTCCCCCATAGGCAAAACTATAACAAAATAGAGATGGTGATATGTCAGGTATAGGACAGTTGGAGCACATGTAAGTTTGTATTGCAGCCAGTTTTAACCCTGTCTTTTTTTAATACCAAGAAAAAAAATCCCTGGTTTTGATCAATCACACTTTAATGAAATCCCTTCCAGAGAGGAAGCCGTGTTAGTCTGTTACGTTGTTAAAATATTCCTGTACTGTTTTTCAACAAAAGTGGTTTACATAAATGAAAAAAAAAGAAGTAGAACTTTAAAGACTAACTAATTTATTTCATCATAAGCTTTTATGGACCACAGTCCACCACATCGGATACATAAAACTTCGTTTTGCAGTGGCAGCTAGAAAATACATATTTTTTGCCATGGATGTTCTGGTGCAGTCATAGATAACCATCACATACAGCACCCTGAAGATGAGCTGGCATAAATTCGGTCCAGTTTCTTATCTTGTCCCTCTGCTGATGTTGAACTCGGTCTGATTAGAGAGCAGTGCAAAGTATCATCTTATCACAGGGAATAGAGATGTATATTGGTGTGAATGCTCTCTGCAGGGAAAGAGGATATGGGGATGAGATAGATGCCCCCTGCTATGCTTGAAAAGTAGATACTGTGTATATATATATATAACTGCTCACTTTCAAAAGTGCCCTGATTTTGGGTCACTCCTAGAGAGGGATGTCACCATTTTAACACATTTCTGCCGCGTGTACTCAGTTCCATGCAGGCTACTGTAACTTTAAGATTTAACGAATGTACCTCCAGTAGCTAAGCTGAAATAAGAATGTCTCATGAGTTTAATGGATCAAACAGCAGTGATGGGTTTTATGGGCTCCTTTTCACTTTAGGGCAAAGGGAAGAGAGAGAGGGGCAGGTTGGTTTTAAATTCAAGGATTTATGTTGTTAATCCTCCTGGCTAATTATAATTTATGGGAATCCTGATAAATTAATATGCGGTTGCTATTCAAAAGCAGAGAATAGTGTAAGGCAGGCATAAACAAGCCTTGTTCATTTTTAATTTATTTCCACCAATGGAGAATATTAAATTAAATGAACACTGGGGCATTTTCAGGGGAAGGTTCATTTTCATTATTTATCTCCAGGTCTGTAGACTTTGTGTTAACGATTTTGCAAAGTTTGTTTCCTGTGCACAGCAAATAATCTGCCAAATTAGCAAGGTTGGCTATCATTGCCAGCTTGAGTAAAGGTGCAAGATTTCTGGCCTGTGGAAGGAAGGAAGGAAGGAAGGAAGGAAGGAAGGAAGGAAGGAAGGAAGGAAGGAAGGAAGAGTGACTTGGGAGGATCCACGAGAAAGAGGAAATCAAGCAAGTCTGCTTGAAAGTAAAGCAGAACTCCTCTAATTTGTTTCTTTTTAATACTTTTAATAAATGTATATTTATGTAGATCAGGGGTTCTCAATCCCTTCCCGGCCAAGTACCACCTTCGGTGTCACTCTTCTGCTGTGTACCACTGGAAGTGTCTGGCAATTACATCATCGCCAGTTACTTTCAGGTTTTCGGAGGCCAGAAAATGCAGATTGGAGACTCTTGGCTCGGCCAAAGGCCGGAACCTCGCGGGAGTGAAAACGCACCGCCGAAAGCGCCACTTTGGAGTGGGGTTCCAGTGGTCCGGCTGGTCGCATACTATCAGCAGTCGACCAAAGTACCACTGGTGGTACTAGTACCACTGGTTGAGAAACCCTGATGTAAATAGCTTCATCCATGTATACAAAGTGCTCATGGTGGATGGTGGTTCACGGTGGTGGGTCGGTTTTGTACTGCAGCTCCCCAAAAATGTAGGAATATGCAAGTGGATAAATATGGCCAAGATCTCTGTTTTCCTAAAACCCTTCATTTTATGGTTGTCATTTGAAATGAACGAAAAAGCAACACCATATAAATGGATGTAGAGAGTGTTCTTCAACCTTTTCAGTGACCCACCTTCTTTAGTGGGTTGAACTTCTTTAGTACTGACTTAAAACACTGAACGGGGTTTCAATGTTATCTTTTTTTTCTTACTCCCCTCCCTTCTTTCTTCCTACATTTTCTCTTAATTTGTACATATTTATTTACTTAGCACATTTATATACTGCCTTTCTGCTAAAGCCCTCAGGGTGGTCTCTAGTTAAATTAATGAAAGTTTTGGAGGGAAGAGGAAAACTAGCAAATCCAGGCATCGCCTTTTTGCAATGTTGTATAATAAAGTCACTTAATAGAACTCCAGGAGACTCTTCACGGTTTGTCTCGTCCTTCGGTGGGAAGGTGGGAACGGCAATGAAAGGGTGGTTCTCATCTCCTGCTGTCCTTCCCTTATGAAAATTCTAAACAAAATGGAAACGAAAAACGGGGGTGATGCTAAGGGGTACCATTTTCCCCACGGTTGTTCCTTCTTCAAGGATTAATCCCATTGCTAATCCTAGAAGACAATCAGAATCACACAGTAAATGTCTTTAGTTGTGATATGATCACCTTGTAGATCTCAAGCCACTATTTGATGGCAAAAGTCCAGGAAGTTAATAAATGCTCTAACATTTAAGAATCGCCACACTTGGCCATTGCAACAGGGTTCATTCCCAATATACGTTCTCGCTTGCTTCCCTTCTCTCCTGTGCAGTTAAGTAAAGTTAATTCAGTTTTCACTGAAAAGGAAAAGAATACCCCCATCTGCTCTGCGGTTTAAACTTATCCACTGTACTCTTGCAAAATTCAAGAACATTCTGCAAGATTGAACTTCTTATAAAACAGGGTTGGAAGCAAAATTACTAAAGCACAGAAGACGTCCATTCTACTAGGACGATAGGGTTCCCACCTATCGTTAAAGGTAAAGGTATCCCCTGACAATTAAGTCCAGTCGTGTCCGACTCTAGGGTGTGGTGCTCATCCCCATTTCAAAGCCGAAGAGCCAGCGTTGTCCGAAGACGCCTCCATGGTCATGTGGCCGGCATGACTCTCCTTGCCGCAGCGCATAGCATGCAGCTGAAACACGGAGCGCTGTTTACCTTCCCACAAGCGGTACCTATTTATCTACTCGCATTGACATGCTTTGGAACTGCTAGGTTGGCAGGAGCTGGCCAAGCAACGAGCGCTCACCCCGTCACGGGAATCGAACTGCCGACCTTTCGATCGACAGCTTATGGTTCAGCGGTTTAACCCGCTGCGCCACACTAGTGTAATTGCTTCTAATCAATACACTGCACTGCACTTGTACAGGCCACGGCAGTTGGGCTATTTTGCACAAGATGGTTTTCATACCTTGAATATCAACTCTCTAAAGGAAAACAAGTATTTGGAATGTGTGGGCATAGTAAAACGGATGTCTTAAAGGATCGAGGCAGAGGTGCGGTAAACAAGTTTCAGAAAAAAAAAATCATCATTACTGCTACTCGTCCATCTGAAATTCCAAGGCATCAACAGCGAGTGGTTCAAGGCTGGGCTGGGTCGTGTTGCGATGCCGTAATTATAATTATACTGGAGAACAAATTTCAACAAAGGTCATGCCCCCCCCCAAGATTAAATTAGTCATTCCTTATAGATTTTGAGGTGCTGAACACAAATACAAAAATGAAAATGCAAAATTGGCTACGGTTTATGAGAGATCCGCAACAGACATGTACTGGAAAATGCCCGACGGCACTTACAACACCTACGTATGCAATGCGGACTGCTTCTCCTAATCTAGAGCCAATCGACAGGTTTTATTGTCATTATCATTTTCAGCACGTCGAAATTAGTAAAGATGAGCTCTTTTCATTTCAGTGCCAATTTCATGTTGTCCAGTGTAATTATGCATGGTGTAGAGAGAGAAGTTCTTCTCCCTTGCTCATAATGCTAGAACCAGGAGTCATCCAATGAAATTGACGAGTAGGAGATTTACAGTGGACAAAAGAAGGTACAGTACTTTTTTCACACAAAGGATAGTTAGCCTGTGGAATTCACTACCACAAGATGCGGCGACGGCCACCAGCGTAGACAACTTTAAAGGGGGATTTGGCAAATTCATGGAGGATTTGTGGCTGCTAGTCGTGATGGCGACCTGCTACCTCTGTGTTCAGAGCCAGTGTGCTAGGGGAGCAATGGTTGGAGAGGGATCTGTCTTCATCTCCTGCTTGTGAGCTGCCCAGAGGAATCTGTGAGAAACAGGACGCTGGGCAAGGTGGGTCTGTTGGCATTGATACAGCAAGGTTTTTCTTATGCTCAGATTTACTATGTCAGGGTTTCTCAAATGTTTTAGCACCGGGACCCACTTTTTAAAATGACACTCTATCGGGACCCACCTAGCTTTACGAGACACTCAAATATTTATCTCCCTGTATTTACACAAGCTTGCAAACTGCAGGAGCTCAGCTCTTTGAAGGGCAATTAGCAGCTATCTGATTTTTGAATAGCCTCAGGGCTTGGGCCAATGACTTATCTGATCTTTCCGTCACCTGGGACCCACCAGAAATCAGGTCGCAACCCACCAAGTGGGTCCCAACCCACAGTTTGAGAAACACTGTACTATGCGATTCCTGATTGTCTATGCTTAGCAATGGAACTAATACAGACAGGAGGAAGAAGCAACAGCTGTGGCGAAACTGGTGCCAAAGCAGCAGCAGACAGGAGAAATAATGGTGTCAAAAAGGATGGGAACATTCACACAGGGGAAATGCTATTAGGGGGAAATGTCTGTACCAGGGTTGGCCAAACCTGCTTCATGTAAGAGCCACATATGATCAACTTCAGACATTTGAGAGCCGCAATATTTAAGAAAACTTTAAATTCTAGAATATATTGACTCACCGTGAACATTAAACTTATGTTAATCCAGTGGACTCTCAGTTTATACTTGGTCAATAATTATAAAGCTTAAAAATGTCTTATTTACCTTTTATATTAAGGGTGATGCAAACATATTTCCGAGAGCCAACATATTTCCATTATACGTCAAAGAACCGCATGTGGCTCAGAAGCCGCAGTTTGGCCACCCTTAGTCTATACCAGAGGTTCTCAACCCCTTCCCGGCCAAGTACCACCTCTGGCGCCACTCTCTTGCTGAGTACCACTGGAAGCGACTGACAATGACATCATCGCCAGTTACTTCTGGGTTTTCAGAGGCCAGAAAACGCAGGTAGGATGTTCTGGGAGGGTGGAACAGCCCTTCTCAGCTTTCCCGAGAGGCTTGGCCAAAGGCAAGAGCGCCGTTTCGGAGTGGGTTTCTGGAGGTCCAGGCGGTCTGAGTACCACCAGCAGTCAGTCGAAGTACCACTGGTGGTACTAGTACCACTGGTTGAGAAACCCTGGTCTATACCGTCGATATTGCTACTTTATATCCAAAACCCAAAACCAGTCAATATGCTCATAGCCCCCAGTCAGCCTGCTATTCTCCTATAGTTCGTACTTCCTCTGCCCCTCCATTCCCCCCTCTTCCTTTCAAATCCAGGGAGTGGGGGGATCAGAGGTGGGGCGGGTGCATCACTGGATAAGAGGGGGGGGTGGCATTTGGCATGCTAACACAGAGGTCTTTGGCCAGCCCTGTGGGCTCCTTCTATTGACCTAGTTGACTTCAGGCCAAGAGCAAAAGTCAGCAGTACTCACTTTTCCATTCATTCCCTTGCATTGGAGGGGGGGGGGAAGATTTGCTGTATCAAAGGACTTCTGGATCTGATTTATAAGTTTTTTTCCTGGGCTAACTTTGGGATGGAAAATGCAAGGCAGGGAACGGTGGTGGGTGACGAAGAAGAGTTCTCCCTTCCGTTTTTTTAATAAATGATCCTACCACATGCAGCCAGCAGATATTTGTCTCAATTTCCGATGATGGCCTGTCTTGGGGATTAGTGTGGGTTTTCTACACAGCTGTGGGTGTGCATTTCTCAGATGATAGGATATTCTTTTACACCTATATACAGAACGTTCGACACAAGGTTATCATAAATTGAAGTAGGTTCTGGATTAACTTTCCTTGGAGAAATCACTTGATGCAATTACATGCCCGGATTTGATTGGGTTTCGGAGCATTCTGGCAAATGATGTCCCAGTGAGTTGGAGCAAGTAGGTGGGGGCTTGTCTGTTTGGCTTTCCCTCCCTCCGCCAGGAACACAGGTTCAGGTTCTGTTGATTTAGTCATAATGCTGAAGCTCAGTGCCTCGTTATTAAAATGTGCTTCCTCAAGGATCCTAGCTAGTGATGCAGGAAGTGGAAGAGTTACTAATATCCCTGCAGTTTTATTTCCTCTAGAAGAGATAGCAGGGTAGCAGATATTATATTTGGAAATAATCTGCTCAGCTGTTCTTTTGATAAAAAAAATCCCCCAGCTGCGCGTTGCTAGATGAAGCTCAGCTCCACGATATTAGGAGAGTACGAAGATTTAAAGCAATTTGCTTAGCTCTTTTTGACTTTTTACACATGTTGGAGGACCAGACAAAGGAACCTTCAGATTGGGAGGGTGATTTGTGTGTGTCTGTGTGTGTCTGTCTGGAGGTGTGTGCGCAATAATCACAGAACCTTCCGAAAACTCTGAAAACTTTCCAAACGTATAGAAAGCTATTTGGGCAGCATCAGGTCCCCTCTTTACCATATGTGTACCATGTACATGAATGTGTACATAGTACAATGGAAATGTGTGATGTGATATGCAATTTGACATGCTGAGTCATGCCATGTTTTGGTGATGAAGCAAATCTGACAGAACCATGTGCAGCGCATTTTTTTTATTTTTAGTAATGCACATTTCTGGCACTCTGATGCAATGTATACAAAAAGAATGATTTGTATGATGTATGGCAGGGGTTCTCAACCTTTGGAGGCCCGGGTACCCCCTATCACAGTCCAATTTTCTGAAGTACCCCTTGCTAATTAACTGCTAATTAATTGGATCAATTAATTAATTATTTAGGTAATTAATCATTACATTAAAAGTACTAAAAATGTCTTATTTAACTCTGTGTGTGTGTATGAGAGAGAGAGAGAGAGAGAGAGAGAGAGAGAGAGAGAGAGAGAGAGAGAGAGAGAGAGAGAGATGCAAGGATCTCTTTTTTTCTCCAAGTCACACTTCCCAACATCAGCTCCTCCCTCCCCCACCCCACCAAAGTACATTTACCAAAGTACAAAAATAACCCCAAAACCAAAATCAGAGAGACAGAAGGGCTCCAAAAATAATTGAAATTTAAAATCCATGTTAATTAACACTTAATTAGCTGCTGATGGGGCAGATAAGGGGCAGGGCTTGGCATACCCCCAGCAAGAGGACTGTGTACCCCTGGGTACCCGTACCACAAGTTGAGAACCTCTGGTGTATGGCATTCAAATTAGTATTTAAATCATAGTCTATTAATATTTAGACTCCAATATCCTGGATGTTTCTAGTCATTAGTGATGTTACCATAAGTCTGGAAGCACACCTAATGTTGACATTTTTAGAGCCCAATCCTATCCACCACCACCACTACCCCGCTGGTGCAGTCGCGCCAAAAAGGAGTGTGCTGTATCCAACAGGGGACTGGATCGGGAAGCTTACGAGGAGAAAGGGGGAATTTAAATCCCCCTACCCCTCCATAAGCCTCTGGCTCTGCAATGGGTCTGCTCAGATGTGTGCCTGCTCTTTAGTTGATGTAAGTCTGAGCAGAAAAAGGGGGAAGGGAGGCTGTAAAAAGAGGGGACAAGTTCCGGCGTGTACTATCACTGCTGGATCCACCCCCTCCCACAGCCTCTCCCCTTCCCTGCCCCATTTTGCCCTTTCCCCACCCTGTTTTGTGTCTGCCCCTGCCCCTTCCACAGCCTTACCTGCTCTTGCATCCGTCGACAGGTCCAGCGCATTTTGCTACGGGGAACTAATGGCCAATCCTATCCCCCACCAGTTTTTATGCCGTGCAGCCGTGCTGCCCGAGCGAATGTTGCATTCTATAGTGGGGGCTGACCAGACAGCCTGAGAGAGGTAAGAAAGTATTTTACTTACCTCTCCATAGGCTGCCTGCCTGCTAATAATGGGTCTCCTCCGACCTATGCCAGCTCTTTTGCTGGCATAAGTCCAAGGAGACTCCTGGGAGTGAGTTCAGGCCAGGAAGGGGGCAGGATCTTAGCATGTGCTACTGCTGCCGAGATCCTCCCCCTTCTTCCCCCAGTTCAGCCTGCTCTCTCCCCAGTCCGCCCCTGAACCACCACCCTCCAGCACCTTGCCTGCTCTGGCGGGGTGTCGGAGCTGCTGGCGCAGGCACACGACCCCTCCAGCCATCTGCATTGGTGGTCTCATTGTGTATGACAGCAGCATGCCTTTTGCGATGCCGTAAGAGGACTTGTGGCAGAGCTCCATAGGATTGGCCCACCCGTCAATGAAATGACAAATTGCAGGACTCAAGGGCCGTATTGTAGATACTGGTAGGTGCTAGTAGATGACACAGATGGAACAGAGAAAATAGTGCAGAAAAAAAAACCCTCAGCATTGCAGAGAATAAAGGAGCTAGTGTATGGGTTTCATGGAAAGCTGAGGTTGTGTTTTGTTATCTTGGAATGTTTGTTTTAACCAAAATATCCCCTCAAGTCTCTGTTGTTTTGAAATTATCATTGTTGCGAAAGGTCAAGATACTGAAAAAAGAAATGCATTTGTTGTCTGAAAATGATACGAGTATCACTGTTGCTGTTAATAAACCCCATTTCTTCCCGGCCCACAGGTGTACACGTTTAACTCCTGTTGCGCATATACACCTGTGGGCAGAAATGGTTTCAGTCAATCCTAAATTTAAAAAAGCCAGAAAATATTCTCTCCGTGAAAACGTTCTAGCAGCTTTGGGTAGGATGCTTAACTCCAAGGAGAGGCAGTACCATAGATGCTTTGGGTGAAATAGCAAATAAATTCATGTATTAGGTTGGAACTGCATGTTATACATGGAGACCTTCACACACACACCCCACATGGAGGTGTGGGTCCCCAGGTGGGAGAATCTCTCCCTATGTTCAGTGTTTGGCCCTGCAGTCTCAGGGAGGGGAGCGGGACTAAAGCACGCATATCATTGGTTGGGGGGTGGGGCTGAACTGGGGGTGCTCCTAGGAAGCCCTCCCTCGTGCTTCGGTCTCCATGGGATAGACCAGGGGTGGCCAACCTTTCAATCTGAATGCTCCTGGACCTTTAATGGTTGCCTGTTGTTGTTGTTGTTCAGTCGTTAAGTCGTGTCCGACTGATCCCATGAACCACATCCTACCAGGCCTTCCTGTCCTCCACTATCTTCCTGAGTTCGCTCATTTTCATGTTCGTTGCATCGGTGATGCTGTCTAACCATCTCATCCTTTGCCTTCCCCTTCTCCTTTTGCCGTCAATCTTTCCCAGCATCAGAGTCTTCTCCAGAGAGTCCTCTCTTCGCATTAGGTGGCCAAAATATTTGAGCTGCAGCCTCAGTACCTGTCCTTCCAGAGAACAGTCAGGGTTGATTTCATTTAGGATTGACTGATTTGATCTCCTAGCAGTCCAAGGGACTCTCAGGAGTCTTCTCCAGCACCACAGTTCGAAATGGTTGCCTAGGTGAGGGCATTTCAGCAGGTGCAGTTGCTTAAGCAGCACCATCAACAATGGCAGCTGCCAAGGTTCTGTTTTCTACACAACTCTTAAGAACACAGAGGCCTGAATGGTGGAAGGTTGGCCACCCCTGGGATAGACAAGTGCCTGAATTAGAGCCATTGTGCACCACATATTCAAACACGATTGTAATACTCCCACCTGCATGGTGCAACATGACCTATACTCAGTATTTGTTTGTTTGTTTGTTTAAAGAATTTATATTCCGCCTTTCTCCTCACAGGGCAACCAAGGCGGCTTACAACATTAAAACAATGATCAAACAGTTCAAACATTTAAAAACAAGTCAGGACCCAACCCTATCCAACTTTCCAGCGCCGATGCTGCCTCAATACAGCCCCTTGAGGAGGCTTTCGGGGGACCCCCCCCCCCGCAGGATGCCCTGTTGGCACGGCTGCATCGGCGCTGGAAAGTTGGATAGGGTTGGGCCCTGACTTGTTTTTAATTGTTTGAACTGTTTGATCATTGTTTTAATGTTGTAAGCCGCCTTGGTTGCCCTAAAGATTACCTAAAGATTAAAATTACATTTGATTTTTAAAAAATATAGTACACTCCAATGCCTGATATAAATATTAAAGTTCAGGCTGCTTTCTGCCCTTGTGTATGCAGGACTTTCTGCTCACTATGTCTCTGGCTCCAGCTGTCCTCTCTTCTATCAGGCCACTTCAAGCACCTTCAGGCTGGGGAACACACCCTGTAGGGTTGGGTACGTCCTTCCACGTCCCCTGATAGCCCTCACCCAGTCAATTCAGCAACACTACGAAATGTCCTTCGGTGTACGGCGCTATGGAAAATGAGCATGCACATGCAATTTGATTTCCCCTCCTGTACAATTAGCATGAAAATCTAGCCTAAATGGTTAATGTGGCAGAACCCCTGCGTGAACGGAGCTCTCTGCGGTGTGGAGAAATGTAAGCAAATGCTTGTGCTGAAACAAGATGACATTTATTTAACGTGATGTTTGGGGAGGACCTTCTAGAACCTTCCAACGTGAATACAGTCCTCTGAGGCCCAGAGCCAAAAATAAAAAAATACAAAAATACAAAAATACAAAATTTAAAACCAGGACAATCAAGAAAGGGCCCATTTCTAGCAAAATGCTGAAATTGTAAGGTGTAGAGCACAGTTGGGGGGGGGGGGGAATAGGTTAAAGCAAGGGAAAATCAGTTACTCACTAAAACTCTATTAGACTTTAATAATAAATAATATTGAATGTTGGGGATATTAAAACAATTTGTTCTTGGCACAGGAAAGAGAGGTTTCTATTCCCCTCAGTAACTCTGGCTCGAGCAACATACTTCTTATACGCTGCAGATTTTTTTTTTTTAATATAGCATCGTGTTCCTGCAGGTATCATAAAAATAAAAAATAACTTAAGGAGTATTAATTCCTTTAAGAACACTGATTAATCCCAGATGCGCATTGTGCATGGAAGTGTGCGTTAAACGGGTGCAGGTGCTGACAGGGTGGTTCCACAGCAGCGCACATGTTCCCGGAACACAGCTGTTCCTCAAACCCTTCGCCAGTTGCTGCAAACCCTCTGCGAAGCTGAGCTGCCTCTGGGCACAATTAAAAGCTATACACTACATTTCATCAGGCTGTGTTAGGAATTTAAACGGAGCGAAAATGGGGGGGGGGGGATTTGGATGTGGGTTGGGGGGGACAAAGGGGGAGGCTGGAGAAGGTGGAAATGAAGGAGACATTTGCTGAAGAGGAATTAACCTCTTTACCTCTTCCCACAAAACGATAAAACTTCAGCCTGCTGTCCATAGGTTCTGGTATGTAGAGAAAATGTGCTAAATGTGGGTCAAGCATCATATTTTTCATTGCTATTATGGAAGGCTGGGGGGGGGAGACCCCTTCTCTCCTACTCTGCATGTTTCAGGTTTCAGAGAATTGGCAAGTTCCTGCTTTTTCAGTCAAGCATTTGAAAGTTGGATAATCTCGCCCCCTCCTCAGCCTTGCCTCCCCGTTTCCTGTCGTTTTGTAGGAAATTTCCCAGCTGCTGTAAATAACCTGCCTCTCAGGGAATTGCGAACGGATTAGAAAGGGTTATATTTGTGTCGAATGTCTGGACTTGTGCTGCACCGCTCCCGTTCTGGTAGGAAGGAGCTCCGCAGTTTAAGTGGGTGCCATGCAGAGAATTATACTTGTGTCCAAAATGAACTCAGAATAAAATATTCAAAAGGGAAGCACGGGCAAAGAAAATAGCACCGGTTTGTTTTGCTGAGAGAGCTTTCACCTTAAAACCTTTTTCTGTTGTCAGTGGGAAAGAAGATTTGTGCATGTGTTTTGTCTCACTGTGTGTGCTTTCCTCCAAGAAAACAAAATAGAAACTTAGATTTGTACAGTACAGTCAGTTCTCTTTATATGCGAATTCACTATCTGCGGATTCGCTTAATTCCGCTTCACCTACTGCTCCATATCCGCGGTCTGCTCTCACTATCTGCCATCTTGTCAGGGCCATTGTTCTCAGGGGTGTGTACTTAAGTTTTGTTGTTGTTGTTGTTGTTGTTTTTGCAGGTCTCCACGTTGCTCTGGGAGCAAATTTCCCTGCCTTGCTGCATTTACTGTAAAATATAATCTCTCTCTTCTGGAGTTGTTCTCTCTCTCTCTCTCTCTCTCTCTCTCTCTCTCTCTCTCTCTCTCTCTCTCTCTCTCTCTCTCTCTCTCTGTGTGTGTGTGTGTGTGTGTGTGTGTATGTGTGTGTGTGTGTTCTGTTGAATGCCATTTGCAACACAATGGGAACTGTTTGTGCTCTCTGGGCTTCCAGGATACTGTACAATACCTTTTACACTGTTTTTGTATAATGTTGTTAGGAAGGTATAATATTTAATTTGCTAAAGTTAGAAATTTTTCCATAACAAAGAGCCTGTGTGGTATACTGGATGCTGCCCCTGCTATAGACTTCAAGGTCAGATTCAGGTTCACAAAGTTCATATAGTGTATGAAGAAGAGGGTTCCCCTGGAACCTAACCCCATTTTTCCCATGGGCTCAATGATTCAGTATCTGCTAATTCGGTATCCACTAGGTTTTCCAGGAACCTAACCCTAGCGGATAACGAGAACTGACTGTATATCCTTTTCCCCCCTCCTGTTTTAGCCTCCCCACAGGGCCAGGCCAAGAAGACTTCCCAGCACCAGCAAAATGCTATCTTTACCCGACAGCTGGCAGTGTCAGTGTTGCTGCTCCTGCAGTCCCCAGATTCAAAAAGAAAGAGGGGAACAGAGCAGAAGAGAACGTTTGAAGGAGAGGGGAGTGGTGGTTTGAGACACTCTAGCTCAACGCTCTCTTTTCTTCCACACTTCCCTTTCCATTCCATTCCTCTTCCTTTTTGGAGAAAGAGCAATGGGGTGCATCTCTCATCTGTCTCCCCTTGTCTGTCCCCTGAGGCGACGGACTCAGCTAGCCGCATGGATGGACCTGCACCTGCCTTGCCTACGCAGACTGTGCCTGGTTGCATTAATATCTAAAGTGAGCATTCAGTCACTATGTGCTATTGAGGGATGGTGGGCGGTTGGATCCTGCTCAAAGAGACATGAGTCTCGGCCACGAAGCTCCCTGGTTGATTCTGACCAGCCACGATTGGTGTATTGTTTAAAACGTTTCTAACCTGGATTTTTAAAACAAAAAAACAGCAACTCAAGATGATTTACCCCAAAAATGTAAAACATTTAAGCAAATGAAACACAAAAACTGCAATGCATAAAACACACAGCAGGTAAAAGCAACCAGCTGGACTAGTTACTGTCCCTTAATAATCTAAACCAGGGGTTCTCAACCCTTCCCTGGCCGAGTACCACCTCTGACACCACTCTCCTGCTGCGTACCACCGGAAGTGACTGGCAATGACTTAATTGCCAGTTACTTCTGGGTTTTCAGGTTTTGGGAGGCCAGAAAACGCAAGTAGGAGGCTGTGGGCAGGTGGGAGGGCCCTTCTCAGCATTCCTTCCTGAGAGGCTCAGCCAAAGGCAGGACCCTCTCGGGAGTGAAAACGTGCCACCAAAAGCACTGTGTTGGAGTGGGGTTCTGGCGGTTCGAGTACCACCAGCAGTCAGCCAAAGTACTGGTGGTACTAGTACCACTGGTTGAGATCCCTGATCTAAATAATCGCATCTGCTGCCTTACCGTTTTATATATTAAAACTTCGGAGTCAGCAAAGACATTCTCAAGTCCCCCAAAGGCCCCGTCGCCACCCACATACCTGCAAAGGTAGAGGCCATGTCAGTGCCGGGTTGTTGGTCATCCTAGTCCGAGCCCTGGGATGCCCCCCCCCCGCGGTGGTGTTCCCTGTCCATCCCCTGATGGCACATTGGGTGCTGCTGCTGCCCCAGGTACTGAGTTCAGGGGGTTGGCCCAGGCTTGCGCACGGTGCGGGTCATTGACCTGTGACAGCCTGGCCAACCCTGGACACCACCCCTCAGCGGAGGCGCCCAGGAAGGAACGCTCCAGAATAGATCATCTTGGTGAACAAACAGGTTCCTATGGGGATAGTGACCATCTCTCAGCACAACCTACAACCCACCCACCCCCCAGGTTGTTGAGAAGATAAAATGGGATAATCGCTAGGAATGCTGCCCTGGCACTATTGATAGACCGATCTTTTCTGGGGGGGGGGGGTGGATGTTAATCCTTGGTCAAAGCCATCGTCACATCTTGGGGACAGTGGAAGTCCAATGGCAGCTTCCCCCCCCCCATTAAAATAGCACCCTTGAGGCACCAGATGAGGATCAGAACTGCAGGTGGGAGGAATGTTAGGGCCCCTCTACCGCTTTGGGCCCTTTGCCCTGTCATCGTGCGCCCCCCCCCCCCGGTCTGTGCTATTACAACAAAAGAATAAGAGGGAAATTGAACACACGTTTTGTGTAACGTGTAGTTTGGTCCTCACAATCAAGTGAAATTATTCTAATTGTTTTGTGCATTAATAGAACAAAACAAAATATTTTAGCACTTTCTCTGGCTTATTGAAAAGTGTGGCAAAAACATGTTGTGGTTGTTGTTTGCAATATATATATATATATATATATATATATATATATATATATATATATATATATATATATATATATATATATATATATATATAATTTGTAGCAGTAAACATGTCATCTCTGTTAGGGAAGAAGAATTAGTAACATGTGGGCCAGAAATCAATAGTCAGCTAGTTTGCTATCAGTAGCATTGATTACAATCAATCTTCTGCACAGATGGAAAAGATCAACATAGATACTTATTTACATGTCTGATGTTGTTCTGTCTGTCCCAATATATTGCAGTCATCACTTGTCCTGAAGTATAGACCAACAATTAAATACCATATAAGCTTTCAGTATTCCATTTTCTTCCCTCAGCAAATCGCTTAGCCGTGTTTTTTTTTTTTGTCAGGTTCTGCAAAATGCACATATCTGCAAATGCAGACTTTCAAAACAGATGCATAAACTTTATCCCTTGGTGAACAGCAGAGTTGAAATGAATGACAGGAAGCGAAATCAGTTGTAAAACTGGAAATACGTGAAAAATTTGCCCTCAAAAACAGCAATTGTGGATTTTGTGCCTTAGAATTCTGCTTTATTTTATTTTATTTTATTTTATTAGTCTCAAACAGTTTCTTCTGACCTACATTTCAAAACCTCTGGAACAATTTTGAGAGGAGAAGCCCCAATTAGGTCACTAAATTTTAGCTTCTGCAGGATTTGAAGCTATGAAGTTCTCTCGGTTAACCCCTGTTAACTGGGCAAAGAGGCACTTTTTAAAGTGGGGGGTCCTCTTATATTTATCATGGGGAGAATGACCGTCCCCAGCATAGTGTCTTTTCCTAGTGGCTGCTTGTTGGCGTTGACAATTCTTCTGCACCTTTTTAGATTGTAATCCCTTTTGGGGACAGGGAGCCGTTATGTTTTTAATTGTTCTCTGCAATCTGCTTTGTGAACTTTTCTTGGGTTGAAAAGTGGTATATTATTAGTAGTATTAGTATTAGTATTAGTAGTAGTATTAGTAGTAGTAGTAGTAGTAGTAGTAGTAGTAGTAGTATAGGACTATTTTCAACACAAAAACTCCATCCAGCGTTAAACCAGCTGTTTTTGCTTGTGGGCCCCTCTTTCTTTCTTTCTTTCTTTCTTTCTTTCTTTCTTTCTTTCTTTCTTTCTTTCTTAGCACAATCTGAGGCCTCCACCAACGATTCTCAGATACCGTAAACCATATTCAACCTCCTTAAATGGAGAGGGAAAAGGCAGTTTTGAGAGGCTTCCCTTTTGCAACAACATTCTGAACTAAGCAAGGGCCACTCCTGCCTTGAAACAAAGACAGCAAACCTCAAACCACTTGACTCCTACCTATGTAGAGCTGGGGGTGGGGGGGTTGGGGACACATGCGGATCTCAAATCAGAAGATTGATTTGGCCATTGTTCCATTGCAATGGAATTTGGCCATTGTTCCTACCCATTCCTCTTGTGGGAAGTCTCCATATACCATACTTACCCTGTCAGGAAATGGATATTTTTTCCTCTGAGACGACCGCACACAACCAGTTTTTCTTAAGGACCTCTTGAAATGTCCCTCTTGATGGTCAGATTTCATCAACAGCTCTAAACAGCTGCTTCCTCTTTGGCTCCTAAAACATTCTTGTTGGCATCTCGGAATCTCAAATATTTCTTTTCCCTCATCTCCGTTCCCCACCCCACCTCTTTTATGGGTCAGTTCGTACAGTGACTCAGAGTGGAACCCCAGACTTCCAAAACATATGGTCCTTCCAACATATCTGAAACTGGGCAGGGACTTTGTAAGGCTGAATTACTTTGAGATTTAAAAAGCCGTGAAACGACGGCTTTTGCTAATTGCATCACTATCGGGGTTGTGTCTGGCCGAGGGCCCACTCAGGTAGGCCAACCATTGAGCTCTCAGTGGCAGTGGCCAGTGGGGGGGGCAGGTGGGGGACCTGGGGGAGGATTGCTGCAGGGCTTCCATCAACTTGGTGCCAACACTGATCACTCTAATAATAAAATCGTTAGCATTTTTGAATGTGCAAAGTGTTTCACGTGCCTTTAGGTTTATGACATAAAGGTTCCCCTCACTCGAAAGCCAGTCGTTACCAACTCTAGTGGCGGTGCTCATCTCCGTTTCAAAGCCGAAGAGCCAGTGATGTCTGAAGATGCTTCCGTGGTCATGTGGCCAGCATGACTCAACGCCAAGGCGCACGGAACACTGTTACCTTCCCGCTGAGGCAGCACCTATTAATCTACTTGCAATTTCTCGCTTTCGAACTGCTAAGTTGGCAGGAGCTGGGACAGTAGACGGGAGCTCACTTCGTTATGTGGCACTCGGGTCTCAAACTGCTGTCCTGCCTACCTCCTGGCCTGCAGTTCAGCATTTTAACCACTAAGCCACCATGGCTCCTTTCACATGCCTTTATCTTGGTCCTTTAACCAACCGTTAAGTGGTGTTGTCCCCTTATTGAAGTTGCGGAAGACAACTTCATGTGAGTTCATGGCAGAGGCAAGATTTGAACCAAGGAGACCCTGACACTCAGTCTCTTCGCCACTGCAACACACCGTTGCTGCTGTTCCACTTGTGCACTCTGGTGTCTCAGTTGCCGATTGTAGCATTGTGCCTCGGTTTTCTGCATTCTCGAATGCAGTGTGATCATATTGATCTGATCCGGGGCTTGCAGGCATTCCTGTAAAAAAAAAAAAAAGTACACATTCTCACAATGCAACTGTAAATATAAGTATGCAGACGTGGGCTATAATGCCAGCAACGCTATTGACATTTGCAGAGTACTATTGACTAGAGATTTGATTGACCAGTGCACAGCTTAAAAACCACTCTAATTGCTTTGTTGATTTCAAACGCTGTAATAAAACTTTAAAATGTTTCCAGGCACTGTGGTCTCGAGTCTTGCAGAGAAAGGCAGCGAAGGTAGCCGCTCTCCCAGCGGCTTGAAGAGCCGGTTTTCCAAAAGCAAACTAGCCCACCTGTGCACTAAAGCGCAAACGTCCAGGGATTCCCTGCCGCTTTGATGGTGTTTTTCTGTATTTGTACATGATCCAGCACTTACGGCATTAGAATTTGTACAGCATTATAGCCAGCACATCAAATGGGGGAGCGGTTAGCAGGCGTCCTCCTAATCAGCCTGACAAGGTTTTCTCTTCACCGCGGCAAAGTCAAACGATTCCTTTTGAAGGGAGAGGAATCGATACGGAAGGCAAGCGTACACTGATGCCTAGACAGAGGAATGGGACCAGGAGCTCCCCAGTGGAAAGAAAATGTGGAGCAACAGTTAGAGCTTGGTTTTCAAAAGAAGAGGTGGTGTGCAACTGTGCATATAAATACCAGTGCACTTGAATGAGTTTGGGGGTGGCCTTTTGAGCTCTTTGTATTTGTCATTTGTGCATGTGCAATTCATTTGCATAGACCCAGTGGCGTCGCTGTTGTGAGGTGAGGAGAGCAGGCCGCCTCGCGGTGACGCGCGCAGAAATGTGACGCGTGTGCGCACGTGCGCGCGTCACCTCCCCTGCGTGCGTCGGCTCCGAGCCGGGAGGACGGTCCGAGGCCTTCTCCTGGCCTTGGACTCCGAGGCCGAGAGAAGGCCTTAGACCGTCCTCCCGGGCCGGCACTCCAGGGCCTTCTGATGAAGGCCCACTGCAACAACGTAATATATAACGTTTTTCGTGCATGTGCAGACCGTTCCTGAGGGAAAAGGGCTGCCCTTTTCCCTCAGGAACGGTCTGCGCATGCGCGAAAAACGTTATAAATTACATTGTGACGCAGTGGGCCTCATCAGAAGGCCCAGGGCAGCCGGCCGGGGAAGACGTCCCCGGAGCCGGCTCCCGGCTGCAACGAGTGGCCGGGGGGGGCAGCGTCCGGGGGCGCCCGGGGCAGCGTCCCGTCCGGTCGCCCCCTCAAAAAAACACAGAACGTCCTAACGGCCGCGCCAGATTAATACTTAGGGGATGGGTGGGGGGATTAGGGTGACGCACGTCCTCCCCGCCTTGGGGCGGCGCATGTCCTAGTGACGCCAGTGCGTAGACCAGGGGGTCTCAACCTGTGCTACAGGTACTCCTAGGGGTACACGGACCTCTTGCTGGGGGTACACCAAGCCCTGCCCCTTATCTGCCCCATCAGCAGCTAATTGTTAATTAACATGGATTTTAAATTGTAATGATTTTCGGAGCCCTTCTGTCTCTGGTTTTGGTTTGGGGCTTATTTTTGTACTTTGGAAAATGTACTTTGGTGGGGTGGGGGAGAGAGGAGCTGATTTTGGGAAGTGTGACTTGGAGAAAAAAGAGACATTTTTTCACATTTAAAATTGTTTTAGTACTTTTTAAATTTAACGATTAATTACCTAATTAATTAATTGATTGATTAATCCAATTAATTAGCAGTTAATTAGCATGGGTACTTCAGAAAATTTGACCATGATAGGGGGTACCCAGGCCTCCAAAGGTTGAGAACCCCTGGCGTAGACAACATGAGACCAGAATTTCTACAGTGCTTTTCCACAGTTTATTTTCAGTCTTTTTGATTGTCGAGATATTCACACAAGTAGCGGGTGGGTGTAATGAAGGAGATGCATGTGCAAGTCCAGGCTAGACTACTGCAATGTGTTATATGTGTGGCTGTCCTTGAAGACTGTCCAGAATGCGGCAGCCAGGTTTCTGCAAGCTTAACAACCGACTTCCGAGTCATGCGAAGGCTCTTCCCTCCTTCCAGCCTTTACCCATCGCTGCTGGAGATTTCAAGGACCGAGCTCGGGACGCTCTCCCTGCAAAGGCCACTGGTCACGGCCCCCTCCACTAACGCAGAAATATCTTGTTCCTCCTGTTACATTCCAAATGTGAATTCAGTGTAAGAAGGTCAGATATTTTCATATTTGCGTTCATTTAGATCACACTTTAAAACGTATGTTAAGCTGAAAAAGAATAAGTTAGAGCCTCTTTATATTGCCATTTTTAACGCTGAATAACCAGATAAAAGAGCTCTGGCAGTACTCTAACTATAAATTCCAATCTTCGTATATTTAACAGCCAGCGCTTAATTTGAATCAGAGCTCACCAGAGCTTACTCTCATAATCTGTTTTCACTTCCTTAGCTTTGACATAGCAAATGTGAACGTCCTTATCAAGGCAAGAGTGGTTTGAAGCATACCCAGAGTGCCTTTTGGGCTCCCAACTGCATGTGGAAGGGTTTACAGCTGTTTGGAGACAGAAACCCCATTCTGGGGGTTGGGGTGTCTGCAGCTGGTGCAGTTCCATCCCCCCGTCCACACATCCAGTCTATTTGGTGCAATTAAACATCCCCTTGCCCTGAGGAAGCCTCCCGGTCCCACCCCCTCCCTGCACGAGATGCAGTGACTGCCATTTTGGCGCCACTGCATCGGTGGCGGGGGTAAAGGATAGGATTGGGCTCTGTGATTTGTTGGGAAATGGCCAACCTCTGTCTTCAGATCTGTATCCTCCACTGTTCAGAATAAGGCTCCGTGGCAGAACTGCAGGCAGAATGTTCAGTCTGGAATGTCTCCGACAGCATCATCAGGGAGGACTGGAAAAGTCTGGGGAGAGATGCTGCCAGCCAGTGTAGGCAGCGCTATGATAGATGAATCGACTCACCAGGCAGGATCCTCGGTTCCGCCTGAGATCTTTCGGACTAGCAGGCTGCAAGAAGATCTGATGGGGCTCTTTCCTCAGGCCCTAGCACTCACAACTGCTCTTCTCGTCTTGTGATTGGTGCTTCCTCCAGGGTGCGCATAAACTTTGACAAAGGTCTGTGAAAGGCATGTAGAAAATCTGAGAGGCCTGCTTTCTGTCTCTGGTTGGGCTTAGTCAAAATGGGGTTCCATTTTGCCTCCAAACCTGCAAAGTGTGCGCCCGCACCCCTGAGTCAGCCGCCATCACCAGGAGGTCCTCGGCCACTCCAGCGGCTGTTGCGGAGGTTGCTTGCTTTCATTTGTGTGTGAAGCTCAAAGTGAGACTCGGCAAGGTTGGGTGTGAAACCACAGAAGAGCCTGAAATGACATGGCACACTTTCATGCACCCTTGCAAAGCAAAACAACCCTATATTTTTTTTTTCTCATGCCTCTGCAAGCTATGCAGATGTCACCCCAGGTCTTTGTGGATAACACAATAGTCTAGACCCAGAAGCTTGATAAAATGACAAGATGTTCTGTATTATGCAAGGTGAACATATTCCAAAACAGGTAGGGCTGGGGCCGGCCCATCCATGAGGCCAACTGAAGCTGTTGCCTCAGGAAGCAGATTTGTTACGGGGACCCATCTCTGTCTACCTACTTGCCTCCACTGCTGCCCCACCTCCCTCTCCCTGGATTGAAAAGGGTGAGGGGGACAGAGAGGAAGAGGAAGTGTAGAGGGGAGGGGAGTGTGGAGGTAGAACATTGGAGACTGGGAGGAGCTGTTGGAAGCAGGACTAGGTAGGCCTTTGGTCTGATCCAGGAACACAGTTCTGGAATTCTTATTAGCAATTATACTCGGGAATAAAACCTCCATGCTTGGAAGCAGTCTACCCATAAATACTCGCTCGAGGAACAGAGGAGTGTACCTGGCAGTTGGAAGCAGGATGTACGTAAGGGGATTAATGGGATTGGTTTATTTTTTTACTACTTATTGAATTATGAGAATCTCTGACAAAGTTTGCGGTAAGGAGGAAAACACATTCCTGAAGATGTTTTACAAGATATGGCAGGTGAAGGTCCTAAAACGATGTTTAAATAAGGATTGCAGGGATTAAAAAACAAAAAAATTCCACAGTCCATCCTCACAACTACACACACACAGGGCATGTATCAGATACTTTTGCTTTCTGGTTGTTGTTGTTTTCAATTGAGAGTTTACAATAACAAAAATAATAATTGTTACTACAGTTCCAGAAATCAAGGAAATTAAAATATCAAAAATAAAAAACCAAAACCCTTTGGTTTAAGAAGAGTTAAACTGCTTGCAATTTTCTCTTGTGCTCCAAAAAGCATGGAAAATTGGAAGTTTAGGTGGTCAGTTTTAACATCTGCACCATGCAAGCAGTCCAGGATTTGTACGGTCTCCTGCATTGTTCGTGCTCAACAAATTATGCTCCATACACCCAGAGTTTGCCTGGATCTTTCAGCTGGGCTGCAGAGGGATGCGTCCAGGCAGACATTCAACAGGTGATTTGCAAAAGAGGCATCTCGTGACATCTGCCTGAGGCATAGCACAGCAAGGCACTGTTTTGTTTTATTTGTGTGTGTGTGTGTGTGTGTGTGTGTGTGTGTGTGTGTGTGTGTGTGTGTGTGTGTGTGTGTGTAAGCCTCCTCTGCCCTCATGTTTGCCATGAAATAAGCTAAATAAGTGATAATGAAAATCAGCTCAGCGCTTGAGAGAACAAGAGACCGGTTCTGGCATCTTGCGCCTGTTGTTTTAGAATGTTAACTGAATAAGCCACAAAGTATGCAGGGTCTGATTAAATTGCCAGAGCAGTAAATCCTGACTCCTGTTGGCCTTACATTGGGTGCACAAAAGAGACATTGTTATGCTGCGTGAAGAGACCCGAGGTTGCATGCAAAGGTCAGAGTGACACTGCTGTATGGGAGAGTGTTGCTTTGCATTTGCTGATAAATAAGGTTAGGCTCACAGGGCTTATGCACAGAGAGAGAGAGAGAGACGATGGCACGTTCTCTCTCCACAGCAGAGAGGCAGGGTGCAGATTCTGCTTGCAGGGATCTTAGGGGAAGGATTAATTACACTTGGCTACAGGGAGTCACCAGGGTTGGTTATCTGAACAGTTAACCTTCAGCTGCTGTTTATAACCTTGAGGGGGTGCAGGGACACCATGTGAGGCCTTGCCTCACCCCCCCCCCCCAGCCTCATCCCTGAGCAACACACTTTCATGTGTTTAAGGCCCTATTGCATAAGGACCTATGTACTGCCACTACATAATCCATACCCTGCAAAAATGGAGGATATGGGTCATTTGGGGAGGGCCCTTATACATAGGCCTTGGTACTAATGGGACCTTGACCATGTAGAGGTTGGGAGTAGAGCCAGTGGGTCCAATCCTGCTCAGTGATTATTTACAAAAGGTTGAAGAGGGTGCTTTGCTGGGAACCGTGGCAGGGAACTTGGGGGAAGAGGCCGTCTCAAAGGTTTATGGGAGCCAAATCAAAGTTGTGTAAGGACTGATGTTGGCCGGGGAGGGGGGGGGGCTGACAACCACATTGAGCCTGCGATGGAATTGTTATATGTCAACGTGTTTCTACGACCAAGCGTGCTTTTAACGGAGCACGTTAATAGTTTCATTTATTTGAAATGAGCCCGACAAACATTTCCTGGTGAAATGTAAGCCTAGGCAGCTCGAGGGTCTCTTTCCAAGTGGCAATCCGAGGAAATAGTCGGGTATTGAGAAAGAGATGCCTCTGCAAGGCCATAAATCAATGCTTGAGTGATAGTATATTAAATGATAACCTTGTCATATTTAATGTCACACCAGAAGGATCTATTGAGGCATTGTTCCTTCCACAGTATCGGCGCAGGTGAATTAACCGAGTGAATTGGAACTTTGAAGCCGCGAAAGCTATAGGGAGCAAGCCAACTAAGCATTACGCCATAAAAAAACGCTCTCTCTTTGTCTTCCGCTAGCAGCCCGACTCGCTGGCATTCGGGTGATGTTTCAATAACAGTTCCTTCCTCTTGACTCCATTATTTCGCCGTAAACGGCACCCTCTGCTTCGGTTGTCGTGAGCACCGGGAAGGGTTCAAGCTGCCATTTCGCACGGAGACCGCATTCTCGAAAAATGCACCACATTCGAGCCAACTCTTGCAGCCGTTGGAGCTGATTGGCTCTGATGCAGGGGAATTTGGGAAGCCTTATGGGACCTGAGTTCAGTGGTCTGCGCCTAGGGACCCCATTTCTGTGAGAACGACAGAACTAGAGTTCATTTTTACAGGTCAGTCATCAGTGTACATGACTGGTGCCTGCATTGAATGGAATGTGTGAATCACTGTACCCAGGTGCAGACGAAGAATGGCTGTATCCAGGTACAGTTGAACATGTGAACATGTTTTGGTGACTCTGCCGAGCCTTGGGCATGGAGGCATTCTGTATAATTATTCAGCCAGCTTAAATAACATAGTTAATAAAAGTATGCAGTTATGATGTGGTTGCTCACATATCCTGACCCCCTCTAGTCACTTTGATATTGCTTTTTTTAAAAAAATATGGGGGGGGTATTCAGACTCCCCCCCCCACAACTGAAAATGCTAACTGGAATTGTAAGGGGATGCGCCTCAGTGTGCGCGCAGTCTGAGCGTCCACTTCGCTAATTAGATAGGGCTGATTTTGGCGGGACAGATCTCCCCCCCACCCCATGTTTCAAGGGTTGGCGTTCTTCTGACCTCACCAGGCTCTTGGCTTTGAAATCTTAGGTTTTTGAATGCACCTACCCTGACAAGCCTAGCCTGGGATAAAAGGACAGGATGCAAACACGATCCTTAATTCCTTAGGCTCTCCTATTCTTCTTCGAAGTCTCCTAAATGCTCAGACCTTCCCTGGATTTTCCTTTCAAATGCAGGCCAGAATATTTCCCTGCAATGTCAGGGCTTTCCTTTAAAGCAGGCACCTACTGCCTGAGGATTTGAAATGTATACAGTACTTCTATTTGGGCTGTGTGTGTGTGTGTGTGTGTGTGTGTGTGTGTGTGTGTGTGTGTGAAAAATATGTTATGCTGTCCTTGTGTTTTCACAAGGTTCTTACCCTTGATACATCCTGCGCCTAAGTTCATAGAATGGGCCCTAAATGTGCAGCAGCATCTTATGCATGTTACTCAGAAATGAGTTCCGCTCGGTTCAAGTGGACTTACTCCCCCCAGGAAGTGTGCATCATATTGCAGCTGGAATAAGTCAGTAAATTTGGGTCCCTTTGGGGAGAAAGGCGGGATATAAATATTGTAAAATAAATAAATAAATAAATAAATAAAATGTGTAAGTAAATTTAACTGTATGAACGAGCCCTTTAACCGTTAAGATACTTGAGCCACACACATTGTTCAGGCAGTCTCAGTAGCTAAAATATTGAGAGATTCAATATAACCACCCCAACACTTTTGGAAGAATCTAGCAAACGTATCCTTTTTAAGTCTCCTAAACAGCCATGTTGTGGGAACAGAGAGTCCTTCAAGTGTTTCAAGGGAGTAACCAATGTGACCTTGTGAGTGTCCCTTCAGAGCCCCCCCCCCCCATCTCTCTACATGCTTCCTTTGAATCAGCTGTTTTGGTTAGCTAAAAAAAGACATTACTTTCAGTCCATGCGCTCCTCTGTTTTCAATGCATATTTGTGGTTTTCCTTCCCCCTTCCAGAATCACTTATTCCCATTTCTAAACCCAGTTTATTCTCTTTTTATTCTGTTTATTTTCTTTTGGAGCTTGCATGCCCTGGTGTTCCTCAGGGTATTGTGCTAAGTCAAAAGAAGCCCATCGACGTCTGTACTAGGAACAGCACTGGGCCTCTTAAAGCTTTACAAGTCATGATTGAACCTCCTCCGCACCCCCACCCCACCCCACTGAACCCAATTTTGAACAGTGACACTAATAAGCTCTGGAAAAGGGAAGGAAATGCAAGGCCCCAGAATTCACTTTCCAGTGTCTTGTTTTACGTCTGTGTCAGCCTGCTCAAAAAGGAGAGTGTCCCAATTATGTAGCTAGCCAAAAGAAACCATGCCCATTCTTAATAGTGCAAATAGTATTTAAACCTGTGGTTTGAAAGAGATGAAGGGGCAGTGGCATCACTAGGGAGTGCTGGGGGGGGGACCGCCCCAGGTGACGCCCTCGGGGGGGGGCGGTTGACATCACTACCAGCCAAAATTGTGAAAACTTTGTATTTATTTAATACCATCGTGTTATATATCATCTGATGTGTGATTCCATGGCGAATGCAATGAGACATGCCCGTTTGAATTATCTGTATTCTATCAAATGTGATGGCCAGAAATAGCATGGGGTGGGCGGGGCAATGATGAGGGGCGGGGCGGGTGATGCCCATTATGGGGGTGATGCGATGAGTTCTCACCCCGGGTGACGCGAAACCTCGTGACACTGCTGTGAAGGGGGAACTGAATGCCTGTTTGGATGACTCTGCTGAGCCAAAACGCAGGCAGCCTTGAGGCCTCCGTGGGACTTGCGCTGTAGCTTTTGTCCTGCTTTTGAAGCAGAGGCGCTTTTACGGTAGGGGCGGTTCTGTGAGTTGCGCCCCGTCCTAGTCCCCGTTTACAACCCGGAACGAGGAGGCCCCGCCCCCTCGCCGTCGGAGCCATTCCGTGACATGAAGGCAATGGACATGAGACTCCCTGCCCGCTGCCTTCGCCGCACAAAATGGCTTTGACGGCAAGGGCGGGGCCTCCTCGTTCCGGGTTGTAAACGGGGACTAGGACGGGGCGCAACTTACAGTACCGCCCTACCTTAGAAACGCCTCTGTTTTAAAGCTGTGACAGAGATGCAGACTCCCAGCCCTGCCCTTTTGCTGGCTGCCCTGTCCTTGCAGTCCCCCCCCCCCGTTGCTACCCCCTCCTTGCTTTAGCCCTTTCTCTCTTGCCTGCAGCGTCTTAGAACTGTGAGGGAAAACAGGGAAGCTGAGAGGGAGGCTGGCTTTCCAATCGCACCTCCGACCACAGCAGTGTTGATCTGGGCCAGCAGAATTCCTTTCCTATACAGCGAATGCATGCATGCATGCATATAATTGTTACCCCCCCTGCCCCCCCCCCCCCAATTGCATACATTTTATCAGAGGCGGCCTTAGGAGCTGTGGGGCATCAGGTTCACAGCCAAGGTCTATAGAATCTTAAAGATATAAATAAATTTTATTATAGACTTAATATCTCTAAGGTAGAATGGAAAGCAATCAAAATGTGTGCTTAAAAAGTGCGTGTGAGTTAATGGACTAAATGAATCTAAGCACATTTTACTTTCTGTATTTGAGGTTACCCTTGCGTGGTGCCCCCTTAGGCGCGGGGCCCAATTGGGAGCAATTGGTCCACTTGGCTTAAAGCCGGCCCTGCATTTCATGAATGTAACAAATGCATTCCAGGCTTAAGACTTTGACCTACAAAGTTGCCCCTTCTAGTCTTCAGATTGCAGTACTGTAATTTATTTGGGTTATTTCTGTTGGGAAAACAATTGAGCAGATCTGCTCTTCTCTCTATTTTTGTATCTTTCTCCCCCCCCCCCCAGGTAAATAGGATTAGTAAACATCTGCTTCTTTTGAATATTTACAAACTTCACAATCAAGATTTAACAATGCCAACAACATTAGTGGCATAAATGCTTATAAATATTCACAGGCATATAAATATAGCACACGGGCTACACAGGTGTTGCTGAATTCTTTGACTTCAAGCTGTTTGAATAAAGCTTGCTGGGGGGAGGGGGGCAGTGTGAAGGATATCTACCGATGCAGCGTTGGTTCCTTGTTCAAAATATACCTGTGCATCCTGTTCAATCAAGTCTCAGGACTAGTTCAGTTGACACATTGATCGTCCAACCAGCCCCATGTGATTGCGGGTTTGTGCGCAAGTAGGTTTAGCAGCATGTGTAGTGGGGAGGTTCGGAAGAACTGCCCCCCACGGCGCAATCCTGTGTAGCGCTCCGCTGACCTAGGGTGTTGTAAATGTGCCATGAGAGAGAGAGAGAGAGAGAGAGAGAGAGAGAGAGAGAGAGGATGAGGCAGGCGGCTGGAGCCGCTCACTCCGCCACCTATTTGGACGTGTGCTGGTTGCCGCAGGTGAATCTCATGCCGCTCGGTGCAGCGGCGGTGGGAGGGCAGGACGGGGTGTTGAAGGAGGGGGCTATTGGCCGGCCCGGGCTGGGAGGGCGCTGGGATATCGACGCCGATATCCTGAGCCCCATCGTAGCACGTGCCAGCCTTACACAGCCTCTCCGATGTTTGCCAGCTTCAGACCTGGCTTGCATCCGAGGAGACCCATAGGCCCTGGGCTCACTTACACCTAGGGAAGGGGATGAACGTCCTCTTCTCCTGAGGTGCACTCCAGCAGCCCCCGGGCAGCCCGTAATAGGCTTAGGATACAGCGGCCGGTCCTTTAGGCTGGCCGCTTCAAGTTACACAGGATTGGGCTGCCCATTTCAAAAACAAAATAGGAAGCTAGAGGAGGGAGCAGGGCATGAGGCTGAGCGTGCTGATCATCCAAACCGGCCCGTGGTGTCTCTTCAGTGAGTCAGGTGATATCCTAGATGCCACCCTCTTACCTGGTGTCATGCTCGGATTTGAAAAAGAAGGGAACAGAACATAAGAAGAAGTGAAGAGGAACCCTTTCTCCTTCTTACTTCCTCTTTTCCTTTTCACGTCCTGGGAGGGGGAGGAGTAGGAGCGGTGGAGGTGATGGGCAAACAGCCGCAGCTATTGATGGCTTGCAGAACCTCAAGTGTCCTCAAACACTTTCAGAGGGAGCAGACCCCTCCACCTGCCTAGAGTTTGAGGGCCATATCAGCAGAAGGCGGCCTCCAATATTGAACTCTAGTCTCCAGACCGTGGGATTGTAATGTGTGTGGGTGTTTTGCCCTATAAACAAATTCCCTCCCATGTGATCAAGACTACAGTGGCATTGGCCCTGCCAAGCGAGCAACCCTCCCCCCAGCTATGGGGGATATGTGCTCAGGTGTACCATATTACCTGCCTGTTAATGCACAGGAAGTACAAAATTTAACAATAAGGTTCAAACTACAGTAGGAGGAAGGCATAAAGTGGTCTTGTGTTCTGTATGGAGCGCTTTCTGTATGCTTTTTGTAAATAGTGTAATGGCAGACTGAAATGGGGTGAACCCACGGCGAGGGCTGTAGCACTTTCCCCCCCTTTGTGGTGTTGATCCCAATCATATCCCTTGTGCTCTGTTTTTATTGGGGGGAAAGAGACCTTCTGTCGACAACCAGTGGAAGAGGCGTTTTTTCACAATACAAATAGTGGTGGGGGCCCCTCAGGATCAGAATTGTGGTGGGTACAAAGCCTTCTAAGGGGTCCATGCCAGTGTGCAGACGAGTTCCGGCACCACTTCTGGATGTTCAGCCATGCCATCACCATGTCATCACCAAACTTCCAGGCTACTGAGCTCCGTGCCGTGCGACGCTCGGCTGAAATGCGTGTGGCTGCTTGGCCGCATGCTTTCAAGGAGGCAGTGGTGATGGGGACAAAATGCCAAAGTCCTCCTACCCCCCCCATCACAGTTGTGCCCCATCTTGGCTCCACTGGTTATCTATAAAAAAAGTCTCAAGACAAATAACACGAGGACACGTTACGTATTCCGTTTAACGTCTGGCGTGGGCCTTCATGTAGAATTTCTCTATTAGTTACAAGTTGACAAACCCCCCCCCTTCCTTATGAGCAAAACTGTGGGGGAAAGGGAAACTTGTTTTTTTTTTTTAAACATGCCTTGTCTAAAATTTGGTAGACCTGCTATACAGCGGATGGAATTATCCAGGGTAAGGCTGCACTTTGTGTGAGCTACCAGTTGGCTTGTCTTCCATGTGGAGAACTCATCCGTGAGGCTTCTCTCGACAGGTAAAAGTCTGAATTGAAGAGGGCTTCTGGGTTCCATAGGCAGTTTATGAAAATAAAAAACTTAGGACCCGTGACTAACTCTGCACCTGGACAAACAAGCTTTTGCTTCCCCTCCTTGAAGTGCCCAAAGTCTGAGGTTGTTTACCTGAGAGTGACCCGTGGACATCTGGCTAGACAGCTTCTTAAAGCAGCAGACATGGGGGTTTTATTGTTTGTTCTGTTTTTCCCCCTGCAGTGAGCCTTCTGCATAGTCCATGCCAGCAGTCCTCAATTCAGTGCAGTGGCTCTAGCAGAAATACAAAGCTAGAGAATAATCATGTGGATCGCTGAATGTAGGAAGCTGCTTATGCCAAAATTGAGCCCATTTAGCCTGCTATTCTCTACACTGACAGCTGTCCGCTTCCGATTGCCCAAAAGGCCCCTGTTCAGGATGCAGGTTCGGTTGGTGCACAGTCTGGGGCTGCAGGTTAGGGCAAGGAGAGATGGAGAGGGAACTTCAAATGAGAGGCTTGGAGCATGAGGCCTAGCAGAGGAGGCAGAACAGGGAGGAGGCAAGAAGCAGAAGTGGTTCAGGAAGAACTTCCAAGAGAGAGGTTTTTTCCCAGGCAAGACCTGGAGGATTTATAATGAAGCCTGGAAGCTCCACCCCCTCCTGGATCTGGGTTGGTCCTGATCTGGAGTCTGTGTCGGCTTCTCCCAAGTAGACCTAAAGGGAGTGACGCTGTGGCAGTGGCGTAGCTAGACTGGAGCGGAGGCAAGTAGTTCTGCAAGACTCCGTTACACCGGAGTCAGCGGCCCCTCCCCCTTGCTGTTGGAGCCATTCTGGCGGCAATGGCAACATGCAGGACACTCCCCTGTCGCTGCCGGAATGGCTCCAACAGCAAAGGGGAGGGGCCGCTGACTCTGGTGTAACGGAGTCTTGCAGAACTACTTGCCTCCGCTCCAGTCTAGTTTCGCCTCTGCGTTGTGGGCAACCAGGTGAGCAATTCTCAATTGGTTTGGACTTCAGCTGTGATTCTGCATAGCTTTTGCTCCTGGGGTCCTGAAGATGATGTAGGGAGGTGGCAGGTCCTGGGGGGGGGGGACTGCTGGGGAGGGGATGAGTTTCATTGGTCACTGCTGGATCATGGTTGGTGTCTGACATGTCTGCGGGGGCCAACTCCCCCTGTTCCTCCGAGAGGAGACCTCCTTTGACTTGGGTTCAACGGCAGACCATGGCCCTCCAGGGTTTCAGCGAGGGTCTCTCCCAGCCGTACCTGGCAATGCCAGAGTTTGAACCTGCAGTCTCCCACTGAGCTATGGTCCCTGCCCTGATACCCTCACATTCATTTCAGGGCCTGATGGCGGTAGAGGAGAAAGCGCACATCAGTGATTGGCCAGAGGCAGTCCGAATGCTTTGAGTTGCTGCCAATACGAGTCTCTACAGTCGGGGTTCTCAACCAGTGATACTTCAGCTGACTGGTGGCGGTACTCAGACTGCCGAACCACTGGAACCCCGCTCTGACGCAGCGCTTTCAGCAACATGTTTTCGCTCGCAAGAAACTCTGCCTTTGGCCGAGCCTCTTGGGAACGCTGAGAAGGGCCCTCCCACCCGCCCAGAGCCTCATTACCTGCGTTTTCTGGCCCTTGAAAACCTGGAAGTAACTGGCAATTATGTAAGTGGTGGTACGCAGCAGGAGAGTGGCGCCAGAGGTGGTATTCGGCCGGGAAGGGGTTGAGAACCCCTGCTCTACAGAACCAAAGCAGATTGACCTGCAGTGCAATCCTATGCATTCCGACTCAGAAGTATGTCCCATTGTGTTCAATGTGGCTTACTCCCAGGAAAGCATTAGAATAAGATTGCAGCCCTAGAGCCTCAGGAGAGTTCCCACTGGAGATCTTAGGAAAAGCGATTCAAATGCAAGGTTGCTAACAGGTTCAGAGAGCCTGAGCCTGTCTGAGGGAGCCCAGCCTCCCTCCAGGCTCCTGTCTGTTGCCCAGGCAAAGGCCCAGAGTGAAAGCCAGGAGAATTTATGTCCAAGCCAGGGGGGTATCAGTGGACTGCAGGAGGTGGAGTCGAGCTAGAGTCTGAGGACAAAAATGCAGTCTCTTCACTGTCCACTGTCCAAAGAGAGATGCCCTGTGCTAGGGTTACCAAATTTTGGGTGACCCAATCCGGGACCCCCCCCCCCGGATATTTTGGGGGGGCGCCAATTTTTTATTTTGGGTGTTTTTTTGTTTTTTGTTTTTTTAAAAAAATATTTATTTCCCCCCACTGTTTTTTCGCCCCTTACTGTGGCCGCCGCTTTTCGTCCAGTCGCTGCTGCCACTCCTGCTCGTGAAATCCAGGAGTGCCGTTGCTGCCATTGCCGCTATTTTTCCTCCTGAGGCTCACAGGTCTTGTGCACAATGTGGCCTGGAAGCCCTTCGTTCAGAACAACCGCTTGTGCGCTTGTGTGCAGTTTGCGAATTTCGTGAGCTGCACGTATGTGCACAAGCGGCCTGGAAGCCCTTGTGCACAACGCGGCCTCGGCGCACAACATTCCAGGCCTTATTTGCGTCAAGGAAAAATGGCGGTGGCGGGATCCAGGATGGACCCATACCTCCCGGGATGCTGGGACGGGACCCCGAATCCTGGGAGAGAATTCTGTTATGGTAAGCCTACCCTGTGCAGTTCAAGAGATTCTGCCGTCAGAGCCCGTTGATGCGGCTTTCTAAACCTGTGTGCAGGAATTGTCATGAATTCTTTTTCCCAATTTTTTTAGCATAAAATCTCTAGGATAATAATAATAATAATAATAATAATAATAATAATAATAATACAAATACAGTATTTATATACCGCCTTTCTTGGTCCTTAGATTTCTCCTCCGACTTTAATCCAAGGCGGTGTACATGGACAGGTTATCCTAACAATATATATAAATATCCAGTCTTTCATGAACGGCTACTTTCCAGGTGGTATCCTTTTTACAGTCTGACAATTCTGCTGGCTGGCGCCTTCCACACTCGACCGACGCAGCTGGGAGCTCTTAACTCTCCTCCTGGAGACTTTCACAGCTTTTTGTCGGTGGTATGTCTCGAACTTATCAAGTTCACCGGTCTTTGGGCTTTACAAAACAGCAGCTCTCCCGACCAGTAGCGTCACTGGACGCGTGTCACCCTGGAGCAGGAGGGGGGGAGATGCGCGTCACCGCCCTCCCCCCGGGCGGCGCCCAGCGACCCTCTTTCCGCTGTCCGGGGTCTTCTGAGAAGGCGACCCTCTTCTTCCAGCGTCCGGGGCCTTCTGAGAAGCCCCACGGCGTCGCCACGCTATTTATTCTTTTTTCGCGCATGTGCAGAACGTTTCTGAGGCAAGGGCTGCCCATTTCTGTTCTGCGCATGCGCGAAAAAAGAATAAATAGCGCGGCGACGCCGTGGGCCTTCTCAGAAGGCCCCGGACGCCACCGGTCGTGGTGGATGCTCCGGGGCTTTTTCCGGCTCCGAGGCCGGGAGAAGGCCTCGGATCGCCCGCCCGCATTGTCCGTCCAGAAGCTCCGAGCCCGGGAGAAGGTCTCGGGATGCTCCGACTCTCCCGGGGGCTCGGAGCCTCCGGACGGTGACGCGGGCGCGGGGCGCGGAGCCTCGGGGCGGGGGTGCTTGTCACCCCCGGTGGCCCGCCCCACGTGCCACGCTCCAGCGACGCCGCTGCTCCCAACTGAGCCAGACTCTTCTGTGCAGCCATTTTCTTGCCCACTAGTCTCTGCTCCACTGCACTTCTTTATCTGCCCCCCCCCTTTTCAAACTCCGGATGTGGGAGAAGGAAGAGTCATGGAGGCAGGAGTTGCCCATTTCCTGTCAGTCCACCGCCTGAGACAACTACCTGAGGGCCCAATCCTAACCAACTTTCCAGCGCTGATGCAGCCGTGCCAACGGGGTGCACGCTGCATCCTGCGGTGGGGGGGCATGGAGGTCTCCTCAGGGTAAGGAAACTAAGGTAAGGGGCTACATTTGAGCTGCATCAGCGCGGTAAAGTTGGATAGGATTGGTCCTATCCTGAGTCAGCCTCATGATAGGCCCACTCTGCCCGCTTGGAATCTAGAGGCTTCGGGTAGCTGCAGCGCCACTTCAGCCCGCTTCAGTCATGACTCTATCCGACAGATGACTCTCCCGGTCAGCCAAAACAGTGACCCTTATCCATCCGACGTCGGCTCTGCCCAAAATTCTCATGGCCAGTTCACACATGCCTATACGTATGATCGCTAGCAGCTGAATACGTAAGCCGGTTCCGCTGGCAAGTCTTGTCTTGGAGACAATGAAATCTGACATTGTGTACGTGCGGCATCACTCATTCATTCATAAATGCTGGTCACTGCTTGGCCCTGCAGTCGTGAAGTGGTCAACATGATTAATGTGAATCTGCCCTTCCTGTGAGCCCGGATCCAGGAAAGGATTATCTACCGCTCTGATTCTTGACATCACAAAAAGGTGGCCAGGCCATGTGGCATTATCTTCCACCAGGTGTGGCATTATCTTCTTGCACCTTTTCTGTGCATTACAAAAAGACACGTGTGCAATGTGCGATCTTAAAAAAAAATGTGGAAAGAGCTCTAAATTGTAAAACAAACAGAGAAACCACAGATCTGAGCCTAAATGTCTGAAGAATTATTGAGGAGGGTAAACAGCTGTGTTGTATACTTTCTGCTCCAAGCAGAGTTTCTAATTATTTGTGTCAAGGAAGCAAAATATTCCTAGGGATACACCACCTTTACAAATTTGCATATTTATATACCCTTGAAACTTCCTGTTCTGTACTTTGGAAACTTTCTGAGCATTTACTGGGTTTCTGTCTTCCTTGAAGCTGACATGGCTGCCCTTTGACCCTACCCTGGAGCAATATTGTAGAGCCGTTAAAATGTATTTGTTTGCAGCTAAGTCCATTTTTTTTTAAATCCACCTTTGGCTCAAGGTTATCTTGATAGGAAAAAGAGAGAGAGAGAGAGAGAGAGAGAGAGAGAGAGAGAGAGAGAGAGAGAGAGCGCCTTAGGATTTCTTTTTTCTAAAAACAAAAATACTTTAAAAACAGTAATATTAGAAGTACGAGGATTAATTATTTCCCGGTGTAGCTTAATGCAATATATATTTAGCTATAACCTAGCAAGGTGTTTGTCTTCTGCCACTAAACACACACACACACACACACACACACACACACACACACACACACACACACACACAGAGAGAGAGAGAGAGAGAGAGAGAGAGAGAGAGAGAGAGAGAGAGAGAGAGAGAGAGAGAGAGGATATTTCATAAATTAAATTTATGTGTTAAAAAAGGCCTTCCTCCTGAAAATGACACTTTAAATCATGCTGATCATAAACTGAAGACATTTGTTGCTGTTTCTGATCAACTTTTGCACCAGAAGCCTAACGCTGAATGCAGTCCCCAAAGCCCCTACAAATGCCTTCAAATACTGTACTCATGATTTGTTTTTATTGGAGAGCACACATTTTAAAAGCCTTTGGTTCCTTCCAGGGACTCGGTTAAAGACTATAAAGTTTTATTTTATAATGACCACGGCTTGTACGGAGAATCTGGCATATGTAAGCAGGAGGCAACGATAATATGATTTCCCCATCCCCACCTCAGCACTCTGACAAAAGGCCTTAAAATCATCCCTGAACTTACTCATTGTTTACAAGGTGGGAGGGGGTTTGTTGCAAGGTCAAAGGGGAAGGGAGACGAACACTTCACTGGTGATTGAATGTAACCCGAGGCACAGGTGACTCCCGTTATAGTTAATAGGTAGTCATTAGTAAAAGATGATCTTTTTCCAAGGCCTTGCTTTCGAGCTGCTAGGTTGGCAGGAGAAAGTGCATTAAAGGGCCCTGAAATGAGTCTGGGCACAGATGCAGTGAGTTTTGCTGGCATCTGTCTCTAAAACATGTTGGTGGACCATGGAGAGTCTAGTGCAGGGTTACGCGGACCAATGGCAGGGGGTACGCCAGAGCCTTCCCCTTATCAGCATCAATCAGTAGTTAATTACTTGTTAATTAGAACTTAAATGCAACCCCCCTGTCTGTCTGTCTGTCTGTCTGTCTGTCTGTCTGTCACACACACACACACACACACACACACACAGAACAACTCCAGAAGAGAGAGATTATATTTTACAGTAAATGCAGCAAGGCAGGGAAATTTAAAATTGTTTTAGTACTTTTTTATTTAACAATTAATTAGCTAATTGATTGATTGATTAATCCAATTAAATAGCAATTAATTAGCAGGGGGTACTTCAGAACATTGGGCCGTGATAGGGGGTACCCGGGCCTCCAAAGGTTGAGAACCCCTGGTCTAGTGAAATCAAGTCGAAGTCTGAAGTAAGTTGACAGTCCTTTGTGCCTGGACTCTGAGAACAAGCGAAGACAGCGATGTCTCTGTGTGTTCAGCTACGCTTCCTTCGCAGTCTTTTCCATCTTTGCCCACCTATGGTGATCTTTGAGCTCTCATTGACACCTGACACATATTTCTCTATGCACGTTCCTCCGAAGTCTGTCTCTCTCTTTCTCTTCCTGCTTCTTTTTTCTGTTTGAGTCGCCACAGTTATTCAGGTAACTTTTCCAAGAAATTGCTCACGTCAACTTAATCCTGTGTCGTTCAGGTATGGACTGTATTGCCTTATTTAGATCAGATTGTCCGAAGTTCTTGTCTCTCAGGCTCATTTGAGGTCTTTGGAAAAACAGCCTGGTTTCAGACAGGGGCCGCTGTCGCTGGTATGTTTGTTGAGGTGTGCATTGCCCTCCTGTGATCAAAGGGGCCAAATCCCCACTTGAACTAGCCAGAAATTATAGGTTGGTGCTGGTGACAGAGTGAAACAAGATCTGGCAGTTGCTAGGTCTTATTAAGAAAACCCTGCGTCAGTTACACTAAAGGTAAAGGTTCCCCTTGCTCGAAAGCCAGTCATTACCGACTCTAGGGGTGGTGCTCATCTCTGTTTCAAGAGCCAGCGCTGTCCAAAGACGCTTCCGTGGTCATGTGGCTGGCGTGACTCAATGCCACAGCACACGGAACGCTGTTACCTTCCTGCTGTGGCAGTACCTATTAATCTACTTGCAATTTCTTGATTTCGACCTGCTAGGTTGGCAGGAGCTGGGGCCGAAGATGGTAGCTCACACCATCACATGGCACGCAGGTCTCAAACTGCTGCACTACCTACCTCCTGATCTGCAGTTCAACGTCTTAACCACTAAGCCACCATACAATACCATACCATAAATATGATTGTTTCTTGATTTCAGAGGGGTAACCAAGGCACTGTCTTACCAAGGCATAGAATCATATTAGAATCCCGAGAATCTCAGCTTTCATTTAAAAGGTTTCTAGCCCTCATGAGGGTTTTATTATGTCTGCCTATTATGCTTTGTGGTTATTTTTATAATGCGTCTTTCAATTTTATTTTGTCTCTGCTTTTTGTTGTGAGCCACCTTGGGTCACCTGTGGCGAGAAAGATTAGATGAGCAATCTTTTTTTTAAATTAATTAAATATGTACAAAAATGATGACTGTCATAGGTTTATAATGCTGCTGGGGTGCCTATTAAAGGTTCAGAAGGTAAAGTAGACCAGATTAATGGCTATGCTCTACATTGGCGGTGCCAGGGCAGTTAATGCTCTATGCCTGCATATAACACATACAGTGTCCAATGCATCTCCAGCATTGGACACTAGCTGAAAAGGAAGAGGGGAATGGAGCAGAAGAGGAAGTATAGAAGAGAGGAGAGTGGTGGCCTAGAATGTCTCTGCAAAGGAAGAGGGGAATGGAGCAGAAGAGGAAGTATAGAAGAGTGGAGAGTGGTGGCCTAGAGTGTCTGAAAAGGAAGAGGGGAATGGAGCAGAAGAGGAAGTATAGAAGAGAGGAGAGTGGTGGCCTAGAGTGTCTGAAAAGGAAGAGGGGAATGGAGCAGAAGAGGAAGTATAGAAGAGAGGAGAGTGGTGGCCTAGAGTGTCTGAAAAGGAAGAGGGGAATGGAGCAGAAGAGGAAGTATAGAAGAGAGGAGAACGTTTTACCCACCACTCTCCTCCATGCCTCCTCTTCTGCTCTGATGATCTGGGGAACAGGGGAAGTTTTCCCGAGTCTTCCTCTTCAGAACCATGAAACGGGGGAAGAGGAGCAGTGGCAGAGGCGGTGGTTGGCACCCTGCTAGGTAGTAGCAGCAGCAGCATTTGGTGCTGGGAGGTCACGGACGAGTCCCAAACACCCCTCACCTGTGCACTTTTTGCTTTTAAAAGTAGACTCTCATCCCTGTCTATATTTCTTATTTACTGACTGTATTTCCATGTACCACCTTTCTGCAAAAGTCCTCAGATTAATCCTCCAAATGAAGTTATTCTAATAGGGGGAAAAATTATCCGATTGAAAATCTTGGATTTCTGTCCCTTCGTGCTCACCCCCTTCCCACCCACGCCAGTCTGGTTTGTGATCTAAAACGTGTTGACTTGTCAGAGTTTAAGGTTGCAGCTGTGAAACTCATGACCCTTCCTCCGTGTAAATGAATACATGGTTTATACCGCTTGGTCTGCTTCCTGCTGGAAAAAAAAAGCGAAAAAAAAAGTGTTTCAGTAATGATAGTTAGATGATGATAAGCTCTGATCTAACGTGATTGTCATAGCATCTCACCTGTGGTTTGCGGACTGAGCCGTGTTGTGTCCTTGTTTCTGTTTTGTATCGCACCGCATTGAGATGAGATGACTGATCTTGAGCCTTTAAGAGCAAAAACCAATAAAAGGCCTGCATTGGGGGGGGGGGGGGGACTTGGCATAGCTGACACCATATTAATCATGAAGGGACAGGCCTTCAGGAGCCTGTTGTTTCCCTCATTTGCATAGGCTGGCTTCCTGCTAATAGCATTTAGAAGTTTGTTTTACGCTGTCTCCTGGAGAAGAAAAGGCAGGCCTCCACAATTCTGTCTCTCTCAGCATTGCATTTGAATGTTCGTTGCTTCCCTTCAACACGCTGGTCAGAGGTCACAAAAGAGCAGGATTAGCTGACCCATGATGACAGAGCCTGTGATGGATGAGAAAAATACAATGCACAGCCTGTTTATGCTCAAGTGCTAGCTGTACACAAACATACTTACACCTGCACAGGAATATGGAGTGGGATCTGTCTCCAGGCTGCCTTGCCAAAAGCCATTCTAAGCTCCCCTCTGCTGAATGCTTATAGAACTTCTATGCATTTCCCCCCTTAAAACAGGAAGACTATAACCGTTCCTTAAATGATGTAAATAATAATAAGAAGAAGATGGAAGCAGTATTATATGCGCTGGTGTAGCATCGTGGCTAAGAGACTAGGCTGTGAAGCAGGACTTTCTAGGGTTGAAACTTGCCTCTGGCATTAACTGCATGGCCTTAAAGAAGCCACTCACCCTCAGTCCTTCCATCTGTAATATGGGGATAATGACGTTTACTTACCTTGTTAGGGTTGTTGTAAGAACTATATCAAGATAGCACGTGCACTTTGCACACTCAAAGTATATGGCAAATGATGATGATATCAAGTAACTGTCTTTAGAGGAGAGGAGTTATGGGGTAGAGGAGCAGAGACTCCTCCACCCTTCCTCTGTCACTCCATTCCCCAAAAGCAGGCAGTGGGGGAGGGTGATGGAAATGGCAGCTGGCACACCACCAGATTGGGGTGTGTGTGTTGCATTGGTGTGGCACGGCACTACCCACAAGGGAGGACAGCAGACACATTATGTCTGGCACTGTGAGGTCTTGGGGTGATCCTGCTTGCCAGAATGACACCTTGTCATACCAAGATGAGCCAGGATGGTGTAGTGGTTCGGGAGTTGGACTTAGACCTGGAAGATCCAGGTTCAAATCCCTGCTCAGCCACGAAGCTTCCTGGGTGTGACCTTGGGCCAACCACAATCTCTCAGCCACACCTACTTCACAGGGTTGTTGTGAAGACAACATGAGGGGAGGAACTATGTACACCACCCTGGGCTCCTTGGAGGAAGGGTGGTGTAAAAATATGATGAATAAAATAAAAACAACTCAATTTGTATGCATAGGAATGCAGACCTTCTGACTGCCCCAATCCACTGTGCACAGTTCTTTGTCTCCCAATCTCAAAAAAGATAGCATAGAGCTAGAAAACGTGCAGGAAAGGCAACCAAAACATCCAAGTGTTGGAGAACCTTCAAGGCTAAAGAGTTTGGAGGGTTTTTTTTTTAAGCTTAAGGTCTCCTCAAGGTAAGGGAATGTTTGTTCCCTTACCTCAGGGCTGCATTGGGGTTGCATTGGCGCTGGAAAATTGGTTAGGACTGGGCTATTAACGGCTTGGGTGCAGACTTTCCAGAGGCAGCTGGTGGGCAACTGTGGGATACAGAAACTGGGCCCGGTGCAGAAGCGTCATCGGGGTAGGGGCGGGGGGGGCTTTGGCCCCAAGGCGTCGAACTTGCCTCCAGGATGCGATCCCTCCGCCTCCACTCCCATCGTCGTCTTCGAGCTGCCTGGTGGCTTTGAGGTGGGCCCTCCCGCCCGCCCTGGCGCCATTTGGCTCTGAAATGCCTACTATTTTGGCTCCAGGGGGTGTGGCTTGCGGCGTCATGTGGGAGCGTCGCATCGGCGGTCCTCCCCACGTGGGGGCGTAGCCTCGTCTCTGGCCCGGTGGGCCTTTGCCCTGATTCAGCTGGGCTCTTATGGGACATCCATGGGCTCCATCATTCTTTACGAGATCATACTGTGTTTGTTTTGCCCTGTTTGTTCTGCTACTTTGCTCTGGTTTTGCTTTTCTTTCATTATTGGTCATTGTTTATTTTTAGATGGTTTATTTTATATTGTTTTCAACACAGTAATTGGTAATTGGGACCAGAAAGCAGTCTAGAAATATTTTTTTTAAAAAAATAAAGCAGTGTTTGCAGTAAACCCTGCCACCCAGTCGCAAGAACACATCAGGGAGAAGCTGGCTGAGTATAGTAACCCAGACCCAGTGATGATGGGAAAGCACTTTGCCCATGCTCAGAAGCCCCTTTGTTAAAGGCTGAGCCCTGAAAATCAGGTTTGTTCCTCTCTAGTGATGCGTGGGCCCCCCAAACCTCTAATTCAGTCAGTCAGTCGCAGTATTCATACCATCGCCTTTATTCACAAGTGGCCTCAAGGTGACTTACAACAAAGTTAAAACTAACAAAGGTATTAAAACGCTATATGGTTCTAAATGACCATGGAAACGACAGATAAAAACCTGCAGATAAAACCAAACATTAGAAAAGCAATTCAAATGGCAAGAGAGGTTTAAAATGGTGAGAGAGAAGCAAGACCAACTTTGCCTGGTGCCTAAAAAGGTATCCGGTGCCCATATCTAGAGAGGAGTCTCCAGGACCAATGTCAGGATTTGTCACTTTTTGGGGGGCAGTTGCCTGATGTCCTCAGAAGGGTCTGTTGCTGATTATTCCTGAGAGCATAGCCTTCTTTGGGGGGAGCAGGTTTTGGGGGGCCCTCCTGGTAGCAGGGGACCCATGGAAGGCAATCTGCTGAGTTCCATAGTTTGGGTGCCACCACAGAGAAGGCTCTCTCTCCAGTAGCCATCTGCCTAACCACTGAAGGCGGGGGTGTCCGGAGCATGGCCTCTGAAGCAGATCTTAATCAGCAGGCAGATTCATATGGGAGACTGCCTAAATCGCTGCTACTAATAAGGGTTAAATGGTGCGATTGTAGGAATATGGATTTGCTATGGTTGTCCATAAAAGGGTGCTTTATTTTACCTGCTTTGAAAAGGCAGGGTGTTGTTGTTTTTCTGCAAAAGCTAGTTATCCTTTTCTTCTTCACAGTTATGGGTGGATAACAGTTATCTAGATCCTGTCATGTCTTTGCTTGACAGCACAATTCTCCTCTCTCCCATCGTGTGAAATTTGTATTGCACTTCTGTCTTTAACAAATGCGACATAAGACTCCTACTCTTAGGGGCCGAGCCTTCTCTCTACGAACATTGTTGTTTTTACAGAAAGCACAGTATTAACTGTGACATATGTAAGGCTGCAGAATTGCAGGTTTCAGGAAGCAGGTATGAAATATCACCTTTCCGGAAGGAATCATTCTGCTCAAATATCGGCGCCCCAAGTCAGAGGATGTAAAAGATACATATTCTACCCTGATCATATCTGAGAAACTGACCACTTGAAGAGCTGCAGGGGTCGATCCGGACAACCCGTTTTTTTTTTCTTGTCCCTTTTTTGACTGATCCCTACATTACCCAGCATCTTGATCAGATGTCTGCAATGTCTCCACAACACACACAGCATTTGGGTGATGCCCAGCAGCTACCCACAGCTACCAATCAGAAGAGACGTTACTGGAAGTTTATTACAGACTTTATATCTGTATGGTAGAATGGAAAGCAATCAAAATGTGTGCTTAAAAAGTGCGTGTGAGTTACTGGACCAAATGGATCTAAGCACGTTTTAATATAAAATTTGCAATGTGTTGTCGTGTTTACAGTCGGCCCTTCTGGGTTGCTCTGAGGTCACAGCCCCCTCCCTTGGCTGCCCCAGAATGCAATGCAGAAGCGTTTAATCATTTCTGCGTTGCATTCTTCAGCACGCCAGGGCCAAGGGAGGGGGTCGCTCGCCTTGGCGCGACCCAAAAATAGCCGTTTTAAGCGCTAGAGACTGGCTTCCTACTGCTCTGACATTCTAAAATGGTAAGAAAAGCAGTTTTTAAATCATCATTTAAGGGGACACTATTTTTTTTAAGCAAATTTGAGTATCCGTGGTTTTTGGCATCCGTGTGGGGGTTCTGTGAATGGAACCCCCATGGATAGGAGGGCCAGCTGTATTTGGCAAAACTAGATTACCTTCGCATGGGGCCCCCCTTAGGCATGGGGTCCAATTGGCAGCCGGCCCTGCATGGGGAAGCCTTAAGCAAGCCACTATCTCGTTGTCTCAGACCCCTATTTGCAATCCTACTGATCTGCCTTCCATGTCTCAGCTGGCCAGGTTAACCCCTGAACCTGTAAAACCAGTGGCAGTGATAGTACACAATGCTCTGTCAGGAGGAGCCATGGTAGACCCAGTGCAGGAATTTTCCCAGGGCCCCCAGCAACCTGCATTCAGTCATGCAGTCTCCTGCTTCAAATATAAGGCAGCACAATCCAAGAACTTTGTACCATATCGTGGTAAAAACATGATGCTGTTTGTGTAGAGTAGTCTCATTCTGGATCTGCATGGGCATTTTTTTTTAAGTGGAAAAGTCACCAGAAGGTGATTTCCTCCCTCTGTTTTTCACATGGTAATGTAAGCTTGTGAAAGTACCCATTGTAGTGGTAGACTCGCAGATTGCTGGGAAACGGCTAGAAAACTCATCATTTTCTAGAGACCGTTGTTTGGTTTTACCGCTCAGGAGTCAACTTTCGGTGTCCCTTTCCACCACCTCCAAAATGATTAGTTGGCCCAAGTACAGGTGGGCCCCCATATCCACGGATTCGTTATCCATGGTTTCAATTATCCACGGATCGCAGGAACCCCCCCAGGCTTTAACTTTTTTCCCAGTAAGTTTCATTTCTTCCTTAAACAAACAGGAGAAGCAGCCTCTGGCTGCTTATTGCAGGCAAGTAGAATGAGACTAAGTCCTAGAGAGACTCTGCAAGGTTAACAGAAACCTTGAAGAGCCTCTCTAGGACTTAGTCTCGTTCTACTTGCCTACAATGGAGGCTGCTTCTCTGTTTGTTTTAAGGAAGAAACAACGCTTGTTGAAAGAAAAATAAGAGCTGGGGGGGGCGCGCACGCCTGTCCACAGGGGAGGCAGGGCGGGGGCCCCTCAGGAAACCACGGAGGGGGTGTTCGCTCCTATCCATGGTTTCAAGTATCCACGGAGGGGCCTGGAACATATCCCCAACAGATATGGGGGGAGAACTGTATGTAGACGACTTTACTGCGGCCACCTGTTTTAACCAAAACCAGATCCAAATGTTTCTACACCTGTGGAAAGGTCGCAACCCTATTTGCTGCCATTGCTCCACAGCGGTGGAGAATCGCACCAATGATCCAGACCTGTCCATCCATCTACGGTAGTTCTCTATGTATGCATCTTTTTAAATGCAAACTAGCTTTGCCTGACCAATGCAGGAGCCCTCTATTTAAAAGGCCCACTTGGAGACAAAGACAATAGAGACAATTCCCCCCCCCCAATAAGCTCCTTAAGCTTTAATTTCATGTAAATTTTCACTAAGTAAATATTCCTTAAAAGTGAATAAAATTTTATTCCACTTTAACAAGAGAATATAAAAGTTAAAAAGGTCACTGTCGTAATAGACTAATCTCAATTATCAGGGCAGTCGCTGAAACCCTCAACTCCCACCTAATCTCATTCAGTGCACATGCAGTGCACCGTGTGATTTCCAACATGACTAAATGAAATTATAAAGCAGTGTTAAATTTATTAATCATTTAATTAGCTAAATGTTCCTGCAACTACTCGTGAGATGAATGGCATGTCATTTTCTAATGTAATTTGCCTCTCAGCCAGGCAGGGTCAGAAGAAAAGCTACCTGCATCTTAAATGATCTTTTTCTCTCCCCCCCCCCTTTTTAATATTACACTTTCTCTGAAGGAAAGGTGGGCATTTGCCAATGTTATTTGATTCTGGGGCTCAAGTTATCGTCAGCTAAAGTGAACACACTACAAGCTTAGCAACGAGCAATTAACCCATCTAAGGCTGTATTTCACATGGCGGTTTCCAAACACAAATCTTTTTTTTCATATTTAACAAGCCACTGAGCAGAGCCTTGGAAACCAGACCGGCAGGTATTAAGGTGATGCTCAATCTGCTTTTATTCCTTCACATCTACTCAGTTGTGCAGGAATTTGTGGGCCAAAAAGTCTCCCGTTGTGAGAGATTGGTCTCAGACTTTAGTTAAAAGTCAGAATTTATCTGTGCTTATTTTCCTCTCTCCATACCTACGCATTGCATTCAAATGGTCATTTTTTTGCACCTGAAAATTGTTAATTTGAGTGAATCTTCCTCGCCAGGCACATCAGCCAACACGACCGACAGAACTTTGATTTGCTGCAGGAATGTGATGGGTTTTTCAAAACTTTTTTTTAATGTTTTGTTCCATAATTATTGTTCCCTGCCAAATCATTGACAAATGTGATTCCGCCAAGCACATTGTAAATCTATTTGGATCTACGGAAAGAAAGACTGTCATAACAGCATTGCTTAATGCACAAGGCAGTGACCTCCGCTGTTTCAAGTGCAGTATTCATCAGAAAGTTTCCGGAATATTGCATCTAAATTTGCATGAGGTTGAAACTGTCAGGTTGAAACACATTCAGATCGGTGCGTTATTTCAAGGTATGCTTTCCCCTGAATTCACAAAACAATGCCAGGTTTGCTATTTTCGGTCGAAATTGTTTCCATCGCACAGCTTTTGCTTTCAGATAGAGTTGTGTGTTTCAGCCGATGCATATGCTAATTCTCAGCCTCGGAATACATTTAACACGAGCTCTGAAATATAGAGGCAGGGAGCGGTCGGGATAGCTGAACACAACTTTCTTCAATAAAACAATACTTCCAGTGAGAGGACCCTGGCAACATTTGCAGGAGGATGGGATGATGCTCTGATCCACAAAGGTGGACATGTCGTTGGTCCAAGTTAGCAGTGATGTAGACTCGAGTTGATTGACTCGGACTTGAGTCGGACTCAAGTCGTGTCAATGACTCGACTCGGACTCGGCGATTGTAAAAGACTCGACTCGAGACTTGGAGCCTTTTACGACAAGTTGAATTTTATTCAAGTTTAAACCCGTTTCCCCCATTCAATAGATAGGGACTAGCAACTCGCAACCAAAGACTTGGGACTTGGGGGAAAAGACTTGGGACTTGACTTGAAACTTGGACTCAGAGACTTGATCCACATCCTTGCAAATTATTTGAGCTGCTCCATAGCACAGGGCCAGAAGTTCTATCACTCAAGGGAGCACTTCATTAAGGACAATCAGGCTTCCTTCCTGGGTGGATGCTTTTTTTTTTGCACAGTTATTCTGCCATGGGGGTGTCCAGTGATGTGGCCAAGCCCACAACCATACCTTCCCCCACCTGCTCCTTTTGCCCAGTACCTGCCACTGCCCTCTAGGTTCTGGTGTATTGCCCCTTTTGCACCTTTCTGCCAACAGTACCCAGTTATGTAGACTTTAGTCTGTTGACTCGGACTCGAGTCAGACTCAAGTCGCATCAATGACTCGACTCGGACTTGACTCGGCGATTGTAAAAGACTCGACTCGAGACTTGGAGCCTTTTACGACAAGTCCAATTTTATTCAGGTTTAAACCCATTCCCCCCATTAAATAGATAGGGACTCCCAACTCGCAACCAAAGACGTGGAACTTGGGGGCAAAGACTTGGGACTTGACTCGAGACTTGGACCCAGAGACTTGAGACTTGACTCGAGACTTGGACCCAGAGACTTACTCCACAGCCCTGCCATTACCAGAGCACATCTAAGCAATAATGTGTTATTTATTGATTTAGCTAGCTCAGATATCGCTAGGAATGAGAAGAGTTGGTAGTACTTCTAGGGAGCACCAGGAGATTGGAGCTCTCCTGGACATGTGGGATGAACAAAAAACACTGAATCAACCATGGCTCAGATTCTGAAATATTATTACAGGTTGAGTATCCCTTTTCCGGACTGCTCTTATCCATACTGATTATCCCTTATCTGGACTGCTTGGGATGGGAAGCTGTCTGGATTTTGGATGTGTCTGGATTTCAGAATATTTGCATAAATATAATGAGATATTTTGGGGGATGGGACCCAAGTCTAAACACAAAATTCATGTATGTCTCATATACATCTTGTACACGTAGCCCAAAGGTAATTTTATACAATATTTTTATTAATTTTGTGCCCCAACATGCCTTGCACACCCTTAAGTCACAGCCCCCAAGATGTCTGGATTTTAGAACAGTCTGGATTTCGGATGTCCAGATAAGGGGTCATCAACCTGTGTTATTATTGCTGCACTATCAATGTACCTAGCGTTGTATACAGAGTGAAAAGGCAGGTCCCTGCCCCAAGGAGGTTACAATTTAGATATTGACATGAGGGAGACCACAGAGTGGGTGGAGGAGGATAGAGGCAGGGGAGACATTTGGAATTGTTGAAGAGACACATTCTTGAGCTGAGAGACTTAAACGTGGTGCTAATGACTTCGTAGAAAAGATGGGTTTTCAGAAGGGGTGTGAAGGAAACATCCCACAGGTGCTTGGGGGGGGGCAAGCAAGGGAGAAAGTGCAGAGTCATCTGGGGAGGCATGAAACCTTGGGCTGTTTGAGGGTGGTGGTGCTGGTCATGGGCAGGAGTGTCGCGAGACAAGAGGGCCGAGGGGGAAAGATTGGCAAGCCAATCTAGATTGGACTAGTGCTATCCTCATTCTTCAAGTTGCCCACAGCAAATAGCCTCTGTGTGGGGGATCCAGTTTGGGCCATGCTGGGGGGAGATTATCAAGCCATGTCGTGAGATAGTGACATGTACTGTAGTGACCATTTTTGCATAGCAAGGATTTGGAGGTTGAGGTTGTTCTCTTCCCCCCCTCCCCATTGTTGGCTCTGCATTATCAATGTTTAGGATCAGAGCATCAGGGCAGAGCCACTTGAGCAGGTCTGCTGCCTTTTGAAATCCATGCGAGACGAAGGAGAGTTGTGCAGCATGCACTCAGGCCAGCCTTTCCCTTGCCGAGTGTCAGCCGGTCCCTTGAGCGGCGCCATCTCGTGTTGGCTGAGTGGTGGACCCCAGCCAGTGATGTCCAGGGATACTCAACCTGTAATAATATTTCAGAATCTGAGCCATGGTTGATTCAGTGTTTTTTGTTCATCCCACATGTCCAGGAGAGCTCCAATCTCCTGGTGCTCCCTAGAAGTACTACCAACTCTTCTCATTCCTAGCGATATCTGAGCTAGCTAAATCAGTCCCTTGAGCAGCGCCATCTCGTGTTGGCTGAGTGGTGGACCCCAGCCAGTGAAGACCCTCTCCCTCTCGTCTCGATTGATGTTGCTGCTACCATTTGCTCCAGCCTGATGCCTGCCTGATTGATTTCCTTTCGAGCATCACCACCGGCCAGCAGCAACCACGACTTTGATGGGCCCATCGCAAGTGGTATGATAGCGGCCTGTTTGGCGGAAAACATCTCGCGTCCTTCCTATTGCTCTCACTTTAGGAATCGGTGGGTGGTGTAGTGGTTTGGGAGTCGGACTTAGACCTGGAAGATCCAGGTTCAAATCCCCGCTCAGCCACGAAGCTTCCTGGGTGACCTTGGGCCAGTCACTATCTCTCAGCCCCACCTACCTCACAGGGTTGTTGTGAGGACAAAAAAAGGAGGGGAGGAAATATGTACACCACTCTGAGCTCCTTGGAGGAAGGGCGGTATAAAAATGTGAAAAATAAATAAATAAATATGGCTCTGTGCGTATTAGTCTCTGTGTCGCTCTCTTTCAAATATGTCTCCACACAGAACAATCTGCTGTCTACAGGGCAAGTTCACACAGTTCTGTTTCCTCTGCTGCTGGTCAAGTGTGAACTGTGCGAAAAAAATTCAAGCGATGTGTCATCATCATGTTTTTATCAGTTTGTTGTGGCGGCAGCATAGTGGCTAACGGCCCAGTCCTAACGGGCTGCCCCACTGGCGGAACAAGCTGTAAAGCAACCGTAAAGTGCGCTCTAGCAGGTCCGAGGAGACCCATTGTGAGGCGAGAGGCTTCCTGCTCCGCCTTCCCGCTTGATAACAGTGTGCGCCTTATCAGCGCAGCTTCACAAGCAGGGGGAAAGGATAGGATTTTGTTGGGAAAGGAAGTAACTTCGTTGTGGATCAGGACTTCCCCCAGGTCAAGCCTCGTCTCTGCCATGAACTCAGTAGCCTCAGTTTTTCCCTTCTGCAATAGGGGGATAATACCTTAGAAGATTGTTGTAAGGACTACATCAATACAATATACATGACATGATTTGGACTCTAAACCCCCCCCCCCCCGCAAATGTTAAGCATTTGTTTATTTGTTTTAGTATCTTTTTCATCCCCCTTTCCCCAGCCAAAATTCCCCCCTCCTCTGCTGGAGGAGATTTGTGTGTGTGTGTGTGTGTGTGTGTGTGTGTGTGTGTGTGTGTGTGTGTGTGTGTGTGTGTGTGTGTGTGTGTGTGTGTCTGGATGCAGATCTGGATGCAGGGAAGATGGAAGGTTGCTTGATACCTGCCTCAAGCTAGATGGTGTTAGGCATGTGATGGACTTTCATTTCACACGTTTTCATTGTTTGTGTAATGGAGAATGAAGGTCTTATTTAACAGTGAAAAGGAATAGACAGGAGAGGGGGGCTCCAGCCACCTTTTTTTTTGTTCAAAAATCATTTCCAGTATGGGACCCAGAAGGAAGGAAAGCATCATCAGTGCATGAGGATTTAGCATAGGGCTAGCACCACATTGCTGGGGCCCCTGAGGAAAAGGCCCTGCACTCGACCACCTGAATCCAAGGGATTCAGGAGTTGGCCCAGCCAGATGAGTCTTCGAGTGGACATGAGACCTTGGCCGTACTTGGCTGCCCCCAGCGTCATGGTCTTCTCTTTTGACTTTTGTCACCCTGTCCAAACTCTTTTGTCACCCCGTCCAAACCCCCTGCTCTTGTATGTGATATGTGATATGTGTGTATGTGATATGTCTTGTATGCATATATGTATGACAGTGTCACGTTTGGTCTGGCCCTCCGATGGCCTCAACAATAGCAGTTAGTAGTTGGGAGGAGTGGGGCGGGGGCTCTCAACTAGACGCAGATCTAGGCATGATGAAGGAAGACTGCCTGGCTGCCGGCTCCCAATGGCACAATGCACTCTTAATACGCACAGGTGAACTTACAACAAGTCACATTCTATGGAAGCCAAGAAGTCCTCAGCATTGCAAAATCACTGAAATTGGCACACGCCTGATCAACACACTGTGTGTCTTAGCATTTCAACAGTGCATAAGAACATTAGAAAATCCATTCTGGATCAATCCCAAACTCATGTAGTCCAGCGTCCGGTTTCCTACAGGGGCCCACCAGCTGCCAATGGAAAGCCAAATTCACAAGGAGGAGAGAGAGGCAGATTTGTTGTACTGGTGCCCTGCAACCAGGATTCAGAGACATATTGCTACTGGATCCAGAGGTAGCACACAGCCATCACAACTTGCAGCCATTGATAGACCTGTCCGTCCTGAATTTGCCTGATCCCCCTTTAAAGGAGGGCAGGAGGTGTGGCCCGGAGGTTGAGCCAGTGCCCTGCCTGAAGAAGCTAAGCAGGTTCGACCTCGGTTCTCGCTTGGATGGGAGACGGAAGCTGTTGACGGACCTCGCGAAGACATTTAGAAGGCACCGTGAGCACGTGGAATGTGGAGGAGTCAGCTAGAGAGAGAACATCTACGACAACCATCTGAGTGCAAACTGTGGTAAACTGTGAAGCTTGGAAGTGCAGAGCACAAACCAGAAGGAGGGCTGCACTCGGAAGGGAAAACATCTCGAATATGGAAGGGTTCTATATATGAACAGAACAATATTGTAAAGACCCTTCGGGTCTAGAATAGCCTGCCTGTGTAAACCGCCTTGAAGAAATCTGATGAGAAATCTGATGATGAGAAAGGCGGGATATAAATACAGAAAATAAATAACTAAATAAAGCTATCCAAAGTAGTGGCCATCTTGTGGCAAGGAATTCCACACACTAATTATGCGCTGCGTGAAGACGTACATCCTTTTGTCTGTCCTAAAGCTCCTGCCAATCAGTTTCAATGAATGACCCCTGGTCAATTGATTGATTGATTGATTGATTGATTGGTTGGTTGATTGATTGATTGATTGATTTCCCCAACAAAATCTAGTGTACATTGTTTTTTTTTTTTTAAACACCTTCCTGTTTCTTTAGCTCTCATTGCAGTTCAGCAAAAGGAGGGATTCTCCTGATGTCTGAACATTTTGGTTTTTGCCTTGCTTTTGTGGTGTTTTGCTAGATCACGTGAAATGTGGTGGTTGTTTTTTTGGTTACCCAACCAGAATAGTGAGTGGAACATGATTGCTTTAAAGTGTGGCAATAGCGTGGAGAGAATTTTATAATAAGGAGCCTTCTTGTGAACCCCCGCCCCCGCTTTTCCCAAACCTGACAAGCTGCCCTTGTGGCTGCCTGTCTGACTTTGAGGTCCTCATTATTGTGGGTTTAAATGAAGGATGTTCATTCAGGCAAAGGGAGGTGGGGGGGGGAACAAAATGGGGGGGGAGGCCAATAGACATCAGTGCTGTTATCTGGTCTTTCTATCAGACCAAGTGACAGACTTGAGGAGAGAGAGAATGCCGAGCTTGTGGTGGAGACCTCAGCCTGACACAAAAGGTGACTCCCTGACTCTCACCTTGAAAGCAAAAAGTTCCCACTTTATTAAAATGAATTTCGAAAGGGCCGCTCTGACAGCTGCATAATTAAATATTGGAGTGTCAGCGATAATTTATTCCACTCTCATTTGGTGGTCAGAGCCTGCTCGCTGTAGGGTCAGCAAGCACGGTGACAGAGCCAAGGATACGCAGCAATCCAGGGCCCCTTTCAGCCACAGGAGTGAAACGATCGGCTATAATTCTTTCTCTTTTTTTCACCGAGAAAACAGCCCTCTCCTCCCGGCCCCCTCCAAATCTGAGCCAGGAAATGAGCAAATGCTATTTAGTGACTTGATTAAGCACTGATAGGCCCAAATGGCTTATTAACCAGGGCAAACAAGAAAGCCCTTTGGCTTACCCACGGAGCGCTCCAATGCAAAGTCATTTCTGACGGTACTTCCTAACACCACTCATATATACAGTATAACATTTTTTTAAAAAAATGTAGGTAGCCATGTTGGTCCATTAGGAAAAGGAAACAGATGAAAAGCCACAAGCTGTTAACACCTTGATTAGAACTAACCAGATAAATGTAGGCTTACCATTCATCCTGGAAAAACCGGGACTGTCCCGGTTTCCGGAGCCCAGTCCCAGCCAGCCGGGCCTGGAACCGGGTCAGTCCCGGTTTTTCAGGGCTTCTAAAACATACCTTTTGCATGGCGGCGCCATCTTGGATCTTGCGAAATCTCGTGGATTCAAGATAGATGGATTCAAGCCGTCAAAAAAAAAACGGTATGTTTTGAAAGCGGCGGCAGCAGTTTCAGGGGACAGGAGTCCTGGCCGGCCCAGATGCAGCCAGCCAGGCTCCAGAGGGGGTGGCAGTAATGGTGGCAATGGCTGTAGTTTGAGGGGGCAGGAGTTCTGGCCGGTCCGGATGCTCCAGAGTGGGTGGCGGCGGTAATTGTGGCAATGACGGCGGCTACTACGGTGGCAATGGCAGCAGTGGCAATGGTGGCGGCTACTACGGTGGCAATGGCAGCAGTGGCAATGGTGGCGGCTACTACAGTGGCAATGGCAGCAGTGGCAATGGTGGCGGCTACTACGGTGGCAATGGCAGCAGTGGCAATGGTGGCGGCTACTACAGTGGCAATGGCAGCAGTGGCAATGGTGGCGGCTTCGGGACAGGCAAGTGGCAGCAGTGGCAAAATGGCCATTTCCATGACCACAAATAAAAAAAAAACTAGCACTTACACCGGTGCATCAACTGTTACACCAGTGCAAAGTTATACAGGATTGCGCTGTGTATCATGTATCTTTGATTCCCCACTTGCCCCTAAGGTGAAATCTAAATCCGACAATACATTGAGGACCTGGGGACTTTCTGCACCGTCTTTCCTTCTTAATGCTAGGATGTGAACCCTTTCCTTCTCCAGCCATTGCTCCCCCTTACGTCCCTTACCAAGCCCACTACACGGCAATTCTAAACACATATTTGACATTCAGGCCCCTATTGTCGTTGTCCCCCAGTGTTTCCTCGATCCTCCAGGATATGCATGAGAATGCATCACCACTGGAAAGCCTTGGAGTATCCACGTGTAAGTATCCGCGTGTACCATTTTGCACCTCTTTTTTGAGATGTTGAAAAGCAACCCCTTTAACTGTACTCTGATGTCACCTGTTAACATCACAGCTGCTGAAGATCTGTCATCAGCTCCTTTAATAAAATTCTGTCTTGAAGGATTTGTAGGCGTTGATTTTAGAAAATTCACTTCCAGGCATTAAAAGAAGATGAAGAAAAAAATCAGAATCTAACCATTTGGCTCTGTTCAGTATTTTGACTTTTTAAAAAGTTGTTAAAGGAATATATTGCAAGCAATTATTTTGAGCTTGCTTTTTTTTTTTTGAAGGAGGCAATAAAAACGCTGCATTCAAGCACTGCATAGCTTCACTGCTTATTGCAGACTTAAGAACAATGTTTTAGGGAGTTTTTCTCTCCCACTAAAGGGGTTAAAGTAGCAGAGCAAAGCTAGGAAGAGCATGTTGCCACTGATCATTTTGGTGGTGGGCTTATCTGGTATACATTTGAGTTTTGCAGAGGTTACATAGGAAGCTCTCTTATACCAAATCAGACCATTGGTCCACCTAGCTCATTATCGTCAATGTTGCTAGGTGATGGTTGTCCGTGGTTTCAGATAGGAGTCATTCCCAGCCTGGTATGGAGACACTAGGGATCAAATCTGGGACCTTCTGCATGCAAAGCTTGTGTTCTGCTACTATAATGTTCACGTACTTTCTTTTGGCCTAGGCCAGCCGAGTACCACCTCCAGCGCCATTCTCCTGCTGTGTACCACCAGAAGTGACTGGCGATGACATCATCGCCAGTTACTTCTGAATTTTCAGGTTTTTAGAGGCCAGAAGACACAGGTAGGAGGCTCTGGGAGGGTGGGAGGGCCCTTCTCAGCTTTCCCGAGAGACTCGGCCTAAGGCAGGAGCTTCTGGGGCGCAAAACCGTGCTGCCGAAAGCGCTTTATCGGAGCAGGGTTCCAGTGGTCCAAGTACCACCAGCAGTCAGCTGAAGTTCCACATCAATGGTTGATAACCCCTGGCCTGAGATCTCCCGGTGTCAAAGGGGATGTGCCAAATATTGTGTGTGTCCCCTTACCCATCAGTTTTCCCCACTGACACTTCCTTCTACTCCCTTCAAAAAGAAAGGTGAATGGAGCAGAGCAGGAAGTGTGGAGGAGAGGTGATTAGTGGGCTAAAGCATCAGAGACTGCTAGAGGCAGTGAGTAGGCATGGACGTAGAGGCACCACCACTAATTCACCAGCTTCAACATGGGGGCTTCACCCGGCCTCTAGAGTGGGCCAGTCTTATGCATTGACTTGGTTCTGCACTACAGACAAGATGCATCCATTACCCACTCCAAGATATAGATCCTAGAGACTCTGGGGAGGGAGCTGAATCACAAATGACAGTGCTAACAACTCACACTAACAAGATTGAATTAGGGGTCCTTGGAAGACAAACATGCAGACAATGATTTAGCTAGGGACAAGTCCCAGAAAATAGAGGCGATGCCTGGGCAACAGGGGCCAGTAGGAGCATCTGTAAGAAAACAAAGGCCAGAGATTCACTGGCCTTTGTCGTTCGCTTCTATTTGAGCGGAATACTCTCCCTTGCTAACGGTCCTAGGCAGCAAAATTAATACGTGCACCCGTTTTTATTCTGAGACGTAATAATGTTGCGGATTTCCTTTGGAAGAGATGGAGGGAAGGGGAATTTGGTGGAAAATAATTGTCCCTGTTGTTTTGTTTCATTCTCCGTGAACTGGCAGCAGAAAGTGTCTACCAGGAGAAAATTTGCATGTTGAAGCTCCAGGGAAGAGCCCAGTTCATCATTTTGTCCTCTGACCCTGCTCGGTTGGGGTAAAGGAAGCACTAGGGCAGGCTCTGGTAGTCAGAGTGTATTACCTTGTCAGGGAGAGGCTAGGCTACTCAGATTCACCCTGAACAAATTACATCCCTCAGTACGTCGCAGAACAAGGGAGCAAGGTTATAATTCAGTCTAAGCACCATTCACTCTTCTATTACCTTCATCACCAAGGTCATACTAATCAACTCAATTACCAGTCCTCTTGGACATTTTCATAATGTTTTCTGCTAGTTGCTCTCCTGTGAAAATCTCTTGGTCTAAGCAAATTAATGCCATTTTTATAACTCTCTACATTTCAGGTAGAGTAACCCCCTCCCGCCCCCACTTTTGCAAAAGAGCGTTTTGCAGCAACCGCACAAAAATACTACCCTTAAATACCAAAATCATATTCGACCAGAGAGGTACTTAGCGATATTTTGTGACTGACCTTTGATCGTGGAAACAAATTCGCTTTACCTTGAAAAGCGGTTGTGCAGAAAGAGAAGTGTGTTTCTGTTGTTTGTAAGGGTCTGCTGCAAAGGCAATTCAAAATCACACCTCCCATTTCATCTTGAATTCTGGAATCTCCTTTGTCTTTGATCAGGCCCTTAAAACAGTGCCAAGGTTAAAATGGAAGTAATTTATGGTTGAATAAGGAGGGTATTTGCGTTTACGTTGGCCATACTACTACCATAATCTGTCAAATTGCTGTAATGTCTTGTAAGCTTGCAAAGAAAAAGTTAATAAAACTACAGGGAGGGTAGGACGCGGGAAGGAATGAAATGGGAGACTTTGTGCTATGGAATTTACAGCTTGAGCGATGTTGGAAGTCTACAAAAATAATAAGAGATGGAGAGTAGAGATAAAACAAATGCTCGGCTCCAGCAAAAGCTTTTACTCCCAATCTACAGTTCCCGGTGTACTCCAGTAGAAACGTAATAGTCTACTGGTGTACGGGCTTCCACAATCACATACTGTATGTAGAGGAGGCATTGGGATACCTGGTTAGGGTAGCCAGCCGTCCAGGATTGGTGTGAGATCTCCAGGAAGCAGCATCGATCTCCAGGTGACTACCAAAAGCAATCCTGGAGATTGTAAAACAGCCACCATATTTTTTTTGGGGGGGAGGGGAAAGTATCTAGAATGGAGGATACTCTTCTTATAAGCCATAAGTGACCTTCTTATAAGCCATAAGTGACCTACCCCTTAGGGGTAGGTTTTCTCTGTATGCGAGGTGCAAGGGAGTGGCGACAGGATACATGTCTCTTGTTGTGTGCTTCCTGAGTCATCTGCTGGGGCTACTGTGAGATACAAGAAGCTGGACTAGATCTTTGGCCTGATCCAGCAGGGCTCTTCTTATGTTTTATGCTTAAGAGGAACCAGATGTGAGGCTGCTAAATTCTGACCAATGCTCAGAATTGGCAACCCCACAGCTGGTTCCTCTTGTGTGAGCAGAACTGTCTCCTCCATTGAAATGAACGGGAGGTGAAGGTCAGAATGGCTTCCTAGACTGCGGCGATCTCTTGTACCTAGTTCTGTCTCTCATGAATTTAGAAAAAAAAAATTCATTTTTTAAAGGGGGGGAAGGGTTAATTTCCTTCCATGTTGTAGGCTTACGGTTTCTATCTGCGAAGTTCATCCTTGCAAAGTTCCCTCCTGACTCCTGATATATCTTTTAAATATGTATTGTTAAACATTGATGTGGAGGGAATCTGTTTGTCTCTGTTATGTGGACCCTAATAGGCGCAGTCTAAATAGTCGTTCTCTTTTGTGCCGAGCAAAGCTCCAAACCCTGGACCCCAGGTACTGGAGATCTTTGTCTTTCAGGAATATGTCTTGTGCTTCTCTACCCAGAGCCCCCAACAAAGGTCAGAGCCGTTTCTTCCCGAGCACGTTGCTGTCCTGTATCATCCAATGATACAGTGATGTATCATTTCCTTGTCCTGATGACTCTTCCCGCGTTTTAGCACATTCATAACGACAGCCATAAGCCTTCTTGCTGTGGAATCGGCCTCTTCGTAAGGCTGTGTCTGATGCCTGAGAGACGGGGCCAATTTCCACATTTCTTACGGAAAGAATTATCGAAATAAATTCAATCACTAGAGCCTTAAAAATCTGAAATCCCCGGAAGCTCATTAGCATTTCCTTTTAACGTTGCTTCCTGGCTCGTTATATACATATAGATTTGGATCTCAAATGGGCTTGGCGAGGCTCCAGCTCTAAAATCAAGCAATCTTTGCTTGGCAGCACAGTGAGCTGTTAGAGAGTGATTGGGGGAGGGGGGAGTAGGAAAGAAAAGGCATGGGTTGTCCCACCCTGGCTCTCCAGTCCTCCCAATCTGCAACTGGTTTGCTGGCAGGATTAGGATTGTGGTCCAGCACAATTTGATTCTTGATGCTGTTGTACTGGAGTCCTACTATATCATGCACATTCATGCGCTTACATGGGGGCGTAACTTGGGTGGAGCCTGAGGAGGAGCTGCTCCGGGCACAAGTCCAGGAGGGGCACAACCCTCAGGCCCCATCACCCAATAGCTGCCCTCGCATTCAGCCTAGAACGCTCCAAGCGGAATGCGAGGGCCAGTGGTGGAACAAGGGTGGAGCGGAGGCAAGTAGTTCTGCAAGACTCCGTTACACTGGAGTCAGCGGCCCCTCCCCCTTGCTGTTGGAGCCATTCTGGCAGCAAAGGCAACACGCAGGACACTCCCCTGTTGCTGCTGGAATGGCTCCAATAGCAAGGGGGAGGGGTTGCTGACTCCAGTGTAACGGAGTCTTGCAGAACTACTTGCCTTCGCTCCACCCTTGTGGAGCTCGCTCCACCACACTCTGGCGAGGGCAGCCATTTGCCTGCAGCCTCCAAATGCCCCTGTTCTCTTCAAGAGAAGAGGACCGAGTGGAGAATGCAGGCAAGAGGCCGCCTGCACGTTCCTCCTCAGCCTCCACGCTCCCCTGTTCTCCCTAAGAGAACAGAGCCTGCACCACTGTTTCCCAGGCTGCGGTGTGGACTGGAGGAGCCACCCCGCAGCCCAGGAAACAGTGGTGCGGACTCCATGTGCTCGTGGTCTGGCAATGCGGCAGACCTTGAGGGTATGGAGCCTGCACCGCTAACCCAGAAGTGGCGTCACATGCCATCATGTGACATCGCCGCTTCATGGGCGCAGCAATCTCCCGTGCCCCTGTGGAAAACCTTACACGAGGGATAGACCGACGGAAGCTACTGGTGAAGTTACCAGCAGATCCAACAATGCTACCCCTGAATCTTTTGCCTGCCCCTCTCGCTGTCTTTTGTGCTTTGAATGTGGTCCCCCCCCCTCCTTCTTGCATCCTCCACAGCTCCCAGGAACCCAGCTTCAAATCCCAGTCCATCCTTGTTGGCATATGTGCGGAATGCATGCTAAAAACAAGCCCAACGGTGAGATATTGTACAAGCTGCCATTTTGTGGCTGGCGCCACCTCCCAAGCCGCCATGTTATGCAAATAGCTCCCAAGGGCTGCCGGAAGCCTCACGTCTGCCTAGCTGTTCCTTGACAGCACTGCCTTATGAGTGCCTGGATAAGCGTGCTGTTAGCAGAACACAGCCAGCCTATGTCTCATGCCTAGTCCATTCAGTCTACGGAAGTTGGCATGTGATGCTACTATTCTGTAGGTGTTTCATTGCAGTGGTGCTTGCTGGGCCCCCAAGTGTTTCTGGGTGTTTTTGCTGCACCAGCATAACACCATGACTCCTATCAGAGGGCCAGAGCACCTTCCTTGCAAGGCTAGGCTACAATGTTTGGAGTGATTTAGCTTGGAAAAAAGTGATGTGGGGGGGGCATGTTTGAAATAAAATTATGCATGGTATAATGGATAATTAGGTGGGTGGAGGCAGCAGCGTTGCTGGAGGTGGGGCGGAACACTACGTTCCGCACCACTCTGACCCTCCCTTACTCCGGTGCACGTGGCGGCCCCGCCCCCTCGCCTTCGGAGCCATGCAGTGGGGCGGACGCAATGCGCAGGGAATCTCCTGTGGCGATTCATCCAAAGGCGAGGGGGTAGGGCCGCCTCGTGCACCGGAGTAACGGAAGGTCAGAGTGGTGCGGAACTTAGCGCTCTGCCCCACCTTCTGCGACGCCAGTGGGTGGAGGTCATTTTTTATCCCTCTCTCACAACACCAGATCCAATAAAAATGACTGGCAGCAGCGTTAGGACAATTGAAAGGAGAGACTTCTCCATATAGCACATGAATTGGAATTATGGAATTGGTTGCTGCAAGATGTGGCACTCCATGAAGGGCAGGTCTATCAATGGCTACCAGTCAACATGGCTTGCCTCCAGGTTCAGCAGGTAGATTGTGCAAATACTCATTGGGAGTGCTTTTTATGCCCAAATTTGCCAGGAGGAATACTGTGCTTTACGGGTTGTGTGGTGATTCCATATCACCTGCACCCAAACTGTGAGGGCACGTCTCAGTCTGCAAATACTTTCAAGGTGCCAGAATGAATGAATGGACCATCAGTTTTGCCTTTGGGAGGGCTGACTTTTGCCGTTGGTGGAATTAGGTGCTGAGTCTCACAGACGTGTTTACTCGATTGACTCACGAGCCATCACAGATTCAACAGTAGAGACAAAATGCCTCATATCATCTCAAACCGGGCGTTTTCAACCAAGTTCAAGCACTCAAGCATCAAGTGACAAGATATCAAGTTATGTACTTGTATGTGTGAGCCAGGCCTAGGTTGTCTGAGAGGTTCAGGTGTTCTGCAAAAACAAGGAAAGAAGCAACCAGTGATGTAGACTTGAGTCTACTGACTCGGACTTGAGTCGGACTCAAGCCACGTCAATGACTCAACTCGGACTTGACTCGGTGATTGTAAAAGACTCGAAAGACTCAACTCGAGACTTGGAGCTTTTTACGACAAGTCCAATTTTATTCAGGTTTAAACCCGTTTCCCCCATTAAATAGATAGGGACTCGCAACCAAAGACTCGGGACTTGGGGGCAAAGTTTTGACTTGAGATTTGGACCCAGAGAGTTGGAACTTGACTCGAGACTTGGAGTCAGTGACTTGATCCACATCCCTTGAAATAACCCTCCCCCTCCCTTTGACTACAACATGATTCCACCTTGTGGTTCTGAAGGTTCATGATGCATCAATCTTGCCAAGGCTGCTAAACCTTGGTTGGGTCTGGTGAGTTGTCTGAATGGAAATTGTCCTGGGAACCCACCAGGTGTTTGGACCCCAGAATTGGCAAGAAGAACTCTGAGGAGAAGGGGTGAGACCTGTGCTTATGTGGTTACTGTGTAGTTGTGCTTAGTTTCGCATAGGGTTGGGAGCTGAAGGCTTCCTGGAACAAACAGGTTTTGAAGGAAAAGAGAGCAACACAGACGGCCACACAGGAACAGTCGTCTTAGCGACAGCTCAGTGGCGTAGCTAAGGGGGGGGCCTGGGAACCCGAGCCCCGGGTGCCATGGGGTGCCATTTAATAATAATAAATTTATTATTTATTGAATTTATATCCCACCTTACTCCGCCATAGGGGGACCCATTTTTATTAGGGTGTGTACTGTACTGTAAGGGTCTGGGGGGATGAAATGTTACATTTCTGTGAATGTTTTGGGATTATTATTATTATTATTATTATTATTATTATTATTGTTTTGAATGTTTTGGGATTATTATTATTTATTAATTATTACTTATTATTGTAGTTAATATTATACATAATGAGTTTGTCGGGACTCAAGGGGGGGTGCAAAAATTTCATGGGCACCGAGCGCACCAGACCCTGCTCCTCCTCTGTGACAGCTCTGCCCACAGACTGCCATCTTGCTCTCAGTGACAGTTGACTGGGTCTGTTGGGCCATTTAGCTAACACCACTGTAGAATTTCCAATCCGTTCTTGCAATGTTATGGCAAAATAAAACAGGATTGAGTTTCCTTTCTTTGGGTGCGCAGCTTCTGCTTGATGGTTATTTGTAGACAATATTCTCCAAATCCCCAGTTGTGGGGGCATGGGAGCAAGCAATAATCAGGTGGGATGGGAGCAAGCGATAATAACCCAACCAAATCCCCAGTTGGGAGGTCATGGGAGCAAGCGATAATCTGGTGGGATGGGAGCAAGCGATAATAACCCAACCAAATCCCCAGTTGGGAGGGCATGGGAGCAAGCGATAATCTGGTGGGATGGGAGCAAGCGATAATAACCCAACCATCCAAGTCGAGCTACTTTTGGAGCCTGTGCGTCATAGAGTGTTTCTGCTTGTCACTGTGCTGGTGCCTTGGTTCCAAAGAGCATTTTTTTCTTCTTCTTCTCCTGCTGCCTAAAATAAAACACAATGAATGGGTGCATAATAAAATCTTTTAATTGTCTTAGCATATGTTGCTTTTATTAGGTGAGAATAATTGCATTCTCGGGATCACCTACAAAGTCCTCTGGAATATAAAATTGAAATGGAGTCACACTGAGCGCACAAGTCCTTCTGAGCCGTGCCATTTTCCCCTTCACTGCCTCTTGTCCCCCTTTTGCTGTAAAGTTCACATTGAAGTGTGACAAGAGACACTTGACAACTGACACATGCTGGATCTTATCAGCAGTGAGAGCCGTCACGGGCCCTGACTGAAGACCGATTGTCATTTCTACATCATTTATTCCTTTCCTAGCCTCATTGCTTCCCTTTCAGAGGAAATTTTCTCAGCTAAAAGACTGCACTTGTCGTGCGTTCCAGCGTGTGTGTGCGCGCGTGTTTTCCCCCCTCTTTCCCCTTTCAAAAACAGGATTAAAAAAATAGATATGCATTTTATCCCATAGGGCAGCCGGTACTAGATTGCCTCAAACCTCTTAGTGGAAGCTGATTCAGCCTCATAAAAGCAACCCAGCAAAAGCTTTTATAGTGTCATCCCATCTGCCTTCAAGACCCCCCCCTCACCCAGCATCCAATCAATGCTGCTACCTCTAAATCAATTCACCCCTGTATTTATTTTAAAGGAAGGGGGGGAGGGAGATTCACAATTGACTTGCCCAACAAATGATTAACAGGCTAGTCCTGTGTGTTGTCTTAGTTTTGAGCAGGGTTGGTCTGTATGGGCTGCTCACAGGGTCTTGATTTGGTTTGAGAGCATAAGACCGAGTGGCCAGTTGAGGCAACAGAGCGGGTTTCAGAGAATTACTTAACACTAGAGCTCCTGATGCCTGAGGCGGCATGCCAAATGCTCCCCCCCCTTACCCGGTGATGTGCCAGCCTCTGCTCCTTCCAGTCTCCAATGTTCTCGCTCAGCACTCTCCTCCCCTCCACATGTCCTCTTCCTCTCTGTCCTCCTCTTCTTTTTCCAATCCAGGGAATGGGAGCAGTGGAGGCAAGTAGGCAGACAGAGATGGGCGCCTCTCCACCAAGCTGCCGCCTGAGGCAACCGCTGCAGTTGGCCTCATGGATGGGCCGGCCCTGGATGGAAAATACAAAAGAGGAGGCCTGTTTGTAGTAGCTACAATGTGGGCACACACGTACGTGAATTAGTCCGGCTCCTGAGCGAGGATTAAGCTTATGAGGTCTTTCCCAGCTGTATTTTTTAATTATTTCTTTATTTTTCTCCTTATTTTCACTGCCGCTTTTTCTTCTTTTTTTCTTCTTCTTCCTCGTCGTCCTGGCCGGCCAGTCGGCTGCATCTCGCAACCTGGCCGGGACTGAAATGCTGCCTTGCCGCCTCTTTTTTTTTTCTTTCCGATTTTTTTCCCGCCGGTGGCGGCTGCTTCTTTGTCCCGGCGGCTAGCCGGCTGCGTCCTCCACCACTTGCCGCCACTGCTTGCCACTGCTTTGGCTTGCCTGCCCCCCGTCTTGCGACTGAACTGCCGCCTGCACGAGCCTCGCGCAGGTGCACAACGCCTAGGAGCTCCATCTTTGGAATTGTCTGGGGAGTCCCAGACGATTCCAAAGGGCTCCTAGGCGTTGTGTGTCTGCGTGCGAGCCAGTAGCCAGCGGCGGAGGATGCAGCTGGTGGCCGGGAAAGGCTGGGACAGCGCTGGCTTCCGCGGCTGCCCAGGATGGCAGCCGGAAACCGGGACTGTCTCAGCCAAATGGGTACGTCTGGTAAGCCTAATAATGGCTAATTCAGGCTTGTTCACCGATGATCCAAGAGGTGGCTTGGTTCTCTGTCCCCCTCTGCGCAGGAGCTTCACATCCTGCCTTCTAGAGAACTGGCTTGCAAGTCGGGCTTGTTAAGCAACTCTCCAAATCCATCTCCTTTAGAAAAGAAGACATGTCTCATCCTCCATTCTGCCAGCAATTATGTGAGCTACAATTTAAAGAGAAGTTGCATTTAAATGAGGCTTGTACACAGATACAAACGGTTGTCCTGGAGCATCCAGCAGCGTTCTCAGAATGGTAAATACCAATAGCAAAGCTATTTCACTGGTTTTCATAACCAGGCTCTTGCCAGAGCGATAAATGCTTGCACAATTTTGTCTAGGGTCATATGTAGCTCACAGTGGCTCCAAAGCTGACTGGTTTTCCTTTCCTTTTTTTCACCTCGTACAAACATGCTCTGTGTGTAGCGCTCCATAAAAGTCTGTCAGTCATATGTCTAATTAAAGTCACTCTTTAAAAAAAAGAAAGAACCCACATTGCATCACAATGTGGCTTGTAATTCCAGTTGTTGAATATAATCCTTCTTGTCCAATGCTGTTTACATGTCACCAGAGGTTTCTGTGTGCAAAGTGAGATAATCGTGATCGCAGCATAGTCTAGCACCCTCTTGCTTTTGAACATGTGCTGATGACTGTAATTATTCGTGTTGGGTGTTGTGATAATTTGATGTTTGCATGTTCCAGGAGTTCAGAGATGAGTTTACAAAACACACACAAAAGAAAACTCCAGTTCAGAGTCGTGCTAGTCTGCGGCTGTTGATTGAAAAGGAAAATACCTGGTCTCTGCAAAGACTGTCTTGTGGGCTTCAGTTCACATCATCTAATGCCGAAACTTTAAGCTCGATTTTCTCTGTCCGCAGACACATGCTAAATGCCTTAGCTTGGAACTCTTCAGCCCAGCATGGTGTTTTTTCCAGTGGCTGTTGTTTTTTTTTTTTTTTTTTTTTTTTAAGATTGTGAGCCCTTTGGGGACAGGGAACCATTTGATTTATTTTACTTTAAAACGCTTTGTGAACAACTTCTGTTGAAAAGCAGTACACAATATAATAACAATGATAATAATTATGCACTTCAGTTTGGGACAGGTAGGGCAAGCTTTCAGAAGTTCCAGCAAAAACCCGCGTGTTGTCTTTCTGAAATCATTGGCATTGTGATATTGACATATGCGTGATATTTCAGAGCATCCCTGCATCTTTGGGAAGAAAAAAAGACAATCAAGAGGTCATGACTCAATTAAACTCAATTAAAGTATAATGACTCTTTTGTTTCCAGTTCAACATGCAGGGCAGTCAATGCAAAGGAACAAGGGTCACGCTAGAATTTATTAGTAAAAAGGTATCCCCTGACAGTTAAGTCCAGTCGTGTCCGACTCTAGGGTGTGGTGCTCATCTCCATTTCAAAGCCGAAGAGCCAGCGTTGTCCAAAGACGCCTCCATGGTCATGTGGCCGGCATGACTCTCCTTGCCGCAGCGCGTAGCATGCAGCTGAAACACGGAGCGCTGTTTACCTTCCCGCAAGCAGTACCTATTTATCTACTCGCATTGACATGCTTTGGAACTGCTAGGTTGGCAGGAGCTGGCCAAGCAACGAGCGCTCACCCCGTCGCGGGGATCGAACTGCCAACCTTTCGATCGACAGCTTATGGTTCAGCGGTTTAACCCGCTGCGCCACAATTTATTGGGGATGCGTAATATGAACCTGTGCTGGTGGTGGGGTTGCTATTTTTGTAAACAGCAAGCCAGGAGAGGGGAAAAAGGGGAATGATGATGGGGTAGGGAGGCATTAGGACTTTGCCCTAAATTTGAATTTGAAAGTCAGAAGCTTTTTTTCCTATTTAAAATAGCATGGGAGAGGCGCGGCCAGGAATAGAACCACAGTGGGGACAAAGTTCTAAAGCCCCCCCCAATCGTTCTATCGTGGTTTTGCTCCCTTTCACCCCCCCCACACACACACACTATTTGCAAACACACACAGGGTCACGTCACACATTCCACATAACATGTATGTTGACCCTAAGTCTGTGCACCATAGAGGTTTGGGGGTAGAGTGGCTCCCTCATTTTCCGTTACCTCCCTGCCCTGCATACGAAGGGACAGTGAAATAGGAAGTGAGGACGGAGTGTAATGCTTTTACAGTACTATTTAAAAATACCACCCTTTTCCAAGTTTCCCATGTCTTTTCAGAAGACTCTCGATTCAGTCAAGACATACTGTAGTTAGACTTTGCTTTTATTTAACAAAAGCCATTGATACGCTTTCATCCTATTGACAAATTTAAAACTCCTTGCAATTTCTCTCAGTTTTACTCTTGGCTGGGGGGGGGGGGAGAAAAAGCATCCTATAATTTATAGTGTAATTTTTTTTTCCTGAGGTTGCTACCCCCTTGTTTATTTAGAGATAATTTGCTTAAGCATGCACAAGGTGGGAAGGTCATGTGAGGAAGGATTTTATTTTATTAGTTGTGCTGCTGAAGAGATCAATAGTAATTTGAATACTGTAAATCTATCCCGTTAACAGGTTTATTTCTTCATCAGATATTAATTCCAGAGGGCTTTGCCCATTATAGAATTGACATGGATCATGCAACAGAGCTGCATCCCACAGAATAATAATCATCACTGTAAGCACTAGAGCTTGCAAGAAGGTTTTGGTGTTCGGCAGTCTGGTCTTTCCATAGTTCAGGGCTGTTCCAGGGCAGGCGCAAAAGCGTTTAGTGGCCTTCTCCTGGGAACCGGAAGACGTATCAACAAAATGACTATGTGGGTATTTCGCAATTCAACATTCGTGTATGGGAGAGCCTACACTGAGTGTTCAGACTGGTTGATGCACCATGTAGCAGAGTAGTTAAGGTACTGACAGCGCAATCCTATCCAGCTTACACCACCGGTGTAAACAGCGGTGCAGCGAGAACAGGAGGCCCCAGAACGGAAAGGGGATTCAAATTCCCTCTAAAGGGGGATTCAAGGGGTATTTAAATCCCCCTCCCCTCCAAAGCCTCCTGCCCTGCCCTCCCCTGCTGATTACACCGGTGGTGTAAGTTAGATAGGATTGCACTGTAAGCTATGAATTGGGGAATTCCCTGCTTAGAATCTCATCGCTGCCATGAATGCATTCGATATCCTCAGGAAAGTCGCCCTCTCTCAGCCTGTGACCTCCACCCCGTGCCAATGGGGGAAAGGAATATTGATTTTCCTTGCATGGTTGTTGCAAAGATGGTAAGATAATGCTTGTAAAGCATGTTTACACTGTGCAAAAGTACTCTGGAAATGTTAATTATCATCATTATTGCTACTGATAATGGCTTGTCTCTGAAACTGCAGTTAAGTCTGAGGCAAACTGGGATGAACTGCAGTTAAGTCTGAGGCAAAAAGGGGTAATCTTTGTTAATCTCCCCCTTCTCTTTCTGGAAAAAGGGAGTGCCAGCGGCGGAACTTCGGCGGAGCGCATGGAGCAGGAGCTCCAGGCGCTCAGGCGGGAGGGAGGGCTCACTCACCAAAGCGAGGCGAGGCGCTGGATCGGCCCTCCCTCCCTCCCTGGAGCCCGTTCGGCTCCGAAATGAGCGCTAAACGGGCGGGGGGCGCGTCAACGTCACGCGACGGGCGTGTCGACGTGACGCGCGCAGGCCCCGCCCCCACGCGGCCGGGCGCTGGGAGGGCGCCCGTCTTCTCTGGGGAGTGCTGTTTGTTTACAACATGTTGTAGTCTACTCTTCCCCCGAAGAAGTTACAGTGGTGTGCGTGTTCTCTGTTTTAGGGCGAACTCCTGTGTAAGGATCTGGCCAGTGGCCCAGGACCGCCCGCCAGATCCCATCCCCACTTTGGATCGCCACGCAGCAGGCTGGAGGTCTACTCGTGCCTAAGGTCTACTATGTTCATCCCCTTCCCCTGGTGTAAACCGGGGCCGGCCCTATCGGCCAACGCTATCCCCACCCTAGTGACGCCACTGCGCACAGTCCAGAAACCACATCATTTGCCATTGATGCTGTTATTTGCTTCCAGTGTATATTTTTGCTGTTTCATCAGTTGGACTTCTTATTGACAGAAACAAACACCAGTGCCCCAGTAACCCTCCTCGCCCGCCCCATTACTTCCTGTGGAAACATGACAATGAGATCTCAAAACCTGTGACCCAGCAAGCAGTTACTGCAGAAGGTACTTGTAGTCTCAGCAGAAGACTGAACATTTGTGATCTCGTTGTTCAAAAGGAGACAGAGCGCGCTTCCCGACTTGCTTCTCTCGTTGCATTCATGGTCTCTGATCACTATTCCACACTCACAAGCCATCTTGCCCAGCATGATCAGCTTTATAAATCTGAGATCTGTGCCAATGAATACTTTCCGTCTTCTGCATTCCTTTAAAGTTGCCCTCTCAAGCCTGCATCGTCTCATTTGGTGACGCATATAATACCAAAAGGTTTGCTTCCGTTCCCAAACGCCTTCCTTGGAAAGTGCTCCTGACAGCCATGCGCCAATACCGCCAATTAAGCCGAGAAAGTTACAAATTACCAATCAAAGATCTCCTTCAACTCTTTCGCCTTTTGTTTGCCTAGAATTTCTGTGCATATCAAATCAAAGTTTCTGCTCCTCCAGTAATTCAGCAGAGGCTCAAGCCATCTGTCGGGGTGGCATTTATGGAGCTGTTTGGATGCACACTTGGTATTGTTTACTTCGCGCATCTTGTAGGCTTGTATTTTGGTCGCAAAAGGATCATTTTCCCCAACACAAAAGATATGCTGTTTATATCCAGGAACTTAATTGCCTACTTTGTTTCAAAGCCCTTCTTCAAATTAGCATTTGCTTTTGCTAAAAAAAGACGACAACAACAACAACAGAAAAAACACCCTTTGTCTGATTGACACTTGTCTTTCAAGTTGGGTTTTCCAGTCTGATATACCTCATCTATTATTTTGTTTCCTGCATCACTATTCAAAAAAGAAGGGTGTTGTTGTTTTTCCCTGTTTTTAGATGTGCATAGGTAGTGGTTCAGGGTTTTTTAGTTTTGTTTTTGGAAGCATTAGCATTCATGCTCACATGTTAACAATCGTTATAACACGTACCAGAGGGAAAATATTATTTCCCGTAAATGCTCAATAATTATAGTCTTTATTGCATCAAAACCTGTGTTGTGACAGATAGTGGAAAGCTTTCAAAGCTTGTGTGGGATGGTTGACAGATAGCTGCAGGTGGAAAATATTTCTTAGGTATCAGGTTTTCTATTACTGAAAACATAAATATTCTTCCAAAATAACATTAACCTTCCAAACAGGCCTGGTAGCATTCCATCCGAATGAATGTTTCCACCCAATGCGCTTGCAAATAATTTGTAATGAGTCTGTCTAATTAATACTGGGTGGAGTTTGCCGTGTGTCTCTTTTCATTAGGTATCAAAGTTGGAGGGCTGAAGATGTTTGTGCTTGGATCCTGTAACGGTCTGAGCAGATGTCATGTGAGTCGCAGGGCCGTCTCCCTTGTGTATGCAGAGGAGATACTTGTGTATGCTGGTCAGAGGGTGCAGCAAATGCTTTGCATGGAGCTATAGATGGGCACAATCCGCATTGTGCCTTATGGGACATACTCTGGCGAGCTCTCATCTGTAGAAAGGGTCACGCTCACAACCTCCTCCTCCGGACTTTGGAGTAGATGCAGATGAACTGATCCTCATTCCCCAAGAAGTGCCACTGGCTTCTGCCGGACAACTCCCTTATATCCTGGAGACCATTGCCTTGTGACGTTGTTGGAGACAACGTTGTTACTATTGTTGTTACTATAATTAATTAATAACAACCACCACCACCACCACCACCACCATCATCATCTATATACCGCCTTTTCTTTGGTCATCGGATTTCTCCTCTGACTTTAATTCAAAGGCGGTTTACACAGGCAGGTTTTCTAAACCCCAAGAGGTTGTTGTTGTTGTTGTTCAGTCGTTAAGTCGTGTCCGACCCTTCGTGATCCCATGAACCATATCCCGCCAGGCCTTCCTGTCCTCCACTATCTTCCTGAGTTCGCTCATTTTCATGTTCGTTGCATCGGTGATGCTGTCTAACCATCTCATCCTTTGCCTTCCCCTTCTCCTTTTGCCTTCAATCTTTCCCAGCATCAGAGTCTTCTCCAGAGAGTCCTCTCTTCACATGAGGTGGCCAAAATATTTGAGCTTCAGCCTCGGTACCTGTCCTTCCAGGGAACAGTCAGGGTTGATTTCATTTAGGATGGACTGATTTGATCTCCTAGCAGTCCAAGGGACTCTCAGGAGTCTTCTCCAGCACCACAGTTCGAAAGCATCTATTCTTCGGCGCTCAGCCTTCCTTATGGTCCAACTCTCGCAACCATACATTGCTACTGGGAACACCATCGCCCTGACTATACGAACTTTTGTTGGCATGGTGATATCTCTGCTTTTTATTATGCTGTCTAAGTTTGCCATAGCTTTCCTTCCAAGGAGTAAGCGTCTTACAATATAATATTTTCTAGTCTTGCATGGAACCCTTCATTCTAGATGGTTTCTTTCACAGTCAGTCTTTCAGATCCGCCTCACCATGCTTCGACTGACAGGCAACCTTGACTCCCACTCAAGTGCAGCTGCAGAGGCTCTGCAGCTTGTCAGGGCAGGGAGAACAATTTGAACCCAGATATAACCAATAAGTCTGTAAACGGCTTTGTGAACTTTTTGTTGAAAAGCAGTATATAAATTCTGTTAATAATGATAATAATAATAGTAATAGTATTAATAATAATAGTCACCACACAGTAAAGAATCAAGGCTTGCAGCTTAGAGTAAGGGTTCTCAACCCCTTCCCGGTCGAGTACCAACTCCGGCGCCACTCTCCTGTTGCGTACCACTGGAAGTTACTGGCGATGACATCATCACCAGTTATTTCTGGATTTTCAGGTTTTTGGAGGACAGAAAATGCAGGTAGGAGGCTGTGGGCAGGTGGGAGGGCCCTTCTCAGTGTTCCCAAGAGGCTCGGCCAGAGGCAGGAGACTCTTGAGAGCAAAAATGCACCAGCAAAAGCACTGCGTCGGAGCGGGGTTCCAGTGATCCAGCGGTCTGAGTACCACCAGCAGTCGGCCGAAGTACCACTGGTGGTACTAGTACCACTGGTTGAGAATCCCTGGCTTAGAGTGTAAAAATGCCAACCTCTGTTATTTTAGAAATTAGGTACAGTTGGGGGTATTTAAAATAACATGCATTATTTTTTTCATTTGTTTCTCTGCAACGATTGGGTTCCGTTTCATAAAGCAGAAAAGGGAAGAAATGCGGGATTTTCCTCTCAACCTTTTGTACATGAAAAGAACTGAGACGCTGCATTTCCCCAGAAAGCCCTGCAAGTCTTTGGGCCGTGGGTGATGGACACATTGTCAATACTGTTGGGTCGTGGTTTAAAGGTAATGCCCATCAACGGTGTTCTAGACCTCAGAATGAATGAGAACAGGGCTCACGATTTGTGCATTTGGATTGATTAAAGAAAAAAAAGCAAACTATCTTCCATGAAGTGCTGCCACCATTTGTTACTCCCCCTTTCTTTGCCCAAGAATGCTTTGGATCATGACGGGAAACATAAAAAAGCAACTCTCGTTTCATTCCATGATCCCACCAGCTGTTTTCCTTAAGTGTGGAGAGCAGAAACATAACTGATTCCGATACTCCCCCCTTGGTCAGGATTGAGGCCTCTCGCTTCACTGATGCTGCAGACAGTGGCTTTGCTAGAGGTGGGGCAGAACGGTAAGTCTTGCACAGTGGTAACCGCTCCGTTCCATGGACCCGTCCGAGCGGTGAAGGCAATGCGCAGGGAGTCTCCTGCACGTTGGCTTCGCCGCTCGACCGGTTCCGATGGCGAGTGGGCGGGGCCATCATGGAATGGAGCGGTTACCGCTGTGCGAGACTTATCGTTCCGCCCCACCTCTAGCAATGCCAGTGGCTTCAGACCAGAATCCTGAACGTTCTGCTGGCATCTGGTCCTTGCGTGGACTGTGAGCACTTGAGAGGAGCCCAATCACACCCTTATCCCTTGGTTGGCAAGCAGAAGTCAGTAGTGGGTGATGTGCCACACACGACTGGATCAAGACCTGCCAGGCACCTGAGGCGGGCTGCCCTCTTCTCTGGTGACATGCCACAAGAAGCAGAGATCTACCAACTGTGGTAGATCCATCCTCCCAGTGGCGTTCCTACACCCCCCTGTGAGGGGCCCCGCTCCCACGTGACGCCACAAGCCCTGCCCCTGGGGGGCACGATGTCATTTTCGCGTGCTGTCGCCAAATTTCGGTGGCAGTGTGGTGCGAACCCCCACCACCGCTTTTCAGGGCATTTTGGAGCCAAACGGCTCCAGGGAGGGCAGGAGGGCCAATCTCGTAGCCGGTGGAGCAAAGAAAAAGAAGACAAGAGTGGCGGAGGGGGCGCCCCAGCGGCAAAAACAAAGGCAAGTACACCCCCCGTTGCGTGGCATCCCACCACCTTGGGGCCCACCGCCCCCCCCACAACGCCTCTGCATCCTTCACCATTATTCTTGATACTGCTCTTCATTTTCCTTGGATTAGAAAAGAACAAAGGGAATGGAGCAGTAAAGCAAGCGTGGAGGAGATAAATTCGTGTCCTAAACTAGAGGACATTCTACCCTTTCATTCTCTTCTCTTCCGCTACTCTGTTCCCCTCTTCCTTTTCAAATCCAGGTTGTGAAGAGGGTGTTGGTGGTAGGGGAGAATAATGACAAAATGGATGCAGATAATGGTGGCGTCTGCTGGAAAACTGTTGCCTGAACACATATGGTCCAAGCTTCGCCTTTGCTTTATAAATATATCCTCCTGTGATTTCTGGAGTTTTCCTAATGAACCAGCAAGGTCACTTGCACTTTTTTTTTTTTACTCCACTTAGGGCCCAATCCTATCCAATTTTCCAGCACCGATGCAGCTGCAACGCAGCCCTGAGGTAAGGGAACAAACACTCCCTTACCTTGAGGAGGCCACCGTGGCTGACCCCCCTCCACTGCAGGATGCAGCGCCTGCCCTGTTGGCATGGCTTCAATCCTATACATGCCTTCCTGAGAGTAAACCCGGTTGAAGACAGTAGGACTTGCTTCTGAGTAGATAAGTATAGGATTGTACTCTTACACACACTTCTCAGTTTCCTTGATTTAAAAAAAGCACATTCATTGAAAGGTATTTGTTATGTTCTTTCTTTCTTTGACTTATGAAATACAAAGTCTGTCTCACCCCTCTGAAGCTATATACTGTGTAGCTCATCCGCCAACCAAAAATAATAGTAAACACTTTGATATGTTGTAGATCTACCTCAGTGGGGAATATAAAGAGAATACCACAGAATTTAGGGTTTGAGGCCCAAAATGTTTTGTGAGTCATCATAAACCAGCAATTTCTGTACTTTCCAGTCCGGCACCAATCAACTCGGCTTCCTGTGGGTTCCTTTGTTCTTTCCTTTTCTTACTCAGTAAGAAATTCAACACGCAACCTGGTATTGGATTAGAAGGCATTTTAGTGAGCATGTTCATGAAAAGTCATTGCAGAGAGAGCAAGAGAGAGCGCCTTTGCTTGGCATCAGGGCTAACCCATCTATGAAGCCAACTGGTAGTCTCAGACAGCAGATTGGTGGGGGGGCACCCTCTGCCCATCTCTATTGCTTTCTGAATTTGTCAAGGAAGATAGAATGAAGTAGAAGAAAAAGTAGTTCTTTTCCCTGTCACACAACACTAGAACTAGGGGACATCCGCTAAAATTGAGTGGAGGGACAACAGAAAATATTTCTTTACCCAGAAAACAGACAACAGAAAATATTTCTTTACCCAGTTTGTAATTCATCTGTGGAACTCCTTGCCACAGGATGTGGTGATGGCACCTGGCCTGGATGCCTTTAAAAGGCAATTGGACAAATTTATGGAGGAAAAGTCCATCACAGGTTACAAGCCATGATGGGAAAAAGCAACCTCCTTGTTGTAGGAGTAGGTTTTCTCTGTGCCAGGTGCAAGGGAGTGGCGACTGGACACAGGTATCTTGTTGTCTTGTGTGCTCCCTGAGTCATCTGGTGGGGCCACTGTGTGATACATGAAGCTGGACTAGATGGGCCTTTGGCCTGATCCAGCAGGGCTCTTCTTATGTTCTTATGTTAAGAGGGGGAGGAGAGTGGGGCCTAAAGAGTGTCCTACATTCAGCCCACCCCTCTCCTCCTCACTTCCTCTTCTGCTACATTCCCCTCTTCCTTTTCAGAGACACTCTAGCCCACCACTCTCCTCTCCTCCACCCTTCTGCTCCATTCCCCTCTTCCTTTTTAGAGACACTCTAGCCCACCACTCTCCTCCACCCGTCCTCTTCTGCTCCATTCCCCTCTTCCTTTTCAGAGACACTCTAGCCCACCACTCTCCTCTCCTCCACCCTTCCTCTTCTACTATATTTTCTTTGTTCTTTTTGAGTCCAGGGAGCAGGATGAGGAGGAGCAGTGGAGGTGGTGGCTGGCACACCAGCAGGTAAGGGGGAGCAGTGGGGTACCTAGCCCCAGAACAGGGTGGGGCCCACCCCCCTCGACGCCCCCAAAGTAATTAGCATAATTACTAATTAACATAATTATGCTAATTACTTTCATTATTTTTTTTGCTTTTTTCCGTGTTTTTTTTTGCTTTTTTAAAAGGTTTTTTAGGGGTAACGGGGCTTCAAAGTGTATTGTGTATGCTTTCGGGCACTTATCTTTAGTATTGGAGCCTCCAGCGACGATGTCCTCCACCGACTATCTCTTCAAGGGCGCAGATCGCTCCTCTGCAGCCCCTAGCGCGAACTCTGCAAGCTCCGCAGGGTTACAGAGTTCACGCATGCGCATAGCAAACAGCCATCACAGAGTTCACGCATGCGTGATGGCTGTTTGCTATGCGCATGCGTGAACTCTGTAACCCTGCGGAGCTTGCAGAGTTCGCGCTAGGGGCGGCAGCAGAGGAGCGATCTGCGCCCCTGAAGAGATCGTCAGAGGAGATCGTCGCTGGAGGCCCTATAAACACAAGATAAGTGGCGCAAAGCAAACATATACACCTAGAAGCCCCGTTACCCCTAAAAAAACTTTTAAAAAAGCAAAAAAAAAAATGGAAAAAAGCCAAAAACGAAAACGAAACCTACGATGTCTCCCGCCCCCCCAGAGGCCCTCCGCCCCTTGCACCCTGGGGCCCACCGCCCCAGGGCACCACATCAGAGGACGCCCCTGAGGGGGAGACTTTGGCACCTCCAGGGCCAGCGGAAAACCTTCCAGCACCCAAGACAGCATCCACCCCTTATTTGGTGACATGTCAGCCTATGATCCTCCCACTCCTGGATTGTAAAAAGGAAGAGGGGGACACAGCAGAAGTGGAGGAGAAGAAAGTGGTGGGCTAAATAGTTGGAAACCACACTTGTCCACACTTCCCCTTTCATTCCATCCCTCTCTTTTCCAGGCCGTTGGAGAAGCCCTGGATATTGTGTGTGTGTGTGGGGGGGGGGGAGGTAGTACTGGGCAACCTCTGCCAATATGTTGCCTGAAGCAACTGCCTCCATTGGCCTGATGAACAGGCCAACCATGGGCATAGCACTTCAGGAGCTGGGAGGTTTTGAGCCGACCACGCTTGGCAGGATGAAGCAGTAGCTTAGCGATCAATATGCTCTGCGGAATAGTAGTTGATATAATTTATTTATTAAATTTCTATCCCACTTTCTCCCCCCAAAGGGGGGGGGGACCCAAAGTGGCTATATTCTGTTATAAGTAACAGAAAGAGCATTTGAGGGTAGCCTAGTTTATTACTTAGCAAAATGCCCTCGTCTCCATGGCAGTGTGTTTGTGTGTGTGCGCGTGTGTGCGTGTTGCTTTGGCCCTGCTACGAGGTTATGCTTCCCCTCCAACATGTCTCAAATGAAGTGATGCTTGTAGTAGCACCCCAGCTCTCATACTAAGAATCACTGCCTGGGGTCCCTTTAGACCATCTCACGTTTGGTGAAGGCTCCACACCGCTTGGTTGTATTCATTTGTTCTGCAGTAGCTCTGGCCTCCGTTGGTTTGATCGCCAGGCCATCCTCACCAGACGTTCACACAAAGGGACCAGCTCAAGGGTTCTCTGTTCCAAAGCAGTAGGTCCTCTGAGCAATGTACAGTATACAACCATGAACAGTGAGTATAAATGAATGAATGAATGAATGAATGAATGAATGAATGAATGAATTAAACCTTTATTTGACACAATAGATAGGGACTTATTATGGACAAAGCTGAAAGATTTGTCTTGATAATAGACTGCTTCTTCTGATACAGGGACTCTATTCTAGTACATCTTGCAGGATTAGATTATCATATCATGGCAATTTATCCGATTGAATTGCCACAAATAAAGGAGTAAAACAGGGGTGTGTATTAGCCCCTACTTTGTTTAATTTGTTCATCAATGACCTGGCCCCTGTCCTGAGAAGTGTTGACGGCCATAGCCCCAGGCTGGATGCTCTTTCTATACCAATCTTGTTGTTTGCAGATGATATGGTGTTACTCTCACATACTAAAATAGGTTTGAGACGCCTGATTGCCACTTGTATTCATTATTGCTTTTGCAATAAATTATCCATCAATTATGATAAATCAAAAATTGTAGTATTTGGCAAGAATTGGAAGCCCGCTTCTTGGATTTTCAAAGGCAAGATTATCCTACAGATCAAGCAATTTAAGTATTTGGGGATCTATTTTCATCATAGACAATCCTGGGCAAGCCATCACCAAGCCGCAATTAATTCAGCGAAATTAACATCCCAGAGGCAGTCAGCCGTTTTTTTCATACAGGTACATGGGGTAATTCTTTTATCCCCGCTGCGGTGACAATTTCTAAAGCTAAAGTTATACCCCAATTACTGTTTGGGTCACCCATCTGGATGTCTGCTTTCAATCCTACGGTGGAAAGGGTGCAAGCAGCCTTTCTTTATAATATACTGGCTGTACCACATTGTGTCCCCTATGCTGCCCTTTGTTTGGAGGTGGGAATGATTAGATTAGAAACATCTGTATGGCTACACTTTTTTAAGTTCTGGATTTGGATATGTTACGCTGCTAACAATGATGTCCTACTCAAAGGTATGTTAGCCGATTCTTCATTCTCCCCTGAATCCAATTTTTTCATGCAAAAGATCCAAACAATGGGTGTTGCATTAGATTCATTGGGAGCCCTCCCACCGACCCAAGCCTTCAAGCTTCTTAAGGGCAGGCTATTGGACATTGAGCAACAAGTTCTTTCTGCAGCAGAAAATATGCTCCCCCCTGCATTTCCGACGTGCCTTTACAGTGGTGTGACTAGCGGTCCGGGCACCCGGAGCTTGGGGGGGCTGTGGTTGCCCGGAAGTAATGTTGGCGCAGCCATTAGGCTGTGCCCAAAAATTTTAAAGGGGGGACTCGGAGGGGGGCGGTGACTGGAAGGGGGGAGGGGGCGTCGACTCGGAGGGGGGGCGACTCCCGGCTTACCTTTTTTTTATAGAAGCCCGAGCTACACCATGTCCGCGTTCCGTGCGTGTCTGGTGTCCGACCCGCCCCCAGGTCAAACAACAGGCTCCGATTGGCCGGACGTAGCGCGGACGCAGCAAAAGTCGAGGCTACATCCTGCCAATCAGAGCCTGTTGTTTGACCTGGGGGCGGGTCGGACACCAGACACGCATGGAACGCGGACACGGTGGAGCTTGGGCTTCATTTCGGGAGGCCACAGCGGCGCATCAGGGTGGCCGGTGGCGCGGCACATGCGGCCGGTGGCGCAATGCACCCCCGCAACGCGCGCACCCGGCGCGCTCCACCGTCCTTTTACCTCTGTGCCTTTACATTAGCAAGATGCAATGTGCTCCCGTCTAATGTTACAACTGGCAGATATAAATCTGTGCCACGTGGAGCACGGCTATGCCCTTGTAGTAACATAGCTATTGAAACCTTGCCCCATATGTTATTATATTGTGATCTTTACCAAGATTTGCGTTTATCCTATTTAGATCTGATTTTGATTAAATACACAGGATTTTCTGATTTGTAAGTCATATATTACCTATTGGCTGGTGACGATGAATTACGCACCAATCAAATAGCAAACTATCTGGATCTATTAATAAAACGTCGAAGTGATCTCACCTTCATATGAAGCAGATTCATTTGGTTATAGATGGCGGTTGGAATCCTTAATATATCTTAATATTTAGATGGTCCTTTGCAGTTGTTGTTGTATCCACCTATTTTGACTGCCTTAGATATTGTTTTATGTGTTGGATTAGTCTGTGCTTTATGATATTGTTTGCTTGCTTGTTATTTATATTTTATGTATGTTTGTCTTTATGCCAATAAAGGTTTCATTCATTCACTCATTCATGAACTGTGAGTACAGTATTCCTTATAAAACCTTAACTAAGCCCTTGCTCCTGAGTCTGTTTGATTGATAGCGACTAGCCTGGGTGGGGTATTTTTACCCTGGGAAGGGGTGATGATGACTCTGCTTTCCCCCTTCCCTAAATTATTTGAAAATGAGTTCACTTCCTCAGGATTCTGGGGTTTCTGAGACGCTGTCATTTACCAAAGCACATGCAACCAACTTCTGGCTGTCTCTCGGTTACACACTCTAGCGGAGTCATTGGAGTTTTGCTACCATAACTCACGGGAGAATTTGGCCCGTGTCCTTCAGTGTGTGAAAAGAACTGTTTAAATCAATTATGGCTGGACAAAAATCTATGAAGCAAGAAACAACTTTAAAAATGGGATATATATGCGGGAGAATGCAACTTAGCTAATGGAAGCGAACTTTTCCTTTCTGGCTTGCTAGAGGGAACGTATCAGTGTGCTTGACTTTTATTAATAGGAGATTGGCTATTCAACAGATCATTTATTTTGATGTGATCAGCCCACGGAATTGCACTCCTGTTGTTTTATCTGTCAGCTGTATTAGAAATGATTAAGGCAGTGTTTCATTTTACATACAGCTCTGCACTTTCAATGTTAATGCTTTGTTCAGTTCACAGTATTTCCAAGGTATGCAGAATGCTACTTTATAAAACAGAGAAAGCAGCAAGAATCATGTCTTGCCAAACATTTGTGATATAATAGCCCCTCCTTTAAAAGTGGTGTTGTAGGTTGTGTAAAAGCCCCTGGAACCCAAAGGTTTGCTTTGAGGCAAGTTTAGCCTGTGACATACCGGCCGCGCTGCATTGTGTAGAGTAGCGTCCGCGTGCGGCTGGAAAATCTTGGTGTGTCGAGCAAAGTTGAACAAATTGAACTTCGGCCCATGAGAGGTTGCTGTGGGGGCGGGACGCGGAGCGACACGCTGACCAATTGGAGTTGAGGGGGGGTGGAGTTGAGGTTTTTTCAGCCAATTCTTTGCTCCTCCTCCACCGCAAACAACCAATCATTGGGGACATTGATGTGCAGAAGGGAGTGGTGCAGCACGACGGCTACTCCTGCAACACACTGGGAAGTGGGCGGTGTTTCACAGTCATTAGTCATGTCTCATTGATTTCAGGGGTGCTTAGGTGCTTACTACCCCAGTGGGGTCTATCCAAAGATAGTGAATCTGACTACGCACCCCTGGAATCCAAGGGACTGGCATTATTCATGATGAAGTTGCAACTTCCAGGGTAGAGATGGGTGAGCTGTTTCAGGTTCATTTCTAAATTCTCTGAAAATTATCTGATCTCCCCCCCCCCCCATAAACTGGGGAAAAAAATTGAATCTTTTACCAAACAATTTTGAAGCTCAGTCAATGTCTTTGCCAGCACCCCCATTTTGCAAGCACCCTCCCCATCGACCTTCCACACACACCCTCCTGTGTCAGAGGCGAAACTAGGGCAGAGCAAGCGGAGCACCAGCTCCGGGCGCCATCTCCCGAAGGGCGCCCCCGCCGCTCCGCCCGCGAGTCGGACTCGGACTCGAGTCTCCTCAATCGGGAGAGCCGGCTCGGGGACGTCTTCCCCGGCCGGCTGCCCGGGGCCTTCTAAGGAAGGCCCGCTGCGAGAACGGTATTTATACCGTTCTTTTTGCGCATGCTCAGACTGTTACTGAGGGAAAAAAAAGAAAAAGGGGGCGGGGCGCCTCGTGCAGGAGAGCCCAATGGAGCCCTTCGCCCTTCTTGTTCTCCTCCTTGCAGGAGGTCTGGCTCAGCTGGTAGAGTTGCCGTCTTGTAAGCCTGAAGATCAGTGAATGGCCAGTTCGAGACACGCCACTGACAAAAAGCTGTGAAAAAAGCCTCTGTGAGGAGAGATAAAGAGTTGCCAGCTGCGTCGGGCAAGTGTAGGAGGCGACGGTCAGGGAGAGGCCAGACTGCAAAGGATACCATCTGGAATGCAGTTGTTCATGAAAGATTGAACACTTATATATGATTATAAAAACCCCTGTTAGGGGGGTTGAGAAAGTCTGCCCATGTAAACTGCCTTGGATTAAAGTCAGAGGAGAAATCCAATGACCAAGAAAGGTCAGGTGGTATATAAATTCTGTATATTATTATATTATTATTGTTTAGAGAGGAAAGCAGCAACCAAAAAAACCTTGTGCAGCACACTTTAATCTTGGCATGCTGCACCCAGAACAATGAGCAGTGGGAAGAGAATGAAAAGAGCCCCTCCAACATTGGGGTAACGGCTGAGTTGGGGGGGGAGTCTGGTGAGACAGGACCAAGATTCTTCAAGCTTTGGGAGTTTGGAAGTTTGTCCCCGCTTTGAGGGCGATTTAGAACCCTCCAAATACATTTCCAACCCCAAGCCTTGAAAACGATTAAACTATGTTTAATTGTTTGTTATGTGTGTCTTTTTATGTGTTTTATTGATCTTGACTGCTGCCTTGAGGGCTATTTTAGCAGAAAGGTGGAGCTAAAAACTGCAGCATAGATCAATACATAAATATACTCCTATGCTTTCCTCCGTTTAAACTCTTCTTTCAGTACGAACAGAAGAGGTTTGCTAGTGAGTTAAGGCTCTTGTGTTGTTGTCTTGTTGCCCCCAAACTAAACTGTTCAGGAGAGCGATGGGTCACTACAGAAAATGGTGCTCTGTCGTTGCAACGGTTTTTGTGTTCTCTGAGAAAAGGGTGAATAATGAACTCCCCACAATGAGGCTGTGGTCCCCCCCGTCCCGTCCCCCTGGCTGCTCCCTTTGCAACTCCATCCCTGCTGGTAGTGGTTCTGGCTGAGCAAATTAGCCCGTTGTGTTGTGCCCTTGACTGGCAAATTCTTTCAAGCCGGTTGAATGGACAAAATGAATACCCAGATTGTTTCTATGTCTGTTACGTGCTTGTGTTTATCTGGCTTTGCTGTCACTCAGGCCATTATAACTGTGGGTGCACACTCAAATGACTTGTCCGCTGACAAAAGGCCGAGTCTGTTGATGATAAGCTTTAAAACAAAATGAAAATCTACAGAGAGAGAGAGAGAGAGAGAGAGAGAGAGAGAGAGAGAGAGAGAGAGAGAGAGAGAGAGAGCTGTCTACCAAGTCCAGGGATCAGCCAAATCGCTCAGGTGCTTGCAACAAATCAGCCTGTGAATGGCATTTGTTTTGTAAGAGCGAGATGTTCTAATATATTTTGAAAACATGATGGACATGCATTTTAAGTAACATTAGATTGCTGGGCTTTCTGTGGGCTCTCTCTGTGCTACTGAGTGTTCCAAAGCACTCATCGACGGATGCCTGTGTGCCCCAAACAGGCAGAGGTATGGATGGCAGAGGCGTGGAGGAAAAACCATCATAGGTTACAAGCCATCAGCAACCTCCTGGCTTTAAAAGTAGGTTTTCTCTGTGCCAGGTGCAAGGGAGTGACAACAGGAAACGGGTTATCTTGGCTGTGTGCTCCCTGAGGCATCTGGTGGTGGGGCCACTGTCAAATACGGGAAGCTGGACTAGATGGGCCTTTGGCCTGATCCAGCAAGGCTCTTCTTATGTTCGTATGGCAGCAAACCTCTTAATCAGGGGTGTCAAACCTAAGGCCCGTGGGCCAGATACGGCCCATGGAAGCTCTTTATCTGGCTCATGTGATATTTGCGCTCTCCAAGCACATCCCTTTCAGCAGCACCACTTCTCCCTTTCAGCAGCACCACTTCTGCTGAGGCTCTGGGAGAGATGGAAGGAGCCTCAGAAGACAGGGAATGCTATGGGGGAAGAGGCAAACCGAGAGGGGTGAGAGAGAGGGAGACACTGCCAAGGCCCTGGGAGACCCCAATTATCACAACTTTTAGCAGTGCTGCCTTTGCCGAGGCATCACTTTGCAGAGTACCTCTCAGGTGCTGAGCTGCGATTCGATCAAATCGATGCTGCTGAAAGGGCGGCCCACGTGACAATTGGGCTCTCTCTCCCATATCGTGAAAATATGATCCAGATTTGCACTTTTTTCTTTTCTGTCATTTGTAGCGAATGCCTCTCTACATGAGACCAAAGTGCTTATTTCTGGCCATCATTGGCTTAATGACATCACGTCCTGCTTAATGATGTCACTTCTGGCCCTCAGCAGGCGCCATGGATGCTATTGGGCCCGCTATATGAAAATGAGTTTGACACCCCTGCTCTTAACTGTAGCAACAATTTGCCCAGCATGTCCAGGAGGACACACAACTCTGTGGCGGACCACAAGCTTTCCAGAAGAATATAACTGTCCTGTTATCCACAGCTCAAAATGTAGCTCAGGAGCTACAGTATGTGGGATGGGCTGCCATAATGCATGTACATAATGCGCATGTACATAATGCAGTCATGTACATGTGCACAAGAGAAAGACGTCTCCACCCCGACTCAGGGATTTATCATGCAATACTGTGCATTTTTACTTGGAAAGAAGTCCCACTATGTTCAATGGGACTCTAACTCTCATCCATGCATAGGATTGCAGTCTTGAGTTCTAAAGACCGTGGGGAGGGGATTGATCCGTGAAACATGAGTGGGCCTGGGAGAGGTCCAGCTTACTTACCTATTTTAAAGCTTTCCCACCTTTTCAGAAAGTATAACTTTTCCAAATACCATTTTTGTGAGTACCACCGCTGTACACAAGATTGGGGGGGGGGACTCTGCAGTTGGGGGCTCTGCCTCCTCCTTCCCCAAACTGTGCATCTTTTGAAGGACCAGGCAGGTTTATAGCCCCATCATGAGCACTGGCGCATCACTGCTTCAGCCATTTTCACCTTCAGTTGGTTTGGGCCAGGCAGGGCAATGCCACATCATCACCTTGGCAATGGGGTCAAGCACCACCTTCCATACTGTGAAGACCCACTTGTACCACAGACTGAAAAGCTCAGTGATGGGGGGGCAGGGCAGTCTACCTATTTATTACCTTGGGGGCTCAATATGTAACCCATTAACTTAGGTTAACAGTGAACAGCAGAAACATTTACAACAGGATGTACTAGTACCGGAAGTGGAACTTTGGAGAACTGCTGGTGGTACTCGGACCACCGGAACCCCGCTTCTCTGCGACACTTTCAGTGGCGTGTTTTCACTCCCAAGAGGCTTCTGCCTTTGGCTGAGCTTCTCGGGAATGCTGAGAAGGCCCTCCCACTAGCCCAGAGCCTTCTACCTGCGTTTTCTGGCCTCCAAAAACTTGGATGTCACTAGCGATGATGTCATTGCTAGTGACTTCCGGTGGTACACAGCAGGAGAGTGCTTCCAGAGGTGGTACTTGGCCGGTTAGGGGTTGAGAACCCCTGACTTAGAACATTTCCATTTTTAAAGCAATGTTAAACAGGATCTCATTGTGCCAATGTGTGTACAGTTTATATTTACCATTAAATAGCTAACAGCAGCTTCCAGAAAACTTCAGAATTTTTGTCGTATGTTTGTTTGGTTTCTCCCTTGGAAAGGCTAATTAGCGCTAATGATGGCCCGTAAGCAATAATTAATATTAATAGTATTAATTTAATATCAAGCAGCTTTGCACCCAAATTCTTGTGCATATGTTCTGGGGTCCACGCTCGCTGGACTGAAACAGAAATCACACCATCTAGCCCCTAATGGCTTGCAGTACTTACCTTCATCTTGTGTTAGAATCTCACCCCTGATATATGGCAAATCTAGTAACTCACAGTATCAAAAAAAAAAAATTCAAATCCATTCCCAAGAGGCAAAAATAGGGTGAGTGATGTATTGGGGACAGACAGACGGAAATAGAAATTGTTCCTGGTGATTAGGACAAATTGGAGCATATGGTTTTAAATGCTTCCACTTGACAGAAACTCATGAGCACCTGTGTCCCAAGGAGGCAATGGAAACTAGTTAATAATATCTAAATTCTGCTGGTATGTGCCGTGAAACGGATTTGGGAAAGATGAAATTGTGTTAAAGATGTCATGAAGGAATGTGGCATACTGTGAAGAGACGACAATGGGAAGTAATTCTTTGGAGGCAACAAAATCAGTCTTGGGATAAACAGCGGACGGCTTCCCAGGTCCCACCTGCTCTCCATATTATAATTTGGATTTCAACCCAGATATTAAGTCATGGTGAGCCCATACATCAAGGCAGTTGCCATAGGGGGCAAGTGCCCACCTCAATTTCCCTGCCCACTTCCACCTCTCTCTTTATCCTCCGTCCACTCCTTAGATTTGAAAAGGAAGAGAACAGGAAGTGTGGCGGTTGACACTCTGGCCCACCACTCTCCTCACCTCCTTCACACTTCCTTTTCCTTCTCCTTGAATCCAGGGAGCGAGAGCAGCGAGGGCCCCGGCGGCGCCGGTGGCCGGTGCTCTGCCTCAGATGCGAGGAGGTCTTGGGCCCTGCGTTAAGGAATGCGTGAAGGTTAGCAGCGTAGCCGCGCCCCTGGGAGGTGACACCCCCGGATGTTGTTCCGGGCCGCCAGAACGCCACTGAAAAAGACGGCCAAGGCTCCGGGCAGGCCAAACTGCTTGCCTGTTTCTTCGCCTTCGCCACCACCCACCCGCCTGCTTCTCCCGCTGCCACCGCCGTTGTGGCATGGTTGTCGCTCCTCTCGCTTCAAACACGGGGCGAACACCCCCCCCCCCAGCATTCTGACACCTCTGGTGAAGGTTCTTGAACCAGATAAACATTTCAGGAACTTCTAGAGAAGAAAGTGACAGTTTTGACAAGACTAGTGCAATTTCTCAGGGCAATTCCCTGCATCCCTAGTTTCAGCATTCTAAAGACCACTAGTCTTATTTTATATGAGCAACATTTGTTTTGCAGTCATATAATGCGCTGTAAGAAAATGGCAGATATGGTAGTAGAGGACAGTAGAGAATTTACATTTTTCTCCCTTCTACAGACAGCAGGATCCCTGAAAGCATCTCGCTGTTTATCCTTTTTGAAGGTTGCTGTTTTCCGGCAATTTTCTGTATCCTCCTTGGGCAACTGCAACTCATTGAACTGAAATTGGCTGCAAGTACAGGTAGTTTCAGGGTGTGTTTGTGCGCAAGGAAGACTGAGCAATTCCAGCGTCTTTTTGCAGAGATGTGGGAATTTCTTTCTTTAATTTAAAGAAATGTGTACGTACCCCCATCTTAGGAAGCAGCCTTGGTGCCAAATCACCGTGTGTTTTCCGAATTGTTAAAAGCATAAAGCGGAGGCACCAGTTCGAGCTGTCATCCACCAGCCCCAAGAAACCATGCAAAAATATTGATAATTGTTTCCATTTTTCTATGAGTTAAAAACTAACTTTGCCCTCCCAGTGAGAAGGTAATAGGTTTTGTCTGTCAAAAGATAATAATACCATGAATCTGCACCCTCTATTAGAGGGATAGTACGGCTTCACTTGAATATAGCCCCATGTCAAATCAGTTTTATAACAAAAAAAAAAATACACCTTCTTACAAGTCTTCAAGGACTGGAAGATCTTCTAGAGACATCAAGTTAAGTTTGAGGAACCTAAGAAGTCAAGCAAATACTGTCAATTAATGTGCTTACCCTGATACACCTAACCCAGGAGAAGCATCTTTTAACATGAAAGTCGCTCTACTGCTTTCCATTAAAAAGTTTGCATTGCATTTGGTTTCCATAGTAGCAGTTTCCCTTTCCACATCTCAGTGAAGTATAAACATTTGGGATCCCCCCCCCACCTCCGGCAATGTTCCTTGTAAGAATCTTTATTTGTTAAAGAGAGAGAGAGAGAGAGAGAGAGAGAGAGAGAGAGAGAGAGAGAGAGAGAGAGAGAGAGAGAGCTGCTAAAATGATATTAATTGAATACGGAATACAATTAACAAATATGTGGACTCTCTGGAGAAGACTCTGATGCTGGGAAAGATTGAAGGCAAAAGGAGAAGGGGAAGGCAAAGGATGAGATGGTTAGACAGCATCACCGATGCAACAAACATGAACATGAGCGAACTCAGGAAGATAGTGGAGGACAGGAAGGCCTGGCGGGATATGGTTCATGGGATCACGAAGGGTCGGACACGACTGAACGACTGAACAACAACAACAAAATCAACTGTAATGGGCTCCTGCGATGGTCAGTTTGGGCTGTTGTGATCAAGGTGTATGAATGAGTGGGAGAAGAGGCCACTTTACCCAGACCAGGGATGTTCAGGGTGGGCTTTGAGTAACAAACTGAGGCTAAACTATCTAGGGCGGTTCTCAAATGTTTTGCTCTCCGGAGCACTTTACAATCCTAACAGCGCAATCCTATCCAACTTACACCACCACTGTAACCAGCGATGCAACGAGAATGGGAGGCCTCCAAAGGGGGATTCAAAGGGGATTTGAACCCCCTTTCTGTTCTGGGGCCTCCCGTTCTTGCTGCACCGCTGGTTACACTGGTGGTATAAGTTGGATAGGATTGCGCTGTAAGTGGAGTATTGGGGAGCCCAGTTGGTACATGGAGAGAGTCTCTTGGAGCCCCAGAGTGCTGGCGCATGCACACAGTGGCGCAGCGCCAAGAAGATGGCGGCCACTTACGGTGTGCTTGTGGAGCCCCTGAAGGGGTCTCAGGGAGCCCCAGGGCTCCTAGGAGCACACTTTGAGAAACATGGCCCTAGGATGAAGATGTTGATGTAAACTTATTTCCCTGTATCTGTACAGGGTATCCAAATCTTGTAAGAACTTGTGAGATTTGCTGGATCCAATCAGAAGCAGCATTATAGCAGAACAATCAGAAGAGAGAGTCTTTTCTGTCTTGTCCCCCTTTTTTTTTTTTTTTTTTTGCAACGGACTACCACAGTCCCAAATTGCACCCTTCTAGAGAGGAGAAATTGCTCGAGAGCAGGAACAGGTTTCCTTGGAAGTGGCCCGTAAGGCTCTGGAATGTTCTCTCCAGTACAGTGCTCCAGAGTTTGTCTTGGTTCTTCTAGAAGCTTCTATAATGTGTTGTTTCAGTGAATTATCCAGGATTTAGAAGGCCTACTATGCTGATAGTTGTGACTTGTATGACATGTATTAATTGCTCCGTTCTGCTTCAGCAGATCCCTGTTTAATTTCTCTGCCCCCCACAATCATAGTGGGAGTACATTGGCTGGCAGTGATGTGGAAAAGTCTTTGGGTTCGAGTCTCAAGTCAAGTCCCAAGTCTTTGCCCTCAAAGACTCGAGTCTGAGACTTCACGTCTTCTGTCGAGTCACAAGTCTAGTCCTTTTGCATGTCAAGTCCCAAGTCTCAAGTCCCATTTCAATTACCTATATTTTTTAATGGAAAAAAGTGGTGGTGGGGTGTGGGGGGGGGGTGAATGGGAGGATTGTAAACACCCCCCTGATGTTGCCATCTGCATTTCTCTAAGTCCCACTATAGTCATTCAATGGGGCTTGATTGTGTCATCCTGAGAAAAGCTTAAGCTGAGCTTAAGCTGCCCCTGAGCAATCTCTGTCTCTCTTTCCCTAACTGACCACCCCGACTGAGAAAAAGAAAGTGGAAGTGCAGGATAAAACGCTGAGCCTTGCTTTTTATTTTTTGCTGCCCCCATCTTTGTCCAGCCCTCCCTCCCTCCACTCCTGGGGTCATGGGCAAAGAAACAACTGCTGGAAAGCTTGCCTTCACTTGCCCCTCCCATCCCGCCTCCAATCCCTCCCTCCCACCGCTTCCTGTGTTCCTTCCTTGCCTTTCTCCTTTGTCTTCTTTCCAGCATTGCTACATTTTTCCTGGTACCAGTAAGTACACCCCCCCCCACACACACTATCCGTGGATCAGCTATCCACAGATTCACTTATCCGCGGATAGTGGATGAGCCCCCTCCTGGGGGCCTTCAGAAAACCATGGAGGGGGTTTCATGTATCCACGGGGGAGCCTGGAACATATCCCCCCTGGAACATATCCCCCCGCGGATACTGTACTGCGCTATTTAAATAGGGACTTGAAAATGCGACTTGGCCAGAAGGGGCTGAGTCTTGAGTCAAGTTGGGGGGAAAGGGAATTCAAAACTATTGCGTCTCGAGTCGCAGCTACCCCCAGCTGTGACTTAATTCCAAGTCCACGGCGAGTCGCGAGTCCCCATCCCTGCTGGCTAGTCATGCAGGATGTTTGTTGGCCATGCCTCCCACTCCTCTGCACATTTGGCATTTCTCTGCAGAGGTGCCAGCTTGCCCGCTCTCTGTCTCCCTGTGTTCATCATGGTTGACTGAGGTCTTATTAATGGGAACCTTCAGTTGTGAGATGGATTCTTGTTAGATGGGGGACTTATGTGTTTGAACGATATGCACATTTGAACTTGGAGAAGATCTCACATGCAAAATGTATGTGCAGCTGGGAAGAATTGAACGGGAGACGGAGAAGTGAACATTGTGCAAACAAACATTTGGGTGAAGGCAACTTGGGAGTGTCGGGCTTCTCTCTGATGAGTTATGTAGCAGATCTGCTGCCTTTTAGGAGTGCCTTCCTTGTGCTTCCTCTTCTGCTCTGCTTGTGTATTTGTAAGCCAATCAAATAGTACCAAAAATGCAGAAGTCTCCAGTTTGCTCTTCTCCAAAGCAATCCCAACTGGGTAGTGTTTCCCCTCAATGGCGTAGCTGGCGGTTTTCCAAGGGGACCGTGGGTGGGATGACGCTTCGCCTCGCCCCCGGAATGGAGCGGGACTGGAGCCAAAAGGTTCTGTTCCATTCCAATGGCAGGAGGTGGGGCGAAGACGTGTCGTCCCACCCACGACCCCCTTGGAAAAACACCAGCTACACCACTGTTTCCCCTGGAACTTCTCATCAGCCGGGAAAGTGGATAACCGTCTCCAGATTGCAGATTTTGTGTGCTGGCCATAATTAGCAGAAATTCACAGGTAGCGAGTGAGAAAAGAGGGACATTCAACGGCTAGAGTCCCAGACTCAACTCAATAGTCCCAGAATGGAGTGAATTATAAGAAACAAACACACACCAAGGACTGAAGAACCAGTCTAGTAACAAATCTTTAATTTCTAGTAAGCTTTAAAGGGGTTGAGTTGATTTCTTTTCTCTCTTTTTTAACAAACCGGTTCAAGTACATGCCGTTGGATTATAAAAGTACCTGAAATTTCCTAGAATATCAGCATGCATAGTTTGTTAATATTTACATATATTTACATGGAGGGAAAAAACAAAAGATCTACATTTATTTACAATCTACACAGGAGAAGAGAAAGGCAGCATAATTGTATTTCTTAAAATACAGTCATTTGAATATCAGCACATGCATATTGAGATATATTCTGCACCAAAGGTGGCAAAAAGATTCTTGAGACAGACCTTCTGAACTCTCTATGCTAAGATGTTGCATAATAAAACTCCCTTAAAAAATTATTTTTATTTTATTTTTATTTTTTTGCTTTGTTTCTAGTCTATTTGCATCAAGTGCTTTTTCAAATGTTCACGAACACAATGGCAGCGTTATTTACCCTGGCAATGAAAGCAACACAATCATTTCCTAACTAACTAGCGAGAAGCTGCTGGTGAATGAAATATCTATTGTTTTCTCATTACCCATCGACCAACATACAGGGATCTCTCCTTGTAAAGGCAGTGCCTAAGCTATCACCATTAATTATAGAAGTAATATAAATGAGACGCTACAGTCTGTACTAAATGAAATATTAACAAGACCATTGTCTTTAGCCTGAGAGGGTGCACTAAACTGGACTCTGTTTATAGCAGACTACCTAGGAAAGTCACGCAGGCATCATACAGGAGTGCCCGGTTTATAGCTCGAAAGTCCAGACAGTCGAGGCTGTTTACTAGATCTGTATTATTGCAAAATACATTCCTTTAATTAGCTTCTGGAAGACAGAATTAACACTAAATTACTTACCACGCTGCGGCCCCATCATTCCATGCTCCAGCTTTATGGAATGCGCTTGAATTGATGTATGCAATGCACAAAATGGGGTAAAATGCTAATTCCATAGAAATCACGCAGTTTCAATGGATTTAGGATTTTTAAGAAACGCATCGTCTTGGAAGGCTAAGGGTGAAAATCCACTGGGAAAGAAATATTTTCTTGTGCCAGCCGGCCCCATTGACACTAATGGGAGCTTCCCATTCATTTCAATGGGGCTGGTGCAGGAGTATGTCCCAGTGTATTCACCACAAAATTAGCACTTGGACGGATTTTTGCCTCCTACCCCTTTCATTTATATCCTGGAAAGTTCAATTGTTCAGTTCGGCCACTTGATTCTCTTTCTCTCTCTCTCTCTCATAGCTTAAAAAAAAAATCTTCCCCATATATTCTGATTCAAACATTTCTATACAAAAGAGAAGAAGCCGGTTGAATTCCACAATGCGATGTCAAGACCTTGAAATGTTATGCATGAAGAAATACTTAATTTCTGACTAGTAACATCAAGAGTATTAAAAGGCTTGTAGAAATATATACAGTACTGTTAAGTATACATACATTTATATAAATAATATATTTATATATTATTAAAGTTAATTACAGAATAAATCCTTGAACACTTCAGTCACCGTGAGATAACAGCAGAATATGCCAACAAACCCTGGCTCATTTTCCTCTCAGTTTTATCATTTCCCCCCCTTTATGGCATGATAGTTGTGTATTTGGAGAGGGGAAAAAACCCCTACTCTGTCTGAAATGCGTGAAACAAATCTAGGGCTGCCCCAAGACCATTCAGAATCCAAAACAGCATGCCCAAGGGCGCACCATCCACCCAATGGCGCACCATCCACCCAGTGGCGCACCATCCACCATCTTCACCGTTTTTCCACTCACTGGATTTGAAAAGAGAGAGGGGAGCAGAGCAGAAGGAGAAGTGTGGTGACGATGCTCTCGCCGACTTCTCTCCTCCACACTTCCTCTTCCACTCTCGTTCTTTTCAAATCCAGGAAGTGGGAGGAGGGACCACCAGAGGAAGTGGGAGAGCAGAGACAGTGATGGGTTCCCTCTGCCAGTCCGTTGCGTGAAGTGGCTACTCAGTCTCATGGATGGCATCGCCACACACAGGCTTAATGTTCAGACCTGCTTGACTAACCTGTGTGTGTGTGTGTGTGTGTGTGTGTGTGTGTGTGTGTGTGTGTGTGGTTTTGAGAAGGTCGAGTGGATTTTGTAATTATATTTTACTTTTTCCAGCCCAGGACAAATCCGTGTGTTTAATCCGCAGTCATGACTTAAAATACATGATGAGTAGTGCTTCGAAGGAGACACTGCAAGCCATGATGTTGCTGATAGATGATGATAACTCAAAGAAGCAGATTCCAAGCGTTTAGAAGGTACAAGGTGAAAGCTCAACAGAACAGTGGGATTGGCACTTTTGCAGAGATTAATGTTGAGAAGGGTGCGAGGCCACTTCAAAGCTCCTCAGCTGTTACCCAAAAGAATTGAAGCCCAATATCCTGATCCAGCAAGGGAGATCTGCACATGGAAACAGCCTTCTGTGTGGGTAGCTGAGGTGGATGCAGGTACCTACCTGGATACCTATCCCCACCTGCAACACGATAGGCACCTGGGCCCCACAACTGCCTGGATGTGTATTATATTACAGAGGGGTGTGCATGCCTACTCACAGCCACCAGCTCTTACACATGCCTGGTTTCCAACGACAAGAGTTGGATTGGCATCAAGCCACCTTCTTCCTATGGAAGTCATCAAACAACTTCAGTGGTGGTTTGATCTCTCTCTCTCTCATATATGCCAATGGAATCCCTCAAAATAGGGCAGAGAACACACTATGTCCTGGGTTCTCAACCAGTGGTACTAGTACCACCAGTGGTACTTCGGCCGACTGTTGATGGGACACGGATCCCTGGAACCCTGCTTCGACACAGCGGTTTGGGAGGTGCGTTTTCACTCCCGAGAGGCTCCTGCCTTTGGCCGAGCCTCTCGGGAACACTGAGAAGGGCCCTCCCACCCGCCCAGAGTCTCCTACTTGTGTTTTCTGACCTCTGAAAACCTGAAAACCCAGAAGTAACTGGTGATGATGGTGACCAGTCACGTCTGGTGGTACGCAGCAGGAGAGTGGCGCCGGAGGTGGTACTCAGCCGGGAAGGGGTTGAGAACCCCTGCACTATGTTTCCCTCCTAATCTTTCTCCTGGCCCATACAGGAAGTGGAAAAGATTTTGTTCCTCATTTTCCTACTAGGGTTACTTCTTGGAGAAGAGACTGTGGAGCTTCTTATCTCTTTGTGGCAAAGACTATAAAGGGAAAATTGATTGAAACGCAGGTAGGAAGAGTAGCTGTTTGTAGCCATTACCCAAACCGTCGCTACTAGATGGCATAACTAGTGATTATGACAAGTGAAGCAAAATGAAATGAATTCAGATTAGAAATGGACAACCCCCAGCTGGGATCTCAAAGCAGTTTGCCAAGCAGAGTGGAGGGACTGCTGTCCATACAAACATTCTCGATGCACAGTTCTTTGGCTCCTAGCGAACAGGTTTTCATACAATGGGCGTTTCCTTTTTCGCAGCACTTATACAATAGAAGAAAAAGGATACAGTTATTTAGAAAGCATGTTTATATTTTACTACTTGGGTCTACGCTTGCTCTGGCACAGGAGGAAGTCTGAAGGGGACTGTTGAGTCAGAGGGTCTCCAGTGCCCACCACTCTCCTTCATACTTCCCTTCCAGATCCAAGAAGTGGGAAGAAGAGGAGAAGTGGTGGGAGGCAGGTAGCAGGTGCCCCCTGCCAACCCTCTGCCTGAGGCACTTACTCCGGTGGATCTACTGTTAGAGTTACACAGGATTGCGCTGTAAATCAAACTCTTTCCCCTAACGTGCAAGCTTTCTGTGTGCAAATAATTTTATTTACATGGAAAGTAGGCAAAGAGATAACCCTCCACTTGCAATGTGAAGTGTTACAAATAGGAAAGGCGTTGTTGTTGTTGTTGTTGTTCTTGTTGTTGTTGTTGTTGTTGTTGTTGTAGTACACAGCCCACCAGATGTTGATGGCTGGATCAGGCCTGTTGAATATCCTTCCCATAGACCTGGAATATTCCCATCTATTTCCATAAAATGTGTGCTGTTCCAAGTAAGGCTGCTTTTTTGTAGTTGTTGTGTAGTGATTTCATTTACACCTAGGATGCCCAGGTGTTTTCGCAAGACTTTTGGTATTGCGCCAAGAGCGCCAACAATTATTGGCATCATCCTCACCAGTGGTGTCACAGCCCACCAGATGTTTGGACTGGGAATTTTGGGTTCCCACTACCCAAGTGTTCCTACTACTCCTACTACCCAACTGGAGAGATATCGTCTTATAATGTTCGATGTGCCTAGTACTGCAGATCATTGCAGTTGTTCAACTGTTCTCTTGTCTATGCCTATATTGGTCAGTTATTCTCTTACATTATATCTTAAAGTGATGTATTTTACTAGTTGCAAATTTAAAATCCTACTATATCTATTAAATACAAAAGAAACATTGGAGGCAGTCCTGTTCTTTTTGGTGTGAGGATGTTTAAACATTCCTAACACAGAGTTGATTAAGTAAACAGCAGTTGTGCCAGGGGCAGTTGTACAGCAACATAACAAGTGTTGTGCCATGTACAGCAACATAACAAGTGGGGAGCACCGTGGGAAACGAGGGGCAAGCTTTGTTCCAGGACCCCCCCCCCCCCAGCCATGTAGTGCTGGGGCGAGATCTCATGGTGTTTCCCCCCCCCCCATGGATCTCCTCCCATACCAGACCACATGATGTGGAGGCCTCCTGGGAAATATGATCCCCGCATGAGTTGCAGTGGGGATCTGGAAAAACCCATTTTCTACCAGTGGTGCGTTTTCGCACCACCGGTAACAAATAGAATAGAAAGTCATTTTGGTGTCGCACCCCATGCCCCCTGTTGACACCCCTGTATAGTGCTGATGCCATAGGTAGGGGTCGGTAAGGATACGAATACAATACTCCTACCCTTCTGAAGTCATTAACATCCTTGATCATTATTTTCTAATATACCTTTTGTATTCTACTGTTAGGGAGGAAATTGAATAATACGAGCTGAACACTGAAAGACAACAATGAATGACTGTTGAGAAATCTTTACTAGTGTAGGGAATGTCGCTGCATAAGCACAGCTACTGAGTGAATCTGGTGGGTTTAAAATGTGTATTTGATGTGGAAGTGACTATATTGAAAAGTGTGTCTTTTTACAGCCCATGGAAGAGGAGTGCTGTGGTATTGGTGTTTTTTAAACACAATATAAATTAGATCTAATCGAATGTAGACTGCTGCAGCATACGCTAGTGAAGAAAGGGGAAAGAGGGGAAGTCTTGCCAGCAGAGGCTTCCAGAACCAGCAAAAAAGTTTAGTTGTCCCCAGTCTAGCAGAAAGCAAACCCCAAATACAGTAGTTGATACATGTACTCGGAACAATTGCAAGATGCATTTGAATTTAATTCGGGACAAGTTTAGTCAAAGATGACACACACACACACACACACACACACACACACACACACACACACACACACACACACACACACACACACATTGCTGGAGACCCTCCTAGTCTGGTTATTTAAAAACTTTGATTGGCTTGGCAGCTGTATGTGAGGCATGTGAGGTTCAGACTTGGTGGGATGTGTCCAGATTTTTCCCCACCCTGTGCATCTGTCATTCCATTGCCCCGCGCTTGTGAAAAGTTATCAAAGGCTGACTTCCGCTCGGATCGTTAGTGTCTGACGAACTTTTGGCAGTTTGAAAAGAGGAGAAACAAAAAGTTGTATGGATTGCCCAATTCCTGTGCTGCAGTTGGTGTTATGGTTTTTTTTTCTTTTTTCGTTTGGGATCACAATAGATCACAGGCTGTTTGCGACAAGTGACACAAGGATTGTTTTAGCTCCTCTCCCTACACAGTAACGGTATTTTAATGAAGCTGTTAACACGAAGCCTCTTACATAGCATACTGATGTGCCACAAAGTGCCTGGCACCGAAAGCCATGTGATGGTGATTAAAATACTTTCTTTTTCTTTCTTTTTTTTTTTTTAAAAAAAAACCAGTTTAAGGGATGTTTCATCTTGTATCAGCAGCATGGAACTGTTTACTAATTAGTTTCCTTGACATCCTGTTTTGTCTGATGCTATTGATATGTGAAATGGAAAGATGATGATCAAAACAAACGTTCCTTCCTCTCTCCTCATCCCATTAATGTGCGTTATTGACACCACTAATGGTTCTTTTGCACTATAAACAATGCTTCTCCAACGAGGGAAGCTACATTTACATTGGCTTTCTACCAGTTCAACAGCCATGGCTTCCCACCCAAGAATCTTGGGAACTGTAGGCTGGTGCAGGTCTGCCCGTGAGGCCAACTGAGTCAGTTTCTTCAGGTGAAGGACAGGCAGGGGGCGCCCATTGCCTTGCTCCACTCAGGGCCTCTGAGAGGGGGGTTAAGGGGGTAATTTGTACCCGGGCTCAGGGTGAAAAATTGGTCAAAAAGGGGGCCCTGGAGCAAAATAGGCAGGCCCAGGAGCCAAATTCATATGTAGGGAAAGGGCCCAAAAGAAACTCTGTACCCCCTGATAAAATTCCTTTGAATAGCCCTGGCTCCACTCCTTCCTCCCACTCCATGGATTCAGAAAGGGTAAGGAAGTGTGGAGGAGAGGAGAGTAGTGAGCTGCTAGAGCATTTCCACTCCTCTCCACTTCCTTTTTGAATTGAAAGAGTGGGAGGAAGAGGGCCAACCGCTGGCAGAACACTGAATAAGGGGAGGCAACATTTTGATGCCCCAATTCAGGCACATGAGGGCCTCCTTGGGTCAGCCTTGGATGGAGGTGCTGAAAATCCTGCACTACAATTTTTCGGCTTCTAGGGAAGACAGAATGACTGTTAAATCAGGTCTGTGCTCTGCAACTCAATCTATTAAATCAATCTAATATCAAGAAATCAATCTTGATATTAACATGGCATCCAATTTCACTCAACAGTTGAGAAAATTCTTGGCTAATCTCCGTTTCTCACAGCGCAATCCTACCCAGCTCCTCCACTGGTGCAGCAGTGGTGGAGGGAGAATGGGAGGCTTTGGGAGGGAAAGGGGATTGAACCTGCTATTGGCGCCAATGGCAACTTTCCTCCTGGAGCAAATAGAAACTTGTAGTGATTTTTTTCCCCAGACCATCATGCATGGGGGGGGGGGAAGGGTTAGACCTCCTCTCTATATACAATTTTCTAGAAAGCGTCTCCATTTTTCTTTAGAACAACTGATTTTATGCACATGTAGTTCTATGCAAATGCGGTCAATTAATTCATCGACTAAACTCATCCGATTTCTCAACCAAGATTTATTTAATCGGGTAGCAGCACTAATTAAAACCCATATGATTAACTCGCTATGGTTTTTTTTTTAATTGGGAGACAGTAACTGGTCATAAGAGACTTGGATAATGAGGAGTGGTATTTATGGAGGGGTCACTATGGCATCACTTATATAGAGGACCTTGTCTGTTTAGTTCACAAGAGGCTTTAAACCGACTGATGTTTGGACCATAGGGGTTAAACTGATATATGCATAACAGAGTAAATAGAAGACTATGAATAATGTTATTTAGAACTTCTAATTGGAAGCGAGTCTGTGCAAGAATCCAGGCAAGTAAAATGTCTTGTCAGGAGCAGAAAAACTAGTCTTTTGCATAGATCATATTAACTTTATTTCACCCTTAAGGTAGAATCCTATACAGGTCTATGAAAATGACAATTCGTCTATAGTTACCTTTGGATTGATCTATAATGTAATAGAGTTATTATAGTCATGCTGTGAAATTCTTTAAGCTAGCTGGGGAAGAAGAAAACTGAACTAAAATACAGAAATAACAAAAAGGCTATCGTTCTGTATTCCATTACATTGGCTTATAGAGTTCATTCTTATTCAGCTTTTAAATTTGGTAAGATGTTTTCCTGAACGAGACGTTAAATAGTTTTAAATGGTAGAGAGGGGGGAGAGGAAAGAAAGCCACATCAGATTTTACTTGAAATAATGGTCTGGAAATAATGAGAACTATACTTGGTCTGGAAATAATGAGAACTATATCAGATTTCCACTGAAAATGGCTAAGAATTTTCTAAACAAGGTTTGAAAGAATCAGGAGCCATCGGAATAGCTGAATAGACGGAGACAAATTTATCTGTGGAACTCCTTGCCACAGGATGTGGTGATGGCACCTGGCCTGGATGCCTTTAAAAGGGGTTTGGACAGATGCATGGAGGAAAGGACCATCACAGGTTACAAGCCATAAGCAACCTCCTGGTTTTAGAAGTAGGTTTTCTCTGTGCCAGGTGCAGGGGAGTGGCAGCAGGAAACAGGTTATCTTGTTGGCTGTGTGCTCCCTGAGGCATCTGGTGGGGCCACTGTGTGATACAGGAAGCTGGACTAGATGGGACTTTGGCCTGATCCAGCAGGGCTCTTCTTATGTTCTTAAATGGATTGCATATCCAGATTTAGGTTTGGCCCCACACTGCTTTTCCAGTGCAGAATGATTGTCTCCTCCTTCCCAGGGGAAGGTCACCTCAGATGGCAGGGGGCACCTGTATCTACCCAACCCGCCTCTACCAGCCCCCTGGATTTGAAAAGAGGAGAACGATGCTGGAGAGAAAGTGTGAAGGACAGAAGAGTGGTGGGCTAGAGTGTCTCCTCTTCCCTCCATGCTTCCTCTTCTGCTTCATTCCCCTCTTTTTTTTAATCCAGGCAGAGGTTGGCTGGTGCAATGTCAAGAAAGGCGACATTTTGGCACGCCTTCCCAGGCTCCAGGGGGTCTTCGGTTGGCCCTGCTCTTCCCTCAATCAATCAGTCAATCAGTCAGTCAGTCAGTCAATCAATCAATCAATCAATCAATCAATCAATCAATCAATCAATCAGTTGCCCTCCCACTAACCTCAGACAGCTGATCTCTACTATTCGATCCCGTTGGGGAGCAAACACACCTCTCTGCTGAATTTTAAATTTAACAGCATTTTAGACATCACAACATTTTGCCCATTAAGCCAGCCACAGACTTTCCCAAACTCGTTCCATGGCTTGGACTGAGATGCGGATTGGGATGGAGTCTAAGAATGTCGAGAAGTTTAAAATGTGTTAGCACAGCCAGCACGGCAATGCACATAAATAATCATAGAGGGCTGGCTGAGCTCTTGGCATTAAATTAGGCCTTGAATGCACATTGTCCTCCTGAACAATCAAGCCTATTCTTTTTAATTACGACCTCAAAGCAAAATGCTGCCTTGCTGCCTGGACTCTCTCGGTCTGTACTCCTGTGGAATTGTGGCATGCGTACGCCCGGAGCATATCGCTGCCAAGGTTTTCTAGTTTGGAGCCAAAGAACCGTGAGCGGATGGAAAACAGCCCCTAACACTGGCCCACCAGCACTGGCCCGAGAGTTCATAGCATGCTATAACGGGGCCTACAGCAGGGCCCAATCCTGTTCAACTTTCCAGCACCAATGCAGCTGCAGCGCAGCCCCAAGATAAGGGAGAAAACGTTCCCTTACCTTGAGGAGGTAGGCCTGCCCTCCCGCCACAGAATGCAGCACATGCCCCATTGGCACAGCTGCATCAGTGCTGGAAAGTTGGATATGATTGGGCCCTTATTGTCCTACTTGTGTAAGAGATTGCTCAATTTTCCATGGTTTTCCTTTTCCCTCTCGCACAACACCAGAGCTAGGAGACATCCACGAAAACTGAGTGGCGGGAGAATTAGAACGGACAAAAGAATTTTTTTTTTTACCCAGCGTGTAATGAATCTGTGGAACTCCTTGCCACAGGATGTGGTGATGACACCTGGCCTGAATGCGGTAAAAAGGGGGTAAGACAGATATATGAAGGAAATTATAAGCCATGATGGTTGTAATTTACAGGTTACAAGCCATGATGGGTCTATGCAACCTCCTACTTTTAGTAGTAGGCTATCTCTTAATGCCAGATGCAAGGGAGTGGCGACAGGATACAGGGATCTTGTTATCTTGTGTGCTCCCTGAGGCATCTGGTGGGCCACTGTGAGATACAGAAAGCTGGACTAGATGGGCCTTTGGCTCTTCTGATGTTCTTAATTGGGAGAACATTGCTGCATTTAGTTTCATGCGTTTTGTGCAAGGTGCGCACGATGTTTTGTGCAAGATGGCCCTTCTTGCCAAGATGGTGAATGGAAGACGCTTTCTGCACGTGTCCTCAGTGTTCACCCATTTGACTCTGGCTGGTCACTGAAGAGATGGAAAGAAATCCTTTCCCTGCTCACGTGGGCTTGTTACATTTTTTAATGGCAAGAAATGGCCAGGAGGGGGGGAAACGATTGCTTTCCAGCTCTTAACCTAGCTGCTATATTTCATAAAGATTTATATATTGCTGGAAACAGGACTTGGAGAGAGCAGAACCCCCCGGAGTTGTGCAAATTAAGATCCACGGTTTTTGCTGTGGGTGGTGTCACCCGCACCGTTTAAGTTGTTGACTTGGAGATATATGGATAGTTTTGGCACTTGTCCCAATTGCACTTTATGTGATAGAGCCCATAATTGGAGTGCCCAGGTTCGCTTCAAACGAGAGGCTTTACAATAATAATAAGATGCATTAGCACAGTTTGGAAGAGCAAAGCGGTAAATATCGCAGAATTGGGTAAGTGCTAACCCCTGCTAACTGGGCAAGAGGCACTTTTTCCATTGGTGCTCCTCTTATATTTAGCAGGGGGAGAGTAACTGCCCCCCTTTCACCCCCAGCACAGTGTCTTTTCTGGTGGCTGTTGCTGTTCTGTATCTTTTTTAGATTGTGAGCCCTTTTGGGACAGGGAGCCATTTAATCATTTGATTTTGTCTGTAAACCGGTTTGTGAACTTTTGGTTGAAAAGCGGTATATAAATACTGTTAATAATAATAATAAATGCGGTTTCAATTTACAAGGTTTTAACTTCAACAGTTTTGCTCGGTCCTCTTCCCATTAACAAACTGTACTGCACTCTCCTTTAAGTCAGTCGCCACTGGGCACTCCAATGCCTGTGGGCCGCTCTGTTCACTTTGAGAGAGAGAGGAACTTTGTTTACATGGCTATTTATGCATCCGCTACAGTGGGGAGAGTGGGGTGAATGTAAGTCCATGCACTGGGTCATCAAGACCCACAACAGCTTTCTAGTTTAGGGGGAAAGCCCCCTAGAGGATGCCCATTGGGTCTTTTCAGCATGCTTTAAAGAGCTGCCTTTTGGATCTATCCCAGATGAAATGGAAAAGAAGCCATGTCTTTTTAAGAGAGTGGTTTCTTGGTTTTGTTCCCCCGACAGCAATGCAGGCGATCACCCTTTCTTTTTGAGCCAGAGATCTGTATCATCAGCATGCATACTAAAGTACAAAGATGTTTCTATCACAGCGGTCCTTCTGTGTGTCGAATGAGCGAACTGGGCAGACATGCAGATGCTTTCGGGCAGTGTTTCCCAAACTTTTTCGACCTGCGGCTCCCTTGACCATTGGCCACCATTGGCCACGGCTTCCCATTACATTGTGTTGATGCCTGCCAATTGGTGTTGCACTGTTTTCCGAGAGGATTCCGTGGTACTCCGCGGCTCCCCTAGCTGGTTTCCGTGGCTTCCCTGGGAGCCTCCCAGTTTGGGAACCACTGCTCTAGGGAATTAATGTGAGCCGTTCAAGGGCACAGACCTGTCTTCTCTTCTACTGTGAAGAGTAGTGTTAAAGATGATGTTAGAGAAATCCTATTCCATCAGTGCCCCCCCCCCCCGTGCTGCATGGCAGCCCTGCGAAGGGTATTATGGGACTTAGGGAAGGCACAGACTGGCAAAGAAACATGAGCGAACACCGTCCTACTGCCTTGTGGCGACTCTTCTCCTGGGATAGCAGGGGGATCTCTGGCATATCCCATGCACCTTTTAAGCTACCCCAGCCCCTCACCAGCGCCATGTGCTATTCTACATGCAGGCGCTCCTTGGCCAAGTGGGCCAGCCCTTTTGGAAGACGTTGCCCATCACTGAACCACGGTGGGTGTGCAGCGTCAGCCCCCATGCTGTGTACCCATCTGGAGGAGGCCAAGAAGTGGTTTGCAGGGGGGGGCACTCCACTTCCCTGCCACTAAGCAAGCATCCAAATGCCACATAACCATGGGGGTGTGTGAAATGTGCTTACTTCTTGTCAAGTAGTAATAAAGCCTGACTAAAAAGGGAAAGTGCAGTCAAATCAGTACAGGTTGAGTATCCCTTATCCGAGCTGCTTGGGACGGGAAGTTGTCTGGATTTCGCATTTCTCTGGATTTCAGAATATTTGCATAAATATAATGATATCTTGGGGATGGGACCCAAGTATAAACACGGAATTCATTTTTGTCTCATATTCACCTTATACAAATAGCCTGGAGGTAATTTTATACTGTATTTTTTAATAATTTTGTGCTCCAGCATGCCTTGCGCTATGCCAGCCAGGCACTGGGAAAAAAGTGGGGTTTTTTTTAAGTCATAGTCCCCAAAATGTCTGGATTTTGGAATAGTCTGGATTTCGGATGTCTGGATAAGGGGTAATCAACCTGTACTTACCTTTTGGGATGGCCCCCTTTTGCAGCTGTTCATAGGCTGCTACAGATGGGGGTTATAATTTGGCTAAACTTGGGTCGGGGGTGGGCGCACGGGCTTGTGGATTTCCTTAAGGGTCTCCCCCTCAACCTTTCCATCTACAATCTGAGAACGGAGTGCCAGATATGAATGCGACATCATTTGCTGGGGCGGATTAACCATCCCTGCAGCCACCTGTCCCAAAATGCAGGCACTGTTAACGTTTTTATTTACCATAACATTGATTAGATGATGGTATATAAATCATATCAATATCAGGATCTGTTTATTGCATTGCTATTAAAAGGAACACTTTTAGTAGCCCCTGGGGGGGGGGAGAGAAATCTAGCAGCTCACACTTAACTGGATGCCATTAATTGTCAAAGCATGCTTGGAAGACAGGTCGGGGGGGGAGGTGGGGGGGGGGGTCCTTGTGGACGTGATCTGGGTCCGGGCCAAGTTGTTAATCCACCCTTGATAACAGTACGTAGGACAGCATGAGTTAATGAATTGGGGGGGAAAAAAACAACCAACTTGCATTTTGTCTGTCCATTTAATTGCAGCAACAAGGAGCCGCTACGACCGTCTACTGCGCCATCGCCCCAGAATTGGAAGGCCTGGGAGGGATGTACTTCAACAACTGCTGTCGCTGCCTCCCTTCGCAAGAGGCTCAGAACGAGCTGACGGCCACGACCTTGTGGGAGCTAAGCGAGAAGCTGATTCAAGAGCGTGTTGGCAGGCAGGGCAAGTAGCGGGAGCTCCCGGAAGGCTCAAAACACACTGAAATAGAGGGGGGGGGGGTAAAGGGGAAAGAGCCCCTGCTGGAACCTTTCCAATCCTATCATCCAAACGGGCTGCAGCTTAGCAAAGCGTTGAATGAAATGATAACAATAGCAACATAGTGGGAAAACGAATGGGGAATAAGGGGGCAGGGTGGACAGACAATCTAATTTTTGCCAGGCTTCTTAGTTAGCTCTGTTCGAAATGTATCCCAAAACAGAACGGCGCAAGCATTTAAACTGTGCCATACCCGTTTGTCTTTTTAGGTGTGCACGGAACAGAGGCGCACGCCTAAAACGACAGCCAGTGTGGTTGCGCAAATGCATGGGGTGTGTGTGTCAAGAGCTGGGTTTGCTTCTGCGTAACAGGTGAAAATGCCCCAGTCGGGAGGGGTTTGGGGTTTGTCCCTTTGACAAACAGCTCAGGCGATAAGTGCCAATGCCCAGCTGGGCCTCCAAGGAGGACGTCCCACCGCCAGTCATGCTGAGCTCGGTTAGTACTGAGCGGGCCCCTGACAAAACCACCCCAACTCTTAAATAAAACTACCTTGCTAAAAAGAGACGGTGTCCAAAAGTTCAAGATACTCCCCCTTCTAATTAAATATATTGCAGGATATCCTTAAAATATGATATTAAAAGGTACATTTGCAAATCATTCTCTAAATAGTGTAGGGTTACTGTTGTCTCTTTACAACCACGCGGGATGGGGGGGGAAGTGGAGGGTTTTCCATCCTGTTCTCGGAGGACAGTTTTAAGGAGAGTTGGGTGTCCCCCACCGGTTGCCAGCGTCCCAGTTCTCCCAGCACTGTGTTCTGTTCAATTCTATGTCTTTTGTTTCCTAGTTAAATGTAGTAAAAGAACATGCTCGAATAATGTCACCTGAAGAGCCAGTCTGTCTTGTTCCTGGGACAGTCTTAGTTCCATTGGTTTGTTTTTAAGAAAAGAAAACGCGAGGAAAAATAAAGAACTCTTCAATGCCATGAAAATGCCATTTTTTGTTCTTGTTTCGTTCTGAGTTCATTTGTCAGTGGGGATTTTTCTTCTCTCTCTCTTTTTTGTGCTTTGTAGCTAGCTGTCTTCATGCCAGAAAATTGTTGTACGCTATCCGCAATCCAGCATCAGGTTTTCTGTAAACAGAGAAACAAAATAAAGACGGTTACTTGAACGGCCGTGTGCCTTTGTTATTTGTGGCGGATAATGCTCTGTGATGCTTCAGGTTTTGTTTTCTTTTCCATCTAAACTTTGAGTAGCCTGCTTTATTAGTTTATGTCCTTTTTTTAATCCCACCCTGTCCTCCAAGGACCCCGGCGGGCCAATGAAGTAGGAGGTTCAGTGTAATTTTGTTTGGAACAGCTGGGCTGGTCAAAGAGGGAACACACTGCAGTTTCATTGATATCATACGTGGATGGAGGCATTTAAGAATCTTTTCCAATTACTGTATCTAGTTTGATTGTGGGCTCCATCTTCATATCACAGAGGTACAGCAGCAGTTTCAGTGCTGGGGGGGACCCATAGTGCCCCCGCTCATCTCCTGGTGCCACATTGGGTGTTAGTCGGGACTGATACTGAGGCCTCACGACTTGTCCCAGCCTGATATTGCTCCTTCCTGCCACATCAAGGCGTAGGCCAAGGGCCCACCCCATCAGAGGGTTCCCCTGACCAGAGGGGACCCCTCAGTACCAGCAGTGGTGTCCACTACCATCAGGAGAGGAGAGGAGGTGTTGTGGGGGACCCAGTGCAGCCCAGGACCCCCCCCCCCCAGCAACCTGGCACCAGCCTTATGTAAGACACGTGGGCCGCAGAGAGACCTCATCCTGCTGTGCCTTCACACACCAGCCCTAACCCTTACAAAACTGGCGGCATGGGATGACATCATATTCCCGTGTGATCCCACTCTTCTCGTATGACCTATAGGGTACAGGAAGGAATGAGTACCCCCACGGTTCCCCTGCTGATGAAGTCACAGCAGAACCCACCTTGACAGGACAGAGAAACAGACACACTCCTTCTCACCTTAGATAGATATTTGAGCACTGAGCACGCTATGGGGTGTGTGACCCGCACCAGGGAGGGGTGATACGTGATTGGAAGCCGAAAACGGAAGTGGCTTCTAATCTCATCTCAGACCTGTTCTGAGGCACAGAGAGGCCCATAGAGTGGGCCAGAGTCCTCCCCGGGCTTCAGAACAGATCTGAGAGGCGATTGAATCACGCGTCACCTCTACCTGGTGCGTCACCCGGTGCATGGGGTGAAGCGCTAACCTCCTGCACCAAGTGACGCAAGCCCTAGGGATGCCTATTTGAGTGACAGAAAGAAACCAACACTGCTGCTATTCATAGCTGAGCCTGAATGGTAATCGAAAGCGTGGACCACACAGGTCTCCTGCACCCTTCTTTTCCTTCTCCATTCCACTCTTCCTGTTTGAATTTAAGAAACTGGAGGAGGAGGAGGAGGAAGAGGAGGGCAAGCACCCCTCACCAATCCTTTGCCCGAAGCAACCACTTCAGTTGACCTCATGGATGGGCAGCAGGGCCCATGAAAGGGGGGGGGTAAAGGGGATAAATTGTAGCCGGGCCCAGGGTAAAAAAGGGGACCTGGGAGCCAAAGGAGGGGGGGCCCCAGAAATGTCCTGAGATCACAGCTGGTCTCATGGAGAGTGAAAGAAGGAAGCTGGGCCAACGGGGAGGCCAGGTCTACCAAGCGGGTAGACCTGGGTGCCACATCTGGAATCCTGGTAGACATGGGCTCTGGAGTCTATTCCAGCTGTTGCTGCCCCCCGCCCTGTTTTGCCCCATCCCCCTTTTGAGAAGGGGCCCAAAAGCAACTTTGTACCCCCTGATAAAATTCTTATCAGGCTCGGACAATGCTCTTAAAGGCCACTTAAAGTTGGCTGATGAAGGGAGACAAATGAAACAGGCTGACTTATTTGCAAACAGCATGCAAGATTATTTAAAATATCGATATACCATTTTTCAACAAAATCACTCACCAAGTGGTTTTCATACCAAGATAAATGACAAGACTGTTCTCTGTTCAAAAAGGGCTCTGTGCAAAGGCTGCACAAGAGACATCTGCAAAAAAAACAACCACCGGGGGGGGAGAGATGCTATCCTGGGGTGAACAGGGAGAGTTGCTTTCTCCCAACTAAAGAAGAGAACCACATCTTACAAGGTGCCTCTTTGTCCTGTCAGCATGGACTCCTAATGCCCCAAAGCATGTACAAAGTGTCTTTGTCTCATTATTTCCAGGGCTTCACAAGACCTCCTGGTGCCGGAGGCAGTGCACCAAATGCTACCCCACCCCTTGCATGGCAAATTGCCACCCTGAATGCCAGGGTGCCCAGCCACCATTTTTTCTCCCTGGGGAGCAGAGTGCAAGTATGGAATTGCTCTCCTCTCCTGGTTCATTTTCCTTTCTCTTTTTGAATCTGGAGAGAAGGAAGAGGGGTGGAGGGGGGCAGGTGTCCCCCACCACCTCGAGTACTTCATTGCTCCCATCAGCCTCCGCACATCTGGTCTGAGCCGGTTGGCCATAAGAACATCAGAAGAGCCCTGCTGGATCAGGCCAAAGGCCCATCTAGTTCGACTTCTTGTATCTCACAGTGGCCCCACCAGATGCCTCAGGGAGCACACAAGACAACAAGAGACCTGTAACTGGCATTCAGAGATAGCCTACTACTAAAACCAGTAGGTTGCATATGCCCATCATGGCTTGTAACCTGTGATGGAAGTTTCCTCCATAAATCTGTCCAATCCCCTTTTAAAGGCATCCAGGCCAGGTGCCATCACCACACCCTGTGGCAAGGAGTTCCACAGATTAATTACATGCTGGGTAAATAAATATTTTCTTTTGTCTGTTCTAATTCTCTCGCCACTCAATTTTAGTGGATGTCCCCTGGTTCTGGTGTTGCGCGAGAGGGAAAAGAACTTCTCTCTATCCACTCTCTCCATCCCATGGAGAGAGTCTTGGCCTCCCCCACCATTGCCAAGCTGATCTATCTCACACAGCTGAGCCCTGACAGGCACCTCAAAGCCCACAGCAGCAGGCAGCTCCCTGCCTACATCGCTGCTCTTCCCAGCCTCCAGTCACTGCAGAGCCCCTTCTTTAAGCAACCAAAGTACCCATATTTAAAAGGAATGAAATGGCTTTGTGATAAATAAAAAGGAACAATATTTCCAAAATAATTGCTACTTTGCACTTTGATAAATGGTTCAGGTACTCGATAATTCAAAGCCATTAGCTTTAAATGCGGCATTGTACTTTGGTACATAATTCAGTGCATTTCCCTTCAGTCAAATTTATTTATTGATCTGTTGATAGATGCAGTTCCAGATAATTTACCTAAATTGGTGCCTGGAAAGTGGTTTCTTCTCCCCGCCCCCTCCCTAACAGATTGGGCTCCCACAAGCACTGAAGTTAGTTGAGTATACCAGTCTATGAATCTCTCCAGCTGAATCCCTTTCCTTGCTGTAACTGAGCTTAAGGACAGTACATGCCACTGAAACACATGCGTGTGCTTCTCATACGATAAACTTCAGATGTTTGAGAGCCGCAAGATTGAAGAAGCTAAAGGGCTAGCTCACGTCTGATGCTGGCCGAGGGGCCAGGAATCTCCCAGAATGGGCCACGGGCCTACAGCTCCTTCATGGTTACACCTCTTTATCATCACGCACCTACTGTGGGTGTTGTCCTTTGCAACAGAGAGAAGGACTTGACACTTTTGAAGAAGTTCTAAACTAACCTTATACAGCCAGATCAAGGGGTCAATCCAGCCCAGTGTTGTCCATTCCAACTGCCGACAGCTGAAAGATCACTGGACTAGTTCAGAGCCTGCATCATACTGACAGTCATTGCTTGGCAATCGCTTACCATGGTAGGGGGCCTTGATATACAAATCACACTTGGTGAGCACATCTGAATGATCCGACCAAGTGATGAGAATGTTGCTGAGTCGGTTGTCCGAATCATCCTTGCCACCTTTGTGCAAGCTCACCTTGTGAACAGGAAGGTGTAGACCAAGTTCTTATCACTTGGTCAGATAATTCAGACAACCAGCTCACCAAGTGGATTCAAGCACACTGTGGCGCAGCTGAACCAAGGTCTATCTAGCACAGTGACATTTAACTTACTTATATGCTCTTGCTCAATGCATACATGCTGACAGCAACACAACAACCCTGCGAGGTGGACTTGGCTGAGAGAAGCGACTGGTCCAAGGTGACCCAGTTCAGGGATGTGAGGCCAGGGAAACCAGGGTCCAATACACTAAGCCACTATACCAGTGGTTCTCAAACCTTTTAGCACCGGGACCCATTTTTTTAAATGACACTCTATCAGGACCCACCTAGCTTTACAAGATGCTCAAACATTTATCTCCCTATATTTATGCAAGCTTGCAAACTGCAGGAGCTCAGCTCTTTGAAGGGCAATTGGCAGCTATCTGATTTTTGAATAGCCTCAGGGCTTGTGGCAATTATCTGATCTTTCCATCACCTGAGACCCACCAGAAATCAGGTCGCAATCCACCAAGTGGGTCCCGACCCACAGTTTGAGAAACACTGCACTATACCATTCCGGTTCTCCTAGACCTGCAGTCCTCAAGGGTCTTAGGGGGAGGTCCTTGCAAAACCTCTTTCCTGTGTTCCTTTAACTAAATATTCCAGAAACAACCCAGGACCTTAAACATGCAAAAGTTCCATCCCTGAGCCGTGGCCCCTTCTAGGCTTCCTGCGCCGAACAAAAGACAAATATCCTTGGGGCAAGCGAGCATTCGTGTTCGAAAGCCTTTTTCAGCAACACTGCAATAATTTGACTTATGTCAAGGTTGAATCGCTCTCTGCCAGGTGTTAAAACTTCTGACCTTCCAAGCCAAACACACTTATACTAACCGGTTTACCACTGGAGCAATCGATATCTTGTAAGTGAGATAGTCTAGACAGATCCTCTTTTGTCCTTTGGACTTATTTGTAGCTTAAGAATTGATAATTATATCTGGCTGGAAAGAGAACTGCCTCAGCTGTTTCATAAACTCTCTCTCTCTCTCTCTCTCTCTCTCTCTCTCTCTCTCTCTCTCTCTCTCTCTCTCTCTCTCTCTCTCTCTCTCCCAGCGCCATTCTTGAGTGTTGTGACACTCTCATTTTAACTCCAGCTTCCCTGCTGCCTGTATTCTGTTCAAATATCCTCCAGCTTTATGAAGCTTGTGGATGGTGATTTTTTGGAAACTACAGCTAAATGAGAACATGTTTGATTAGTTAATAAATGGCTTGGACCGTAACACATGGAAAACAAGAATTCAGATACAGTGTCTGATTTTGGAAGCATTGTCTACTCCACAAACTGGAATAACCCATGTCACTCCAATTACCTATATTTTGGACACTAACAGCGCAATCCTGTGTAACCTTGCACCAGTGTAACAGTAGTGTAAATGCACTTATGCCAGTGTAAGTGCACTTAGACTGGTGCATCTGCTGATACACCGGTGCATCTATTGTTACAAGGTTACACAGGATTGTGCTGTAACTCTGCTTAGCTCGGCGTGGTGCCTGTGATCTTTGTGACTTCAGCTTTATAGCCTGCAAGTCACTATTGGCCTAAAATGGGTTATAAGCAATCATTATCACCATCTATATCGGGGTGGCCAAACTTGCTTCATGTAAGAGCCACATATGATAAACTTCAGATGTTTGAGAGCCGCAATGAACATGAAACTTATGTTTTAATCCAGTGGACTCCAGCTTATACCCGGTCAATAATCACAAAGCTTGAACATGTCTTATTTACCTTTTATATTAATTGTGATGCAAAATGGAGCTCAGCCAATATTTCTGAGAGCCGCACATTAAAGGTTAAAGAGCCGCATGTGGCTCAGGAGCCGCCGTTTGGCCACTCCTGATCTATATGAAACTCTTTGTATGCAAAGCACCCCGGCTGCATTATCTTGGTCCTTCCAACAACCTCCTAAGGTAGCACTCTGCTTCATCCTTCAGATCTCTCAAGACCCATCTTTATCACAAAGCCCTCATTTAACTTCCCCCTGTTTACCCCCCCCAATCACAAAGGTGCCTAAGTACAGTACATGCAATTTCCATCTGCTCACATCCATCACTAGTTTCCTTTGCCTTTCCATTCCCTCCACTTTCTCTCTCTGACCATTAGTGGGTTGTAAGCTCCTTGGGGCAGAGTCTTTGCCCTGTTTAGCTCCATGTGACACCGATGGTACCATATAAGAAAACAGCATTATAGACAGGTAAATAAAATACACAGAGAGAGAGAGAGAGAGAGAGAGAGAGAGAGAGAGAGAGAGAGAGAGAGAGCCAATATGCCAAGGCGTTTTCAATCTAAAAAAGGTAAAGGTGACCCCTGACAATTAAGCCCAGTCGTGTCCGACTCTAGGGTGTGGTGCTCATCTCCATTTCAAAGCCGAAGAGCCAGCGTTGTCCGAAGACGCCTCCGTGGGCATGTGGCCGGCATGACTCTCCTTGCCGCAGCGCGTAGCGTGCAGCTGGAACATGGAGCGCTGTTTACCTTCCCGCAAGCGGTACCTATTTATCTACTCGTAGACAGCCACAAAAGAATGACTATGCCCCTCCCTCCAGGAGTCGTATCCCTCAGGCTTCCTTTACTTGAAATAAATAAAGTGCAATCTTTTATATTGCAACCATCTGCCCTGGAAGCCAGGAATATGATGACACTGCCTCCAAAGCTTTCACTGTCAATTCAGTGGGCCAGCAGTAAAGAGTTACGGCAGTATTGATTGTAAGCTCTTTGGGGCAGGGACCTGCCTTCTTGTTGCCCTTTCAGGTGTTCCGATGGATTGCTGCTTTCTTTCTGTGCAGACCAACGCAATTGTTTGGCTTACTTGAGAGAAAGGAGTCAAATGATCCACATGTCTGAGTTGCCCTGCTGCATCGGGAACACTTTGTGTGTGGCGGGGGTAGCGGGGATCTTAGTTTTCACGATCAGATTATCCTTTTTTAGGAAGACTCCTCTCGACATACGCAGCATTGAAAAACGGTGCTTGTGGCTTTAACAGAGCCCTTTTTTTCGTTTTGCTCCAGGTGGCATTTCATGAATTAGCTCCGTGCCTTTAGAAAAGGAGATTGCTTTGGTAAGAGTGTGGCATGGCCGTTGTAAAAACGTCAAGGTGTTATGAATGTCCTGATGATAGAGCCCAGTTGTTATTTGTTGGGGAGGGAGGGAGGATAGCTAATGATGTGCAGCATGTAAAATGTTTGTGGCTCTAATCCATCTGCGTGGAAGGGAGCGAGGATGACACGGCGAAAGCCAGAGGAATTTACTTGGACAGCTGGAGATAAAGTGTGCAACTGATGGAGTCGTCCGGAGGTAGCTGTCAACGGGGAACCGTCTCGGCGTGTCATGCAAGGCTGTGCACAAGGTGGCTGATTTCGTAGAGCTGTTTTGTTTTCAAAGATCTGCCAAACCGACTTGATCAGAGCGGCACAACCACTAACAACCTGGGCTGCCCTTATGAAAGGAAGAAATATGATTTTAGCGGGCTGAAGATTAAGAACAGGCTCACTTTCAGGAGAAAGCAAGCAGTTTGCGGGTCAGAGCTGGCATCACAAGTTGGCATAATCAGGTATTTGCCATGACCCCTGGCTTATTGGGGGGGGGCACTGACAGACCCAGGGGTTCACAGTACTTCTACAGGGGCTACAGGGGCACCCAGTGTTTCCCAAACGTTTTCGACATGCGGTTCCCTTGACCATTGTTGGCAACCATTGGCCACGGCTCCCCATTACATTATGTTGATGCCTGCCAATTGGCATTGCATGGTTTTCTGCGAGGATTCCGTGGCACTCCGCGGCTCCCCTGGCTGGTTTCCGCGGCTCCCAGTTTGGGAACCATGGGATCAGGCACTGCTTAACAGCCCATGCCCTTTAGAGGGCCCACCCAGGCAGTCTGAGCCCCCGAAATCAAGAGCATCTGTCCTTTACCAGTTCCCTCACTCATTTCCTGGGGAAGATCATGTCAAACTCATTGATTCCTAAGATCCAGCCCTCAACTGCCAGAGCGCCTAAGATCGGGTGCAAGGGTCCCAATTGTATGTTGCATGCCATCAGTGGCGTAGCTAGACTGGAGCAGAGGCACGTGGTTCTGCAAGACTCCGTTACACCGGAGTCAACGGCCCCTCCCCCTTGCTGTTGGAGCCGTTCTGGCAGCAACAGCAACAGGCAGGACACTCCCCTGTCGCTGCCGGAATGGCTCCAACAGCAAAGGGGAGGGGCCGCTGACTCCGGTGTAATGGAGTCTTGCAGAACTACTTGCCTCCTCTCCAGTCTAGTTTCACCTCTGCATGCCATTTGTGAGAGGTTTTCAGGCCAAAAAGCAAGTTACACATTTTAAAACTAAATCAATACATGTGAAAACGACAACCGTAGCAGCTGTCTTTGGTAGTTCTGCCTTGATAGTGCCCACCGCCCCATTCTTGGTGGTCTCCAGGAGGGACGCGTGAGCATCCTAACGTTCGATCAGAAATCGAGTCCTGCTTTTGTCAAGTCATTCCAAGCGAATGTTTGCAAAAGTGAACCATCAGGTCACTCTCTGGCAAAGTCATGAATATGCCCCCCAATGGTGGAAACATTGCAGGCATCGACCGCTCACAAAGGCTCACATGAAAAAGAACATTTGCAAGTGGTCAGTTTGTTTACTAAGGCTGTGTTTGTTTTTCAACTAGGAAATAGCAGGAAGTGACGTTCCTAGCATGCTTGATATCACTGCTACTGGGGCTCCCAAACAGAACGGAAATGAGCGAAAATCAAAATGGCTGCTGTTCAGAGGCGTCACTAGGGCGCGCGCTGCCCCAGGGCGGGGGCACGCAACACCCTAGTGAGCACTTCCCCTGACACACCCCCTCTCTTAATCTTGGCGCGGCCATAGGCCGCGCCGCGATGGGGGGGAGCGCCCGACGGATCGCCACTCCGGGCGCCCCCTCAATCAGGAGAGCCGGCTCGGGGACGTCTTCTGAGGAAGGCCCGCTGCGCGAACGTTCTGCCCTTTTCCCTCAGTAACAGTCTGCCCATGCGCAAACGAACGTTATAAATAACGTTCGCGCAGCGGGCCTTCCTCAGAAGACCCCGGGAAGCCAGCCGGGGAAGTCCCCGAGCCGGCTCTCCCGATTGAGGGGGCGCCCGGCCTGGCGAGGTGGGCGGGAGGCCCCCAGGCGACGCGCGCGCAGAGAAGGCGACGCGCGCTGTACACGCGTCACCTTTCTGCGCAGCGTGTGCACGCGTCACCTGGGGCCCCCCGCACACCCCGCCACGCCACAGCGACGCCTCTGCTGCTGTTGCTTCGATTGATTCCAGTTTGTATTGTGTTTCGTCATCAAGATCAGGCCCTCTTCTGGAGGGGTCTCTCCGACTTAGCAACTTCCCAAACTGCTTTCAAACTGCTAATGAGCAGTCTTTTTCAAACTGCTAATGAACATGAAAAGACCGCTCTTTTTTTCCTGAACCCTCGAATTACATCTCCCAAGCTCCTTTGCAGCCAAGCAGTCTTCCATTGGTCCATGAGGCTGCCATTTTTTCTAGGTTCTTGCTTGCAGTTGAAACTGCAAGCGTGGTGAGCGGACTGGAAGGCGGAAAAAAACACGACCAGAACGCCATAGAAGGCCAAAAAAAAATAAAAAATGGCTAGCGCTAGAAGCCGAAAAACAAACGCAGCCTATGCTACTTTACGGGATGGGACTTCTTCTCATTCTCGATTATCCTTGCAAACATTTGAGCAGGGGAGTGCAACATTCTGAGCTCACCTGCTTGCAAAATCTCAAATGGGGCATCACTCTGCTGGTGATGCAGCAAGCAGTGAGGGTCACAGGTATGGACTGAAGCGATAGCCCTCAGCTTATTCGACACCTTTGTATCTGCGATTCCAAAAACAAAGGGCCAAAAGCCTCACCAGCATTTGGAAACCAGATTACCTACTACAGTCAAATGGCACCTTGAGTCCCTCTGTGTCTCCTGTTATATCTCCACAAGACAAATCTCTTATGGTGGGAAATTGGATTAGACAAGTGCAGAATCTGCCAAGAATTTCCTGCCGAGCAGAGAGTTAGCAATGATTGAACAGCAACGCTTCAGCATTTTGAGTTAAATCCAGTGAAAACTTCTAAGTGAACCGTTGGCTGGAGCTCAGACTGCAGCGAGCGGCAGTCTGCAATGCATCCAGATTTTTATGAAGAGAATCAGAGGTGCTGGGGCTCAACTCAGACTGGAAATCAGACCCAATACACCCCAGCAGCACCAACTGTGATTATCAAAAGTTATTAGCGAAAGGCATTGGGCATCGCTGGTAAACACATTTTCATTACTGAGCCCATGTGGACAAGGGACAACATTCTGGACCTGGAAAAGCTGAATTTTGCAAACTGCATAAATTCTACCAATTACGCAGATTTTCCTATTTTGCATAATTCATTTTTGCAAGAATTTGCACCGGTCAATAAAATCCTGCCCTTACTTACAGTAAAAGCATCAGAAGAGCCCTGCTGGATCAGGCCAAAGGCCCATCTAGTTTAGCTTCCTGCATCTCACAGTGGCCCCACCAGATGCCTCAGGGAGCACACAAGACATAAGAGACCTGTATCCTGTCCCTACTCTCTTGCATCTGGCATTCAGAGATAGCCTACTAGTAAAACCAGGAGGTTTCATATAGCTATCATGGCTTGTAACCTGTGATGGACATTTTCTCCATGAATCTATCTAATCCCTCTTTAAAGGCATCTAGGCCAGGTGCCATCGCCACATCCTGTGGCAAGGAGTTCCACAGATTAATTACACACTGGGTGAAGGAATATTTTCCTTGCTATGGGGAATTTGAACAAATGGCATACTCTCAGGCATTGACCCTCAACGCCAAGTTGCTGGGGATTCTGGAGGAAAACCTGGTACCTTTCCCCACAGCACCCCCTATCTGCCCCCTGATGGCACATTGAGTGCTGCCTTGCCACTAGTATGAAGACTCGGGGGGGGGGCTCTGTTGAATGTGGGCCCTCAGGGCCTCACGTGGCAAACCTTGCCAACTTTGGCAAACACTTGGGATGCCACTTCTGCCTCTACTGGAAGCAACACAGACATACACTCTGCTAATGATCAATGAATGGTTTTCATTCACCAACAGTTGTCAATAACGGGCAAATAGCAACAGTGAATATAAGGGATGTGGATCAAGTCTCTGTCTCCAAGTCTCGAGTCAAGTTCTCAGTCTCTGGGCCCAAGTCTCAAGTCAAGTGCCAATTTTTTGCCCCCAAGTCCTGAGTCTTTGGTTGCATGTTGCGAGTTCCTATCTATTTAAAGGGGAAAACGGGTTTAAACCTGAACAAAATTAAATTTGTAAAAGGCTCCAAGTCTCGAGTCAAGTCTTTCGAGTCTTTTACAATCGCCATCAAGTCCGAGTCAAGTCATTGATGCGACTTGAGTCCGACTCAAGTCTACATCACTGGTGAATATTAATGCACTGTATATGTACCAAATAATACCACCAAGAGGGGAAATAAACACTCCTTAAGTATCATCATCATCATCATCATCAACAACAACAACAACAACTTTACACTAAAGCTTTTGAAAACACACTAAGAATGTTCCGTTTTTCTAGATTGGTGTTTCTTTAAGCTTAGCACACGTGTTACAGAAACATTTTTTAAAAATGATGGATAGAAAAAATGTTGCCCTGGAAGGAGAGTTTATGCTATGATTATGACACCTGTCAGACTTTAAAAACACACACATGTGCACGCATATGCAAAGACGGAGGACAGCACCACTCCAAAACAACACTGCAGCAAGGTTAGTCAGAACACTCTGAGTCCTGTCAACACCGCAATTAGAAGCTGTTTACCATCTCACCCAAAACAGCTCCAACGGCATCAATGCGCCACAAACATCATATGTTGTTTCAGTCTTAACTGAAAGCTCCGGGATAATCCGCTATTCTAATACAGCTCAGAGCCGAGCGCTGAGATTTCACATCACAATCACATTACTTGCCTAATGAAACTGCCGCCCAAACTGGGGATTAAACTACTGCTTTACAGTCAATGAGCGCTGTCACCGAATTTAGAAGGCTAAACAATTAAAGGGTCAATTTCCAGCATGTTCTGCAGAGGTAGGCAGGGGCCGTGACAAGCAATGATAAGTTATGATAAACAGGAGTCGAACGGGAGTTACGTGTTCATTGGCAAAGACTGACAGCAGAGGATTTTCTCTCTTTCTTTTTCAATGATTGCAATCATGACTGGAGGCTGTTTGGGCATTGCCCAAATACTCCTTCCATGGCACGGACAAAACCTTTGTACCAGAGGTCCTCCGTATCTGCGATCTTGTCGGGGCCATTGTTCTCACTTCATGGGTGTGTACATAGCTTTTTTTTGTGGGTCTCCACGTTGTTCTGGGAGCAAATTTCCCTGCCTTGCAGCATTTACTGTAAAAGGTAATCTATCTCTTCTGGAGTTGCTGTGTGTGTATATATTCTGTTGAATGTCATTTGCAACACAATGGGAGCTGTTTGTGCTCTCTCTGGGCTTCCACAATGCTGCAAAATACCTTTTATATTTGCATACTGTTGATAGGAAGGAACTTCGTACCCCCTGATAAAATTCATCTCAGAGGCCCTGACCTGGAGACCCAGCAGAAAGAGGCAATGGTCGTTGACCTCAGCTACGCTCTCAAGTTGAGAGGGTGAGCAGCTCAGAAGACTGGGGCGCACCCCTCGCCAGCCTGCTACCTTCCCCCAACCTGCCACTTCCCGTCCCTCATGGGTGGCTAGTCATTCAAGTACTTTTGACTTAACTTGGCCTGGAAAGGAAAGAAGAAATCTATGAATCACACCATCTCTGTGTTGTTTTGTACTGTACTCTGTACTGTATACTGTACACTACTAGCCGGTCCTGCCATTAAATGCAACTCTTTTCTGGGCCAAATTTTCTTCTGTATGGACTGTGAAATTGCGGTATATTCAGCACAAGTCGCCAATCAGTGGCAGCCAATATCAGTGGCAGACCACAAAAGAATAGAATTTCATTTATGCCTTTAGCCACGTTTCAACAAAGGCTCCCAAGACATAAGGGGAATTAATTTATTAAAAAGCAATAGCTTGATAATGCACATGATGATAGAATAAATGAACGTGCTCAATATCTTCTAAAACAGGGGGCAATCGTGTAATAGAGCAATCAGTGTCAATGGAAGGGTTGTCTTATTATGCTTGGCAAATACCAGTTAAATGGGTGTATTATTCATGAACCAACATGCTTTAATTACTCTTAGTGCACATTTATTTTTTATTCCAAATGTAATACGAGCCAGATCCATAAGTGTTACGAATCCCTGCAGCCACAAGGCAAATTGAAAGAGGCTCCTTGCAAACGCAGCCATCGGTCACAGGGTGTTTTGCAGCAATGCTAAGAGCAGTGGGTCCCAAACGTTTTAGCACCGGGACCCACTTTTTAAGATGACACTCTGTTGGGACCCACCTAGCTTTACGAGACTTAAAAAAAGGTGATCTTGGAAGAATTAATATATTTATTTATTTATTTATAAGTATTTATTTATTTATTTGCAAAAAAACACACACACCTCAATTCATTTCTTGTAATGAAGTAGCCCTAATGGCTTGAGGGGCTTAGTTATGTCAGCCAAGCCTTCACCTGCGCCCAGTACCTGTCATTGACAGACTTGGGGGAAAAAAAACATCAGAAAAAAGACGCTCAAACATTTATCTCCCTATATTTACCCAAGCTTGCAAACTGCAGGAGCTCAGCTCTTTGGAGGGCAATTAGCAGCTATCCTGCAAACTGCAGGAGCTCAGCTCTTTGGAGGGCAATTAGCAGCTATCCTGCAAACTGCAGGAGCTCAGCTCTTTGGAGGGCAATTAGCAGCTATCCTGCAAACTGCAGGAGCTCAGCTCTTTGGAGGGCAATTAGCAGCTATCCTGCAAACTGCAGGAGCTCAGCTCTTTGCAGGGCAATTAGCAGCTATCTTGCAAACTGCAGGAGCTCAGCTCTTTGCAGGGCAATTAGCAGCTATCTTGCAAACTGCAGGAGCTCAGCTCTTTGCAGGGCAATTAGCAGGTGTCTGATTTTTGAATAGCCACAGGGCTTGAGGCAATTTACTGATCTGATCTTTCCATCACCTGTGTTTTCATTGGAGGTGGGACCCACCAGAAATCAGGTCGCGACCCGCCAAGTGGGTCCCGACCCAGAGTTTGAGAAACACTGGCTAAGAGAACACATCCCAAACAGGATAAAACAAAGCAGCTGAGTGAAAGTCTAGCTTTTGTTACTTTTAGACCTTGCTCTGGTGTAGGACTATACAAGTGCTTGCATTTCACGGAATCCTTCGTCAGGGAAGGCTGTCTAGAGGCTTACAGAAATCATAATCCAGATGATAAAATGATGGGAAAATGTGCCCTGCTGATGAATGGTCTATTATTATTAATAGGAAGTAATAATAATGATGATCAACCATTCATCAGCAATGCACATTTTCCAGACCTTGGTAATAGGATTACTACTTCCTATTCTTGCCTTGTGGGGATGCCTTACTAAAATTTGGCTACAGCATTTCTATCTTTGCCATTCTTCCGAGTTCAGCTCCCTCTCTGGAGTCTCTCGAAATTCAGTCGCGACGCAGGTGGTGGATGCAGCTCGTCTTTAGGGGTACAGGCGCTGCGCATTCCAGTGACGTGTGGCACAGATCCTGTTGGTGGGGATCTTAGGAGCCCAGGAATCTGCTTTATGCTGAGTCTGTGCAGTGGACCAATGTGTGCATTGACTACCGTGACTCTCCAAGGTTTCACACAACAGATTGCAGAACAATCACATTTCTCAAACATACTATTGACCAGGGATGTGGATCAAGTCTCTGACTCCAAGTCTCAAGTCAAGTCCCAAGTCTTTGCCCCCAAGTCCTGAGTCTTTGGTTGCGAGTTGCGAGTCCCTATCTATTTAATGGCGAAACGGATTTAAACCCAAATAAAATTGGACTTGTCGCAAAAGGCTCCAAGTCTCAAGTCGAGTCTTTTACAATCACCGAGTCAAGTCTGAGTCAAGTCATTGATGCGACTCGAGTCCAAGTCAGTAGACTCAAGTCTCCATCACTGCTATCGACCTTAAAGACAGTTGTCTGTCTCAACCTAAACCTAAAGAACAAGCATCTTCTTCAGGGATCTAGAATTTCCCTGATGAGACCAGGTCCATGCAGATTCCCCTGCAGGCTGTGGTGTCCAGCTGGCCAGACAGATTTGTTTGTTCATTGACTGGAGGAATCCAGCTCATTGCCATTTTATCCCATGCTCAGGATCCAGCACTTCAGACACAGGAAGATCATGGGCCAGTCCAGAAGAGAAGCAAAGCACAGAAACACTCTCGCCTGAGGATTCTCCACCGTAGCCTCCAATGGACCATCTCATCATAGTCTAGTAATCTTCAGTACCACTGGAAGTAACTGGCAATGACGGCGCCAGTTACTTCCAGGTCGGGAGGCTGTGACGCGACACTACAAACAGGGGTAAGAGGCTCGGGGCGAGTGGGTGGGCTTTTTCAAGCGTGTGAAAACCGTGTGCTGGAACTCTACCTGCTGAGCTTCCTACCACTGTTTGTAGCATCGCGTTGCAGCCTCAGTGCTGGGTGGGGGGTGTCCCCTGGGAGCCGCGCATCCCACTAGACAACAGCTCGAGTACCGCTGGGGGTACGCGTACCACCGATTGAGAAACACTGCTGTAGCCCACTCTTTTTTCCCCTCCACACTGCTGTTCCATTCCCACGTTCCTTTTCTAACCCTGGTAACACAGGGAAGATGACCAGTGGATAGAGACAGGCGTTCCCTGTGGCGATCACTTCATGGATGGGCTGGTCCTGCTTCACCCTCTAAAACACCGACAATGGGATGCTAGTGTGGCAGGGCAAGGGTATCTAGGATCTGCTTCTAGGTCACCATGCAAGACATTCACATCTCATCTCTCATGGGCAGGAGGTGTGGCCTGGAGGTTGAGCCGGTGCTCTGCCTGAAGAAGCTAAGCAGGGTGGCCCTCAGTTCTCGCTTGGATGGGAGACAGCAGCTGCTGACGGATCTCGCAAAGACATTGAGATGAGAGAGTGGAATGCGGAGGAGTCAGCTAGAGAGAGAACATCTGGACAACCGTCTGAGGGTGAGCTGTGGTGAACTGTGAAGCTTGGAAGTGCAGAGCACAAGCCAGAAAGAGGGCTGCACGCCGCGGAAGGGAAACATCTCGAGCATGGAAGGTTCTATATAGGAATAGAACAATATTGTAAAGACCCTGATCAGGTCTAGGATAGCCTGCCTGTGTAATCCCCCTTGAATAAATCTGATGAGAAATCTGATGATGAGAAAGGCAGTATATTAATACAGGAAAATAAATAAATAAAATCTCTGATGACCCCACGGGCTGCGAGACACCATAGATACCACGAATTGGCAGAACACGTCCCGCCCGCTGTTTGCTGTTCGGCATCTCTCTGCATGGAAGCCTCTCCGTTTAACACACTAGCTTAGCTTAATTTGCTGGGAAGGTCTCTCGTTCAGACAAGGTCAGTTAAAGTCCACCAATCGTTTCAATTAAAATATTTTCAAGGATTTATAAGTCATAAACTGATCTAGCCTATAATTACAGGTTCCCTAAAAGCCAGTTGCCCTAAGGCTGCTGTGTGGAGTACCACAGCACACTGTTGATTTCTAGGCACAAAGATAAAAGTGTCTCATAAAAACAGAATGGTTTAAATTAAACACAATTAAAGTGTAAATCTCAACACCCATTAACATTTAAGGTCCATTAGATTACTTTATCTATCACAATATTAAATGCTCCGATGTTGTGCTGGATGCCTGGGATGTTTGGTTCTGCTTCCATCTAATTCTACATCTTGTGCATAAATTGGTTATTAAGGATGTGCAACCACGTAATAACATTTGATGGATTCTCTCTCTCCAACCTACTTCCACCCAGAGTCAGAGGCAGTATATTACCTCCAGTCGTCAGAGGCTAGAGGCAGACAACAGGAAATGACTTCCCCATCTTCCCCATCATGCTGCATTTGAGAACCTTCTCAGGGGCATTTTGCTGGCCACTGCTAGGGGGGACAGAGTGGTGATGAATCCTTAGTCGAATCTTGCCAGGGAGGGTACTACCCTATGCCCATCACACTGGGTGGGCCACTAAAAACTCACTACTGTGGGCACCATCGTGGGGGGGTCTAGTGCAGAGCCCCAGTTTGCCTAGCAACAGGTGCCAGCACTGTGACCCAGCAGGAGGTCTGGCTCAGGGCAGGAGGTCTGGCTCAGTTGGTAGAGCGGCCATCTCATATGCCTGAAGATCTGAGGATGGCAGTTTGGGGTGGCCGGAAGTGTCCGTGTTTGTCAGAGAGCTGTCGGCACGCTGAGCTGACGAGCTGCAGAGTCTCTGTGAGGGAAAGAAGCTGCAGCTGCACTCGACTGGGAGTCAAGGTTGCCTGTCAGTCGAGGCAGTCTAGCCTATGCCCTGGGTGGACCACTAAAAACTCACTACAGTGGGCACCATCCTGGGGGTCTAGTGCAGAGCCCCAGATTACCCAGCAATTGCTGCCAATGACCCAGTATTTGATTAGCGAAAGCAGGGGTGTCAAACATATAGCCCGCAGGCCGGATGTGGCTCGCGGAAGCTCCTTAACTGACCCCGCATGGTAGTTGGGCTCTCCCAGCACCAGCACCGGTTGGCTCTCAGCTGCTGAGCTCCAAAGCAACGCATTGGCAGAAGCAGTACTGCTGAAAGGGTGGCTCTCCCAAAACTGCCCTTTCAGCAGCACCACTTCTGCCAAGGTGCAGGGAGGGAGAAAAGGAAGGCGGCCTTGGAAGGGGAGGAACGGTACGGGGGGAGAGGCAGTCCAAGAAGGGTGAGGAAGGGAGAAGCGGCAGATGCACTGGGAGAGCCCAATTATCTTCATCCCAACCCATTTGCGTCTGGAAGTGGGTCTCAATCGCTTCAGGGAGCTGATCCGAAGCATGGGGAGGGGGGCCACCACTCCCGCACTGTCCGGAGGGCAGACGTGACCCCCAGTAAGTAAAAAGCCCACCTTTCCTCTCCTGCCGGCGGCAGTGGGACATCACTGATGTCACCGCACGTCGCCACCCCCCTTAAGGGTGTAGCAACGGCATCCGTTTTTCCTGGTGGAAAACGATCCACCCGTTTGAGAACCACTGAGCTAGGGCAGTGGTTCTCAAACCTTTTAGCAAAGGGGCCCACTTTTTAAAATGACACTCCATCAGGACCCACCTACCTTTACGATATGCTCAAACATTTATCTCCCTATATTTACACAAGCTTGCAAACTGCAGGAGCTCAGCTGTTTGTAGGGCAATTAGCAGCTATCTAATTTTTGAATACCCTTAGGGCTTGTGGCAATTACTTATCTGATCATTCCATCACCTGGGACCCACCAGAAATCAGGTCACGGCCCACCAAGTGGGTCCCGACCCACAGTTTGAAAAACACTCAGCTAGGGTATTTCAACTTTTTTCGTCTTGTTGCAAGCATCCCTTTTCTGAATACTTTTGTGGATATTACTCTGGGGAGTTGCAACACTACTACCAGAGATGGCAGCTGTTCACAGAAGCAGGGGGCTTGCCTCCCCCAAACCATGCCTCTCTTTGAACTTGGCTGGGTGCGTGTGTGTGCACACCAGGCATTGCCACACCCTTCAGGGTCAGAACAGATGGAGCAGTGCCCGGGCATCACCACCATAGGGAAGCCAAGTACCAGCTGTGACATGTCATTGGTTGAACAGCATCGCTTTAAGGCAAAAGGTAATGACATTTCTCATATCTACGGAAATCGGTGTTGGACGTCTCTCTCTCTCTCTCTCTCTCTCTCTCTCTCTCTGTGCACCCTCTCACAAAATGTGCTATTAGAGTTACGCAATGGGTATATACACTGGATAGAAGGTTTGTGGAAGAACTCTGGCTCATGAAAAACCAAGGCTATGCTGAGGTAACAAAATAATATTTCATTCGTCTCTTCTAGACTTGCCTTGATTTGGCTTGGAAAACACCCAAACACACTATGAACCATGCTTCGTATAACTTTCCTTTTACCGACCACACACACGCGCGCGCGCGCGCACACACACACACACACACACACACATGCATGGCAACTTTTTATTGGCCACCAAGGAAGAGCTTTTAAGGTTTTAGATTCAAGAACTGGGGTAATAGCATTGTGAGGGCATGGCCCATTTTCCTTGCTAATCCTGATTTCAATTCCCAACAGCTGCTTGGAGCCATGGCTGCTTAATCCGTAGGGAAGCTAAATTCCTGGTGCAATTAACATCTCATATTCAGGAAGACCTCTTTGCGGTTTAACAGGAAATCTGTCCCCAGCGAGGTCAACCCTGGATGGTCTTTTGGCTCCTCATCTCGCTGCAGTCAAATACAGTAACACCTCATTTAATGGGGCGACTGAGCAGGGAATCCGAGGCCATTCCAAGCTGCACTGAAAGTCTGCCTCCCAGCAATTAGAGTTAGTGAGGGATGCAAACACACAACATGTGCTCCTGCGATTAATGAACAATTTGAGGGATGCTGCAGGTATTTCTATAAAGCTGCAGCAGCATCTCGAGGCTAGAGAGAAGTCAATGCCTGGGCTCCTGACAAAGCCAAAGCAGAAAACGGGGTTAAATATGTCTGTTTCATCACTGTGTGTACAAAAAATCCCTGCCCCTAAAAGGACCCCATTGTGCTCACACACATTTCACATATGATGGAACAGAGAGAAATACTAGAAGGGATCTTGTCCCACCGCACCCCATCCCATATACCAAGCAAATGAAACCTGATGTAGGCACTATGTCAGGCACATGGCCACCTTCATTGGCCTGTATCTTAAGCACCACACCCAGAAATAAGGTGGCGGCCGGTTCGCGTCGTTCTGTAAGCAGGCACACAAGCACATGAGGAAGACATTCCACAACAATGAGAACCGACAATTTGACGTGCGGCATCCTTGCACAGTGTGTCGTGCAAGCATCGGGCGATCTAGTCCAGCTTCCTGTATCTCACACTGGCCCCACCAGATGCCTCAGGGAGCACATGAGACAACAAGAGACCTGTATCCTATTGTCACTCCCTTGCACCTGGCACAGATAACCTGTTTCCTGTTGTCCCTCCCTTGCACCTGGCACAGAGAAAACCTACTTCTAAAGCCAGGAGGTTGCTTATGGCTTGTCACCTGTGATGGCCTTTTCTATCCCAAACCCCTTTGATAAGAGCTTCCGGGGCCGCACCCAGCCTGCGGCCTTAGGTTTGACACCCCTGGGCTAGTCCACCAGAGAAGCAGCACTGGAAAGTATTTGGTGCATCATGACCTTCGGCGTTGGGAGGTCTTTGGCTGTCTCTGTACAAATGGGAAGCTGCCTTGGGGAGACTGGCCAGACAGGTGTGACATAAATCCAGTCAATAAATGAACTGCAATTTTGGGGGAGTGATGGGGGGGACATCCCCCTTCCATCCATCTTTGAACTGGCATCTTCCTCTGTGTGTATTAAAGGTCCTTAATGTAGGACGCCATGAGACCTTTATTAGGTAAGGTGATTCACAAATAGGTAAAGGTAAAGGTATGCCCTGACAATTAAGTCCAGTCGTGTCCGACTCTAGGGTGTGGTGCTCATCCCCATTTCAAAGCCGAAGAGCCAGCGTTGTCCGAAGACGCCTCCGTGGTCATGTGGCCGGCATGACTCTCCTTGCCGCAGCACGTAGCATGCAGCTGGAACATGGAGCGCTGTTTACCTTCCCGCAAGCAGTACCTATTTATCTACTCGCATTGACATGCTTTGGAACTGCTAGATGGGCAGGAGCTGGCCAAGCAACAAGCGCTCACCCCGTCACGGGAATCGAACTGCCGACCTTTCGATCGACAGCTTATAGTTCAGCGGTTTAACCTGCTGCGCCACAAATACAATTTATCAATATTACCGTTGTTCGTATTTGGCTGTGTTTCGAACTGTGAAGTGATCTTAGCTACCGCCAGCCTCTCTGATCTTCCAGTCATTTGCGTCTCACTTTTAAACTTGATATATTTGTGATGGAGTCTCCGATCGGCCTTGACATCATAAAAGGCCTCCAAAGAATGCAGGACAACCAAATTCTCCCATGAGCTGTCTGCTTCCCTATACTGGACTATCTCCGGAGGAGTATGGAGCGTTTGTGCAAATTAGAGCAACGCTTCTATATAATCGCACCTCATGCTGGGGGCCCAGGGTGGTGTTTGCAATGCAAACGGTAGCAGAAGGAAACCATCACCCTTTTCAACATCTGTCAAAGACTTTCCACCTGCAGGTCTCCTTTGTGCTGGGCGCCACAGAGGCTTGTTGACTAGGGGAAAATAATATCTATCAAGCATCACTATAACAACATTAGAGCTGTCAAGAGATTAAAGCATTGTCAGTGAATTAATCATCTATCTTCATAACAGATGAATCACTAGGTTAAATTCAAACAGGCATACTGTATCTGTTGCAAAAGATGCAATATATGTACCTTTTCAGTGTGAGAAAGATGATGACTTCGGTACTAACTGTTAGCAGGAAAACTTCGCCTGTAAGATTTAGGGAAGTGCAGGAGTGCACATATGTATTGATGAAACACTGCAGAAAAAGAATCTTGTTGCAATCACACATACAAAAGCATCAATCTTGCTGTTGTGCACTGTTTTATCTAGGCAAGGAATTTGGGAGGGGGCAGACGAAAGATAGAAAGGAACGTTTTTTAAAATTGTTATCGGTTTGAGACAGTGGGTCATCCTTGCTTTTATTTTGGTATGCAAACCTGAATTTCTGGTGCTGAAAAATGGCATAGAAAAATTGGATTGTACCCTATATTTAGTTACTCATGAACTAAACTTATTAACATCGTAACAATAGTAATATTACACAATTATATGATTATTTTGATTATGTTTTCATGGCTGTTTTATTGATATCATTGTCCAGATTGGAATCTGCAGTGGTTTGGGAGTTGACATTAGACTTGGAAGATCCAGGTTCAAATCCCCGCTCAGCCATGAAGCTTCCTGGGGGACCTTGGGCCATCTCTCAGTCTCTCAGTCTTACCTGCCTCACAGGGTTGTTGTGAGGACAAAAGGAGGGAAGCAACCATGTTCACCACCCTGAGCTCCTTAGACGAAGGGTGGTATAAAAATGTGATCAATAAAAATAAATAAAATAGCAACAACTAAACTGCAGTGAACTGTACGTGGTCCAGTTCCAGAATTAACATTGGAATTGACGTGGAAGTTGTGAAATACGTGGAAGTCGTGAAATGACGTGGAAGTCGTGAAATGACGTGGAAGTCGTGAAATACAAAGCCACGGAACTATCTCAGAATGGTGGATCTCCATTCGTTCCTAGAAACCCTTCCTTCCCTGCAGCAGTACATCGGTTCTCTGGCCATACTTGCCTATACAAGGGCTCTTCTGGCATCCTCTGTCCAACCTCAATGGTCTGGCCCAACATCAGAGTGGGAGATTATCACTGATAATCAGTTACAATGGATTAATTGATTCAACCCATTAAGCCGCTTTTAACACTTTTATTGTGGAAAGGCTGCTGCCAAATTCTGAAGGAGATGGGAGGGGTGGGTGGATATGTGGTCATCATCCACATCTGATCTGAAGGCCTCTCTGAATTGGCTCTATCAACAAGGCCAATTCCTAGGGGGCCATTAGAAAGCCTTAAGAACAGCATCTGTTGTAATATATGCAAAGGTACATGAGTAGCGCAACTGTCAAACAATCGCGGGGAAAATTAAGACATAATTGCCGCCCGTTCAGTTGTCTGCTTCGGATCTAAAAATTCTCTATCCTTTGTTAGTGGAACAATCCCTTCAAAGCTGGAGCAGTGATTGCAACGTGATTATAGAAATTAAACAAAATTGCTGTGTGTTTCCAGTGGGTGAGGAAATACAGTAATTAAGCTCCTTGATTCTTTCTTGAAAATAATTTAAAAATAGATTGAAAGAACTTGCCTGATGGCCTCCTGACCAAAGTTCTCAAATCTCTCTCACTGGGTGGGAGGAAAATGCAACTATTTAACTATTTTGAAACACACAAATAAATCCCCCCCCCCTTTTAAGAGAGAGCAAAGAATCCTACTTGCTTCAATGGTCTTATTGGTAACTTAATCTATATGTTTTATTGCACTTTAAATGAAATACAATAGTTCTGCCTGGATTCACAGATTGGCCTTAATTCTCTAATTTTTATATCAATTCCCGTTGGCACTCGAAGCTTTGAACCATTTGCAGTGTTCTAGTTCCAACTTCCAGGGTAATCATTCCCCCCCCCCCGTCACAACGCTAAATCATTCCCACAAGAACGGCCAAATGATTTTATGTTTTCTGTGATGATGTTACACCACTAGCAGTTTCAATGGTCATTATGATAACCCCCCCCCCATCCCCGGGGAATCTCGTTTCGGGAAGACACAATTCCTGGGGTACAGACTAGTAGAGACGTGCAGAGACTATTTCAAGTAACTGCCATGCTTGGCACAGACTACAGCAGAAGTCTTCGACCCAGAAGGCTGGCAGGATATGTACGTATCATGCACCATTTATGGATTTATTTTGTTGTAAAATCAATCAATATATTTACCGTATTGTCTTGAGTATAAGACGCACCTGATTATAAGATGCACCCTTAAAGTTTGGTGCTATTAAATTTTTTTAATTAAATCACTGGCATTATTGCAACAGCCTGATTATAAGACGCACCCCTAGTTTAAAAACTTAAATTCGGAGAAAAAAGTGAGTCTTATACTCAGACCAATACGGTATTTATATACCACCTTCTGTTTCAAAGTGGTACATAAATCAATAAATACTCTTATTCATAATAACAGCAGCAACTGAAGGTACTGGATGGTCGTACAGAAATGGGACACCAACCTCAAGTGGTGTCTGAGTACCAACCTCAAGTGGGGTGCAATAATGCAAGTGGGGTGCAATAATAATTGTTTTGAGGTTCAGACTGGCACAGTCCGAAAAGCAGCCAGGGCTTGAGGTCCTAGAGAAGTCCCACTAGAGCAGGGGTTCCCAAACTGTGAGGCGTGGCTCCCAGGGGAGCCGCGGAAACCAGCCAGGGGAGCCGTGGAGTGCCACGGAATCCTCGCGGAAAACAGTGCAATGTCCATTGGCAGGCATCAACACGATGTCATGGGGAGCCGTGGCCAATGGTCGCCAATGGTCAAGGGAGCTGCAGGTTGAAAAAGTTTGGAAAACACTGCACTAGAGAGTCTGGAGACATAGCTGTGTTCAAACCCTCTTCCCAACTCTATTGGGTTCCCCCATCTGCCTGCTCCTTCCGCTGTCCACCCACATCTTGCTTTCTCCTTCTCTCCCTCCACCTTTCAAAACTGAGTTCACACTGTTGTCATATCACTCTTTGACTTGCTTTAAAATGAAGGAACGTGTGTTTTCAAACCACTGGTAACAAATAGAATAGAAAGTCATTTTGGTCTGCCCCGTGTCCCCTAGTGACACCCCTGTTACAACACACACCTTTTTGTGAATGTTTTTGTTGATAAATGGTATATAAATATTTTTAATCCTCATCATCGATGAATTGCTCAGTGTACGTGTGCGTGTGCGTGTGCGTGTGCGTGTGTGTGTGTGTGTGTAAGAGAGAGAGAGAGAGAGAGAGAGAGAGAGAGAGAGAGAGAGAGAGAGAGAGAGAGAGAGAGAGAGAAACTGATATGTGACTGTTTCTATTGCATTTTAACTGTATTTTGTTTATGGTGTTGTTAAACTGCCTTAGGGATTCCGATGGATAGAGAAATGGAGTATACTTGATTTCAATGAATACGTTATATGCAAAGTCATAATATCCGGGAACAATGCTCAAAGAGAACACATTCATTCTAGAATGTCAAACTAACGAGGGCCAATGTTGCTTTTCTAACAGCGACAATGAAGGCTACTTGTTTTGACAGTGACAGAAACCCAAGTCTTGCATTCATTCTCCTTCCTGGCTTCTGTACATAATGTGCCTGGACTGCATGCATCTGTTGTGACCCTTACGACCTTCCACTTTAACAGAGTCAAGCATATATAAGCCAAGCATATGACCCGTGATATTTCATTGGAGCTTTTGGGTCCAATTCTATCTGCGTTTGCAGAACACGATCATAGGAGCAATCTGCACACAATGGAACATAAGACACACTCAAGGCAGGTAGGGTAGATCAATCATTTTGCCTAATATCAACCGTATATTTTTTTTTAACATCCAGCAGTTACAGGTGTGTGCTGCTGTTCTTGTACTCTTTTTTTAAAAAAATGTAATAATGGTCTTTTTATCGTTTTTAGATTGTGTTTATGAGTTTTTAATTAACTGTTTTACTGCTTTTAAAGGTGGTTGTTTTTTGTAATTGTTTTTTCCTGTTTTTGTAAGCCGCCTTGGGTCCCTTTGGGGAGAAAGGCGGGATACAAATATTGTTAAATAAATAAATAAATAAATAAATAAATAAATATTTTGTGGCATAGTCTACTGGGGATGTCTCCTGCACAACCTTCATTGCACAACCTCCACTTGTGCAGGGGCGTCACGATGCCGACCCCCCCTAACGTAACCACTGAAAGTGACATCACTGCCACCGCTGCAAATCCATTTGGAGACGCAGGACGGGAGGGTGGGCCAAACCCAATGCCGTCTCTGCCGCTGTTCCTGCCACCAAAATGGTGCAGTTGTTGCCCCCCCCCCGTCGCTTTGTCACCCACCCACCCCGCTTGTCGCCCGGGGCGATGCTTCTGCACTTGTGTTGTACAAGAATCACAGCAAATTCTAAGCAAGGAAAGAGAATGCATGCCCCACCATAACCGGTGGCAGGATCCAGAGATCCAGGCAGTGATGGGAACTACATTATCTATAGTTCCTGGTGTGTTTTGTCCAGCGCAAGTCCACCTATGAGGCTTCCTCATGGCATTGCCAGAGGGAATTCTGTACATCACAGTATCGATGGAGCTTTCAATAAGGCTCCTTGTGAAAGAAGAGATCTATCCTCATTGTAAAGGTACCGCGCATACCAAGAACATAAGTGCATCCTCGTTGGGTTAAGCCAAAGACAACTGGCCACACGCTTCCACAAGCTTCCACAAGGGCATGTAGGTGATTATAAAGACTCATTGCATCCAGAGGGAGCCTTGGAACATGGGGGTAGTATATAGCCATTATAGCTAATAGCCATTGATGAACTTGCCCCTATGAATTAATCCCCTTTTAAAGCCGTCTAAACCAGGAGTCATCACCAGATCCTATAGCAGTGGATGCTGTAAATTAATTACGTACTACATGAAGAAATACAGGTGGGCCCCCATATCCACTGATTCGCTATCCACGGTTTCAGTTATCCACGGATTGTGGGGACCCCCCCAGGCCTTTACTTTTTTCTTTAAGGAAGCTTCATTGCTTCCTTAAAGAAACAGGAGAAGCAGCCTCTGGCTGCTTATTACAGGCAAGTAGAACGAGACTAAGTACTAGAGAGGCTCTGCAAGGTTAACAGAAACCTTGCAGAGCCTCTCTAGGACTTAGAGAAGCAGCCTCCATTGCAGGCAAGTAGAACGAGACTAAGTCCTAGAGAGGCTCTGCAAGGTTTCTGTTAACCTTGCAGAGCCTCTCTAGTACTTAGTCTCGTTCTACTTGCCTGTAATAAGCAGCCAGAGGCTGCTTCTCCTGTTTCTTTAAGGAAGAAACAAAGCTTGCTGAAAGAAAAATAAGAGCTGGGGGGGGGCCAAGCATGCCTACCTGCAGGGGAGGCAGGGTGGGGGGGCCCTCAGGAAACCATGGAGAGGGTGTTCGCTCTTATCCACGGTTTCAAGTATCCACGGAGGGGCCTGGAACATATCCCCAGCGGATATGGGGGCCCACCTGTACTTCTTTGTCTCACACCTACTGCCACTCAATGTAAATGAGGCTGCAATCCTATTTGCTCTTTCTTGGGAGCAAGCCCCACTAAACACAATAGGACTTCTAAGTAGACATGCCTAGGATTGCGCTGTATACATAAGACCATGGAGGGTATGGTTATACTAGCACAAGGAGCTGATTTGCCCATTTTTGGAGTGTGTACAGTGTTTTGCATGCTCAATACAATCCTTACAACAAATCTGCAAGGTAAGGAAGTATTATTATCCCCATATTGCAGATAGGGAAGACTGACGCTGAGTAGGAGTGGCTTGCCTAAGGGTCCCCACCTAGGGAGTTCATGGAAGAGGCAAGTCTCAAGTCACAGTTTTTCTCATCTGTCTCATAAATCATTTCTATAGATAGGTTGGGGGAAACCTAAATTTTTCTTTCCAGATTATCTTTCTTGCAAGTAAAAAAAAGGGGGGTAACAGTCCAGGTGGTTGGATGTCTTCAGATTTCGCAATAAACACAGCTAACAAATGTCTCGTCTTCAAGGCAAAGCATCCTTGCCGTACAATGGGGTGCTTTCTGCTCGGAGATAATTCTTTCGTTTTGTTTACCCTGTCAGACCTCAGCACTTTCCTTTCCCTTGCCTATAAAATCCGTCCCGTCTCTCACAGACAGTCTGTTGAAGGAACACCTAAGAAACCTGATGCCATGCCCGGGGGGGGGGGGGCAAAAGGACCCTGGCTTCTGCTGCAAAGCCAGCAGGCTACGTTCAGACTGGTCAAACACCAAACTGATCAGGCAACATGATTAACACCAGCAGCACACAACGTTGCTTTGTAGGAGTTGGCTTCTTTCCCAACGTGAAGGCCCTTGTTACCCTTTATGACATAAAATTAACCAAATAAGGCTCCTTTGACCGCCGCCATGGGAATCCCAGCCGCCGTCCGAATCCCCCAACCCCATGCGCCTTACCCTTGTACAGCTGCAAGATAGAGAGGGACAACTCCAGTTGTCTCGGACAAGTTGAACAAAACGGTCAGTCAGCTGCTCACAGGAAGTTAGAATGAACCACAAGGCTGCTGTGCATCCAGGTAAAGCCCGGGTCGCCCCGTCTCCCCGTAGTCCAACCCCCAGTCGGGTTCTCCCTGAGCCCCCACCCCTTCCTCCTTCCTGTGCTTACAGTGAGGCTGTGGCAAATACACACCCAACACTATTGGTGTGGGTCCGGCATTCTGTTTTCCTTCTTAAGGCAACAAAAAGTCCTTTCGTATGAATACAGGGTGAGTCATAATGGTTTCCGGGATTTCAGTGAGCCATAATACCATAACGGTAAAAGATATGGAAAAAAAACGCATGGTGATAGAAAGAGAAAGTCTCCATGTTTTGTATGCGGCGTGTCCTTGGCCAGTAGGGGGAGTTCCCATCAGGCGCAGAGAAGGCCTACTGCGTTTTAGAGTATGAGAAAACTGAGTCCATCTTGCCTGGCCGTCTCAATCACTAGACTTAACGCTGTGTGAATTCTTCTTCTGAGGCAACGTTAAGGACCAGGTGTTTGTGCCGCCCTCGCCCCGAGATTTAACAGAATTGAAACAACACATTACCATGGCTATCGCTCAGGCGGACCAGGCAAAGCTGGTTTGACTGTGGGCCGAATTGGATTACAGAATAAACATTTGCCATGTCATGAAGGGCGAACACATCCAGCATTTGTAAGGCCTGCAAAAACACTTTGAACATTTCTCTTTCCGTTAACAACTGTGTTACCCTATCCCTTTCTGTTATGATGTAGTGGTACACTAAAATCCTGGAGACCATGATGACTTACCCTGTATAAAACTATGCTTTTTATAGTTCAAGAATCAAAGAAACACAGCTGGCCAGCTGCTATTAATAAACAGTTTTTTGTGGATATGCCGACCAGGTTAGATAAAATGAAGTACTTTTGATCAATGAGAGTGTCAGGTGGTCAGGGACCCTGGGGAAAAGGTCTGCACTGGGCATCCCATGGCTACTAATACCGAGGACTTGGGGGTCAGCTTGGCCAGGTGGGTCCTCTGATGTGTGTGGGCCCATCAGTAGTGCCCAACCTGGCCAAGCAGTGAGGGCATCTGTGATGTCAAGCAATTATCTCTTCCAACAAAGCCAGCTGGAGATATTTGCCACGCTACGCAGTGGCCATTCTCACTTGCTGGGGCCGCCACCTTTCCAGGTGGGATTCCAAAGACATTCCTAAAAAGCAACAATGCCACCATCCCCACCAAATATTTCTATGACCCTGTTGCATAGCTCAGGTATTGACCGCAGGCTGGACTCCTGAGAAGTCACACAATCTTGAAAATTTGTGTGGAACAACCCAGCATTTTCTCCTTATGACTCATGGCAAAATCATGCTTAGACCCCAGAGACAAAGGGGTGCAGAGGGAAGGAAGGAAACAGCACAGCTGAGCCATTCCTCGATTTAGCTAGAAATCCACTGGAGCTTTGTCTACGCGTCACACCTCCCGGCCGTTGTACTTGCCCTGTCTGTTATTGGCAACCGACTATTAGAAATCATTGTGCAATTGAACCCATCGTTTAATTCATTAGTTAATGTCCATAAAGCACTTCGAACATCCGGAACCTCACAGAGAAGCTAATTGCTGTTATTATTCGTTTCCTTCCCAGCATCGAACTGTTAGCGATTCTTGAATTCTAGGCGTGGAGACAGCAAAGCCATTCTTTCATCTCCAGGCACATTTGAAGAGGGGTTTCCTCCTAATTAGCTGGCAAGGGGAAGGGTTTACAGTATATATTTTTCAATTCTACTTTTACAATTGGTTTTAAAGTCACCTAACCAGAATCCGAGCGGCACCCAATGGAGATACACTGACCGAAATAGCTACGAACTGCTGATTCAGGTATTTCCCTTGATTTATTTACACTTGACCAGAGGTTGTGTGTGTACACTCCACATTAACGTACAAAGTTTCCCTCTACTGCAGTGTTTCCCAAACTTTTTCGAGCTGCGGCTCCCTTGACCACTGGCGACCATTGGCCGTGGCTCCCCATTGCGTTATGTCGATGCCTGCCAATTGGCATTGCACCGAGAGGAATCCCTGGCACTCCACGGCTCCCCTGGCTGGTTTCCGCGGCTCCCCTGGCTGGTTTCCGCGGCTCCCCTGGCTGGTTTCCGCGGCTCCCCTTGGGAGCCACGCCTCCCAGTTTGGGAAACACTGCTCTACTTGGTCAGAGCAATGGCCCACTTAGCTTGGTAGTGCCAACATTGTCACGAGTGGCTTAAAGGATTTCAGATAGAGATCTTTTTCAGCCCTACCTGGAGAAGGCAAAGATACTGTGCCACTCTTAATATGTCACTGAAAAGCATTTAGATAGAGGTGATGTAAGGCAATATTACAGTTCCATCACTGGTGTTACTGTGGAAGACTATTCATACAAGGGTAGCCCAAGGCAATCCACTGCTTGAACCCACCCCCAAATTTGGCCAGCGCACCCCCCCCATCATGTCTCCACACATCCTGCTCCAACTCTGCCGCTGTTTTAAGTAGAGACTGGGCAGAGAAAACACTGTGAGCAGAACCTCTTCACTCTTAGCACACTCTCTTCCAGCCACCTTACAAGAAGTAGCAATGGAGTTGGAGGAGGAAGAGGAGGAGGAGGAGGTAAAGCCCTCCCATCCCTGCACACTTTTCTGAGTATGTGAGAAGAGGACGGGGCAGCCAGGGGAGGCGGAGGGTGCAAGGTATGGGACCCTTCCCTCCAGCTTGCTGCTTCGCTCAGCCTGCTACCTGAGGCAAAGGGTTCAACTGGCCTCATGGCTGGGCCAGCCATTCACAGACCTGAATGGTCAGGTCTCCAAATGATGCACATATCCTAAGATTTTTTTGTTGTTGTTGTTAATTCATTTAAGGGAAGAATTCAGACACTTTCAGTTTTCACTCGTGCATCAAAAAAGCAGGCATCTTCACAGCTAAGGCGCCCCACCTTATCTTCTGTGCCATGTAAGCACTAGACCAGCGGTCCCCAAACCTACCAGTGCCGCGATTCGGCTCGCTGTGCACTTCTGGGTCACGACTCACCTGTAGAAACTGCTCCTGGGTTGTGCTGGGCCCAGGACGGCCTCCAGAGGCCTCCCTCCGTGGGCCTCAGAAGGCGTCCCGGATGTGACCGGAACTCTGGAGGCCGTCCTGGTGCGACACAGGAATAGCTTCTCCTGCCGAAAGTTACAGGCAGAAAGAGACGCACAGTGCAACCTCCATAGGACTGCAGCTTGAGAAAACTGCTGTAACAGGATGACTCAGAGTCTGAGCTACAGATCAGGAAATGACTCGAATCTCTACCATGAACTTACCAGATACCTTTCGGCAAGCCACTAAGTCCTGGTCTCAGTCTCCCACTTGCAATAAATGGGGGGGGGGGGCAATAACACTGAAAGGGTTGCCATGAGGATTATAACATGACAACACACACACTGTGCGTTGTTTGCCAGTGCTGTATAAATGTCAAGAGTAGTCTTGCTACATACACTCACACCCAGTCTCCTGCATTTCCAGGCCTATCCAATACTGTTCCTCAATACTGTTGCAACCCAGCCAGTCTTGCCCTCCTTGAGCAAGCCAAATATCACAATTTTTCCTGCAACTGAAGAAATGACCAGCATTTTCCTGCCTTGCAGATGCGAAGGCGCTGCTGTGTCCTGAGTAAGAAGACACTCCAATGTGATCACAGTTCAGAATTGAACCCAGACTCTGCTCCATAGCTTACTTGGTGCAATGGTTCATCTGGTCTGCAAAGAGATGAAAGACGACCAAGCACACATGCATGCAGGAGTCTTCTGGTTCACAAGGCGGTGGAGCCTTTTTCAACATGTCCAGTAGCTATAGTATCGAAAGGAAACCAATTATCTGGCAAGCAATCCCATCATCACAGCAAGAATGTTAACAGCCAAATACTAGAAAACAAGCATTGCTCTCGCAAAAGAGGAATAGTATAGAAAAGATTTGGTGGAACATGATTATGAGCAAGCTGACCGCATTGTTGAAACAGTTTAGGAAAGGAAGACTGAATGCAAGATTACATGTTGGGGGAGATGGATTCAGTTTGTCAATTATTGGAGAATGTAATGAATTTGAAGCTTGCCATGGAATATACTATGACAATGCTACATACTATGTTGTATTTAAACTTATCGAAGAGGGTAAAACGGGTAAAAAGGTCATATTCACGGCTAAAACCGCGATCCAGCTGACTAAAACAATGACGATTTAATCTAGGTTTGACATCAGCCAGTCCCAGACAAAACAGAGATTATTAAAAGTCAGTACTGATAGAGAAAAGCCCGACGTTTCGTGTCTTAAACCAGACACATCCTCTGGTTGTATGTTTCAATCATGTCGTCGTCCCCCCCCCCCCGGCGTCTTTTTTCTGGGCTCTTCAGACTAGAAAAAAGGCGCCTGAGGGGGGACATGATTGAGACGTATAAAATTATGAATGGGATGGAGAGAGTGGATAGAGAGTTCTTTTCCCTCTCACACAACACCAGAACCAGGGAACATGCAATAAGACTGAGTGGAGAGAGAGTTAGAACAGACAAAAGAAAATATTTCTTTACCCAACATGTAATAATCTGTGGAACTCCTTGACACAGGAGGTGGTGATGGCACCTGGCCTGGATGCCTTTAAAAGGGGATTGGACAGATTTACAGAGGAAAGGTCTATCACAGGTTAGAAGCCATAAGCAACCTCCTGGTTTTAGAAGTAGGTTTTCTCTGTGCCAGGTGCAGGGGAGTGGCAGCAGGAAACAGGTTATCTGTGCCAGGTGCAAGGGAGTGACAACAGGGTACAGGTCTCTTGTTGCCTTGTGTGCTCCCTGAGGCATCTGGTGAGGCCACTGTGTGATACAGGAACATAAGAACATAAGAAGAGCCCTGCTGGATCAGGCCAAAAGCCCATCTAGTCCAGCTTCCTGTGTCACACAGTGGCCCCACCAGATGCCTCAGGGAGCACACAAGACAACAAGATACCTGTGTCCAGTCGCCACTCCCTTGCACCTGGCACAGAGAAAACCCAAAGGAAGCTGGACTAGATGGGCCTTTGGCCTGATCCAGCAGGGCTCTTCTGATGTTCTTATCAAGGGCCAGCCCAAAACCCTCACAACCTGTCACAAATGGTGCCCTTCCCCTTACTGGTGCATCAGCCTCTGCTCCTTGCACTCCCTGGAGATGTTCTAGCCCCCCCCCTCACCACCTCTTCCACTCCTCCGCCCCCCCTTCCCTTTCCAATTCAGGGAACAGGAGGAGGAACCGTGGAGGAGAGTAGGTGGACAGAGGTAGGAGCCTCCCGCCAACCTGCTGCCTGAAGCACCCATTTCAGTTGCCCTCATGGATGTGCCGGCCCTGCTTAAGGGTGGATCAGGTTGCGCACTGGTCGGCCGCCATCAGAGAGCCTGCCTGGTACCCTCAGTAGTGGTGGCAATAGTAGCATGCATTGCACCATCAGAAAGTAGGGAGGTGTTGTCGTGGGGGCCCCAAGGCAAAACTTGGCTCCAGAGTCCCCAACAACCTGGCACCAGCACTGAATATATTGCTGCTTATTGCACTGAATATATTGCTGCTTATTGCACTGAGTATATTGCACTAAGGGCCCAATCCTATCCAACTTCCCAGCACTGATATAGCCGTGCCAACAGGGTGTGTGTTGCATCCTGCAGTGGGGGGGGGGTGAGCAGTCACGATGGCATCCTCAAGGTAAGGGAATGTTTGTTCCCTTACCTTGGGGCTGCGTTAAGGCTGCATCGGCGCTGGAGAGTTGGATAGGATTGGGCCCTAAAGCTGTGGCTATAACTTGCAGTGATAAATGTCAACATATTTCCCCCTTTTTCTTTATACTTTGTGAGTCTGAGTATTGTGAAATATGTTTTGTTATTTCTATTTTCTTTCTGCAAGTCTACTACAAAACGCACACACACCATACATCCTGTAATGGAACTGGACTAAGGTGAAATATTTAGGAAACGTTTTAGATTGGTCCCCCCCTTTCCAAGGAACTTTCCAAGGAACGAAGCAAGAGCAGCTGACACTTGCTGCTCCTCAGATACAAGACTAAAGGAAAGTCCGTTGAAAAGAAATCAGAAATTGAAATTAAGCTTCATTGAAACAAGACAGGCTGACTGAAAATGACTCTAGCTTTAGCTAAGCATCCTTATCTGCGGTTAGTCACTTCACAGAAGGGGCTGCCCCTGCCTGACACACTTCCTTTCATGTAAATAAGCCTACGAGAACGAAGGTTCTGCCTCACACTGAAGACACTCGGTCGTTCTTAAAGGCCTTCGCAGTGCCCACAAATAGGCCTACTTTTCTTGCTCTTTCCTTTTGTTCTGGGCCGCCCTATCTTAATACTCTCCGGCGGGAGAAAAATGTGTACACCGGGAGATCTATCAAACTATACATGCGTGCGTGGGGAGGGGCTGTTTTGTTAACCATTTCCCTTTTCTTTTCTAGCAGTTTTATTAAAACCAAACGCTACTATTCAACATTGGAAACTGGCTGGTGCAGTTTCCTATTTTGCCACAACGGGTCAATTTCTTGTGTGTCAGAAATCGTTTGAGTGAAGTTAACAAGCTCCTGACTCGCACACAGAAAAGGATCAGAACTTCCTTCTTATTGCCAGCATGGTGGAAGCTGATTCCACTGTAAGCTTCCAAACAATAAGTCCCATTGAACTCAATAGGTCTGTCAAGCAAATGGGTTCAAGCGTCAGACTGCAAGAAAGTTGTCCAAAAATATTAGTACTGTTGACAGGGGATTTGCTTTAAAAATATCATGTAACCAGGTGCTTTGGGGGGAGGGGCTAAACGTGCACTGGATGGGAATCAATGCAGAGCATATATTTCAATAGGACCATTGTATGTATCAAATCAAATTTACCTACACACACACGCACGCGCACACACACACACACACTGCAGTGCCTTCGCACTTTGGCCACAAGCAGGGCTGGCCCATCCACGAGATGAGGCAGTCACCTCAGCAGAGAAATGACAGGGGAGGCGGTCTGCCTCCACCTGCTTGCTGCAAGACTCATCCTCCCATTCTCTGAATTCAAAAAAGAAAAGGAGAACCAAGTGGAAGATGATGTATGGAAGAGAGGAATGTGGTGGGCTATAGCTTTGGAGAATCTCTAGCCCACCACTCCGCTCTCCTCTACACTTCCTCTTCTGCTACATTTCCCTCTTCCTTTTCAGAGACACTCTAGCCCAACCTTTCCTACACACTTCTTCTTCTGCTCCACGCCCCTCCCCTCTTCCTTTTCAGAGACACTCTAGCCCACTGCTCTTCTCTCCTACACACTTCCTCTTCTGCTCAATTCCCCTCTTCCTTTTCAGAGACACTCTAGCCCACCGCTCTCCTATCTTCTACACTTCCTCTTCTGCTCCATTCCACCCTGCCATTTCCAAACCAGGGAATGGGAAGACAAGGAGGGGCGGCAGAGGTGGTGACTGGTGACATTTAGCGCATCACCTCAGGAGCCAAGAGGTCTGGGGATGACCCTGGTCAGAACACTAGACTTCTTAGCAAGCAGCTAGGTTAGATTTTGCCTGTAGTCTTTCCTGTTTACCTTTATCCTTTTTAAAAAGGGCTACGCTAGAGATTTAATTTAATTTTGAAAGGAAAGAAAAGACTCGCAGAACTTGGAAGGGTAGTCAATGAAAATACAGAAAGTTCTGAAATTGGTGAGGATCACAGTGCTCCATAAGTCATATATAGTCGTTTGTTAACCTAACAGCACGACAAGATGCATGTCTACTCAGAAGTAAGTCCCACTGAGTATAATGGGGCTTACTCCCAGGTAAGTGTGTATAGCAGGGGTTCTCAACCCCTTCCAGGCCGAGTACCACCTCTGGTGCCAATCTCCTGAGTACCACCGGAAGTGGCTGGCTATGACATCATCACCAGTTACTTCCGGGTTTTTGGAGGCCAGAAAACGCAAGTAGGAGGCTCTGGACAGTGGCTCTTTGCAGCGTTCCTGAGAGGTTCGGCCAAAGGCAGGAGCTTCTTGGGAGCAAAATCGCGCCACCCAAAGCGCCACATAGGAGTAGAGTTCCAGTGGTCCAGCGGTCCAAGTACCACCAGCAGTCGGTCGAAGTACCTCTGGTGGTACTAGTACCACAGGTTTGGAACCCTTGGTGTATAGGATTGAAGCCTAAGTAAAACCTTGTGTCCAGTACGTACTTTTATGCCTGAAAGCTTGTATTTTTCTCCAAAGAAGTTTGAATGGCTAAATCCTGTGTAAATTAAGGGGAAATTATAGAATATGCGGAGTCAATTTTACTTTTTTAAAAAAATTAACGTGACCGTTTGTATTGTAAGGAATGTGTGAATGAACACTTTTTAAAAGAAAAGCTAACATTCATGGAAATGGGTATAAGACCTCCCTGAGCAGGCCAGGCCACTCTTGTGGCTATGACCCTGCAGGTTAACTCCAGTATGCACTGAATATTCAGCACATATCTCAAACTGGTAGGCAGTGTGGGAAAGAAGGCAGCGTACCTATTGAATATGTACAGTTGGCAGCTGTGCTTTCTTGCCGATTCAAATATAAATGTCTCGTTTTCAGCGACAGTCAACAGCTCAACATTAATTCAGACATAAACAGCGTAAGTATGTTTCCAAAAGGAATCTGTCCCAGAAGAATGCACTCCCCTTTCATAGAGGCTGTAACATAACGGTTGACAGTAAATAAAGTTGTACATGATGGAGGAGAGGACGAGAAAGGGTTACGGAAAGGCAAGTAGGTATTCCACACCTTAGAGGAGTGGCTTCCTCAGTAGCTCATACTCAGCGAAGTAAGAAGGAGATAACATGGAATCTTGAGCACACTGGGACTGATAAGTGCTCAAAGCAACTTGCAGAAGTAATTTTCAGTAATCTTTGAAGGGAAAAATTACATTATTATTATTATTATTATTATTATTATTAACAATAATAATTTTATATTTACTATAACAATAATAATTAATTATTGATTCATTAGGATGTGAGAGAACAAACTGCATTTTGGTTACTGCCAAGCATTTAAGAATTTCTTGGGCTTGCTGTATAACAGGGGTGGACAAACTTGCTTCACTTAAGAGCCACATACGATAAACTTCAAATGTTTGCGAGCTGCAAGAGAGGTTTGAGAGTCAGAATATTTAAGAAGCATTTAAATCCCCAAATATATTTACTCACCATGAACTCATGTTTTAATCCAGTGGACTCTCAGTTTATACCTGGTCAATAATTAGAAAGGTTGAACATTTCTTATTTACCTTTTATATTAATTGTGATGCAAAAAGGAGCTCAGCCAACGTATTTCCGAGAGCCGCATATTATACGTCAAAGAGCCACATGTGGCTCAGAAGCCAGAGTTTGGCCACCCCTGCTGTATAAGAAATTGGCGACAGTTGTGTAAAACACAACATTGGGAATTTGCTTTTAAGATGGGTGAACGCAAAAACAAATAGTAGCCACTGCTGGAGGTAAACTTGGAATTGAAGAAGAAGAAGAAGAAGAAGAAGAAGAAGAAGAAGAAGAAGAAGAAGAAGAAAGACATTTCACACACAAAATTTTGGGGGTGTGGTGGGGAAATGTTAGAAGTGTGCAGATTGCACCCACTCTCGTTTTCAAAGGAACAATCTCATGACCCCTGCTTTCATATTTGCCAAAGAAAAGGCATTTTTTTTTACAATCCAAGGAGCAATGCACATGGTTTTTCTTTTTAAAAGATCTCTACCTTTCAAATTCTAAAATATGTGCAAAGACATATTTACAATTTGCAGTCACCCACGCATAGCATGCTGTGTACCTGGCTTTCTTTTCTCAAACAAAAGACACCTATATACATATGTACACATGTATTATTATTATTATTATTATTATTATTATTATTATTATTATTATTATTATTATTATTATTATTTTACAAGAAGCGGCATTGGAATTGCTCACAAGCCTGCCTGAGGTGGCTCTTTCAAGGTCAAGGTTGAAAAGCTGGCAAAAGAGCCCAAGAGACATGCATATGCTGTATTATCCTGAAAGGTTGCATTAATCCACTGTTTTGGCTGGAGTGTGAGTGGCTAACCTTCAGATCCCCATTCCCTGGCAGAGAGCCATTTGGGATTTCGGAAAGAAGCCCAAGGAGGGAGGCTGCAGGCTTGTTGTAGAACAGGAAACAGAGCAGTGGGTCAACGTAAGACGGGACAGGGATGGGGAGAGCCTGTGCTGGGCATACAGAGGAAGCCAACAACTGGCAGAAGCGACAAGGTGGTCTTGTTGAAATGATCCGTTGCAGTGAGGGCTCCTGGCTCTTCAAGTCAGGATTGCTCTTCAAGGCATTCAGAGGAGAACAGAGCCGGATGACTCTCTTGACGAGTTCAAGAACTGGAAGTACAACACTCTTGTGCTGATTCACATGTGCAAAAGCCAAATAATGGCAGGATTTCTCCCAACACTTAACATTCAATCATTCTATAACAAAGTCATTGCAATATGAAAATGGTTTTATTTATTTCATAGATATAAATACAGATATAGATGATATAGATATAGAGATAGAGATTATTATTATTATCAATAATAACAGTATTTATATACTGCTTTTCAACAAAAAGTTCACAAAGCAGTTTACAGACAAACAGTGCAATCCTGTTCAACTTACACCACTTAACCAGTGGTGCAGCGAGAATGAGAGGCCCCAGAACGGAAAGGGGATTCAAATCCCCTCCAAAGGGGGATTCAAAGGGGATTTAAATCTCCCCTCCCCTCCAAAGCCTCCTGCCCTGCCCTCCCCCACTGGTTACATTGGATAGGGTTGTGCTGAAAATCAAATACAGTGATGCCTTGCAAGACGAATGCCTCGCGCAACGAAAAACTCGCAAGATGGAAGCATTTTGCGAGTTTTTTGGTGACTCGCAAGATGAATTTTCTTGCGAAAAAATTTGCGAGGCATCACTGTCCCCTCCCCGCGCCGGACACGTCACCTCCCTGCGCCGGACGCTCCGAGGCCTTCATCCGGCCTCGGAGCCTCCGGAGGATCCTCCCCGCGCCGCGCCGGACGCTCCGCGTCACCTCCCCTGCTGTGCCGGATGCTCCGAGGCCTTCAAGGCCAGGAGAAGGCCTCAGAGCGTCCGGTGCGGCAGGGGAGGTGACTCGCAAGACAAAATTATTCGCAAGACGACACGACTCGCCGAACGAATTAATTTCGTCTTGTGAGGTTCCACTGTAATTAGATTAGTGAAACACACACACACACACACACACACACACACACACACACACACACACACACACACACACACACCACATTGTTGTTTGAAAAGGAGGACACAAGAAGTCCTTTTTGGTTTCTCTACTTCTCATTTTCAATTTGTGAATGGAGCTGCTCCTAAATGTATAATCCTAACCCATACAGAAGTCTTACATTCCATGTCTGAGAATGTTTGGCAGATCAGAAAGGATGAAGGGCAGCACCAAAAACAGACCCCCAAACACAACTAGACACCCTGGCTCACCAATTAGATTTCCTATTTGAGGAGGAAATGGAGGGTGGTTGGGGCCAAGCTCCTCCCCCAAGTGGGCCGCCAATAGGCAACGCTGGTCCACCAATACCCCCAAGCGTCCTTTGGCCCTGGTAGCAGAAGTGGGAAGCTGGTGGTGGTGCCCCTCAGGCCCTGCAAGCTCCAGGCACTGGCTCTTGCTGTTTCTCAATCTCCCTCCCAATACAACTGCTGGGAGGTGGTGGGCGTGAAGAGAGGAAACAAACCTTTCTTCTAGTCACCTTCGTTGAGTGATGTGGCTGAGGGTGAAGGAAGCTTCCCTGCATGCTTCTAAATATACATTCTTGTGGTTAGAACCTTTAGAGAAATTACACAGCCGATCTTACTAAACGTGAGAGCCTTCTCTGAGGAAACGTATAAGCCGGCTTGGGGACACCTGCTGCTTCCTGCCGTGGGAAACAATTACACAATGTGTTTTCCAGCAAGAGTCATGTCAAACTAGGTGGGAGAACCATCAAAACTGGGTTGTGGGTAGCAGAGGTACAACTTGAGGCTTGTGGCGTCTATCAGGACAGCTCTTCTTCAGAGAAAGGGGCCAGGGCTTTGGTACATCAAACCATCTGCGCTTCGAAGACACAAGGCTTGGAAAGTGAAGACCGCCGTGGATCCCATCTTCCCGTCCCACCGACACATGCATAGTATTTAGGTCAAGGGGAGTGGGGCGGGCTTTGGAGCGGATTAGAAGCAACATCTCTTGACTCTCTTGAATATATACCGGTATATGCCAACCCAAGATCTTGTGGCAGCATGTTGAATATTTGTTCTTCCACTTGTTCTTCCTTGCTGCTGCAAATGCTGCCCTCCTGCTGCTCCAACCACTCCCTGGACTCAAAAAGAAAGAAAGGAACAGAGCAAAGAGGCCATGTGGAGGAAAGGAGAGTGCTGGCATTCTAGGAGTCTCGCCCACCATTCTCTACTCCTCCACACTTCCTCTTCCATCATGTTCCCTTCTTCCTTTTCAAATCCAGGAAGAGGGAGCAAGAGCAGTAAGAGCAAGGGCAGGTATGTGGATGGGTCCTCCCCTGGAATAAGGCTGTTGCTAAAATTTTGGAAGATGTAAGAACATAAGAAGAGCCCTGCTGGATCAAAGGCCCATCTCATCCAGCTTCCTGTATCTCACAGTGGCCCTACCAGATGCCTCAGGGAGCACACAAGACAACGAGATACCTATATACTGTCACCACTCCCATGCATCTGGCATTCAGAGATAGGCTACTACTAAAATCAGGAGGTTGATCATGGAAAATCTTTATCTTGCCCAAAGAGAAAATGGTTTTTAAAAACAGTGTAGGGTAGACAATTGCAGGAAAAAAGGAATATATCGGATGAACTACAACCATCAGTAGTGTGCAAGGGAAGGCAGTAATACCTGGTGGAGAAGATGGTTGGCAGGTACAAACAATGACAAGAAGGGTGTCCCTATTTCCCTCTGTGAAATGTTGGAAGGTATGATGTCATGGAGAGGGAGAAAGGGCAAGCTGGAGCAAAAGTCACACAGTGGTATTTTCTTGATTCAGAAGGGGTGGGTGGATTTTTTTGCGGGCTTTTTGTCTTTCAGTAATCTCACTTCAGAAGAAGCGTTCGTGATAACCTTGAAACAGGTTGGCCCAATTTGGTGAGTGGCACAGGAAATCACTTAATCTTGCAAACTGGTTTAGCTCTGTGACAAAGACTCCTAACAAGGCGTGACAAAAATAAAATAAAATGCCACTTATGACGTGCAACAGGCAAACGACCGCTCGACTCGATTTAGAATTGGGCTTGGCAAACTAAGCTGTTTTTTTTTAAGGAAAAAAAGAGCTTGGCTATGTTCTATTTCCAAAATTTGGATGGTAAAATTCAGGCTTACCAATGGGAGGCATTGCAAGCATTGTAACCGGGAGAGCTCAAATGACTGAACTTGCCCTGTTTGAATGCTCACAAGCTGAATCCAGATGAACACAAACGTGTCTACAAAAGTTTGAACCTTTGCCAGTTCACTGACTGCTGGCAAAGGTTCTGCTTCATTCAAACCATTCTGAGAGGTCAAAACCTTGACCATTTTGTGGGTCTGAATTTCTGAATAAACATGCATAGGATTAGATCCAGCCTTTCAGTTTTGTACATTGTTTTTTAAATACCGCAATCCACTCCAAGGACTTGAGAATGAAATGAACTACATCTCTAATAGACATGCCTAAGATTATGCACTAAATGAAGTATAATAGGCTTCGAAGTAGAAATAAGTAACAGGAGAAGTCATGCACTTCCATGAATAAATTTAAAGTTAATTTAAAGTTATTTTGTTGCATAGTCTTAATATGGCAAAGCGGGGGGGGGGGTGTCATGAGGTCACTTCAAATGTACCACTTCATCACTGTTTCCCAAAAGTTAAAGAGAAATAAAATATGGTATCTGTTCACCCCCCCCCAAACAGATAAGCAAATTGAATACAATCACGTCCAACAGAAGATAGACCAAAATAAGTGTCAATGCTGCTTCTGTTTACCGAAAGTCCACCCTAATTGAATATAAAAGAAGGCAGGGGGAGAATTATGATCCATTACGTTCTTAATGCACTACCCCTAGTCCCAGTTCTGGGGCATCAGGAGTTGTAGATAAGCTGCTTTAGGGCAGCTTAGAAACCAAAAACGTCTCTTGAAATTGCACTTGGACCGTGACCATGCAAATGCTCTCAGCTAGCTCGCACTCCAGAAGTGGCAAGACCTACGGGATCTTTTCCTTCCTCGAGTCGCAATTCTCCTGACCAACACAAACTACTCAAATCCATTTTCTGCACTGGGTAATTCAACTCTAGCGACATAATGGCTCATGATAAGATACAGAGTTTTCCAACCAGCAATGCACAGCCTTTCTCCACTCAGCAACATTCTATCCTGTTATACTTGTTGAATATCTGCTTTTGTGCTCTTAAGGACATAAGAACAGGACTTGCTGGGTTGGGCTCAGAGCTCACCTGGTCAGGTATTCTGTTTCCCACAGTGGCCAACCAGATTTCCCAGGAAGCTCTCAAGAAGGAGATGAAGGAAAACATGTCCCTCTCCCACTGCAGCTCTCTTGCACCTGGTATTCACAGGTACACAGTTTCTGAACTTGGAGGTGGTTTATAGACATCATGACCAGTCAATAGTGACAAAGTGCAGGGGTGTGGACTACACCGGGTGACACCACTAGTGGTCAAAATTGTGGAAACCTTTTGGAAAATCTGTATGTATTAATAATACCATAAAGCAGGGTTTCTCAACCAGTGGTACTAGTACCACCAGTGGTACTTCGGCTGACTGCTGGTGGTACTCAGACTGCTGGACCACCGGAAACCCACTCCAAATCGGTGCTCCTGCCTTTGGCCGAGCCTCTCGGGAATGCTGAGAAGGGCTGTCCCACCTGCCCAGAGCCTCTTAGCTGTGTTTTCTGGCCTCTGAAAACCCAGAAGTAACTGGCGATGATGTCATCGTCAGTCGCTTCCAGTGGTACTCAGCAGGAGAGTGGCGCCAGAGGTGGTACTTGGCCGGGAAGGGTTTGAGAACCTCTGCCATAAAGTGCCGTGCACATTTGGAAAGTCACATCAATGACTCGACTCGGACTTGACTTGGTGATCATAAAAGACTCGAAAGACTCTACTCGAGACTTGAAGCCTTTTACGACATGTCTAATTTTATTCAGGTTTAAAACCGTTTCCCCCATTAAATAGATAGGGACTCGCAACTCACAACCAAAGACTCGGGACTTGGGGGCAAAGACTCGGGACTTGACTTGAGACTTGGAGTCAGAGATTTGATCCACCTCCCAGGCTTGCAGTGAGCTTATCCACCACGACCCCAAGATCGCTTTCCTGGTTAGTTGCCGACAGCTCAGACCCCATCCATGTGTACATGAAGCGGGAACTGTCATTCTTCAAACGTTCCACTCACAGATACTGCGCAGGAGATTGCCAACAACTGTGCCCTGAGCTTGGGAGCAGAAGTTTGCCCTCTCTGATAATCCAGCTGTGCCTACTCGCTTTCAAATGTTGTCTTTGGAATCCTCCACCTTTTCCCATTCATTTGTCTTGCACCACGCTCTGAGCGATAACGGAGACCCTGTGTTTGATTTTGTTTTATTTTTTACTAGCTGCTACTGCTGCTCACACAGACATCCGACGAGCCGAGCTGAAATGAAAGCAGCTGTTCCTAAGTTGCACTCATTCCAAATTCCCAGCGAGCTGGATCCTTCAGCTGTGATGGAGTAGCTCCGACTTGCAGCCGATCCGTCACTGTTCGACTGTTTTACCGTGCTCACAATGCGATGATGGGCGACATCACTCAACTGTAACAAGTCCGGCTACCAAAGCAAGTCACAGCAATCTGTAGCCTCCGAGTAGTCGTTTAATCATCCCCAACCACTCCCCCCCCCATTGCCGTTCTGGATAAAACTAACTTGAAAATTAAAGAGCAAATATTTGATTCTTTCCCACTCCTGCAATTTCACCAACTCCTGCTTAGGCTGCATAGAGTTTAACAAGAGACCTTTGACCTCTGGCGAAAAGCCAAAGCAATGCAGAGACAACCCCCCCCCCCCGTAATAAGCTTTCTCTTTGACTTACTGGGAAGAATGTGCACTCAACCCTTCAATTATAGATGTCTTGCCTGCATGGCTTTTTATTTGACTGATAAATTTAAAAGAAAACACACACGCTCGGCTTCCACTTCTATTCATGTTTCGGTTGCCATTAAGGCTACAAAGCTGCTCATCCCAGCTGCGATGGTTGCAAGTGAGGACGGGGGGAAATCCCAAAGAACACAGAGACTTGGTTGGGTTTGTTTCCCCCACCCCCCATACACACACACATAAGTCCTTTAATGCTTCTGTCAAATACTACAACACTTTGGAACATCATAATATAGTACGTGCTTGTGGGTGAAAAGGACAGATAGCACTTTCCGGCGATTCCATATTATGCTCTTTCTACTGTAAAATATATTCGTGTAACAAGACTATGCCTCTGTCGTTTCCGACTTTCCCCCCGTTTTTCTCACTCTCCTCTTTTGTTTGACCGCATGCTGGGACCTTTCCTATTCTGTTGGTCTGCAAATGTGTTCATGAGAGTGTGTTTGTTTTCATCTCACTTGATTGCCTCTGAGAGCTCCCCAATTCCTTTATTTCCAGTCACTTCACAGACAGGCAGACAGACAAGTGTAGCTCCAGCTTTTGAGGGCTCAGGGGCAAATTTCCACACACACACCTCCAACAGAGACGCTCCTCCAGGCTTTGGAAAGCGCATACTCGTGCCAGCTACACCTGTCTCCATGATGGCTGGGATAATTCTTTATGCTGCCACCCTTAGCTCCAGAGGGGCTGGGGAAGGGGGACATTTGCCTGTCCACTTCCTGGTTGCCAGCCAAACACAGTCAATGATTTCTGGCTAGGAAACCAACGAGGCAGCAGATGGGTGACAAGGCGGCTCCTTCACCCTTTGCTGCTATAGCTATGGGCAGCAGCGGAACATCGGTGGAGCGCGTGGAGCAGAAGCTCCAGGCGCTCGGGGCGGGAGGGCGCGATCGGAGGAAGTCACGAAGCGCTGGATCGGACCTCCCACCCTCCCTGGAGCCTGTTAGGCTCTGAAATGCGCGGTTAACGGGCGGGGGCGCGTCGATGTCACGCGAGGGCGCAGGCCCCGCCCCGCATGCCCGGCGCCGGGCGCGCGCCCGTCATCTCTGGCTATGGGCTGTGGCATGAAACAAACCTTAAGAACATAAGAACATCAGAAGAGCTCTGCTGGATCAGGCCAAAGGCCCATCTAGTCCAGCTTCCTGTATCACACAGTGGCCCCACTAGATGCCTCAGGGAGCACACAAGAGAACAAGATACCTGTATCCTATCGCCACTCCCTTGCACTTGGCACAGAGAAAACCTATTCCTACAACCAGGAGGTTGCTTATCCCCATCATATAACCTTGCACCCACTGTTGCTTCCTATGCCTCGCTTGGGCCCCCATTGATTTACCTGCTAGTGGCAGGGAGAAGTAGCAGCCACAGATCCGTACTGCCTCAGAGGCTAGCCAAGCACAGCCCTTGAGTGGCCATGCCCCCCCCCGGCATGTGGCCCCCCACCAGGAGCCACTTGTGGCTTCCTAAACATGCATACATTGAGATCACCTAACCACAAACTACAGGGGGATCCGGCATCTGCGGATCCAGATCCGTGAATAACGCGGGTCCACCTGTAGTTTGGGTTCCTCAAGAATTGTCATTGTCGCAGATATGAGGACCTATTTTGAAAGCATTGTAAAAAGTAAAAATAAGAAAATAGCCTTCCCTACCTTCACACGGCAGGGCTGCAGGGCAGTCTTCTTTGCTCCCAGAAGCCACTTCCAGGGTGGGTGATCTCCCTCCCTTTGTCCTGGCTCACCCCAGAATGCATCGAGCTGGGCGAGCCAGGGCAAAAGGAGGCTTTTGCATGACCCGGAAGTGGCTTCAACGAGCGCAGAAGATTTCCAGTAGCCCCCGTATTATGGAATTTCTTCCCTGCTGAGGCCTGCTTGGCCTCTACATTGTTAGTTTTTTTAATCTCCTGGTTAATTTTTTTTTTTAAATCAAGCCCAATGATTTGAGTCTCCAAAGGGACGGACAGGGAACACCAACACCCCATTTAAGATTTCTACAGAAACCCCTGATTAACTTTTTAATATAAATATTCAAAAGCTGATCACCGGCCAATCCTTGACCACATCCCGTTGACCCTGAACTTTGGCAAGGCCGGACAATATGAAAAACAGATTGGACTCAGCAAGCTGAGTCATGATCCTGATAAACATTGGAACTAGTTTGGCACATCTAAATATAAACTATTATTAAGTTCTGCCCAGATCTTTTGTGTGCAAAGATCCTTTGTGAAATTTATTATTGTTATTGTTATTGTTATTGTTGTCGTGTTGTCGTTGTCGTGTTGTCATTGTTGTTGTCGTTGATGATGATAATAATAATAATAATAATAATAATAATAATAATAAGAAGAAGAAGAAGAAGAAGATATGCAGAAGAAGATATACCCTAAACATTGGAACTAGTTTGGCACATCTAAATATAAACTACCACCACCACAAAGTTCTGCCCAGATCTTTTGTATGCAAAGATCCTTTGTGAAATTTGTTATTGTTATTGTTATTGTTATTGTTATTGTTGTTGTGTTGTCGTTGTCGTTGATAATAATAATAATAATAATAATAATAATAATAATAATAATAATAATGTTTTTATACCACTTCAACAAAAAAAAAAGTTCACAAAACAGTTTGTATGGCAAAGGAAATAAGGGCAGGGGAAAATGGAGGATCTTCTCAAAACCAAGAAATGGAAGTTTCTACCAAAACTCGGCGAACTGAACCATGGCCTCTGGTAGTCTGCCGAAGCAGTCACAATCCTCCGCGGGAAGCTATTCCACTTATTCCACCATCACAATACCACCACTCAATCTTATAACTTTGCTATATAGCTCAGTTACAAACAACGTTTTCTATAATTTTTACAGGAGCCCTAATGAAGCTGTATGGGGGGGGGAGCTCTGGAGTCCTTGGTAAGAACGTCATCGCTGAACTCCAGGGCCAGGGCTGTGAAGTCGGTAAACAAAACATCCGACCCCGACCCCACCCAAATTTACTTCCGACCCCACAACGCCAACTCCGAGTGAGACGTTTTGTGTACTGACTCCACAGCTGTGTGTGTTTATAATCGTTGGCATACTGTTGCTGACCAGATGATAACCTGAAAGAGCAGGGCTGTGCAACCTGAGCAGGGCAGTGGCGTTGGAAGCCATTTTGGGTGGAGTTTTTGTGTACCGGATGCACAGCCCTGCTCTTTCAGGTTATCATCTGGTCAGCAACAGTATGCCAACGATTATAAACACACACAGCTGTGGAGTCAGTACACAAAATGTTTCACAAAACTCCAACTCCACTGAGAATTGCTTCGAAGTCCAACTCTTCAGCCCTATCCAGAGCAGTAGCATACTTATGCCCGGCAGGAGGGGGGGCAGCAGAAAATTACACCCTCGTGATGTCACACCTGGAAGTGACATCACCGGTCCCCCCCCCAAAGGCACCTAGCAGTGCAAAAAGGTCCCTGTGGGGGCGCATCATTTCACACCGCTGCCCACCAACAGGAGCGACTGAGCACCGCGTTTTTCTCTCTTTTTCTTCGTTTCGCTGCCGATTTGCTACCGATGCGGCCATTTTGTCACCCCCTTGCTTGTTGCCTGGGGGGTGGTCCGCCCTCTGCCCCCCTAGCTATGCCTCTGGTCCGGAGCACCATGACGGAAGCAGCGTGGGTCTCCGATTCCCACCATGCAGCTTAGAGGGCAGGCTGGTTACAAATACTTTCGACGGCACTCTGTTCCCTAAAACTGCTGTGCAGGGGGGAGAAGGGAGGGAGAGTTTTAATGAATTTGGTTTTCATATATTCTTCAGCTGCAAACAGCAGAACCCCCTCCCCCTTCGGGCTCTTCTCTAGACCTTTTATCCACACTCAGGAAAAAGAATTGATTGATTTTGAAGTTAAACGTTGGCATCTGCTGTTATTCAAAACCAGGACCTGGGAAAAACCGCCGTCTTCTCAGCCGCCCGGCTTGCAGTGCAGTCACCAGCGTGCCACAAATGAAGACAAGCTGTTGTCAAATGAGAAATGCAAAACAGTCAATCTGTTTGTCTGTTTAATGTAACTGGGAACATAAGCTGCTAAAAAACGCGACCATTCGGCACTGTCAGATGGGAGACACTCTCCAACAAACGAAAGCCTAATGACCCATTTTACTCCGGCGCGCTGCAGTTCTTCCTAATAGTATTTTCCATATGCACTCCAACATGCTTTTAACTGAAACTGCAAATGGTACGATTTTCTCTCTAACAGAAGCGTGTAATCTGTGTAGCGCAAGTTGTGTCTTCGTCATTCCCCCCCCCCTCAACTGCCTTTTCCCTCTGGCACCAAGAAGGAATGCTGATGTTCAAGGCTGATGTGAAACAGTAAGCATATTGCGCCGGCATCTGATGCTCAGTTTTCCTTTACACCTGTCAGTGCGCTGTATTAAAGGGGGAAAAAATCAAGTCATTAACCATGATAGATACGTTTTTAATAAGAAAGTGTTGTGCCTTACCAGGCAGATAAATAGAGAGTCTTAAGATATCTTCACAGCCTGAGCATACAATTAGAGAGATGAAAGCTACAGTTCCTGGATTCTCTTCAAAGATTAAGATAACTTGCAGCGATTCCTGGCTCTCTCAATTACCCAAGTCGGGTTGTTGTTGTTTTTTTCTTCCCAGCAGTGGAAGGCTGACTTCGAGTCTCGGCAAGGGTTCATCTCCACATTCATCACTTATAGACCGTTGTCAGTATTCAAAGTATTTGGCAGGGTTTCTCACAACACCGTCACAACAGTCCTGCAAGGCGGTACCTGACTGACAGGGACTGATGAGGTTCACTCACTGGCTCAATTCAGACATCATGACAAGCCGTGATTTAAAGAAGGATTAAAAGCCGCAATCCCATACGTACTTACTTGGGAGTGAGCTCCATTGAGCTCAGTGGGATATACTGTACGTCAGAGTAGACATGCTTAAGATACATGCTGTAATTGTGGTTTGGCATCATTTCTGAACTGACAAACCATGGTTTACCATGACTAGCAAATCGGAATCAAATACAGGCATCACCATTCTCGGATGCCGAGCCCGGAGGCCTCCAGAGGCTTCTTCCGAGTCATGTCAGAAGTCACTTCTGGTCGCGTCGGAAAAGCGTTCGGAGGCCTATGGAGGCAGTTGTGGGCCTGGTGCGACGGAATGTGGAGATGAATCCAGTGAACCATTGACCGTCAGGTGATGGGTTTCAGCATCCGCAGTTTTCGGTATCCACGGGGGAGGGCGTCCGGAACCAATCCCCCGCAGGTACCAAGGGTCAACTGTATCAAGATTTGTGCTTGTTAATTCAGACATCACACCAAAACATGTGCATGAGACCTAAACTGACAAGTCCTAATTCAGGCTGCTTCCAGGAACCTTCTGGTGTCTGAGGTGACCTGCCAAATCTTGCTGTCCCCCACCACCTTACCATCAGCCTCCTCGTCCTGCTCCCTGAAATCTAAAAAGAAGTGGGGAACAGAGAGGAAGAGGAAGTGCTAGAGCATCTCCAGTGTTCTGGCCCACCATCTTCTCTCTTTCATGCTATTTATTTTTCACATTTTAATACCGCCTTTCCTCCAAGGAGCTCAGGGTGGTGTACATGGTTCCTTCCCTCCTTTTGTCCTCACATCAACCCTGTGAGGTAGGCGAGGCTGAGAAATAGTGACTGGCCCAAGGTCACCCAAGAAGCTTCACGGCTGAGCGGGGATTTGAACCTGGATCTTCCAGGTCTAAATCCAACACCAGAACCATTACACTAGCCTGGCACGATTATGAGTCTCCACAACCCTTCCACTGTCTGTCAGTAAAATGGAAGATGAAAACTGGGTATATTGGAAAAATGGAGTTTCAAGGTAGGTAGACTGGCTAGTTTTTTTCTTTAAAAAAACCCACAAAAGTCTTGGAATTAATTGCGTGTGCACATGCGTGTATGTAAAACCCAAGCCTTCCCAGTTCAAGGGTGATAGTCTGGTACTATCCACGTTGGAGAGTCGTGTATCAGCAAACCTCCTGCTCATTTGTCCTTGCTTCAAATTCATGCAGGTCTTAGTTGGAAATATTTCAACTTCCAGAGTGCGTATTTTTAAGGTGGCCGTAATTTTAGACCCAGCTTTATCTCCATCCCACACAAACCTGCTATTATCACATGGGTATTACTGTAAAATATTTACATCAGAAATTCTCAACCATGTAACTCAAGTTGCCAAAAATGGCATGTATGCTAAAGAAATCAATTTCACGTTTCTGAAGGCTGTCCAGCATATTTTCCTACTGTGCTTCTCTTGCCGTCTGAGACCCACATTTTTGGGCCTCAGAATACCAGAGGGGGTGGGGGTCAGAATAAGATCTTCCACCCCCCCCCCCCCGCTCCCCCCACCCTGAGGATATTACACTTAGCTCTCATTTTTCCTCAGGCAACCACATCATGCATTCAAGATTCCGGTGTTCAAAGCAGACTGAATAATAAAAAAGTGACTTTTACAACGATTGATGCAGTTAAAACCAAATTCGTTTGACAAAAGTGAACATTCATTTCCTTGGTTATGAGTACCTACATTTGTAGCCTTTGAGAAACTAGTCACAATTATTCTTTTTTTAAGCATTCAGACTTAGAAATGAATCTTTGCAAGTAGTTTGGTTGTCAAATACATTACAGCCTACCCCATGTACCACGATTAAAAATGTACTTAAGAAGACAAGAAGATGAGACTGAATCAGATCAAAGCTCATCCTTCTGTTTCCCACAGTAGAGAATCAAGTGGCTCCGAGAAACTCACATGTAATTATCCATCGAGAAATGTCTATCCCACTTTTCTGCCCCCAAAGGAACCCTTAAGGCAGTTTACAACATGTTTAGCACAAAATATAAATATAATCAATAAAATATATCTCTCCCTCCCTCTTTTTATTTGTGTGTGCACACACACACACGCACGCACGCACGCACACACATTAAGCAACACTAAAAATGAATGCAACTCAAAACAAGATTGAGAGCATGAAGGAAATATCCATTTCTCTTAACAAGAAAGTTTTAACTTAATGGCAAAAAGTGAAACATAAGGGGGCAAGACAGGCCTCAGTGGGGAGGGAATTCTATAGCTGGGGGCTGCTACCGAGAAGATCATGTTACACAGTCCTTGTTCTCAAGATGAGCTTCATAAATAGGCTTACTAAATTCCCCCGACGCATGGGGAGGGGCGGAAGTGATGTCGGCTGGGATAGGGTGGGGGTCAGGACAGGGGCGGGGACTTTGTCCCAGCCTCGCACACCTTTTCCGAGTGCTTCTAGGCTCGTCGCGCACTCGCACAAGGTTAGAAGCACTCGGAAAGCATCCGAGTGAACTCGGATGCTTTCCGAGACCTTCCAGCCTTGCGCGCACCTGCGCAAGGCTGGAAGCTCCCCAAAATGGCCCAAGTTCACTTGGGCTGTTTCGGAGAACTTCTAGCCTAGCGCGAGTATGCGACGAGGCTGGAAGGGCTTGAAAACGTCCGAGTAAACTCGGACGCTTTCCGAGACCTTCCAGCCTCGTGCAGGTGCGCAAGGCTGGAAGAAGACGCAGCGCATTAGCGCTGCATCGGGGGAATGTCCCAGCTGGCTGGGACAATGAGGAGATTGGCCAGGAGCCCGGCATTTGGGCTCCCGAACCGGGATTGTCCCGGCCATATCCGGGACTATGGTAAGCCTATTCATAAAGAGCAGGAACACAGAGCAGGGCGTCTGACATTGAATAAAGTGGGCAGGCAGATTCACCCAAGGCATAAAGGCAAAATCCCTCCCTCCACCCCCAGAAATGGTATGTAGACACACAGCCTCTGAACTCCATTTGGTTTCAATTTAGCTATTACGGCTAACAGCTATTGATAGGCATCCTCTATCTGATCTTTCCATCACCCGTGTTTTCATTTGGAGGCTCTGCGGGACCACAAGAAATCAAGTCCCGACCCACCAAGTGGGTCCCTACCCACAGTTTGAGAAACACTGCTCTATGCATTTTTCTGAGCTCCTTTTCAAGCCACAAAACAAGTTGCCCAGGAGCCTCATAAGATGCCCTTATGACTGTAACCCAAGGTGCGTGCCGGACATTTTGGCAAACCCAGCTGTGACACCGACCCGAGTGGAACCAGGTTGCTTGTTGACAAGACACGAATGGTGTGCGAGATTGATGAGAGATGGAAAACAAGCAGTGAGGTAAGAAAGTGGTAGAAATGTGAAATGAGGTAAGAAAGTGGTAGAGCTAAGTGTTAGGGAGGTGTAGATGAGACGCCCTTCACTAGGTAGGTCAGGACGAGAAGTGGTTTCCGACTTGTGAGTCCCATGTGGATCCTAGGACCAAGTTTTGATTCGAGGCTCAGGTCTGCAGAATTTGAACAGCTAGGAGTCCTAGAGGAGGTCAGCTCCTCCAGAGAGTTTGACTTTGGAGGTGTTGCCTTGGTGTGTTGAGAGAGGACTTGCAAGGAGAATGGCAGGCGGGATGGGGAGATGGAGACAGTGGGAAAGTGTGTCAGGCTCCTGGGCAACGTGCTGTATCCTGACAAACCAGATGTGACTGATAGGTACTTATGTCAAGCCTTTTGAACTTAAAATTAACGCAACATACGAGACAGCCTTATTCTGGATTAGTCCCTCTATATCAGTACTGTCTACACCAGTGGTTCCCACTGGGAGGCGTGGCTCCCAGGGGAACCGCGGAAACCAGCCAGGGGAGCCGCGGAAACCAGCCAGGGGAGCCGCGGAGTGCTACAGAATCCTCTTGGAAAACAGTGCAATGCCAAATGGCAGGCCTCAACACCATGTCATGGGGAGCCACAGCCAATGGTCACCAATGGTCAAGGGAGCCACAGGTCGAAAAAGTTTGGGAAACACTGGTCTACACAACCTGGCAGGGTTTCAGACAAAGGGGTCTTTCTCAACCCTATCCAGAGGTGCCAGGATTTGAACCTGGAACCTTCTGCATGCAAAGCACTGAGCGGCAGCCAACGTCCCCTCCCTTCATTCTGGAGAGCGGGTTACAGTAAAACCCACCAACCGATTGCAATATCAATATCAAATTAAAACAATAAAACCATGGAGCAAATACAACAGACACAAGCCACAGTCAATAAAAGCAATTAAAAAACCAGATAAACGCAGCAGAAGTACAATTCAACCATTAGCTGCACAATCAGATACAACATATTTACTCAGAAGTAAGTCCCATTTTATTCATGGGGCTTACTTCCGTGGAAGTGTGTTCAGAATTGCAGGCTAGAAGTCTTGGAGAATTAAAAAAAAAGTATTTACTCAGTGTCTAATTGATGCCTCATGAATCTGCCTGGGGAGAGTGTTTCGTTATCGGTTGCCACCACTGAAAACCCCCTATCCCCAGTTGTTACCTGCCCAATCTCTGAAGGCCGACATTGGCTCCCTGCTCACTCCAAGATCCTGCATGAGTCCCTCATCCTCATCTTGAAACCCCTTCAGGCTCTCTCCACTCTCAGATACAGACATTTTCACTCTTCCATCTCCATCACCTTCGGCCTCTTGAAGGTGTCCTCCACCCTAAAACATACCCACACCTTCTCTCTTGTTGCTCCCTATGTCTTGGACCACCTCCCACACTGCTTCCATGATGCCTTCATTTCCTTGAAATCCCTCGTCAAAACCCACCACGTTCTTTAAGGCTTTGCCCAACCCTCTAGTCTCTGTACTACACTAACTATAATGAAGCCCAAGTTCATGCACATGATAAATAATCTTCCCCCAGCCATATTTCTCTGCATCCATTTTCTTCCTCTCTTGTCATGCCTCCTTAGAATGTGAGCCTCCGAGCCTGGGAACGGTCTGGTTTTTCACTCTGTGTATAGCACCAGGTTCAGAGCTGGCAAAGTAGTAAGCAGTGGCGTTGATGGAGGTGGGGTGGAACGCTAAGTTCCACAGCGCGCTGACCTCCGTTACTCACCGGCATGAGGCGGCCCCGCCCCCTTGCCTTCGGAGCCGTTCAGTGGGGCGAACTTTTGCCCCACTGAATGGCTCTGAAGGTGGGGGGTGGGGCCACCTCGTGCCAGTGAGTAACGGAGGTCAGCGCACTGCAAACCTTAGCATTCCGCCCCACCTCCAGCGACGCCATTGGTAGTATGAATAAGAACGAGACTCATACAGGTACATTTGTCAGTGGGTCAAGAAGAAGAATCTTCATTACACTGGACAACACACAATTTGCCACTGAAATGAAAATAGTTAATTGTTACTAATTTCGATGTGCTGAAAATGAAAATGACAATAAAACCTGTCGATTGGCTCTAGTTTAAGGAGAAGCAGCCCGCATAGGGCCCAATCCTATCCAACTTTCCAGTGCCAATGCAGCTGCAATGCAGTCCCAAGGCAAGGGAGCGAATGTTCCCTTACCTTGAGGACACCTCCATGCCTTTCCCCCTAAGGCAGGATGAAACACACACCCCATTGGCATAGCTGCATCAGCACTGGAAAGTTGGATAGGATTGGGCCTGTAATGTTGTAAGATCCGTCGGGTCTTACAACTATCTGTTGCAGATCTCTCACAAACCGTAGCCAATGTTGCATTTTCATTGTCATATTTGTGTTCAGCACCTCAAAATCTAATAAGAAATGACTAAGGTAATCTTGGGGGTATTACCTTTGTTGAAATTTGTTGCCCAGTGTTATCATACAGGTATATTGGTCAGGGAGCCAGAAGTGACCATGATCAAGTGTACACCTCAGGAGGAAACCCAGGCTACATTTGCGAAATGAGTTAACCTGAGTTAACTAAATGTCAACAGCAAAATATAGAGAATGAACCTCGGTACGATTTGAGATTTTCATGGCCAGCAACAATTTTAAAATAACTTGAGTTTAACGGGTAAAAAGCCATGACAAAAATGTGTACAATATCAATAAAACAAGAATGAACTTCAAAAATGGATCTGGGAGAGGCAGGAAGATTTATTTATATTATTAACACAACAAAGCACCAGCAAAATGCCAGGTGCAAGGGAGTGGCGACAGGATACAGGTCTCTTGTTGTCTTGGGTGCTCCCTGAGGCACCTGGTGGGGCCACTGTGAGATACAGGAGGATGGACGGGGGCCCTTGGCCTGATCCAGCAGGGTTCTTCTGATGTTCTTATGACTGTAACCCAACAGTTTAAACGGTTAAAAGTTCTGACAGTTATCTCTAGGATGCTTCATAACTCAATCTCAGAATGAAAGACAGCGCATTCTGAAAAAATGCAGCATTGTTGGTTCAGCACACAGAATCCCACTACGGAGAGAACAGAGAAACAGTTTTGTTTTAAATTTGCAATGCCTTCTTCCCTCTTGCACATAAAATGCAAGATCAAAAGTTGCGCACGTAATGTTGCGCTGCAGCTGCCTGACTGATTCTTGGCCTCTGAATAATAAATAGGGAATATCTTGAACCTCAAAGCTCATTAATGAGCACTAATTCAGAACTGATGGCACAATGTTCAGTAATTTAAGCAATGTAGACAATGAAGGTTCTCAACTCTGGTACAAAGAGTGACCTACAGAATCCCACAGAATGAGTAATTACCGCTAATATCCATTCCAGCTTCTGTTGGAACATCTAATAAAACAAGGTCACAACAACAGGCAAGGTTCGCATGCCTATGTGGGCCACAGTGGGGGGAGAGAGAGAGAGAGAGAGAGAGAGAGAGAGAATCACCGTGGAGCACTTCTATTAGTTCACATCTACAATGTATAAGGAATCTGACAGCTCCCAAGGGATTAGCAGGAGCTTTGCGACTGTCCAGTTATCTATTACAGCAAGAACACATGTGGGAGATTTTGTGAAATCTGGGATGGTTTTCAAGACCATGAAGGCAACGCTTGACTAGATTTCTCATCTGTTGTAGGCAGGGGCGTAACTGCCCCCGTTGGCGCCCGGAGCAACAGGGGGGTGGCGCCCCTATAACTGAATATCGCCCCTATTGGCCGCGGCGCGTTCCGGGAGGAGGAGGCGGCGCGCTCCGGGAGGCGGCGACCCCCCCACCCCAATCGGGAGAGCTGGCTGGGGACGTCTTCCCCGGGCGGCTGCCCGGGGCCTTCTGAGGAAGGCCCGCTGCGAGAACGGTATTTACCGTTTTTGCGCATGCTCAGGCGCATGCTCAGACTGTTACTGAGGGAAAAAGGGCAGCCTTTTTCCCTCAGTAACAGTCTGAGCATGCGCAAAAAGAACGGTATAAATACTGTTCTCGCGCGGGCCTTCCAGAAGGCCCCAGGCAGCCGGCCGGGGAAGACGTCCCTGAGCCGGCTCTCCCGATTGAGGGGGCGGTCGGACTCGCGTCTCCGAGTCCAACTCGGACTCGAGTCCGACTCGGACTCGCGGGCGGGGCGCCCTTCGGGCGATGGTGCCCGGAGCCGGTGCTCCGCTTGCTCTGCCCTAGTTTCGCCTCTGGTTGTAGGCAATTCCTCATTGGACGGCTACCTGTCAGGGATGCTGCAGTTGCCTGCACTGAGTAGGAGGTTGGACTAGATGACCTCCAAGGTACCTTTCAACTCTGACATTCTATGATTTGGGTTTGGGTCTCACTGGCTGTGCAATGAGGCCAAACTTTCTTTCCCTCCTTTTTCACGTTTATGTCAGTACCTGTATTAGCAACAGTGTTGGGGAGGGCAGAATTCTGATTTTTGTCTCAAGGGGGAGGTTATCCTTGTGCAAAATCTTACATGAGCCATGGTGGTGGCTGCAGGCCCCAGAATGTATGCACCAGAATTCTCATGCAAAAACGGCCCAACGGTTCCCCTGCACCATTAGGGCTGAGCTACATTACACGCAGAGGCTCTGCCGCCGCCTCTGCCTCTGCCAACGCGCTTGGAGCAGGGGAGTGTCTTCCTGCCTGTTGTCCCTCCTGTTGTCCCGCCTTCTTAAGAATGTGATTGGAGGTAGTTCTGATTGGCATGCAGCCACTCTCCCCCCTCTCCTACGATTGGTAGGCTGCAGTAGCTCCTCGAACCGCCCCTAGCTCTGCGAACACGCCCCCTCAAAAGTAGGATTCCAGCTTGAGGTACGCGCCGGCAGTGCGGAGGTCGCAGCGGCTCCGCTTGTTTCAAAAATGATGTCAGAAGCTCTGCGACGCGTGTCATGTAGCTCAGCTCTTAGAGCTCAGTGTTGAATACCATCCTCCTCTAGGGTCTACAGATGGAGAGACCTTCAATGGGAAGAAGACACCACAATGTTTGTTCTACCCCCATCATCCATGAATGCCTTTCTTGTCCATTCCTCATCAAAGCAAGCGGTCCACCCATTCAGAAACCTGACCTAGCACATCACGTCAAACTGTGGTGGTGATGTGATCATTCAGCATTAAGCACTGAGGCCAAGAGGCAAACCAAACAAACATATGAAGAAAAAAAGAAATCTCAGGTGTCCTGGAGCCTGTGGCAGTCTAACGTATTTTATCATTTATTTTAAAAGGCTTTTTATCCTGCCGTTCTTAACTAAAACCAAAAGCCCAAAGCAGCTTACAAAATGCAATAAATCAATACAAAATAAAACGCCATAAAATTAAAACAATCAAGCAATCAAATTACCAAACAAGGAAGTCAGAGTAGAAAAACAATCAATGGTGTGTGTTCAAGAACATGTGTTTTCTGTTACCCAAACTTAACCTGCAAGTTAAATACTGAGAGCCCAAGATAACAACTAGGTGAGCTGGGACCATTCATTAAAATAACTGGGTAAGCTGAGCCTATCTAGGCCCACCCTGAATTCCTCCCCTTGTGTTTACATGGAAGGTGCATTGTGATCTGCTAGATTAGCCAATACTACCCCAGACAGATCAGTGTTTCAACATGTTTCAATCCCTTGACGGGTGTTTCCCCCCCCCCAAAATGAAGCCACTTTCCAATCAAGTATCCCCCCCTATTGCACACTCCACACCCATACAACCTGTATGCAACTCTCACAAATTAACTCCTATCCAGTTTTCTTCAACACTTTTCCAGTTGGCAAGAAATCACGGAAAGGCCTATGTACCCTGCCACCCCCTTCCTACTTCTTCCCCAAATGCTTCCTGTCACACCAGACAAAAGCTGGTCTTTTTTTGGGTCACAGTTTCTTGTTTTTCTATCAAAAAGGGGGAAGCTCAAACAGAGCTTAAGTCACACTGAGGAACAACAATAGGGAAATGAAAACAGTACCGTATATATTTTGTCCTAAATGACTGCCATAAATGTATAGATCATCAGGCCTGCCGTATTTAGCTGTTTTGTGTACAGTTTTTTTTAAAAGGAATTTTGTGTGAAAGTATTATTGGCAAGTGTAATCTTAGAAACTACTGAAAAAATGCAAAGCATTTGTATAACCAGGAAAACATCGTCCCAAACAGGTTTTGAACTTCTCACCATGAAAGATGTAGGAAACCAGTGACTAGTACATAATTGTGCAATGTTATTTGTATAAAGCCATCACAAAATACCTTACAAGAGTAAATACGTTCATAGGTTGTCACGACGTGACCAAATTTCCGAGTTGAAAATCAGCATATTGCTGGGCAAACTCCGTCGTTAAAAACTTTTATTCAAAATAAACAAGATGTTATAACAGCTTTACGTTTCGCCCCAAACATCTGGGGCATCATCAGAAGTAAAAGATGATGCTTCTGATGATGCCCCAGATGTTTGGGGCGAAACGATGTTTGGGAGCGAAATGATTTACTTCTGATGATGCCCCAGATGTTTGGGGTGAAACATAAAGCTGTTATAACATCTTGTTTATTTTGAATAAAAGTTTTAAAACGATGGAGTTTGCCCGGCAATATGCTGATTTTCAACTCAGAAACCTTACAAGAGGTTTATTGCAAACGAATCTGATCTGATTGGATCTTATCAGACAGGCGTCTGAGGATGTGTGAATGTTTAATTTGTCAATACATTGTAGAACCTCATCTTTTGACACACATGTTGGACTTCGGATTCCTTCTTGAGAAGGTCAAGAGTACCGTCTGTAGGAACCAGTGCAAAAATGTTATTCAGCACCACTGCAATCACAAGTTCCTCTTTAAGCGTCCCTTTTATTCCCCCATCATCTAATGGAGGGGTTCTCAACCTGTGGTACGGGTACCCCTAGGGGTAGGCGGACCTCTTGCTGGGGGTATGCCAAGCCCTGCCCCTTATCTGCCCCATCAGCAGCTAATTAAGTGTTCATTAACATGAATTTTAAATTGTAATTATTTTCAGAGCCCTTCTGTCTCTCTGAGTTTGGTTTTGGGCTTATTTTTGTACTTTGGAAAATGTACTTTGGTGGGGTGGGGGAGGAAGAAGCTGATTTTGGGAAGTGTGACTTGGATGAAAAAAGAGATCCTTGCATATCTCTCTCTCTCTCTCTCTCTCTCTCTCTCTCTCTCTCTCTCTCTCTCTCTCACACACACACACACACACACACACACACACACACACACACACACACATCGAGTTAAATAAGACATTTTTTCACATTTAAAATTGTTTAAGTACTTTTTAGTTAACGATTAATTACCTAATTAATTGATTAATCCACTTAATTCACAGTTAATTAGCAGTTAATTAGCAGGGGGTACTTCAAAAAATTGGACTGTGATAGGGGGTGCCCAGGCCTCCAAAGTTTGAGAACTCCTGATCTAATGTTTCAGTTGCCTCCCTGGCAAGTTTTCTGCTTTTGAAGTATTTAAAGAAGTTTTTATTGTTTGCCTTGATATTTTTAGCCACACTAAAAGCCACACATTTTAGCATTTTTAGCTCCTCATATCCCCCCCCCCCGCATCCCTCATTGTCAGCTTCCGTTTCTTTTGCCAGAGTTTGTGTACCTTTTTGTTCTCAGCTGGGCAAGACTTCCATTTGGTCAAGGAAGTCTTCTTGCCTTTTACAGCTTCCTTGACTCTAGCCTTGAGCCATGCTGGCATCTTCATGGAGCCAGTGGTACCTTTCCTACCTAGTGGTATACATTCCAGTTGAGCTTCTGTGATCGTGGTTTTAAATAACCTTGATGCGTTCTGAACCCTCTTAACTTTCTCTTTTAGCTTCCTATTCACCAGTTCCCTCATTTTTTAAGAAGTTTCTTCTTTTGAAGTCAAATGTGTCTGTGTTGGATTTCCTTGGAAATGTTCCTGTTACGTATATGTTGAACTCAATGGCACTGTGATCACTGCTCCCTATCCGTTCAATACCACTTACATCTCACACTAGGGTCAGCTCCCTTCTGGTCAGTTCCAGGAACAACTGGTTGTAGGGCACAGTCATTTACAGCCCAATTCAGCGCAAAGACAGGCCGGTGCTCGCTCCTTGCGAGTAAGTCACGCCGGTGCAGAGGCTGGAACCGTTCACTTCACCACAATCCCAAACCTGCTTCAGTCGCCGCAGGTAAGTTCCACACTGGTCAGTGCAGGGGCGGGGGGGGAGTGGCGAGGGAGGGGGGCCATTGGCCGGCCCGGGCTGGAATGGGACAGGGATATCAACGCTGAGTTGCACCAATATCCTGAGCCACTACTCAGCCAGGGCCAGCCATACATAGCCTCCCAGGATCCAAGGAGGCCCATTCAGGCCCGCACTGCCTGGATGAACCAGCTCAGCCTGCAATGGGTCTAGGATGCAACTGCAGGCCCTTTAGGCCGGCCGGCGCATCTTAGGCAGGATTGGGCTGCCCATGTATCAAGACATTTTCTCTCTCTGTCACGGCCTGAACATGAATTTACCCAGTCCATGCGAGTTTAACTGAAGTCACTTCCCGATTCCCTTTTTTCAGGTAACCGAATTGTGCTCATTTTATACATCTTTCTTGTATTCCTATTCTTATCTTTCCATGCCCTGCAATACTTCAATAGCAAGCCCTTTCAGGAGGACAAACCTACTTACTGTTCTCGTACAACCTTGCAGTGTTGTTGTGAAGCTAAAAAAAAGAAATCAAAGACTTTGAACCCTTTAAAGGAAGGGTGGGAAACAGATTTCACAATTACAAGCATATTTATGTACAACTCAAAAAAACTATGAGAAAAAGAGGGAGTTGCGCCATCTTAGATCAAACACAGATCCCTAACCAAGTCTCCCAAAAGGAAAATTACTGCCTTGAGCATTTCCCTGGTCGTTCTCCAAACAGTCTTGTCAAATTATTTAAATACTGCATTGTGATATTGTTGAAACTGTTCTTGGCAGAAAGAACTGTTTGCTGGCAAGCCAGTAGTGGAGGGGCTATTGTGACTTCCACTGACTATCCTCAGTTATACAGCTTACTAGCAGAGGGGTTTTCAAGGTAGGGTATGCTAAGGACAACGAACATGAAAATGAGCGAACTCAGGAAGATAGTGGAGGACAGGAAGGCCTGGCGGGATATGGTTCATGGGATCACAAAGGGTCGGACACGACTTAACGACTGAACAACAACAACAACATGCTAAGGACAGGATGATTAAATACCTAATTAATTTATTCCTAGATCACTTTTTTTTTTAAGTCTCGTAAAGCTAGGTGGGTTCCAATAGAGTGTCATTTTAAAAAGTGGGTCCTGGTGTTAAAATGTTTGAGAACCATTGTCTTAGGGGATGGTACGGATGTACAATGCATTTGGGAGCATGTGTTCTCTTCAGTTGCTGAGGGTCAAACAAGATAAAGATATGCATATATTTCATTTACACATTCTTAGGCACATATTTTACAATATCTTACACATATTTCTTAGGAAATATACAGTTGGACCTCGCTATCTGCGGGGAATCCGTTCCTGACCACTACCACCCCCGCGGATAGCGATGATCTGCGGATAACCAGGGTGCATTCTGGGACAAGGTTGGGAGGGGGGAAGAGCCTTCGCACGACCCGGAAGTGGGTCACTAAGGCTGAAGAAGCCCCGTGGAGGCTTGAAAATGCAGTGGCTTGGCTTTTAAAAGATAAAACAGCGATTTTGTCTTTTTAAAGGCTTTTTTGGGCAGACATTCACAGATCTGGGACTAGCGGTGTAACAAATCTGAGGGTCCTGAACCTGCAAATAAAAAGGGTCTACCTGTAGTTCCCATTTAACAGAGGGAGACTATGAAGAATTGTTTGACTTGCCTGAAATTGCAGAATGAATCTATGAAATTCTGAATGAATCAGAATGAAATTGCAGAATGAATCAAAGGTATAATTTGAACCTGGGTCCAGAACCTAGGCTCTATCCACTGCACCTTCCAAAATTATGTGTCATAACCCATGAGAGACTAAGAAATTCTGAACACAGGTGTACCGATACCATTTGAGAAATTCCTCTGATACTTCTTCGTACTAGCCACAGTGTGATTCACCATTATAAATTCAATCCAACTATAGATTCACCCTCCTGTTTGCAAAGCATTGCAAATAGGCAGAATCAGTCCCCTTTGGGGCTGTGCTAAATGCATCCTCCAAAATACTTGGCGTTTGGAGCCCCCGAAGCAACTTGATCCCGGGGGAACCACACATTAGCTAATTAAGATGAACTTTCTGGCATAGCACCTAATTAAGGTGAACTTTCTACAAAATTGTTCCAGAACAAAATACAGGGTGTTTTGTTTTTTCTTCGCCAAATTATACAGAACACCACCTCAGGCTATTTGTTAATAAACAAGTTAAACACATTTGCGAGGAGTAGTTACATTAAAATGTGAGTCTTAAATGCTTCTGGATGAAAAACAAGATACGGGAATATTTGTGGCGAAGTGTTAGATTGCTGGTACCACACGACATATGGGGAGACAAAGAGAACTGATGGATGAGTGGCAGCTCAGGCCTAACCAGGTTGACCTAGGAGTGACATCCTATGTGGTCCTTGCTCAAACTAAGCTGGTCAGCAGGGAGACCTGAGAGACCCAGGTGTGCTGGGTAAGAGAAGTGGCAGATAGATGCAATGAATAAACAAGGAGAACAGGCAAAATCATGCCATTGGGGTGGCTGGGGCTCTACAAATGTCCCATTCCCCCAAGGAGAGCTCCAGCCACGCTGGCACTGGGTCCTATCTAGAGAGGATGCAGTGTGGGCTCTATGCCCACACTGCAGCCCGTGCTGCTCTATGCCTGTGCTGCAGCCTAGCTAGACAGGATTGGGCTGTTGCAGCCCAATCCATACTAAAACTGCGGCGCCGGAACAAGCGTTCCGGAGCCGGAAGCAGTCGCGAACCTGCCGTAAAGCGAACGTGCCAGCAAAATAGCTGGCGGAAATGCGAGGAGGCCGATAGGGCCTGACCCTGGTTACACTCGGGGAAGGAGACGAGCGTCTCTTTCCCCGAGTAGATCTCCCGCCCAGCAGCTACGCTGGCTGCCGGTGCACAGGATCCGGCGGGTGGGCGTGGGCCGCTGGCCGGATCCTAGTCAGGATTGCGCTGTTAGTGTGCTGCTTTGGTGGCTGACAGATCTTGGGAATGATTCCCCCTGGGAAGTATTTTTGTTTGGAGAACAAGGGTGTCCCAAGCAGGGATGTGGATCAAGTCTCTGACTCCAAGTCTCAAGTCAACTCCCAAGTCTTTACCCCCAAGTCCCGAGTCTTTGGTTGCAAGTTGTGAGTCCCTATCTATTTAATGGGGGAAACAGGGTTAAACCTGAATAAAATTCGACTTGTTGTAAAAGGCTCCAAGTCTCGAGTTGAGTATTTTGAGTCTCTTACAATCGCTGAGTCAAGTCCGAGTCGAGTCACGGATGTGACTTGAGTCCGAGTTGAGTCCGAGTCAGTAGACTCAAGTCTACCTCACTGGTTCCAAGCATGTCACCCATGAAATATGAGGGCATAGATAACGCCATCAAAAACTAAATCGATGTTAAGTATTACGGAGTTAGCTTGGGCTCAGGCGAATGTGAACTGTTCGTAACATCCAACTGGCTCCAGAATACATTTGTTTCCTGTGCCTGTAATGAGGCTAACTACATTTGTTTCACTTCCCCGGGGAAGTTTGTAATAGTTAAAACATTGGAGTACTTTAGGTTAAAGCAACTTTGTTTTTAAACTTTCCTTTGGAATCTATGAAAACTATTATCTTGCAATTTTGGGCTTTGCAAATTTTCCTAGTCATTGGATGACAACATAATATTCAGCACCACAAAAATGTTTGGTAGAGGACCCTGGTGATATGTAAATTCTATTTGAATATCCGAAAGGAACATATTAAATGCCATTTGCATAGCATGCTTCTCTCTCATGCACAGCATCCCCAAAGGGTTCAGTTCTCCTGAGGATATCAGCAGAGAAACAAAAGGACTCTTAGATTTGGGAACTGGGTTTGCAAGGCTTGCAAATCTAACAAATCTGAGGGCTTTCAGAAGTCACAGAACCAGGTTAGCTCTTGGATTCAACCACCACAGCAACTTCCTGGGCCAATTTTGGCTGTGTTTGTTTTTCACATTCCAGTGCTAGGAGCACTGGCGTCACTGCAGGGGGGGCGGAGCTCTAAGTTCCTCTGTGATCCGAGCCTCCGTTACATGGAGGAACGAAGAGCCCTGCCCCCCGCGCCTTCCGAACCAGTCAAAGCAGTGAAAACAACGCGCAGGAGACTCCTTGCGCGTTGTTTTCACCGCTTTGAATGGTTCAGAAGGCGCAGGGGCGGGGCGCTTCGTTCCTCCGTGTAACGGAGGCTCGGATCACGGAGGAACTTAGAGCTCCGCCCCCTCTGCAGTGGCGCCAGTGGCTAGGAGCGCTGGAGAGCTGGGGTTCTTTCCCCCTCATTTGAGCATGCACTGTCAGGGAGGCATTTGTGACTGGCACTGATCGCTTTACGGCAGTCAGTGCCAGTGCGGGTGGCGTGCCGCCATTGGGTGGTGCATATAGGATTGTGCTGTTATGGTGTCACCTCTATTAATATATACCAGTATGGTTGTTGTTTTGCATATACTTGTATTTTATTAATATATTAAAACATAAAAACAATACATATTTCATAAGGTTATAGCAAGCGCGAAGTAATACATCCTACTAGCATTTTCTAGTAGGATGTATTGCTTCTATTTTCTACATATAGTATCCAACTAAGCCAAAATATCGCCCACATTCATTAAATCCGCATATCATCACAATACAGTTGTTGTTCAGTTGCACAGTCGGGTCTGACTCTTCACGACCCCATGGACCACATCATGCCAGCCCCTCCTGTCTTCCACTCTCCTCCGAAGTGTGCTTAGGTCACCCAACAAATCAGTAACCAACAAAAAAACAGCGGCCAACTTTATGACACTCACACAACTGAATAAGAGTTCTAATATTAGCTCTGATACCTAGAAATGAGAGCTGACTCATACTTATTGGTTCCATGCTGTGTCATAACAACACCTCACTGGCTCTCTTATTGTCTTATTAGTCAGTTTTGAGTTAAGGAAATCCATTTTTTGTTATATAAGGCAGTTGTGTTTTCTTTTTCTGGTTATTTGGCCTTAACTAGAATACAGATAACTCAAAAAACGGTTTGTTTTGTTACATTCTGCATCAAATTACCTTTCCAATGGCACTATATAACTTTATGGTATTCTTCATAAATACAAATATTTCAAAAGGTTTCCACAATTTTGGCGACTTGTGGTGTCACACACACCCCAACGGTGTCACCCGGTGTGGTCCACACCCTCCTAGTGACGCTACTGGATGACAATGATTTCTCCTAATAACTCTACTATTGACACCAAACACTAGGCCTTTAGAATCTACACCAGTTGGATGACTCCTTTCACTAGCTTCCGTGAAACTTGTGAATGGTCACTAAGGCGTAGATGTGGCTCAGCGAGCTGCTGAACGAGGCTTTTAATGTAGCACATGAATTAAACATGCCAGTCCACAGTGCAAAGGTAATAAATCAATGCCTACTCTATACTGCACCATTTATGAAACAGAATGCTCTCTACACCCTCACCTTCCCCCCCCCCTTTTAGTCACTCAGGTATTAGGGATATTGTACTGACCCAAGAAGGCTAGCACCATTCCTAGTGCTTCTATATCATCACCCCCATTATAGCAAATGGATGGACTGTGAAAAAATGCAGCTCTGTTCAGAAAGCCACAATGTGGGATAAACAATTAACTTAAGCTACACAGAGGTTCATTAGGCATGGGGGGGGGGGAGGACGATGGACGACCCAAAGCATCTTAGGCAAGATTGCAATGGTATCGACCAAGGAAAATAGCAAATTAATCTTGGTCAGATAGCAAATCTAGATGGAAGCAGTGAAAAGATGAACCAAGAGGGTAGGGGCAAACCATTATGAACCTTTGCATCCTACTTAGCTCTATGAATGCACCCAGGCTCCCAAGTAAAGAGCTCCTAAACAAATGAAGATCTAATATATGTGCATCCTGTAGGACAAAGAAAATGCATTCTATGTTTGGGAGGAGTTTTTAGTTAGGTTTTCCATCACATCACAAAGGCTGCCATCTTGCAGACAGTTCTGCATGTAGAAATGCAACTGATTGCAATTGGGCTTTTGTGGGCACCACTGGCACGATTTGAATGAATGGAAACACTGTTCAGGGGCAGGGGAATGAGGTTGTGTTGCCCACCTGGTGGCATCACCTTGACATGGGTCCTGCAAACACAAACACCAACGTGCCGAGGCCCGAATCGTATGGTTGCTTCACTGTTTTTATTTATTTTTATTTATTTATTTACAGTATTTATATCCCGCCTTTCTCCCCGAAGGGACCCAAGGCGGCTTTCGGAGCCCTGTTTTCAGATCCTGTAATAGCCCTATGGTGCAGCCTCATCCGAGATGCTGCGCATTTTTGCATTATGCAAACATTGTGCCCACGTGCGGGTATCTGGCAGACCCACAGGTGGAACAGTCCTGCTGCATGCAGTCGCCTCCCTGCATGCAGCCTCTTGAGTTTGTTCGGACATGTGTCGGGGGGGGGGGAGCTCGAAGGCTCAAATCCACCCAAGCATTGTTGTAATCTTGATGTCACCAGTGCTCACAAGAGGGGGTCCCACAACAAAATGTTGCAGGATGCACATCAACCTGGGAAAATGCTCCACTGGGCTCACTGATTTTAGCGCGGACCCATACTTCAGGGTATGCATTGCCCTGGATCACACTGTTTTGTTGCAGGTGCTGGTTGGAGACTTCTGGATGGAACAGTCCTGTGAAACAACATAGAGGGTGTGCAATTAAGCAGACTGTGTCCAATATTTGCAATGGCAGGGAGTACAAAATTTCAGAGGCCCTTCTGCAGAGGTGTAAATTACCTCTGCAGCACCCAGGGCAGTGACATCACGGCGTATCCCTCCACACTCTCTCCGGGTGTGGTACTCCACACTCTCTTCTCAACCTGTGGTACAGGTACCCCTAGAGGTACGCGGACCTCTTGCTGGGGGTACGCGAAGCCCTGCCCCTTATCTGCACCATCAGCAGCTAATTAAGTGTTAATTAATAATTTTGTTAATAATTAAATTGTAATTATTTTCGGAGCCCTTCTGTCTCTCTGATTTTGGTTTTGGGCTTATTTTTGTACTTTGGAAAATGTACTTTGGTGGGGTGGGGGAGGGAGGAACTGATTTTGGGAAGTGTGACAGAGAAAAAATGAGATCCTTGCATGTGTGTCTCCCCCCCCCCCACAGTGTTAAATAAGACATTTTTTCACATTTAAAATTGTTTTAGTACTTTTTTATTTAACGATTAATTACCTAATTAATTGATTGATTAATCCAATTAATTAGCAGTTAATTAGCAAGGGGTACTTCAGAAAATTGGACCGTGATAGTGGGTACCCGGGCCTCCAAAGGTTGAGAACCCCTGGTCTAGACAGTTTTCTAGTGTGTTGTACTGGCAGAGTGTTGAACTATGACCAGGAAGATCTAGGTTCAGGTTCTAATTCACTCATGAAGTAGACTCATTGGCTGATCTTGGGCCAGTCATTTTCTCAGCTTAGCATACCTCACAGGGTTGTGGTGTGAATAAAAGGGGGAGGGGATCATGCATCAAGTGCTACTTTGAAAACTGTTTTCAAAGGACCTGAGCTGAGAATAAGCATCAGGTTCAGGAGGAGGCAAACTGAGAAGCTTGCCTATGGGCATATGTTAATTTGTATCTAAGACATCCTCTTTCCCAAGTGCTACTTTAGAAATAGTATGCAGCTCATATTTACTGAAAGGCTACAATGGTACTGAATATAGTGGATTTCTGAGTAAACAAACATACAGAACAAGCCTATCCAACTTACACCACTGGTGTAACCAGCGGTGCATCGAAAACGGGAGGCCCCAGAACGGAAAGCGGATTCAAATCCCCTCCAAAGGGGGATTCAAAGGGGATTTAAATCTCCCCTCCCCTCCAAAGCCTCCCACCCTGCCCTCCCCACTAGTTACAAAAGTGGTGTAAGTTGCATAGGGTTGCGCTGATAGGCTAGAATTCCAATATGCCTTTTATTTATTTGGGATATTTTTTTTAATCCTGTTCCTCCAATCTTCATACATTTGTTTTAAACTACTGCAGCCCACTCCAAGAGTCTGGAATGAAATGAGCTAAATCTTTAAATGACAGTACTGTATAATAATTATCAAAGTATAAATAAGTGGCAGGAGAAGAAAATATTCTAAAGAAGACATTAAAGGTTTTTTGTGGGGGTTTTTTGTGTGTGTGGTTATGTCTTAGTGGGTTGTGACTATAGGAAGTGCCATGACAAGCTTCTGAACTTTAAAATTCACTTCTACTCCAATGGTTACAAGCAAAAAAAGAGAGAGAGAGAGAGAGAGAGAGAGAGAGAGAGACTGATATTATGCTCTGTGAGATGTACCTATACCTGGCTCAGAAAGTTTGTATCAATTACAGTTGGACCTCGCTATCCGGAGGGGATCCATTCCGGACCCCCCGTGGATAACGAGGATCCACGAATACCTGGGTCTGCGTTAAAATCAGTTAAAAAGGGGGGGAGGCAAGAAGCATGGACAAGGCTGGGAGGGGGGAGAGCCTTTGCACGACCCGGAAGTCGGTCAGTAAGCTTAGGGAAGCTCTCCAGAGGCATGGAAATGTCGTGGTTTGCTGATAAAGGTTACAACCCCTGCGGTTTTGCCTTTTTTTCCCTCTTTTTTCTGATTTGAATGTAGACCTTACAGATCCAGAATCTGCGGATCCCTGAACCCGCAAATAGAAAGGGTCTACTGTACTGAATCACTTTTGAAAAGACAATGCCTAAATTGGGACCAAACTGGGACTGAACTGGATAGGCTTACCATAGTCCCGGAAATGACCGGGACAATCCCGGTTCCGGGAGCCCAATCCCAGGCTCCCGGCCGGTCTCCTCATTGTCCCGGCCAGCTGGGACATTTTTAGGTGCTCTCCGGCCTCATCGCATATTTGCGACGAGGCCGGAGAGCTCCCAGCCTCGTCGCGTATTTGCGCGAGACTAGGAGCTCTCTGAAACAGCCCGAGTTCACTCGGGCTGTTTCGGAGAGCTCCCAGCCTTGAGGGAGGAAGTCCCTGCCCCCGGCCATGCCCCTGGCCACGCCCCCAGTCCCGGCCGTGTCCCGGCCAGTATCGCTTCTGCCCCCCCTGCATTGGGGGGGGATCTGGTAAGGCTAGAACTGGAGAGTGAAAAAAGGAAGAAGAATGAAAGGGTTTGATTCCCTTAGCATCACACTGCTGCTTTCAGGAGCACACACAAGCTGTTAAATGCGCACAGGAGCACCATGAGGAGTGTGACCTGCGCATCGGCCTTCAGACGGCTTTCTAATAATTAAATCCACATCCACCCCGCCTGTCTCGTGCCAACTTGTTTGAAACAATGCACAGAAAAACCAACAGAGGGGCTCCGCATAATCTCTGTGGAAATCCTCAGGAGAAGCGAAAAAGGCTGCGATGGAAGGAAAGAAAGGAAGAAAAGGAAGAAAGAAAGAAAGAAAGAAAGAAAGAAAGAAAGAAAGAAAGAAAAAACTGTTCTAATGATTTGATCAGCAAAAACAAACTAAAAGTTTAGAGTTAATGAGATCTCTAGATCAAAAATGTGAATGATTCTCCCTCTCATTAGTGGGCTTTATCATCAGATGTTAGCATTGTTTGAGTGAAATTCATTCAAAGACCTCAAATGAAAGAAGTATTTGGCAAAAAGAAACCCTGATTTGGTCTATTAACAAACAGACCATCTTGATAAATAATTCCTTTATGTGCTATTCAATAATGATGTAAAGCGAGTTTCTGCTGCTTCAGTAAAACAGCCTTCAGAATGATCATTAAGCTGGCTTTCCATAAGACAAGCGAAACAGAATGACGGAAACGTCTGTTATAAGTTTATGCTCGTATTCAACTCAATTAAGCTTTAGGATGCAGATGAAAGGCCTTGAAAGGAAAGCGCCGTCTCCTTCAAGCCAATTTCAAAACAGCTAACTTTATAAAGAAGCTCTTGTGAAAAATGCCTCGCATTCCGACGACTGCAACTTTCCAAGAAAAATGCGACGTTGCGAAGTCAAGTATTCAGCGGACGGTCATGGAGAGGAGCCACGAGCCGCCTGGGGCTCTGCTGCTCTGAAGGTCCCAGGCAAATTCAGCAAGGAGCAGAGGAAGGAAAGTGATCACTTTTATCAGTCTAACAGCAGCCCGAGAAAGTGCAGTGGCAAAAAAAAATCTCTTAAAAAAGCAACACACCAGCATGCAACTCTTCTTCAGACAGAAATCAGGAGGTTGGAGGAGTTGTTTAAGGAACAGGCAAAAAAAATATATATAAAAAAATAGAATTGCGTTGTTAATCTAGATTTTCATACCTCTATATGAAAGACAAGTACAGTGGACCCTTTACATCAACGGATTCGGGACCTGTGGATTTGTCACACCGTGGGTCCCGGATCCGCAAGGTCCACTGTAAAAAGGGAAAAAAACAATAGGAAAAAGTGGGGGGTTACCTTTAAGAAGCAAACCCCTGTGCGTTCTTGCTTAGAACAGCCTGACATCATGCTTCAGAAGCCTCTTCTGGGTTGTGTGACTCCCCCCTCCCCTCTCCCAAGGTCTAGCATTGCATTCTGGAGCTATTTTGGGAGAGGGAGGGGTAGTTGCGCAACCCGGAAGAGGCTTCTGGAGCGCGATTTCAGGCTGTTCTAAGCAAGAACATGCAGTGGCTTGCTTCTTAAAGATTAAAAAAAATGCTTCCCCCCCCGTTGTTTTTTTTACTGATTTTAGCGCGGACCCCGGTATCCGCAGATCCATGAGTGTGTGTGTGGGTTCGAAACGGATCCCCCACGGATAGCGAGGGCCAACTGTATAGAGTTACAGATATCTAGAATCAAAATGTAACTCTGCACTTGGCCTTTGGGGGAGGGAGGGAAGAGGAAGCACCTTATGAGGAAAGGCTACAGCGTCTGGGGCTTTTCAGCCTAGAAAAAAGGCGCATGAGGGGGGACATGATTGAGACTTATAAAATTATGCATGGGATGGAGAGAGTGGATAGAGGAAAATTCTTCTCCCTCTCGCACAACACCAGAACCAGGGGACATGTACTAAAATTGAGTGGAGGGAGAGTTAGAACAGACAAAAGAAAATATTTCTTTACCCAGCGTGTAATTCATCTGTGGAACTCCTTGCCACAGGATGTGGTGATGGCACCTGGCCTAGATGCCTTTAAAAGGGGTTTGGACAGATTCATGGAGGAAAAGACCATCACTGGTTACAAGCCATAAGCAACCTTCTGGTTTTTAGAAGTGGGTTTTCTCTGTGCTAGGTGCAAGGGAGTGTCAACGGGAAACAGGTTATCTTGTTGTCTTGTGCTCCCTGAGGCATCTGGTGGGGCCACTGTGTGACACAGGAAGCTGGACTAGATGGGCTTTTGGCCTGATCCAGCAGGGCTCTTCTTATGTTCTTATGTTCTCCCTCCTCTAGGCTAATGGAAGGGTGGGGTGGAAGAAACCCCCCCCCCCCGCCTGCTGACCAGCCAGCCGGATTGAACTGGATACGGGAGTTCGTCATCAGGTTGGTCAATAGCCTTCAACTTGTCAAGAGCTGGGGCCCACTTCAGACCCCAACCTGCAACACGGGACCCTCCTTCAAGAGCCTGTGCACTTACCACCTACCCTCCCACTTTATGTAAGCAACTTGGAAACTCCTCCTACGTGCCATTTATGCTCTTCCTGATCAGGTGCCATGCCTGCAGGAATTGCTGGCAGAGCCTGGAGACCCAGGGGGAAGAGTCAGTCAGCACATCTCCTTGACACAGGGTGAAGAAGGCCCACAAGCGCCGGCCCGGGAGGACGCTCCGAGGCCTTCCCCCGGCTTCGGAGCCTCCAGAGGGGGACTCGCGCAGCAGAGGGCGACGTGCGTGGGTGCGCACATCACCCTTCTGCGCGCATCACCCTCCGGCAGACCACCCCCCCGCCACGCTCCAGCAACGTGGCTGCTTTATGCAAAGATCCACCTTTGGGCTATCTACACTAACTACAGCAGCACTTGGGGGGGGGTCTCTGGAAGGTGTCTTGCCCAGGTATTCTACTGGGGACACTTGAATGGCAAGGCTTGAACCTGCTTTCCTATCTTCACAAGAGACGTTTTCTAACTCTCTCTCCCCCCTAAGAATTTACATCTGGCCTCTCTTCTGGCAGTATCTTCAGCTTCTCTTCCCCGTGATTGGGGAAAAGAAGCCGAAGACGTGGGTACTGGAGGGGGTGGTGACAAAAGGGGTGGTGACAAAGGGGTGGTGACTAAGAGGGGGGCGGTGGTGCTGGCCGTCCCAGGGCTACATGCCACCCAGCCGAAGAAAGGGCGACCAAGGCCACGGCTGTTTAAGCGGCTGGGGGCGGCCTCGTCTTTGACTTCTCTTCCCTGATCGCGGGAAGTCTATAACTGGATATGGCTATTTACACGTTCCATTCAGTAGTGGAACAATCTTGTACATGGATTGTTGATCTGTAAGAATATACCCAGGTACACACAGAAATGTCTACACTACAGACGTTCTGTGCCTGAATGCCGCATAACATGTGAACAGTCCTATTACCCTGTTTCCCCAAAAACAAGGCATGTCTTATATTATTTTTTTCCACCAAAAAACGCAGCATGTCTTATTTTCAGGGGATGTCTTAGATTTTTCATTTACAACAATTTGCCGGTACATTTATTCAAATACAATCATGTCATCTTCTTCTGGAACATCGTCATAACTCTCCAAACCCCGAATTTCGCTCTGAATGTCTTGCGACTCTATTGCCTGTAGAAACATTGGCCCCAATCTCTCATGTCCAGCAATAGCGCTCTCCTTAAATGAGCACCTCTTGTCCAGGTAGCCTGCAAGTAGTGCATTAGCAACACAGCTGTCAGTGATTTTCTCCCATGGGGACAGTTCCGGCCGGCCACAAAGAGCAGCCGGTTGGGACAAAGAGTGAGGGGGATGTCTTATTTTCAGGGGATGTCTTATTATCAGGGAACCAGGGTGCCTGTGGGTCATTAGAGCTGTTGTTCACTGGGGTTCAGCCCCTCCCCCTATCAGCTAACAGCACAATCTAGAGTGGCAGAGTGCCCGCTCTGCTGCTCTAAAGTGTAGCAAACATGCCGTTTGCCACGACTATATCGTATGTCTATTCCCAGCCCGGGTCGGAGTTACACAGCCTCCCTGAATGTTTGCCAGGACTGGACCTGGCGTACATCCGAGGAGGCCCATACGGCCCCAGCCGGCTTATACCCGGGGAAGGGGATAACCGTCCCCTTCTCCCAAGGTGCGACCTAGCAGCCCAGGGGCAGCCTGCAATGGGCTTAGGATAAAGCAGCCGGCCTTTTAGGCCTGCTGTGTACCCTTACACAGGATTTGGCTGCCCAGCTCTGAGTGGGGGAGATCAGATATCTTGTCTTTTACTGCACATGCATGCAAAAAACATGCCAGTAAACTAAGGCCCCATGCACAGCTTGTCATTTTACATGTATCCAAACTCAGTCCTTCTTTCATTTGCAACAGTCACAAGGCGCAACAGAAAATCATTTTTTTTAAACAATCCATTTTGCACCTCTCCCTTTTCTGGACATATTGGCTTTTGAATATTCCCTCCCCATTCAGCATCTCTGCTCCTCAGCTTTCCACACTGCTTCCCAATTTTTGTGTGACGGACAGCTTTCTTTCTTTCTTTCTTTCTTTCTTTCTTTCTTTCTTTCTTTCTTTCTTTCTTTCTTTCTTTCTTTCTTTCTTTCTTTCTTTCTTTCTTTCTTTCTTTCTTCCTGAACATGACAGAAAGTGTAAGAAAGAGACAGACTATTGGGAACTGGCTATAATACAAAGACAACATTTTTAGCAAGGCTCCCTCAACTTGTAGGCCAAAACGGAGATATTAACTCTGACAAAGGGGTCCGTAAAAGTGGAAAAATTCATCTGATGGAGAAAACAGGTGTTGAGAAAGAGTTATCTTGATGAATGGAAACACAAAGGTCATTAAGAACATACAGTTTGAAATGAAGGCTACACGATGCGTCACTTTTCAACATGAAAAACGGAAACATATTTCTGAAACCTGAAGCTTTCTATGACTCTGACAAACTTCCTGCCATCCAGACAAAAGATTCTCACCTCTCCGTCCAGCACTGCTCATAAACTACACATTGTGGAACGGCTATATAAAAGCAGATGAAGCTGCCTGCTGAGTCAGACATTGGTCCACCTAGTTCGGTATCTCCAGCACTGACTGGCAGTAGCTCTTCAGGGTTTCAGATACAAGTGTGTGTGGTTTTTGTCTGCCCCCTTGGGAGATTTGGACCTTCTGTATGTTAAGCATATGCTTCATCACTGTCCCTGAACTTTAAAGATAGGCTCATCGCAGAAATTCCGGGTAACCGAGCTCCGCACTGCAAGGAGCTTGGCAGGGAGGTGGCGGCCACTGGGCCGCACAGCGTAGAGGGAACACTGCTTGGGAGACTGATCCGGCTCTCACCATTGCCACTGCCAGATTGCTCGGGCTCCTGGGACAAAACTTTGCACTAGGGTGCCACAGTGCATGTCACTTCTGCATTCCTGCAGTGAACCCACATTTTTAATCTATGACATAGATCAGCGACACTTGACCTTTTTCATCTCACGACACAAAGCACTAAAACTGTCAAGGCACACCATCAGTTTTGTTACAATTGACAAGGCTGCCGGCGGGAGGCTCACATCCCCCAATGGCACTACTAATAAATGTCCTTCCCCCAAACTCCCGCGACAACCCCCTGCAGACCATTCGCGGAACACCAATGTGCCATAGCACACTGGTTGAAAATCGCTGATATAGATGCATCTTATGCATCTGTGCTGAAAGAATTAAACCAATTTCAGATTTAAAAAACTGTAATGGATTGTGTTCGTTTTTGCTCTGCTAATTTTTGTTTTTCCTTTCTTTAACTGCATTCGCAAATTGTTTTATAAATGGAAATTAATGGAAAAGCATGCTTCTAAAATAGAGTTGGATAAAGCCTAAATAAAGCAATCCATACTATTGCTCCAACCCATCTTTCCAACCAATGTGTCTACATTGCACTAAACACTGTATTCACTGGGTGAGAGACTTGTGAGCAAAACAACTGCTTTCCATAACACACCAACTCTGTTCCAACAGAAGTAAGGCACACAGTGTTGTATCCAAGGGGGTTGTCGAGGGGGGATGCAGCACCAGAAATTCTTCTATCGCAGGAGCAGTGACTTCATTAGCATGGGCACTCAGGTGTTGTCTTAGAAACATTTTCCAAAGAACCTGAGAAGCATCAGGCTCAGCAGGAGTAAACCTGAGAAGTTTGCCTAGGGGCTTAAACTTAAACCAGTCTTTCTGCCCCCAGATGCAGATGGATAGGGGGGCTGATGGATAGGAGGAGGAAAGACTGGACCATACCCCTAGGAAGGAGTGTGGTGGCTTGCTTACTTCATTAATTGGATGGGGGGACCCCAGAAGACACAGACAGTGAACATGTGAAACATACGTCAGATAAACATGCATAGGACTGCACTCTAAGGCTGCAATCCTATGCACGCTTATCTTGGAGTAATTCCATTGAATTCAGTCGGATTTATTAATGAGTAGACATGCATAGGATTGCACTTCAATATACCTTTCATATTTATTTGGGTTGTGTGTGTGTGTTTTTTCATCACACCCTTCAGTTTTTAGACATTCATTTTAAACTATTGCAACCGATTCCAGGAGTCTGGGATGAGAATATCGACATTTTTAGATGGGCATAAAGAGTTTCAGAGGAGGAATAAGCGGCAGCGGCGTTGCTGGAGGGGGTGCCGCACCGTAAGTGGTGCAAGGCGCTGCACCGCGCCATGCAAACCAGTGTAATGTGGCCCCTCCCACTCACCTCCGGAGCCATTCTGGCAGCGAAGGCAACCTTAAAAATACTTCATTGCCTTTGCCGCTGGAGTGGCTCCAGGGGCGAGTGGGAGGGGCTGCGTTACACCAGTTTGCAAGGCGAGGTGCAACGCCTTGCATCATTTATGGTGCCGCACCCCCTCCAGCAACACCACTGATAAATGGCAGGAGAAGAAAACTTTTGAACACTGACGTTTTGGTGTATCATCGCAGTGGGGTGTGGCTATGAGGTGTGTGCAATGACAAATTCCTGCACTTCAAAAGGTACCATCATGCCACTGAGAGAATATAAACAAAACCCCAAATTCTGTGCTGGAAAGGCAAAGGGAGCGACGAGCTCTGACATAATTCTCTCAGGACTTTCGGTCTACTGGTTGGAAATCGCCCTCCTCTGTTTTCCTAACACAAAGCTCACTAAACAATGGCACAGTAGATTAAAGCCTCACAGAGGGAGAGAGAGAGAGAGAGAGAGAGAGAAAAGGACTATTCTGGTAAAAGGGGAAAACTGCCAGTCAGCACTGTATGTTTCGAGCTAGCTTAAAAGGGCAGATACAATGGACATCCAATTCATCTGGCCACCTTTTACTTTCTCTATTTAACAGATGAAAACCAGGAGATGGGACACCCATGTTTTGATATCCAGGATCACTTTGTGAGCCCCAACATCTCCATGCTTCACTCATGGGCTGCATGCTCTGTTCATCAACTCTGCAACGGCTTACCCTCCGTGGAGTTAAAAGCCAAGAAGGCAATTTGGGGAACGAGACAGTAGAAAAATCTAATTGGTCTACGATATATATTATCAACTGTTAAAATATATATTTCAGCAGCTGCAGGCTGCGAGATGGAAGGCAACACACTGCATGGTGCCTTCCTGTTCATGTGCACACATGCGCACTAAAAACGAGATTCACACAAGAACATAAGAAAAGCCCTGCTGGATCAGGTCCAAGACCCATCTAGTCACTAGCATCACTACGGGGGGGGGGGGGGGCGGAGCTGTAAGTGCTGCTGAAATCCGAGCCTCCCTTACACAGATGAACGAAGCGGCCCCGCCCCCTCACCCTCGCAGCCGTTCAGAGAAGCGAAAACAACAGGCAGGAGACTCCCTGCCTGTTGTTTTCGCTTCTCTGAACGGCTGCGAGGGTGAGGGGGCAGGGCCGCTTTGTTCATCTGTGTAAGGGAGGCTCGGATTTCAGCAGCACTTACAGCTCCGCCCCCCCTGTAGTGGCGCTAGTGCATCTGGTCCAGCTTCCTGTATCACACAGTGGCCCCACCAGATGCCTCTGGGAAGCCCACAAGCAGGAGACAAAGGCATGTGCTTCTCCCACCCAGAGTGCATTGCAACGCATTCTGGAGCTATTTTGGGAGAGGGAGGGGGAGTCGTGTGACCCAGAAGAGGCTTCTGGAGCGTGAGTTCAGCCATTAGAAGCAAGAACTTGAAAAAGAAGCAGTTTGCTTGAAAAAGGTAAAAAAAAAATTTTTTTTTTATTCTTTAAAAAACACACCAGTGGACTTCGTGGATTGGGATGAGTCAAATCCACAGATCCAGGTTCCGCAAATAAAAAGCATCCACTGTACCATAAAGCTATATAGCATCATTGGGAAGGTAATTTAATGCAGAATGTAATGAAACAAACCCTTTTGAATTATAAATAACCGGGAAAAAGAAAACACAACTGCCTTATGTTGATTAAGTGGATTTCATTAACTCAAAACTGACCAATGAGACTGATTGTTCCGAGAGCCAATGAGCTGTTGTTATGACACTGCATGGAACCAATAAGGTGTTAGTCTAAGTCAACTCTCATTTCTGTGTATCAGAGCTAATAACACTAGAACGCTTCTTCAGTTGTGTGAGCGTCATCAAGTTGGCCACTGTCTTTTTTTGTTGGTTATTGATTTGTTGGGTGACCTGTTCTGTTATATATTAAAGTAAATAAAGTTAATGGGGGTGACACCATGAGTTACCGCACTGGGTGACACCAATGACAGTGACAACACTGGGGTGACACAATGAACTCTCGCACCGGGTGACACCAACCCTAGTGACGCCTCTGCGACCCATCCATTTAGCGATAACCTGTTTTTATGACAATGTCTCTTTACGCATTCCTATCTTTTGGATCCTTCATGCTTAGGGATGCCTCAACTCACGTCCACAGAAACGAGGACCATGCAGGCTGGATTGCTTCAGTCAGATGCATCTTTTTTGTGTGGAAGAGTTTTATACATCCATCAGAACTGTAACCCTGCACAGATTTCTGGGTTGACAAGACGAGTAGGAGTTGCGGTTTCAGAGAAAAATGGGACGACTCATCTCATCTCCAAATCCCCCTCCCCCAGTTATTCCCCTCTTCCATCACCCGTTTTCCTTTCCATGTTTGCAATGCAGGAAAATCAAGACAAACAACAACTTTTTTTTTTTAATATTGTCCTTTCAAGGAGATCTCTATTTGCATAGTGCAAACCTTTTCCTGTACACAGCGCTAACATTAGTGTGACCTTTTCCTGCTAATTGGAAAATCTTACGGAAATAAAGCCTGTCAGGAAAATGAGAAGTGTCTCCCCTTTAGGCTGGCCAAACGACCTCAGAGGGGGAAAGAAGTTCTGAAATTCCTGTTTCTTCTGCTCACACTGCAAAATCTTTATTACTTTGGAGAGCCTTGAAACTCAGTAATGCCCCCCCTGTGCACCGAGAAGTAAATAAATTTCTTCTTATGACCACTTTGGAGAAACACACAACCAGATTTACTCAGCAGGGATACATACTGGACAAGATAATGAAGAGAGAATAAGAATATGATAGGGCTTTACAGCCTCTTCTGTCTCTTTAAAGTGTTTTAATCCTTCAGAAACGGGATATCTGGTCCATTTCCTTAAAGATACAGTATCCCTTCTGGGGCAGGTAATGTTATAAAAAGCCAAGATGTAACATCTATCTCGCAGTATTGATTGGCACTTTAGTGTGATAAAGAGGGTTGAACCTGAAGGGGAAATCCGGGGGGGGGGGGACTCAGGATTACTCTTGAAAGACTGCAAACAGAGACCTTGTTACACCAGGTCAATCTTTCAAATTACCGTGAATCTACACACAAATATATCGAACCTACGCAGAGCTAGCTGGCACCGAAATCCCCCCAAACAGTATGAAGACTGAATTCAAAATTGTGAGGCAGTTTCAGTATGTAACTAAAAGAGGAACTAGACATTGGGTCTGAAGCAACCCATTCTACCCGCCACAGAAACAAGTCAGCCCGTGTCATGTTCTCACCCCTCTCTCCTGTAATGTGAAGCCACCTTTGCTTGTGCTGTGGCATTATTCCATACAGGTTGAGTATCCTTTATCCGGACTGCTCTTATCCGTACTGAGTATCCCTTATCCGGACTGCTCTTATCCGTACTGAGTATCCCTTATCCAGACTGCTCTTATCCGTACTGAGTATCCCTTATCCGGACTTCTTGGGACAGGAAGTTGTCTGGATTTTGGATTTGTCTGGATATCGGAATATTTGCATAAATATAATGAGGTAACTTGGGGGATGGGACCCAAGTCAAAACACGAAATTCATTTATGTTGTATATATACCTAATACACATAGACTGAAGGTAATTTTAAAAAATCTTTTTAAAAATAATTTTTGTGCCCCAGCATGCCTTGTGCTATGCCAGCCAGGTGCTGGAAAAAGTTGTTTTAAGTCATAGCCCCCAAAATGTCTGGATTTCGGAGGTCCGGATAAGGGGTCATCAACCTGCATTGTGTATTTCTGTCTCTGCAAGTGGCAGACAAGCAGGTGGAGTACAGGGAAAATGTACAACATCACGATAGAGGCCAAGGGGGAGGGGAGTGGGGAGAACGCGGTAGCGGCCCCATGTCAAGCAGAACTTCTTATTCTGTCCTTCATCCCCTTCTGTCGTTCTTTGTGTTTGTGCATTGTACGCACATATATGCATGCAGGATCAGGGCTGCCCCAAGATTTACTGGCACCCGAGGGGGCACCCCCTCTTCCTGTTCCCTAGATTGGAAAATGAATGGGGCACGAGCGCCACTGGAGCATGACGCTGTGCGTCACCCTTCTGGAGGCTCCGAGGCTGGGAGAAGGCCTCGGAGCGTCCGCCCTGGGCGGCTATCCATGGCCTTCTGACGAGGCCCAATGCGGTGACACGGTATTTATTAGGTTTTTCGCGCCTGCACAGAATGTTTCTGAGGGCAAAAGGGCAGCCCTTGCCCTCAGAAATGTGCGCATGCACGAAAAACCTAATAAATACCGTGTCACCGCATTGGGCCTCGTCAGAAGGCTGCGGACCGCCGGCCGGGAGGATGTCGTCGGAGCCGGCAGCAGCAGGGCCCAGGGGTAAGACTTCTGCGGCGAATTTGGGATCATTAGGGCGGCGCGCGCCCTAGTGACGCTACTGGATGGGGGAATGGCGTGGAAGAGGAAGTGTAGAGGAGAGGAGAGTGGTGGGCTAGAGCATCTCTGATATTCTTGCTCACCACTCTCCTGTCTTCTCCTCTACACTTCCTCTTCCACTCTTTTTTTTCAAATCAAGGAAGTTCGAGAATGAGGAAGAGTAGTGGAGGCAGGCAGGCAGACCCTGCCAATCCTCTGTATGGACAAGCCGGACCTGTGCAGGATTCAAGCTTCTTCCTCAACATCTTAATTTCTGGCAGGTCTGCCTTGACCTTAGATTTAACCCCATCCCACAAGCGTCGCTAGACGCGCGTCACCCCCCTGCCCTAGGGTGAGCCCCCCCAACACCCCCTCACCTCGGAGGGAGCCGGCCTCGGAGCGTCCAGCCCCGCCGGCGCTTCAGGGCCTTCTGAAGGCCAGATGGCTCAAAACGGAAAGTTTTCCATTTTTCACGCATGCGCAGTACATTTTCTGAGGGCAAAGGGCTGCCCATTTGCCCTAAGAAAAGTACTGCGCATGCGCGAAAAACGGAAAACTTTTCGTTTCGCGGGGCTGGATGCTCCGAGGCCGGCTCCCCGGCTTCGGAGCGTCCGGAGGGTGACGCGGAGGTGACGCGCGGGGGTGCGCGCGTCACCCCTTTGCGCGCTTCACCCCGAGGCGGTCCGCTCCGCCCGCCACGCTCCAACGATGCCTGTGCCCCACCCCACTACAGCGAAGAGGAGATCCAAAACTCCTTGCAACGACTTCAACGTGGCTATGAGTCCATTCACTACTTATCACCCAATAATCAGTGCTTGCAATTGCTGCTGGCTATACCTTCCTTCATTTTATAACTCTTTTTTTTCTCCTGTCATTTGGCCCAATTTTTATTTTTGCAAAATGACGACTTTGGGGAAGGCAGAGATACTGTATATGTTCCTGCTTTAACCAGAGTCCTCAGTCATAGCGCAACAACCGTAACAAGTGTTCCCAACAATGCTTCTGCACACAAATGGGTTCCTTATTCATCTATGGGGCAATCCTGCCTGATGCTGTGCCAGCAGAGCAAGCACCCCGCTGGCGCAAGGTGTGGCAAACATGCCATAAGGCCCGTTTGCAGCACCCGCGGAGTAAGCAGCGCTGGTGCCAAGGCCGGTGCTGCTCACTCCGCCGCTGGACGAGGACCCAGACACCGGATGCAGGTAGTTCCTGAGCCAGGCGGCGAGAGGGCGTGGGGAGGGAGTTCTGGGGTAGCAGGGGAGGAGGTGATTGGTCAGCCAGGCCAGGGACAGGGGCGGGGATATCGGCAGTGCGCTCCGCCGATATGCCAACTGCCCTTCCTGGGCCTGGCTGGCCTTACACCGGCCTCTCAGATGTGCGCCAGCAAAGTAGCTGGCGTACATCTGAGGAGGCCCATTGGGGCCGCTGGGGATTACACTGGGGGAAAGGGACGAATGCCCCTTTTTCTCGAGGTGTGCCCCAGCTCCGCCAGCGCAGGCCCAATTCCGCGTAGGATCTGGTGCAACACGCTTTGCACACTGCGGATGATGTTACGCAGGATTGGGCTGCCCATGTTTCCATTTTGTTAACTATTTACGTAGGCTTCGTCAAACACGATCCACATAAAGGTGCACCTATGTGCAAATCCGTAGACAGAGAACAGGAGTCTGAGAAAGAACAAAAGAAAGCACACACTTGGAGAAACAGAAGATTCTGGCTTTGACCGTGAACAACTCCAGGCATTTTTTGAAAAGACAAAGGTCTGTCTCCAAAAAAAAAAAAGGCCTGCAGATCGTCACTTTATTATTGTATTCCTGGCAGCTGCAGGCAAAGGGCGGATTCCACTCAACAGCAGTGTGTTGGAGGTGATGCAAGGAGCTAGGAAAGCTCTGTTTGTAGTGATAGATCTGTGATGGCTCATTACAGTCATCACTTCATGCTGCAACCAGAGGCATCATATAGTCCACTAAAAGCAGCTTTCAAGCCCCGCTTGCAGTATTCCGACACCTGCATCATGGCTGGCTTTAGTAGGGTTCGGAAGGCGTCCAAATGCACCGCCATTGTGGGAAACAGGATATTGGACTAGAGAGGCACGTTGGAGCTGATCCAGCTTGGCTGATCTCACATTCTTATGCAGGGCTTCTCAAAGTGTGGGTGGTGGCCCAAGGAGGAGGTGGGTTGCCAGTTGGGCCGACCCGCTCACCCTCGCCTCCGTTTGGCTCTAAATTGGAGTCAGATGGAAGCAACTGGAAACCACTTCTGGGGCCCGATCCACCTTAGCCAGCCGCTCCCGCGTCGCTCCGCCCCGGAAGGCACTTCCGGTTTTGCCGACACGACTTCCAGTCACATTGGGAGGCCTTTCTGAAGCCTCCAGAGGTTGTCTGAGGCGTCCTGGAGAGATGTGGGAGCAGCTGGCAAAGGTAGCTCAAGGGGCAGGAGTGGCTGGCCAAGGTGGGTCGCGGCAGCGGGGACTTTGGGAACCGCTGTTCTTATGGATGTACCAGCTAGTGTTCTCCATTTCTCTCTCTTTTACTGACTCATGCATCTAAGCACGAGGGGGGATTTTCAGGAAGGAACGTATCGCACCCCTAAGTGATGAAGCACAGGCTAGCTTGGCCCCTTACTCTCCCTGTAGTTAGCACTTGTCTTCAGAGTGCCGAGCTGAAATGCAATCACCGAGAGAAGCCCTTGTCACCTCCGGCATTTGCCTCTGCAGAAAAAACAAAATGAGAGGTAAGCGGGGTGGTGGTGGTGGTGGTGGAGCTAGGTGGTGCATCATCCGCAGGGGTGTGATTAGAGTGTCTGTTCCCAAGGAGTCCCTTGTGCATTCCCTCTCCACAAGGGGGGACGACGACGTCTGAACAGGTCTCATGCATGCTGAGAGTATGTGTTGGGCCTCATTCAGCAGAACAAAGTCATCGAGTGCTAAGGTGGTAGAACGGGCTGCCGGTAAGAGATACTGTTTTCTGAGTGCTTTTTTTAAAAATGTAAACATTCTATAAACAAATAAATAGTTTATTTATTAGGAAGAGCATTAGGGAGAACGGTTCTATTCCAGCTTTCTCCCTACTGTGCTAGTTTTATTTTTGACAAGGTTTTTGTTTTCTTTGGTTGCTGATAAGGAAGAGCATCCAAAAGAGAGTCCACCACAGGGGCATTTCAAAGCGATGCTTGTCCATCCCATCACTTGAGCATTCAAGACCATCGTATCTTGCATGCGTGCACCAGGTCTTGGAATTGGGTGGAACTGGACAGTGACTGTGTCATCATGCAATTGCTTCCACCCAAGTTCAGGAGATCACAAATTTAACTCAGCCGCTTTGTGCTAGCACAGACCACGAGAGCCGATCATATCTTTATAGACGTATAAGTCTCTCTGGGAATGTCCGCTTTTCCCCCTCTAACTTGATCAAATTCAGTTATTCAGAGTAAAACTTGGCCCATAAATAATTCAAAACAACAGATGCGAACTGAGTGCCATTATTAGTGTTATAAGGAGGGCTGTTACGTGATGAAAGAAATCTTCGTCTGTTAATCGTATGAGTTTTAGTCGATTAACAGATTAAACCAGCATAAACTTGCACTTGAGAAATAAGAATAGATCTCAGCGATACCCACCCAACCCATTCCTTGTTTTCAAACAGTGGATGTATCTGTTGCAGTATTCATAAAAGCCCATAGGATTGGGCTGTTAGGCTTCATTCTTACACTTTCCTTGGAGTAAATCCCATTAGACACAACAGAACTTACTTCTGGGTAAACGTGTATTGGATTGTGTTGTAAACATTACAGTCCTAAAAGTTGCTATCGTTCAGCCTAACCCTCCTCATGGGGGGGGATTAAACTGGGAGAATCTCATATACATCACCCTGAGTTTCTTAGGAAAAGGGCACGCTACTAAGGGAGATCATTTTGATAAGGCAGTGGTTCTCAAAGTGGTGGGTCATGACCCACCATTGAGAACAGAAGCTAGCCCCTTCCCCCTTAAGGGGGGGGACAGCATGGCGGCAGCAATCCCCAAAAAGGTGCCTGGAACTGCCTTTTTTTTTGCCTTTCCAGGGCTTGGGGGCTTTGCGAAAACTGGAAGTGTCTGAAAATTGCTGTTTTTCAGCAATCCGAAAATCGGGGAGGCCTGCAGAGGGTTGCACAGGCCTCCCCGAAGCACCCCCAAGCCCCGGTAAGGCCATAAAATGGCAGTTTGGGGGGCATTTTTCTGGCGGCGATCCCCGAGAATCGCTGCTGCCCCGCCCCCACGGACACTTGGAACCTCACGGGGAGAACTTTGAGAACCAGTATGATAAGGTTTTACCCCAGGGTCCTATTGCAGACCACACTGGAAAAACAAATAGATTGGTAGAGTGCAGTAGAGTAACAAGGGTGGTGCGAAGGCAAGTAGTTGTGCAAGACTCCATTACACTGGAGTCAGCGGCCCCTCCCCCTTGCTGTTGGAGCCATTCTGGAAGCAAAGGCAACACGCAGGACACTCCCCTGTTGCTGCTGGAATGGCTCCAACAGCAAGGGGGAGGGGCCGCTGACTCCAGTGTAACGGAGTCTTGCACAACTACTTGCCTTCGCACCACCCTTGTTACACCACTGGTAGAGTGCACCCTAATCTATCTGTATTGCAGTCATCAGGATTTGCGATTGTAGGACAAATTCCTAGAATGGATTAGCTAACACTTTCCAAACAATATTTCGGAGCTAAGCAAGCATCTTCCATAATCCAAGAATCAATGCAAGAGTTCTGTGGTAGTCCTAAATGTCTTTTTGTCTTAAAGGGTAATATTTTTAAAGCTTATTTATCCACAAGAATTCCAATTTCCTCGTTTTGCCCTGTTGCTGCATCCTTATCCCCTCCCCCCCCCCATGCTAGAGGTACTAATGTAGCTGCCGTCTGCTGGTTTCTTTCCATGCCCGAGACAGAAAGGTGACATCAGCAAAACCATGTCCCATTCCGGGAGCGCTAATTGTTATTTAAAAAAATGATACCGGGGCAAGAGCCCACACATGGTTTTGATCCATCAAAATGATTGATTGCTACATTGTAAAGCAAGCCTGGTTCGAGGAAAGAAGTGTCTGTGAAAATCAAACCTTCAGTGGGTGATAAATGACAGAGTTTTAACAAAGGTGTACAAATTTGGGTGTGTTTTGAAGTACGGATCCTGCAGCCACCTTTAAAATGAGTCCTGCACAGTGACCCTCATTTCCTTATACAGGCAGATACTGGGCTGCTAACGGCGGCAGGTGAACTCGCAGTGATTAGGGGCTGAATTGGCCTAAAACTCTGACAACGGTTTTGGAGAGGTCGCTTCATGCCCTCTGCGGTGAGGAAAAAACAAAACAAACATGCACTCATTCTGTGTCACTCAGGTCTCTTCTCAAAACCCACCCAAGTGACTCACTTCACTTGGCCTTTGGCGTGTCCCATCTTAATCCTTTTTCACAAGTGTATCCAAGTGAACGTACATTTCATTCTATTTGCCCCGATTCCTCGCTTTGTTGCCTTCCCTCCCTTTCCCACCATTTTACAGCACCAGCCTATGAATGTCTACTCAGAAGTAAGCCCTCAAAGTAAGCTGCACTCAATGGGATTTATTCCCAGCGAAGGGCGTTTAGCATCTCATGTTATGGGAGGAAAGGTGGGATATACCGTATTGGTCTGAGTATAAGACTCACTTTTTTCTCCTAATTTAAGTTTTTAAACTAGGGGTGCGTCTTATAATCAGGCTGTTGCAATTTAATGCCAGGGATTTAATTAAATTTTTTTAATAGCACCAAACTTTAAGGGTGCGTCTTATAATCAGGCGCATCTTATATTCGGGACAATACGGTAAATATTTTAAATAAAATAAAATAAAAGCTAGGACTGCAGTCTTAGATCAGACACAAAGTCTTTAGTGACTTGCTTACTTGCCATTGGTGATCCTGAACTTATGTGTGGGGTGCAGTGGGCCTTTGTCTGTTCAGCCATCTTTTACCCTGCCTCTGCAGGCTGCGCTATCAGTCCGCCCAGCGTTTTCAGAGGCTGCCTCCTGCCAGTCACCCCCTCTCCCAGGGCCGCCAAGTACGGTTGGGTTCAGGTTGTGCATTGCACAAAGGCATCATTCATGATGGTGACCATTGTACTGTATAGAGGAATGACAGCTGCTCTACCCAATGGCATGAGAGAAAGGGACTCGTTCCCACCTATCCCAACTGACCCTCCCAATCAGAAGAGGAGGTGCTTGAGTGGCGGGTTCATTGGCCAAGCAGAAGAGGTGCTCTGATCTTTTTGTTGGTGACCGAAATGGCCCGGCTTGGCCATGGCCACTCTCAACCAGCTGCACTGTCTTGACCAGCCCAAGCAGCCCCCGTTCAAGCTTGGCCCCACCGAGGAAGGGGCACTTTTTTAAATTCACACTAAGGTGTCATACGGGCTTTGTGGTGGCCCTGCGCCCCCCCCCTTTTAGAATGCCGCTCCCGCCAAGTCCCATTTTCAGAAGCATTCTAAAGGGAACAAAATGGCAATTGGCAGGAGCCAGGCACCACCAACGCTACATGTATTTGTTTATTCATTCACGCCAGTGGTGCTGTTGATGTTGCCACTGCTCATAGAGACGCGGTAAAAAAACTTTCTGAAAAGACGCAAGCCCTGCCACAAACGACACTAGAGTATTACAAACGACGCTACCACTCCCTGCAAAGGAAGAATGAAAACAGTTTTTAAAAACAGGGAAAAGGAAAAAAGCCCAACTACAGCCGCCACCAAGATTAAGCTCACACACACCCTAAGCGGGCAACCGAGAACGTTCGTGGGTAAGTAGATGGGAGAGGTTTAGTAGCAAGGCTGTTTTAGATTGTAAGTTCCTTGGGAGCAGGGACCTGTTTTCGTTCACCTCTGTAAAGTTCTATGAAAGCTGATGATGCTGTCATAAAAAATAATTCGAAAAGGGCCCCAGATCTTGACTGGATGCACCCAAAGAGCAGATAACTTCCATGTGGTCACTGCCTCGTCACCAGGGTTATCTGTGCTCTGAGCTGAGAAGATTAACATTCTGCTCCAAGGAACGCAAGCTTTCAAACCCAGGGAAAGGCCTGAAGTCACAGAAAGCAGCCAGTTTGCTGAAGATAAACAGAACGGGTCTGGGCAGTGCATGGATAGCAGACTGCCTGGGAACTGTCATATAGATGCCGCCTTGGGTTCCTCAGAAGAAAAGCAGTGCACAGGCTCCTTCAGTAATAAATAAAATAATGTGCTCTGCGTGACTCATGCAAACGTGCAGAATTTACTGTAGCTTGCAAAATTTGCAACTAGTTTGCAAAATGTATGCACCAATGTGTATCGTCTGCGCCAGTGGTTCTCAAATGTTTTACCACCGGGACCCACTTTTTAAAATTACACTCAACCGAGACCCACCTAGCTTTACGAGACGCTCAAACATTTATCTCCCTATATTTACACAAGCTTGCAAACTGCAGGAGCTCAGCTATCTTGCAAACTGCAGGAGCTCAGCTCTTTGAAGGGCAATTGGCAGCTATCTGATTTTTGAATAGCGTCAGGGTTTGTGGCAATTATTTATTTGATCTTTCCATCACCTGGGAACCACCAGAAATCAGGTCGCGACCCACCAAGTGGGTCCTGACCCACGGTTTGAGAAACACAGGTCTGCGCCATATGTTGCTCTGGTTACGTAAGTGATGGGGAAGAGCAAGAAGCAACAGGGTGCCTGCGCCCTGCCTTCTGCTGATCACTAGAAAAGTTATTGCCTGGATTTTGGCATTTTTACAGGTATTGCCCAAATACTTTCAAGCATCTCTTCACAACCACGAGTGCTAAAATATTATGAAAGGAAAGCCAGCTGAGGTGCTCTGAAACCTCTGTATCCAATCAGGCGCGTTGCGACGACGCGCGTCACCCCAGAGCGGGGGCGCGCGTCGCCCTTAAGGGGAGGCTCCGCCCCTGCGCATGACGTCACGCGCAGGAGCAGAGTGCCCTCCCCGCTCCGTTTTCGGCTCATTTTGGAGCCAAACGGACACAGGGGAGGGCGGGCGGGCCCACCTTCACTTCAAAAATGTAAGTGGGGGGGTGATCGCGCGTCACCCCTAGACGCGCGACACCCCCCGGCGGCCCGCCCCCCCGCTTCCCCCTGTCGACGCCAGTGTATCCAATACCGTGTTGTGTGGTTTTCCCTGTGCTCCTGTAGAATTGCAACAGGTATACAGTTCCGGACACACTGCACCAGAGAACCTCTGAAATATCAACATGCATCATGTATCGACCAAGTAGAGCCACTCTCAGAAGGTTTTCCGTTCACTGGTTCACTTCAAGTGCTCCTGGTCCTATGCATGTCTACTCAGAAGTAAGTCCCACTACATTCAATGGGGCTTCCTCCCAGGAAGGTGTGCATAGGATTGCAGCCTCAGGCCAGTTCCATCAGTTGTGGTGCCAGCTCGGACTGAAGCTATTCTGGAGATTATTTTTCCAACGTGCTGCAATGTCGGCAGTTCCTGGAGGCCCCTGTTAAAAGCTCCGGGATTACTCTCAGCAGTCACCTGGAGACCGATGCCTCAGTGGCATCACTAAGGGGGCGAGAGGGGTGCTGTGCCCCTGGGTGACAGCTGTGGTCTCTTCGCCAGGAGGAGTCACAGCAGGATTATTACGCTCTGCGACTGCTTTTTTGCAGCCGGAGAGCTGCGTTTGTAGCCGTGGAGCATAAACGCGCTGAAAATGGAGCATTTTGGGGGGGCCTCCTTCCCACCCTGTGTCCTGGAAGGTTTGAAACAAAGCTTTCCGGGACTGCAGTGGGTGGGGCGATGATGCGAAACGCGTCGTCGCCCCCCTTGGGCAACCACGATGCTGATTCCAGGAGGGTTGGCAACCCCTGTCATCAGTACAGAACACCGTTCTTTTCCGCCATTCCCTCTCTGTGGCGACTTCAGCAGCGGTGTGCTGGCACTTCCACAGATGGGGTCCCAGGACCTGCTCCCACAGGTTCTCTGAGCTACCCCCCCACCTCTCCTCCTTGCTCCACATTGCAGGCCCTGCACATTGCAAGCTGATAGCACTCAGTTGCAGAGGAGTCTCCAATTCCCGCATGGGTGGGGGCCGCCGCCGACACGCCCCCCCACGGCCGCCACACACGCCGCCCCTGGGGAGTGTGTCGGTAGCGTAGCGCGCCTCCGCGCACGCAGACACGCCCCCGGCGCTTTTTGGCTCCATTTTGGAGCCAAACGAGCGCAAGGGAGGGTGGGAGGGCCCAACTGCAGCCGTTCTCGGCTGCGAAGAGAATGAAGAAGCGACAGGGTGGCAGGTAAGACCGGCCCGTGCCCTGGGGCCCACCGCCCCAATCGCCCCCGGTGATGCGACGCCTCTGCTCAGTTGCCCTGTTGAACTTCCTTATGAAAACATACTGATCATAAAGGCCCCAGGAACTTAATATAGGAAACATATTAAGCGCAACTCTTCAAACATGCAATTTTGTGAAAACCACGGTGGGGCAGCTAGGGCAGGCCCAAGTCCACCTGACCCCCAAGATGGTGTACCAAATGCTGCCCCCCACCGGATGCTGTGACAGCCTCTGCTCCTCCCACTCTCTGATGTTTCCAGCTCAGCACTCCCCCCTCCTCCCTATTTTCTTCTTCCATTTCAATCCAGGGAATGGAAGAAGGCAGAGGCATCACGAGGTTTCGCATCACCCAGGGCGAGAAGAACTCATCGCATCAACCCCATACGCAACGGTTTGTTTCAGCATTGCATTCATCATGAAATTACTCATCGAACGATATACAGCATGTTGGTATTATTCATACATACAATGTTTTCACAATTTTGGCCACTAGTGGTGGCCAAAAAACCCAAACACCACAAGCCCTGAGGATGTCACCTGGGGCGGTCCATCCCCCTTCCCCCCCCTAGTGACGTCACTGGAAGAAGGTGAAATGGAAGCAAGTAACAGACAGTGATGGGCGCTCCCCACCAATCTGCTGCCTGATCAGATGGCCTCATTGATAGGCTGGCCCTGGGGGAAACCGACACAGGTAGCATGAATTTGAAGAAGCTCCGGTTTGGAGCATGAGAGCTTACAGGCCAGGCTGTAGCACAGATTGGAGCATGTGGGTTTTGTAGCAGCCTAGAATCCAGCCTGCCTTTGCCAGATTGGAATATGAGGGTTCCAGGCCCGGCTGTGGCCTAGAATCACACCTACTAGTTCGATACGATGCTGCAGTCTGATCTGTGGCGCAGGAGACTAAGAGCCAAAATTACCATAAAGCAACAGAAGGCTCAATGTACATTACACTCTGAAGCAGAGCATCACCATTCTAGGCCATCGACTGGAAAGGCGGCACGCTTGCCTATAGGGTCAGGCACCACAGTTTTAAACTCAGGGCAACAGAGGCGTCGCCAAGGGGGGGGTGAGGGGCAGTCCACCCCCGGGCGACACGCGGTGTGTGTGTGACAAAGTGGGCAGCGGTGGCGACAACCGCTCCGTTTTGGCGATGGGAGCAGCGGCGATGGGTTTGGCCCACCATCCCGCGTCTCTGTTGGGATATGCAGTGGCGGTGATGTCACTTCCGGTAGTTACGTCACGGGGATCGCATAGCGACGCCACTGCAGGGCAAAGCTCATCTGAAAAATCTGAGGATTATCAATTGCCCGTGACAAATGGAGATCATTTAGAGGCTAATTTGAAATGAGCCTCAGAAATGAGGCCATTCACATTTGGCGAGGGTGGGCAGGGCAGCCTCTGCGAGGGCTGTGCCTCCGGGCCCCAACTCTCGCTAGGCTCTTAGGCAGCACTGTAAATTATTCACACCTTGACCTTCACGGCATCTCTTCATTAAGGCTTGTTAATGTCTCCTGAAGTTGCTGACCTTCGGCCCGAGGTGGAGAGCAAAGGAGAGCATCTGTCAGCCAGTCTGCCTAGGGATTGACACAGCTCCGTGGGCTCTGAAGCCCACCGTTATTTTAACACATTTCCAACCCACCGTTCCTGCCCAAAAGACCACCCCGAGAGATGGACAACAAAGAAGTAGAAACAGAAACTATTATCAATTCGACGCTGAATAAAAAGGAAGGGGGACATTAAGCTCCCAGTACCACCAATGCCTTAAGTCAGTGCTACTCAAACAGTGGTCAGTGGACCGATGTCTGCTTCGGAGCCGTCGGCTGCTGGTCTGGGGTGCAGCTCCTCTGACTTCCTGCTTCCAGCATCACCTGAGGCTGGCTGTGGGACTTGTGCTGGCTTGATTTCATGGATCCCTCTAGTACAGCATATATGAGGAAGGACAGGCTGTTACTCTTAGTGGAGATGCTTCTTTCCGTGTGAAGCCTTAAATAAGAGGTAAATGCATGAACGGTGGTGGCACAGTCTCATTGACTAACGGAGGGCAGAGAAAGAATCTTGTCTGAAATCTGGGACGATCACTGCCAGGCAGTGTTGACACGACTGAATCAGACAGACTAATGCTCGGACAGGCAGCTTCCCCTGTTCCTAATGTAAAGCAGAAGTTTCAGTCTAATGGAATCATGGATGGGGTTGGTCCTGATGGAGGAATGAGGGCCTCAGAACCGAGACACTGGCTCTCATCAATCTCTGGAATGCATCCAACAGGACTTAGTTACTAAACCAAAAAGCATGCGGTTAAGCAGCTTCTGTATCAGCATGCCAGATTCTGCGAGTGAGTTTATGAAAAAGGAGGCTCTCTTGCTAAATTTGGCTCTCCAAAACAAGTGCACTCCCTTTTCGTCGATAAGATTATTTTCCCCCATCAGATGATTTCCGCACTGTTTCAAATCACTTGCTTGCCAAAAGTCAAATGCCGAGTCAGTTTGTCTTCCCAGATTAAATTTGTGAGAATGAAAGCACAGCTTGGCAATTAAGGGAGCAGCTTCCTGGACATTTCACAACACCAGGAGAGTCGCATTACGCCAGTGCGCATCAGCTCCCACACAGCCCAGCTCCTGGCCCACAGACTGAGTTTTGTTAAAGCGGATGATAAGGAAAGAAAAAGATAGAAACTCAACCGATATCAGTAGTTGGGGGAGGGGAGATGCCACTAATCCTCAAATTGACTCCAATAATGCTATAACGTTGAATCTATGAAGTGAAGTCTCCCCAAACTGAGTAGTAATAATGCAATCAATCAATTAAGCAGATTGCTAATTTGGCTGTTCTTGAATTTTCTGCTATGCAAACTGCAGAGATTCATCAACCTCCTGGCTTTAGAAGCAGGTTTTCTCTGCGCCAGGTGCAAGGGAATGACAACACGAAACAGGTCTCTTGTTGTCTGTGTGCTCCCTGAAGGCTGAGCTACATTACACGCGTCGCGGAGCTTCTGTCATTTTTGAAGCAAGCGGAGCCGCTGCGACCTCCGCACTGCCGGTGTGTACCTCAAGCTGGAATCCTACTTTTGAGGGGGCGTGTTCACAGAGCTAGGGGGCGGTTTGCGGAGCTACTGCAGCCTACCAATCGTAGGAGAGGGGGGAGAGTAGCTGCATGCCAATCAGAACTACCTCCAATCACCTACTTAAGAAGGCGGGACAACAGGAGGGACAACAGGCGGGAAGACACTCCCCCGCTCCAAGCGCGTAGGCAGAGGCAGAGGCGGCGGCAAAGCCTCTGCGTGTAATGTAGCTCAGCCCTTAGGCATGAGATACAGGAAGCTGGACTACTGTAGATGGGCCTTTGGCCTGATCCAGCAGGGCTCTTCTGATGTTCTTATCAGGCAAAAGTGTTTATTCAAAGACTTTTTCTTCATACATTCTTATTTTGTGAGTTTATTTATGAGGAGAGCGACTACATCACACTACAGGTCAATCTCGTTACTAGTAAGCTGCCTTGTGCCGAGGCAGACCATTGGCCCATCTAGCTCAGTATGGTCGATGCTGATTTTATTTATTTTATTTTTCACATTTTTTTTATACCGCCCTTCCTCCAAGGAGCTCAGAGTGGTGTACATATTTCCTCCCCTCCTTTTGTCCTCACAACAACCCTGTGAGGTAGGTGGGGCTGAGAGATAGTGACTGGCCCAAGGTCACCCAGGAAGCTTCGTGGCTGAGCGGGGATTTGAACCTGGATCTTCCAGGTCTAAGTCTGACTCCCAAACCACTACGCCATCCTGGCTCTTGGAACTTGGGAGTTGCTCTTGAGTGTTTCACTCATGATTTTTTCCCTGCCTTACCTGGAGGGGCCAGGAAGGGACCTGGGACCTTCCGCCTGCTCTTCCAGCGATCCAAGACACCTCCCACATTCATTCTCTTGTTCCCAGTAGTGACCAGTGAGATGTCTCCAAGAAGCCCCCCAAGCAAAGAAACACGCCATTGCCCTTCTTCCACCTGGTCTTCAGAGGCTGGCACATGCATGCTCTGTTGAACGTCTGTTCCACTAACTGTTGACAGCCTTCCCTCCGCAAATTTGTCTCGTGGCCCTTTAAAGCTAATTACACCAGTGAGCATCACCGACCCCAGGTGGAGATCGCTCCCTTCAGGTATTTATCTGCCTTGAATTTCACTGATGTGCGTGGAGTTCTGCAAACGTGAGAGAGGGAAGCTACATGTACGTCTACCCACTCTCTCTGAAGCACGTTTCCCCTTAGTCATCCTTTTCCCCCCTTTTCTAAACGAACCAATCTCAAAAGCTGAAGCCCTGCTTCATACGCCAGATGTTCCACCTCTGCTTTCCCCCTGTTTTTAAAAAAATATTTTTAACACTGGGTAATTTTGTGCAGGCTGCTAACGAGGCCACATATCTCATGTGACACAATCTATTCTGTATTGTTCCAATTTTGGTATATGTGCTGCCGAAGCAAGCACTTCTTCGAAGTGAGCATTTTTAACACTCTTTACAGCGGACCCTGGTATCCGCAGATCCTCACTATCCGCGGGGGTGGGTGGGTGTCCGGAACGGATCCCCTGTGGATAGCGAGGGCCAACTATACTGTTCATAGCCCCCTGTAAATGCAGCGCGACTGCAATGGCGCACAACATTCCCAATGCAACTGAGTTCTCGATTAAAAGCAATGCGTTATGATTGTCTTTTATTTCCACTCCCTTTCATAACAAACTTGGAAATGTCCCTTTTCACCACTGTGGCAACTGGCTGACATCTTCACGGGCAATTTTGTTCAGATATTGTTGGGCAGCTGGCTACCTTGCAATCCAGAGAGTTCTATTCTTTGGCTAGGAAGGATTTTCCCAAGCTACCAGGTGTGCATTGCACAAACTGGCCCACTGTGAAAAAGCACTTGCACCTCCCACTGGCCTCCTTCAAACCATCCCAGTGGAGCATTCCTGTTGCAGTTATTGCCGTAGATCAATACACACTCAACCCATCAATACATTCTGAACGGCCTGTTGAGCCCCAGTCGCAACAATAATTTCATGCACTCACCACTCCTTCCTCTTCCCTCCTCGGCATTGCCCCGTCACCCAGAAGCATCTCCAGGGGGGCAGAGGCAGTGGGCTCCCGGGCGACAAGCAGGGGGGTGACAAAGCGGCGGTGAGGGGGCAACAACCATGCCGTTTCGGTGGGGAGAACAGCAGGCAATGGAGACAGTGCTGGGTTTGGCCCACCCTCCCGCCCTGCGTTTCCAAAGGGGTTTGCAGCGGTGGCGGCAGTGACGTCACTTCTGGTGGCAACGTCATGGGGGGCCGCATCGCGACATCTCTGCCACCACCATGCATCTCTTTCCTTCTGATGGGTGACATGATTGCTGGGGTGGGTCGCTCTTGCCAAAAGCCCAGCTGAGGGGGGGGGGTAGTAAGCAGCTCTGCGGCAGCAATTCTGCAAAGCATGTCCTGTTAGGTGCAAAATGCATATATTATTTTCTCTCAATGTCCTGCTCCAGCCCAACATACTGTAAGTGGGAAGACTGGGTGATATGACTCTGGCAGCTGAAAGTTTGGGGCCCCTGCTGCAGACACAACCCTCAAGACGACAGGCAACTTTTTCAAAAACAAGCAAGAGGAGCAGCAGATGAGTAGATGCAAAAATGGACCGACAGATTCGAGTGCAAGTCGCAGGCGCTTGGGAGCGTTTTGCCCTTGCAACAATCTTTTTAACACACGTGCCCCAAGTGACACAAAATGTTTCCATCTCAGCCCCAAGTCCCGCTGGCACCTCCTCTTCCTTCCTTCCAATTTACCGACAAGTATGCACATCTTCTTAATATCACCTCAGTCTGCCTGCCTGGCCAGGAAAAGACGCCTAAAGAACAGGAGCTGATTAAAAGGATTTATTCTTTGAGTCTCCAAGGGAAGGAACCCGAATCTCCGAGGCCACTTTCAAAGCCACACACACGTTTGCATGCTGTAGAAAAAAAAAACCTGCCAGCTGGAAAATCAATGTTGAAATGTTAACACGGTTCCGAATGGCGAGGAGGGTTTTGGGAAACACAGCTCCTGCCAGCAGGAGAGGGGGACTGACAGGCCACGTAAAGGATGGACATTCTCCAAGGGGCAGTGGGACATGCTCAGTTAATAACTGGCTAAGCCAGTGGTTCCCAAACCTTTTAGCACTGGGACCCACTTTTTAAAATGACACTCTATTGGGACCCACTTAGCTTTATGAGACATTTATCTCCCTACATTTACACAAGCTTACAAACAGCAGGAGCTCAGATGTTTGCATGGCAACTAGCAGCTATGTTGCAAACTGCAGGAGCTCAGCTCTTTGAAGGCAATTAGCAGCTATCTGGTTTTTGAATAGCCTCGGGGCTTGAGGCAATTACTTATCTGATCATTCCATCACCCTTGTTTTCATTGGAGGCTCTGTGGGACCCACCAGAAATCGGATCATGACCCACCAGGTGGGTCCCGATCCACAGTTTGAGAAACACTGGGCTAAGTGATTGCTTGAGGGAGGGAGGGAGGGACGGCACATTCATGCTGGCACTACGTTCTTGGGGGGCCCGGGGTAACCCCCCCGCTCATTCTGATGGCTCACTGGGGGTTATCACAGCTAAGGGTTCAGAGATCGGCTTGGCCAGGTCATTCTTCAGATGCCTCATGGGCAGACCAGACTGCTCTCCTCCTGCTAAATCACAGATTCCCAATGGTCGGGAGACTGCAGATCACATCAACATGCTGAGACGCTGCGGACCCTGACAACCTAGAAGTTGTCTGGCGGCGACGTGATGACATCACACATCGTCACATCACTGCCAAACTACTTCCGGATTGCTGGGATTTCCAAGTGATTCAGGCCAAGGGTGGGTGGGTGGGCCGATCCAGAAGAGCTCGCTTGCCCTGCGGCAGGGGCAAAGGTAGCGCTTCTGTCACACGCACACACCCCAAATGAGGTCCTGGTCGCCTCCGGTCTGCCCAAGCTCACGTGAGAGCCAGGTGGCCCGGAAGTCATTGCCATGCACGCACAGCCCCGGAGGCTTTGTGGAGAAATCTGGCCATTGTGTACTCTTGTGGGCTAGTTGGTAACCCTTGAAATACAGGAAGCTGCTTTCTTCCAAGTCAGGCCATTGGTCGACTGGGTATAGTCTATGTGGATTGCCTGCAGGTCTCCAGATTTGTGGTATTTAAACATGCAGGAAATCTGCCTTCTGAAGTGAAGCGACAGAGGCGTCACTACCCCCATTGGCGCCCGGATCAACGGAGGTAGTGACGCCCCTATAATTAAGGCTGCGGCGCGATCTGGAGGGGGGGCGCGATCCAGAGGGGTGGCGGCTCGCTCCGGGAGGAGGAGGCTGGCGCGCTCCGGGAGGCGGCGACCCCCCTCTCAACCGGGAGAGCCAGCTCGGGCACGTCTTTCCCGGCCGGCTGCCCGGGGCCTTCTAAGGAAGGCGCGCGAGAACGGTATTTATACCGTTCTTTTTGCGCATGCTCAGACTTACTGAGGGAAAAAGGGCAGCCTTTTTCCCTCAGTAACAGTCTGAGCATGCGCAAAAAGAACGGTATAAATACCGTTCTCGCGCGCCTTCCTTAGAAGGCCCCGGGCAGCCGGCCGGGAAAGACGTCCCTGAGCCGGCTCCCGATTGAGGGGGCGGTGGGACTCGAGTCCCTGAGTCCGACTCGGACTCGGAGACGCGAGTCCCCGAGTCCGACTCGGACTCGGAGACGCGAGTCTCCGAGTCCAACTCGGACTCGCGGGCGGGGCGCCCTTCGGGCGATGGCGCCCGGAGCGGGTGCTCCGCCCGCTCCGCCCTAGTTTCGCCTCTGTGAAGCGATGTACCTTTCTAACCTTCACTTCAAAAAGGAACCTTTCCTGTGTGTGTTAAGATGCTATAAATCTGTATACTTTCTGATGTGCCAAGCAAAGCTTCTTATTCTTATTTATACAGCAACATCAATGTATAAAGCAGGGATGTGGATCAAGTCTCTGATTCCAAGTTTCGAGTCAAGTCCCAAGTCTTTGCCCCCAAGTCCCAAGTCTTTGATTGCGAGTCCCTATCTATTTAATGGGGAAAACGGGTTTAAACCTGAATAAAATTCAATTTGTCGTGAAAGGCTCCAAGTCTCGAGTCGAGCCTTTCACAATCACCGAGTCAAGTCCGAGTCGAGTCATTGACATGACTTGAGTCCGAGTCGAGTCCGAGTCAGCAGACTCAAGTCTACATCACTGGTATAAAGTGCATTACATAGAGTGAAAAACACAGGTCCCTGGCCCAAGATCTAGATTTTGATGCAAGGGAGACCAAAGTGGGAAGGAAGAAGATAGAGACAAGGGTATACAGCAGGGAAGCTTGTGTGATTGTTTCACATACTTAAACCTTATTATGGTAGGGGATGGAGATAAAGGGATGATGCCAAAGGCATCATGGGAAACGTAGGGCCACCTTACAAGTGTGTGGTCCCCCCCCCCAGTCATCAAATAATACTAAGCATTTGTGTAGCGCTTTCTGAGCACACAAAGCATTTCCTGTGTATTATCTTGCTTATCTTGCAACATGCCTGTAAGGTCAGCATGATTATCCTGAAATTGCAGCTGGGGCTGGGAAGGAGCGCTGGCTTGCAGAGGACCACCCACTGCATCAATGGCAGAGAAGAGATTTGAACCAGAACATTCCAGATACAGAGTCTGATGTCTCAGGTACAGTACTGTGTGTCATCTACAACACACACACCCCTCCAGGAGCTTATTCTATCTGGCGGGGAGGGGGAGATTCAAAATGAGAGCAGGATAAAGGAAAGCAAACTGGCCTTTGCCTCTGGTGTTTAGCTCCCCCCCTCCCCATTCAGCAATCCTTCAAGTTCCTAATGGTGATACATTTCAAAAACAAGCAGCTTCCATATCTTTCAAACAGCAAAACAGTAACCGATCGTCTCCAATTTCTCCCAGCCTGCGGAAGACATAACGCAAGGAAGCTGGGCCTGGGAAAAAGCCTGATTTGCATTCCTTCCAAATTGCTTAGAGGTAGAGAGGCAACACGACACTGTCCACAGATTGACAATCCGCATCCTTCGTGGAGCGTCAAGGAGAGAATGCTCTGCCTTTTACTTATTTATTTCCCCACGCTGCTCCAAGACGGTCCCCCTAGGCTGTAAACGACGCAAAGTGTTTCACCGCTGAAAAGCAGACAAACTCCTGATAGCGCTTGCTGCACTTTGGATGGGAAACAGCAACAGTTCCCTAGAGGAAAACATTAGCCAAGCCAAGGTAGCACCATAAGTCTGCAGGAATGGACTCTGGAAAGGCCACGACGGCCCCCGTTCGTGTTCCCCGAACAGTATGAGAGCTGCTGCCTCTCTTGACCACACGACTCCAGAAACTGAGCTTATACAGGAGCAGCCCTGGGCCTCTCCAAGAACTCTTAGCAACTGAGATAGTGCTCGAAATGCAGCTGAATCAAGCCAAATGCTGCCTCCCCTCCCCGGAACCCAGAAACATTCCAGCCGCTGCCTCGTCCCTCCTTCCTCAGAAAGGAGGAAGGGAACAGAGCAGAAGAGGAAGTGCAGAGGAGAGGCACATGGTGGAGAAGATACTCTAGCCCGCCATTCTCCTTTCTTCCTCCTTTCCCCTTTTTGTGTTCAAATCCAGGGAGCAGAAAGAAAAGCAGAAACAGACAGGGATGTGAGACAGGGATGTGGATCAAGTCTCTGACTCCAAGTCTCAAATCAAATCCAAAGTCTTTGCCCCCAAGTCCAGAGTCTTTGGTTGCTAGTTGCGAGTCTTTATTTAATGGGGGAAACAGGTTTAAATCTGAATGAAATGCGACTTGTCGTCAAAGGCTCCAAGTCTTGAATCGAGTCTTTTGAGTCTTTTACAATCGCCGAGTCAAGTCTGAGTCGAGTCATTGATGCGACTTGAGTCCGACTCGAGTCCAAATCAATAGACTCAAGTCTATATCACTGGAAACAGAGGCAGGTAGAGGCTGGCAGTAAATCCCCCACCCCACCCCGCCAATTCGTATCAGGGATGAGTCAGCCCTGAGGAATACCACCAAAACACCCTGTCCTAATCCCACTTTGCCACCCTTGGAAACCAGGACAACATTAGTTGCAAGAAAGAGACGACAGCAAACAAACTGTAAAGCAGCTGAAAAATGCATCTGCTTACCAATTTGCATACCAGTTTGCATATATTTGCATACCGATGCAAGGTCAAGAACAGAAGGAGGAGTTGGAAGTGCATACGAGAGATTCACACCTCTGGACCACCATGGGTGGATACACACACCTCGTGATGTGGGATCACCTCCCTATATATTTCAACCTTGGGGTGGGACTGATTGAATGGCCTTTCCCATCCACAGAGGCCTAAGAGTGTAACAACAGGAACATAATTTCAAAACAAATCTCTCCTTACCGGTAATTTTGTACCACTCTCTGGGATAACCAGGGCCATTCAGAGGAATTCTATCAAGGGGTACAAAATTTCTTTTGGGCCCCTTCCCTATATATGAATTTGGCTGCTGGGCCCCCTTTTTTGTTCCAGGGCCCCCTTTTTGACCCATTTTTTTGCCCTGGGCCCGGGTACAAATTATCCCCTTAACCCCCCTCTCAGAGGTCCTGGGGAAAACATACTGTTTTTCAAAACTGGTCACACTGTTCTGTTTTCAGCTAGAAAACAGAAATTCCTGCTCTGTATAACATTAATATAGAAGCATATAATAAATAACATTTATTCTTTTACAGCACATTCCTATGCATGTCTACTAAGAAGCAAGTCCGATTATGTTCACTGGTGCTTACGCCTAGGACAAGATACCAGGTTTTGGACTGAATCCTTAGATCATTAAAAGTTTTAATACATTACTAGTTGAAAGAAAAGATTTGCGGAAACCTTTCCAAATAAGAGCTTTGGGCTTTGTTTGGCTTTGTTTAATATAAAGGCAGACCTTGGGATTCATAAGGTGGTTTTGATGAACATCTCTCAAGAAGAAAGAAACATGCAAGAAGAAAAAAATGCTGAGATTTTGAGACAAAAAACTCACACCAGCTACTATGTCACAATCTCAGCGTTGATACGCCGTTAGTGTTCGCCCAGGGTAGTTTCCTCGTACAAGGGATCGGTGTTCCACTCCATTAATTCCTCATTAGAAGAGAATCCTGCCCCTTAAGCAGAGCTTAAGCTTAAATTACCAGCATGGAAGTGAAACAGAATCAAAATTTAACACATCAGGACCTTTGCCAAAGAGACCGAACCTAGCACATGTCAATTAAGGAGACGGCAGCTGGCAAGCCGAAAGCGACGGCTGCATCTTGGAAGAGGAAAAACAAGGTGTTCGGACTTTTAATAATGCATCCTTTTTATGGAGGTCTGAGAATGCTGGAATCAGGCGTTGAAGTTTGATTAGTAATAAGAACATAGCAGATTAACCTCTAGCGTTTAGCCCCCTTGCCTCCATCGAATTACCGATCTTTATCTCATTGAGCGGTGCTTGCAGTTGGCTTGGGAACATTATACCTTTCTAAGAGCTGTCAGTCTTTGTCAGTGTCGGACTCGTTACACAATCGCTGGCTCTAAAGGACTGTGTCACCTTTACAAATGCATGGCTTCTACTTTTTTTTAAATAGCATATCGAGTTCTCCCCCTTCCTTCCCCAAATATATATTGATTCCTGTTTGATTTCACTTACGAGTTAATAGTTTTCTGAAAATAGCGGCGCATGCCACGGCTGGCAGGTGGCCGCCAAAATGGAGAAGAGAGCTGTGGTACTCAAAGCTGTGGCAGGCTTTGAATTTCAAAAGAAAAAGCAAACTCCTCTATTGTAGTCGTTCAGAGACTGAGCTGAAAATCAGGAGCTCCCTGGTTTGAATCTCACTTCTGCCATGAACCCAGTAGCTGGCCCTAGGCAAAGCCACTCCCTCCCAGCCTCAGTCTTCCCCATCTGCAACATGGGGATAAAAATACTTATCTGACAAGGTTATTGTAAGGACAACATCAAGATCATGCACATTATGCACTTTTCACAGATAAAAAGTGCTTTAGGGCTACAAGGTATTATTTAAAATACCGGTTCCCTGGGACACAGCTCAAAACGCATACCTGGATATTCTTTCTATTTTTATCAGTGTTGTGTTGGGTGACTGTGACAGCATTCGTTATGTGACTACAGGAGACAACGCAGTCCACCTGCCTTAAATAAAAGAGAATTTACAGTTCATGCAATGCTAAGGGCCAAACTATACATTACAACATATGCGTAACATGGCCTGGTGCTTATTTTTAACAATAGCGAGAAGGGCACCCAAAATAAGACAAAACCACAGTGGGGGAGTTCGGTTTTTCTTGAGCATTTTGTCCTCACTACAGTTCCAATCTCAATGGTGTCTCCCCCCCCCCCACTATCACAATTAGGAATAAAAGCTACCACTGAAAGCCAATTGTAACTTTTAATCTCATTGAGCGGTGAGATAGTGAGCCCTTTTTTAGATTGTGAGCCCTTTTGGGACAGGGAGCCATTTAATCATTTGATTTTGTCTGTAAACCGCTTTGTGAACGTTTTGTTGAAACACGGTATATAAATACTGTTAATAATAATAATAATAATAATAATAATAATAATAATAATAATAACAATATCCCTAATTAAAGTAGCACAGGGGTGGGCACATTTGGGTTCAGAACCACAGTAAGGTCTAAGTGATTAGGCTCCTCCTACCCCCCCCCCCAGTTCCCCAACACACTCTTAATAAAAGCCACCAAGTCATACTATGCATGTGTCAGTTTTGGGACTCTCATCCCAATGGGGGTGCTCCTTTTAACGCTGATTTCTCCCCCACCTCCAAATTTTGTCCTGCTTTCGGCAGAATAGCTCCACAGCCTGTGATTCAAATCTGATGCTTAGCAGCATTTAGGAGTACAATCTAAAGCAGGGGTGGCCAACCTTCCACCATCAGGGCCTCTGCATTCTTAAGAGTTGTGTAGAAGAGAGAATCTTGGCAGCTGCAAGTGCTGATGGTGCTGCTAAAGCAGCTGCACCTGCTGAAATGCCCTCACCTATGCAACCATGAAAGGGCCAGGAGCAGTCATGTTGAAAGGTTGGCCACCACTGGCCTAACGCAAGCAAAGCAAACCACAGTACCGGAGAGAGAGAGAGAGAGAGAGAGAGAATGGATGAAAGCCATGATGGAAAAAACCAACCATTATAGCCTGCAAGTTGGGGGGAAAAAAAGTCCTGGGGGTTGTGAGGAAAAATGCCAGGTATGTTGCCTGCTTCATTGAGGCTGTAACTCTTACCTGGGAGTAAGCCCCACTGAACTCAATGGGGCTTACTTCTGAGCAGACATGCCTCAGATTGCACTAAGTGTCTGTTTTGTCCTCCTCCTCACACAGAAAGGCACAAACCAAAAAGAGCCACACACCTGGATAAACAGAGCAGTCAGGAAGAAGAAAAAACACCAAAAGAAAACACAGACCACAGGGTTGGAAGAACAGCAGAAATGTTTTGTATTGCGGTCCAGAGTCTGAACACGACTAGGCCATTGAGACGTGCCGGTGAAAGGAAGAATCAAAGTCCCATTGAAGACTCAATTTTCCCAATGTGCCACAATTGCAGAGCCACCTGTGAGGAATAACTTTGTGGGGACCTACTGTGAAAATGAAGGATTGAAAAGCCCTCAGAATGACTCTTCCCTTTAACTTGGGCACGAAGGTCTGGCAGATTAAAAATTGAACAAAACTATTAGAAAACAAAAGGAGGATTCCTCCTCCTCCTGCCCCCCTTTCAGCCCCCAACCATATAAAAAGTGCTTTTGGGGGGGGGGTTGTGGTGGTTTTGGTAACCATGTATTTACGAAAGTAATTTTGGGAAGGGAACTACGTGATGCAGGGCTAAGAGGAAGAACGGAGAGCACAGCTGGATCTTGCAGTGGTTTGTTTGAACACACTGTCTGCCAAAGACAACTCATCAGCTCTGATTGGTTTCTTGAAATGCCAAGCTTCACCACAAGAGCCAGGGCTGGGGACAATTGGCCAAGAGAGATGGCTGGCGGGCCAAGCCAGGCTGGCATTGAAGGTACAACAAATGCTCAGGAGCCACCCTAGTCGAGACCCTGCATCCAGCAGAATCAAGTTCTTCCTGGACTGTTCCGCTTTGGATTGCCGGTTGTAGGTAGCATATCCAAACGCTCCCCTACAGCCCCTCCTCATCTTGCATGTGGAAAGCTAGCATGTCACGTAGAAGCAGGAGTGTAGCCAAGGGGAAGCGGGAAGGAGCAGAATTCCGAGACTTCTCCTACAGTGATGTCATCAGCAGTAGTGGTCAGGTGATCTTGATTTTGTGTGGCCAGATGACGCTGTTTATATGGCCCAGAGGCAGCCAGCAGGCCGTTGCCTGGTCAACTCCTAGCCCAGTGTTTCCCCTTTGACCCGTGGCTCCCTTGACCATCGGTGACACTTGGCCGCAGCTCCCCATTACATTATGTTGATGCCTGCCAATTGGTGTTGCACTGTATTCCGAGAGGATTCTGAGGCACTCCATGGCTTCCCTGGCTGGTATCCACGGCTCCCCTGGGAGCCACGCCTCCAACTTTGGGAACCACTGTCCTAGCGTATGGGATCACTTATGCGTATATGGAAAAGAGGCATGTCAAGAGGTTGCAGTTTAGAAGTCTGTCCGCATTGCAGTATGGTGCCGGATCATACACCCGTCACAGTTGAATCCAACCGTCCCAGTTTTGCTGCCGTTCCCCCCATATTTATATCTAAAGCTAACAACCCATTTGGTCAAAGTGAGCAATTAAACGCACATGTGATTAGACCCTTAAAAGAACCCATGTCGATCAAAGCTGCATCAACTGCCAACCCAGAAAAGCCACAATAGTTAAAAATGTAATATTTGGGGAATATTATAATCCAGAGCTAAATGTTACCATCTCAGTTCTAGGAATGTCTACTACACAGAAGTCCTACGTAAATGTGCATAACTGCAGCTTGAGTGGGACTATTTGGTTCTGCGCAACCCCAATGGCCCAATTTCAACAGCAACCTGCTGGCCTGCTTACAGCCTCAACTATGTGGAACGTACGATTAGATAAGAATGTGTCCAGTTGGCAAGCCACGGAAGCTGCTGTATGAAAAAGCAAAGGAGATGACTTTAGCAATTCCAAAATCTCAGAGCATCAGTGAACAATTAGGTCTCAGGGACGGGATTTCAGCTCCCTTTTGCTGCTCTCCTGAAAAGACAGAGGACCTGCAATGATGTCTTGGCCCTCCTTGCCAAGACAACACGCAGCTTGTGTGGACTAGTAAATATGGACTAGTAAATATGTATTTTAATAGAGCTCAGCATAACAGCCTGCGTTGTAGGCTACACTGTACCTTGACTCATTCTATTCCATTCCAGTACACAGAAGTACTGGAGAATATTTTTTTCACCTTTGTTTGTGCTAGACAGGCTTTGTTACTAACAACACCCCACTACCACCATCCCCCCAAAACAGGTGTGGGAGATTGTCAATACATATAAGTACCTCTGATGAAACAACACTGACTAAGACTTGGAAGATTTATCTCATTTGTCAGGCAGCTATTAGCAGCCATGGCAGCCAGGCAAACTCAGACCGTGCCTCCCCAGCTTTCTGTTTCTTTTGATCTCCCTTTCCTGCATCTGCGGCTTACAACACGTACCGCACCAGGTCCGGTTCATTAGGGTTTCAACATTTAAAATGTTGATGATTGCAATGCATGACTGTCCTCCTAGCTGATAACCAGGAATCGGCATCCTCGCAGGAAGTCAGATTCAGCAGAAGCAAAACCTCCCCAGATATGATACCGCCTCCCCCCTCATCCAGAACGTATCATCCTTCTTACCGTCACCCCTGGCTGACACCTCCGGGATGATTCAGAGCACAGTTCACAAGAAGGCAATCCCCTGCAAACTTACTTAGGAATATGTTCCACTGGAATTTGGCAGAATCTCAGAGTCAACTTTTATTCAAAAGCTCAACGTTTGTTGCAGACATTTAGAACAAACAGAAGAAAACTGCAGGGTATGTTCATTAAATAGCCTATGATAAACTTACTGGAAGCCCCTAAACATCCAAACTTGGGGACAAATGGCAGTATTTCTTACAGTTTCACAAAAACATCCATGCTTCTGAAACTAACAAAGGCAAATCTGAAACTAACCAACTGAATTGAACACTCTTGCACTCAAAATAGTCAGAAGACCTTGAAAAAATTTTTTGGATAGCTTTTTATAACCTAGGGCTTTTGGGGACTTTCTGTGTGCTTCTTATGGCTATCAAAATGAACATACCCTGCAGTTTTCAACTTTTTATTATTCTAGGTCAGGGGTTCTCAACCCCTTCCCGGCTGAGTACCACCTCCGGTGTCACTCTCCTGCTGTGTACCACCGGAAGTGACCGGTGATGACATCATCACCATCATCAGTGGGGAAAACTCTCTCCTGTTATCCTTTCCAAACATAAACATTTCCTATGACACAAATCCAAATTTACTTTGTCTAGGCTTTGAGTGGCAATCCAGATATTTATCTTTTACTTGTGTGTGTGCGTGCATACACACACGTACACACACCATGATAACTGGGCAAAGAGGCACTTTTTCAATAGGTGCTCCTCTTGTATTTAGCAGGGGGAGAGTAACTGTCCCTGCTCTTCCCCCCAGCACAGTGTATTTTCTAGTGGCTGCTTGCTGGTGGTGTTCTGCATCCTTTTAGATTGTGAGCCCTTTTGGGACAGGGGACCATTTCATTATTTGATTTCTCTGTAAACCATTTTGTGAACCTTTTTCTTGAAAAGCAGCAGATAAATATTCTTAACAACAACAACAACAACAACAACAACAATAATTAATAATAATAATAATAATAATAATAATAATAATAATTTTGCTTAAGAGGAACTCTCACCTTCTTCTAAAGCCAGGATGGTGTAGTGGTTTGGGAGTTGGACTTAGACCTGGAAGATCCAGGTTCAAAGCCCCGCTCAGCCACGAAGCTTCCTGGGTGACCTTGGGCCAGTCACTATCTCTCAGCCCCACCTACCTCACAGGGACAAACAGGAGGGGGGGAAATATGTACACCACTCTGAGCTCCTTGGAGGAAGGGCGGTATAAAAAAATGTGAAAAAAATCCTCAAAATGTGCCCTTTTTTGGTAAGAAGATTCAGTTAGAAACCCAGACAGTTAATCGGCTAAATGATCTTTAATTGGTTGGAAAGCGCTATAATTAATTATAACGAAGGTAACATCTCACTCAAGAGCCCAGGCCTTTATGCATCTCATTGGCATAGCGGAAACAAAATATACAGAGCTTCTCATCTGCGCCCCAAACAAGAGAAAAATCACCCAAGTGCAAGAGACAGCAAAAGGAGACAAAGGAAATCATGACTCATAATGGTTGTGACTTTCGTTAAAACCAGACGTAGAGAGAAACGCCAGAGACAAGGAGGATGAAGTTCGTCCTCTCCCCGGTTGTTGTCTCTGCTGCTCCCAGAATAGTATGAATTGGAACACTGTGCAAGCATAATCTCTGCTGCTGAATTGTTTCACTGGAAAGGGAGTGGTGGTAAAACAAAGCAACTCTCTGACCCACAGGATGCAATACTCCTATTGACGCTCCACACTTCCCCACTGTGAAATGGGGCTTGGGAAAACCAAAATAGTTTTGTGACTGTTGGCTTTAGGGACTTTGAAGCCTCCTTTCCATAATCAAAATGACACAAGGGGATATGCATGGGGGGGGGGGATGCACAGATGCACTAAAATTGAGTGGAGGCAGAGTTAGAACAGACAAAAAAGAAAATATTGCTTCACCCAGCGTGTAATTCATCTGTGGAACTCCTTGCCACAGGATGTGGTGATGGCACCTGGCCTAGATGCCTTTAAAAGGGGATTGGATAGATTCATGGAGGAATAGTCCATCACAAGTTATAAGCCATAAAGCAACCTCCTAAGTAGGTTTTCTCTGTATGTCAGGTGCAAGGGTGTGGCAACAGGACACAGGCATCTGGTTGCCTTGTGTGCTCCCTGAGGCATCTGGTGGGGCCACTGTGAGATACAGGAAGCTGAACTAGATGGGCCTTTGATTCAGCAGGGCCCTTCTGATGTTCTTATGACACCCATGGCAGCTTGCAACAATTAAAAACAAACAAATTTGAAAATTTCTTTAAAAAAACCCAATACACACACACACACACACACACACACACACACAATATCAATTAAATAATCATAAGAGTGCCACTAAACCTAGAGCAATAATAACACAGAGCTAGAAAAAGCATAATCAAATTGAAGATGTATACAGTACATTAATAAAGTCTGCTTTTATAGCTCAGTGGAAAGACTACACAGGAATGGAACCAGCCATATCTTCCTAGGAAGTGAGTGCAGAGATGGCTTTTTCCTGGATGTCAAGCAACTGTGTGTTTGAAAGCAGTTTCATGTCAAAACCGGAAGTTGCTTTTGATTGTTTTTTTTTACTGTTTGCTGCAGTTTGGACTAGCACGCGGGAGTCAAGAAGCGGGTGGCGGGCCTGGCACAGCTGAGAAAAGGTACTGTGGCGCCGGCGCCCCCACTGCAGATTTGATTGTGTGCAGTATTGGGTATCCGCGGGGGTTCCAGAAACGGAACCCCAGTAGATACCGAGGGCTCACTTGTACTACTGAAATTCAATTACTACTTTTCTATCACAGACAAAGATTCAGAACGAACGGCACACATTAGAGAGCCTTTCAGATGTTATACGGTGGACGACATGGGATCACACATGCCTGCTGTCCTGACCATGAAGACGACTGAGATGGTTGTCCTCAAAAAGCAAATTAGCAGCGGGCCCCTTCCTTCACTTGTCCCCACTGTTTTTCCTCTTCCCACTTCCTGCATTTCAAAAGGAAGAGGGGGGTGGAGCAGAAGAGGAAGTGTGGAGGAGATGAGAGTGGTGGGCTAGAGAGTCTCTAACGAGAGTCTTGCACGTCTGCTCTTCTGTTCCTCTGTTCCTCTTCAAATGTAGGGAGTAGGAGGAGTAGAAGGAATCAGGGTTGCCAGGAAGAAGGGAAAGCTCTGGGCGGATTTGGGCTGACCCTGCCTTTACCTGCTCATGTTAAAGTCCAAAATGAGCCTGTGTACATCACAACTGTATCCGCATAGCGCAGGGGTGGCCAATGAGATGTGACTGGGCAATGATGGCTGAAGCCAATTCAGAGTGAGAGGAATGCTTCCTGCCCTCACTCCAGTGTCTTGAAGAGAAAGATGTGAAGAGCCAATGCTGACCGCAGACAGAATGTTGGTCTAGGACAGTGGTGGCCAACCTTTCAACATGAATGCAGGCCCTTTAACGGCTGTATAGGCGAGGGCATTTCAGCAGGTGCAGATGCTTTAGCAGCACCATCAGCAATGGCAGCTGCCAAGATTCTCTCCTCAAATCTACACAACTCTTAAGAACGCAGAGGCCCTCATGCAGGAAGGTTGGCCACCCCTGGCTTAGGTCTTTCTCTGCCAGGATGACTCCTGAAAATGCAGAGGCACCCTATCAGATGGACAGAAAACTATGCACCAACAGTTGTATATGTGAGAGCTCTTTTCAGACTTTGTGGAGGTTGGGTGTACATGATTCTGCTCTCCCCTTACACACATTCACATCATGCTTAGACAGGGGTGTGCGTGGCTGTGATATATCCAGCAACTTTTATCGGGGTCTTTTATCGGGCCCCTGTTACAGCGTTTCCGTGGCCGTTGCATAGATTCTAACCCTGATGAACCTGACAGATTATGATCACTAAACTGTAGCTGGAAGAATTTAAGCTCAGAGGCTGCATGTCATCTCTTCATGAGGAACCTGGCCCATGCGGCAGACAGACATTCAACACGATAATCCAGGAGAATCTCAAAATTTACACTCCTTGTCAGCAGTCCTTAAAACATTTGGTAAGTGGATTAGATGTCCATAACTTATCTACTTTTTCTTCCCATCTCACAAATGTGATAAATGCTTTCCATTTTCCCCGAGGCCAGGCGCGTACAGAGTGCTACGATGGCACAGATATCATTCAAAAATGCTTCAAATAATTAAAACATTAATTCAATTAATCTCATAAGTGGCTGAAAATGCATAGCTCTGAGTGCTGTTAACATCCAGTTCATTGGTTTATCGGGACAGAATGGAAGATTAATCAAATGCCGTACAGCTATATTTCTGATTAGAGAAAACAATACTGCACCAACTGCCCACTTAATTCTCTCTAGTGCTTTATTAGATGTGCCGATATTCAGTACTGATGTGCCATATTCCCTTAATGAACACAATAAAAGGCAGAATGGCTGGAAGAGGCTTCAGCTCGGAGTCTCTATAAAAACCAGAGTGTGAGCAAGGTGTTACACAGAGATTAATTTATAGATTCCTATTAATATACTGCAAGCTCTCTTTTGTATGACTATAAAATCTTATTTCTTGGCTGAGAAAGATAACGCTCAATATATAAAAGTCCCTAGTTATGACACATATCACTTTGCATTTATGTAAAGCAGCGACTCCTTTGAGAAAGCATTATGCCAGAGAAGTGGGACGAGAAAGGCGGGTGCAGGAGCGGGAGGGGGCAGGGCAATCACAGGTAAATGGACGAGCTCCCCCCCCAAATTAATTAAAAAGGTTAAATGGCTGTCCCTTTAATGAATAATACCATCACCTTCCAGGAGCTAGCGGTATGACAGATAAACCCTTGGGATTATCTTCTAACTACAGATGCTCCTTGCTAAATTCAGTGGGCAACGCGATACCTTATAAGCAGAGCAAAGGCTAATTCCACCTCTCTCTCTCTCTCTCTCTCTCTGTGTGTGTGTGTGTGTGTGTGTGTGTGCGTGTGCGCGCACATGCGCACATTAAAACACACACACAATGGTTCAGGTTTCTTTCTTTTTTAATTGCAGTTTCTTATTGAAGAAAGAAGGAGTGGTTCATTCGCAAATAGCTGACATTTTTTTTAAATAATAGATGTTAAAAAGTTACTCTGAATGTGATGTGTGTGTATGTGTGTGTGTGTGTGTGTGCGTGCGCACACATGCGCACATTAACACACACACAATGGTTCAGGTTTCTTTCTTTTTTAATTGCAGTTTCTTATTGAAGAAAGGAGTGGCTCATTCACAAATAGCTGACATTTTTTTTAAAATAATAGATGTTAAAAAGTTACTCCGAACAATAGCAAAACATACCTGTGCAAGGGCTACTACACTGTGTGTAATGTCTATCACTAACCATTATATATGTCTGCTCTGAGACCCGAGCTACAAAAGGCCAAATTTTCTTAAAAGCATGCTGAAATATTAATAGATATCTGAAACAGTTGTCTATCGAGGGCGGCCAGTCTTGTGAAGGATTACATCAGGGTGGAAAGAGCAAGGAGGGAACTAGACAAAACAAAACACACAACTAAGCGGAGTCAGCTGTAGGTGAGAGAGAGGGGGGGGATATCTCACATGAATTGAATGGGGGGGGAGGCAGGGGAACAGGGGAAGAGAGACTATTAGCTGAAAAGGTGATTGCTGAATCTGTAATTGTTGTGATTTTGATCAAGCTGACTTCTCAAATAGACATTAGAAAGTCTCTTTTCAATTTCTCCTTTGGGGGGGGGGGGAAGGCAGCCAGTGTTTTCAAATAGGGCAGTCCATGTTATTCAGACATTAAGTACTTTCCAAGGTTTCACGGGCAGCTCTTTCATCAGAGGCAAACTGACGGTTAAATCTCATTTTATATTAAGTTGTCTAAAACATACACACATCAACAAGACACAACCCTCTAAAAATCACAGTAGAAATTTTAATCATTTAAAAGGAGCACTGCGGGCAGGATACTTGACCGTTTCTGCATAGGCTAAACATTGATGAATACAATAATAATAATAATAATAATAATAATAATAATAATAATAAGAAGAAGAAGAAGAAGAAGAAGAAGAAGAAGAAGAAGAAGAAGGTTATAACAACAAAGTGGTCTATGAAGGACAACACAGTTGTAAGAATAAAGTAAGAATAAAGTAGAGTTAGATTCTGTTAACTGGACTGAAACCAATTAGACCTTGCGGAGAAGGTTGAATTTCCTAGCCATTCCAGGAAAAAAGAAGAAGCAGGTAGACATAGATGGTCTTCAGCCAGTTAGAAACCAAGGAAATAGAAACCAAGAGCCAAGCCAACCCCATGGCAGGGATACTAGACTCTCTTAATTGTATGTACTACATGCACATAGAGTTGAGAAAGTCTAGAGTCTGAACGACTCTCGTTTTTCTTACGTAAACTGCAACACTACCATGAAACCCACAGCAGTGAATGGGGACCATTCTAAGGCCCCTGGGAGAATTCTTATTGGCGTCTGGAAGGGAGGGAAGGAAGAGGAAATGTCTGCTCGGATACTTCTTTCTCCCTTCCTCTCCTCTGAAGCCCAGTCTGGTTGGGATATGCCCAGAGGTGGCAAGACGTCTACCACTGGGCCCATCCTCATTGGCCTGGAAAGGGAGAAGGTGAGGCACCTGGCAGGTACTTCCTCTTCCCTTTCCCCCACAAGTAAAGGAAACAGAGATTGTCCTGTTGGCAATGGGGCCTCTGCTTCTATTTGAAACATGCCAGGGTGGGCCAGGAAGGGCGGGAGGAACTGCCTGCCACTGCTGCCAAGCCCACTCATCTGCCTGCTTGCCCACAAAGTCCCCACCTGAATGAGGACTTCCCAGTGAATGACCCCAAATATCCATTCCGGTGAATAAACCGCGAAGGGGGGGGGAGTGCATGCATGCAAAGACGTCCCAAATTTCATCATGCTCCAAGTGATGCCCAACCCTGGCCCTGAGCTAAGGCACCAGTCTCCTCAACGCCCGAACCCTGTCTGAAAAGGCTGAAGACCACTGACCCGAGAGAACCAACCACTTGGCCATGTTGTACGTAAGCTCAGTTTTGCTCTGAATCGCCAAATTGGAATGAGAGTTCTATGCCTTTAACGGACTGTATATTTCCTTACTTCAGTGTTTCTCAAACTGTGGGTCGGGACCCACTTGGTGGGTTGCGACCCGGTTTTTGGTGGTTCCCTGGTGATGGAAAGAACAGATAAGTAATTGCCACAAGCCCTGAGGCTATTCAAAAATCAGATAGCTGCTAATTGCTGTTCAAAGAGCTGAGCTCCTGCAGTTTGCAAGATAGCTGCTAATTACCCTGCAAACAGCTGATTTTCTGTAGTTTGCAAGCTTGTTTAAATATAGGGAGATAAATATTTGAGTGGCTCATAAAGCTAGGTGGATCTCAATAGAGTGTCATTTTATTACCAGTGCTAAAAAGTTTGAGAACCACTGCCTTACTTCATTTGCAGAGTGCTGCATGTAGGGATAACCCACCTTCATCCTTGCGTCAGACCCTGTGAAGTCAGGTTAGGATGAGAGAGAATGATTGGCCTCAAGGCTACGCAATGAGCTGCATGGCTGAAATCGGGACCTGGGTCTCCCATGTAGGGACACCACTGCAGTTCTCTACAAACTAGTGGATCCAACAGGAGGTCGCCATCCTCTCCTGTGCTCTGTGTCAGAATCTCATGAAGCCATCAAAGAAAAACCCAGTTGCTTTTGCTTCTGCTGTAATTACAAAAACAAAAACAAAAACCAAAATATTCCCTTCTGTTAGAATAATGCAGTGGTTCCCAAACATTTTGGCACTGGAACTTTGGCAGTTAAAATGACACTTGGCAGTTAAAATGACACTATCAGGACCCACTTAGCTTTACAAGGTGATCTAGAAAGAATATATTTATTTATTTATTTGCAAAAAGCTCATTTCTCATAATGAGGCAGCCCTAATGAATAGTCTGAAGGCTTGAGTGGCTTCGTTATGCGACCCAGCCTTCACTACCTATCATTGATGGACTTGGGAAAAAAGCCCACCAGAAAAAAGATGCTCAAGCATTTATCTCCCTATATTTACACAAGTTTGCAAACTGCAGGAACTCCGCTGTTTGCAGGGCAATTAGCAGCTATCTTGCAAACTGCAGGAGCTCAGCTCTTTGCAGGGCAATTAGCAGCTATCTGATTTTTGAATAGCGTCAGGCCTTGAGGCAATTAGTTATGTGATCTTTCCATCACCCCTGTTTTCACTGGAGGCTCTGCAGGACCCACCAGAAATCAGGTCGCGACCCAGCAAGTGGGTCCTGACCCACAGTTTGAGAAATGCTGGAATAATGGAAGAAGAGGAAAAGAAACAGTAGGTAAGACTCAAGAGTACCTTTGGCCTTATTATGTCCATCATTCATTCTTCATTACAGAGACGCCATTTTTTTGTTTGTGTGGTTGCTTATGAGTGCTCTCCTCCTAGCATTTATCTTTCCGTTCGACAGAAAGAGCATTGCAGCACTTGCATAGTGGGTGTAGGTGGACAGATGGGTGCGGGGAGACTGGGAGGAAACATAACTCATTAACTACCGCAAAGCGTCTGGGAAAAAAAAAGGTATAATGTAATCTCAGGCCCCATATTGTCTCTCTACGCCTCGGCAGGAGGTGTAGCAGTGAGGGCAACAGAGCAGAAATGTCGGAGGGGAGTCAGGATAAATGGTGCAAACCTAGGCATGTGCACTGCATTCATTGGGACCCTACTCCCAAGTAAGCAGGTGAATGACAGCCTAAGCACACTAACCGCAGCCAAGCTAGGACTCCAAGACACAGTGCAAATTGTATGACAGCATGGGGAGGGGGAGCTAGGAAAGAGGGGATCTGAAGGAAGAAGCTGGAGCTATGGGGAGAGCCTGTGAGTGAAGGAACAACAACTACGTCCAGATGCCTTCAAGGACTAATTCACGGCTAGCTATTTGACTTGCATCATCATGCTTTTGAGTGCCTCTTAATTATTTCCTTCCTCTGTATCAAAATGCTAAGTTCTGGCAATTGTGCCACTTAAGTATTATTTTATCTTTATCTGTGGATTGGGGAAAAAAAGGAAAGGAAAAGCGCAGGGGGGGAACACACCTCCCTCTCTTATGGTAATCTCCTGTGGGAGCTTAAACACCCTCCGAGTTCAACAGCATTTGAATACTTGAGAAAGGAGACAAGCCCGATTGCTTATGTGGTACGGGTTGGGGGCAGTGGGGGTGTCTGGCAGCAAAGTCCAGCTGGGACAGAACCGGGGAGGCCGTGTAAGGCCAGCCCAGCTTCAGGATCAAGACTAAACACTGCAGAAAGGAGTTCATACAACAGGCTGCCACAGCTGAGGTCCTGTGACTTTGGTGGTTTGGACTTCCAAGAAGCTGACACTTCCCCTACAATAAAGCAGATTGGTTCTCAGGTTATAATTCCCCAAATAATTTGAGGGACATGTTACATTCTACCACATGCATTTCCTCTACACCAGGACTTGGAGTTTCCTCATTTTCCAAAGTCTGTAGATTTGTCCCTTCAGCACCTTCAAATATCCATGAACGTTCCACCTTTTAAAAAAACTTGAGGGGCAGCCCATGTTGTGCACGTTGCAGCGGCCGGCCTAAAAGGCTGGCCGTTGCATCCTGCACAGGATGCAGCCCGTGCTGGTGCAGCCAGGGCTCACCTCGGGGGAAGGGGACATTTGTCCCCTTCCCCTGGTGCAAACCCCGGAGACCCCAATGGGCCTCCTTGGATACATGTCAGCTCTGGAGCTGGTGCACAACTGGGGAGGTCGTGTAAGGCCAGCCCGGCTCAGAAAAGGGCTTGGGATATCGGCGTAGCCCGGTGCTGATATCCCCTCCCAGGCTGGGCTGTCCAATGGCCACCCCAACCTGCCCTCCCGCCGCCCGAGAGAGAGAGAGAGAGAGAGAGAGAGAGAGAGAGAGAGAGAGAGAGAGAGAGAGAGAATATGGATGGATGGGTTTTGGCTAGGTCACAAGCACTGTGTTCTTTCTTGGTCCCCTATCTACTGTCAGGGATGCTGTATCAACTGAGCAGAGGGTTGGACTAGATGACCTCTAAGATCCCTTTCAATTCTAACAGTCTATGAGTCTACCCCGAGAGTACAACTGAGAGTCTAGGAGTAAGACACACTCCTTGAATTGTTGAACCTTCTGGAATATTTCTTCTCGGGCCTTAAAAGCCCTGCGACCGTCTGCTGAATCCCAAGAGAAAACAAAGCCAAGCCAAGAATGCCAAGATTCCAAGACCCGTTCCTCCCTCCCTCCCTCCCTCCCTCCCTCTCTCTGGCTCCTGACTCACCATTTGAACATGCAAACAAAAATCAGAGATTGAAGGGAATTAAGAGATTGCTTGGAGAGGATCACCAATTGTGTAAACAAGTCCTTAAAGGATCAAATATAATTGCTGTATTAGCTACTTATTTGCCATCTGGTAACTGAGGACAGGCAACGGGCAGGATTCAAATATACCTATTTAGAGCACATACCAGCTCAAGTTATGAGCCATGTGATTTCCCATTAACGGTTTATCCCTCCTTGTGGATCTCCTATTTCCTGTAAGGGGATTGGGCTAATGGTGTTTTTTTGATTATATATATTTTTTCTTACAAGAGTCACGTCATGCGTCTCTGTGTTAGCGAACAGCCTAAGGTCACTAAGTCAGACGGTCAGTCTGGAAAACAAATCCATATTCCTAATCTTTAAGGTTGATAGAGCAGAGAGATAAGTGTGTTTGTGATTGTGAGGTTACACTGAGTAAACAGGGGCCGAGAGCAACGAATTCTGCAGAGAGGTATTAGCCTAATAAGGGTTCCTAAGAGATGCTTCAGGTTTGGGAGGGTTGAAGGAGGTTTTCATGTGACTGTATGCGCTCTCTCTCTCTCTCTCTCTCTCTCTCTCTCTCTCTCTCAGTACACATGCATTTGGACTAGTTAAACTGGCCTATTGAGACAAACAACAGCAGCTTTTCAAATTATTTTATGGAAAAGGAAGAGGAACACGGAGCAGGTCTGCTCCCAATGATGCAAGCAGGCAAGTGGAGATATCGCTATTTATTAGATTTTTATTCTGCTTTTCTCCTCCGTATGGGGGGACCCCAAAAGACCCAATATTAGAGTTCCAAAAGACCACTCCTGCAGCATTTATAATTGATAATCTGCAGTGGTTCCCAGGGCCTCTGAAAAGAAATTTAGCAGGGTGCACGAAATTTCTCTTGGGTCTCTTCCCAAAGGGGGAGGGGGCAAAATGGGGCAGGGGAGGGCAGCAACGGCTGGAAAAGTCTCTGGAGACGAGACCAGGTCTACCAGGTTTCCTGATGTGGCACCCAGGTCTACTTGCTCGGTAGACCTGGCCTTCCGGTTGGCCCAGCCACTCCATGAGGCCAGCTGAGATCCCAGGAAATTTCTGGGTCCCCTCCTTTGGCTCCTGGGCCCCCCTTTTGACCATGGGCCCAGGTACAATTTACCCCTTTAACCCCTCTCATGGGCTCTGGTGGTTCCCAAACATACCAGGGCTCCCCCGCAGCATCTTCTTCCTGGCTCGGCTGGGCACCACCATCTTGGATCTCATGAAATTTGACACGCTCCAAGATGGCAGTGACAAGGAGAGCCAGTAGGTGGGACCACTGGGGACATCCCGCGGTGCACTCACAGGGGTGTCGCAAGCGATGCACATGGGAACCACTGGATTAGATGGTTACACTTCGTGCCCAGGGCAAATCCACCCACAAGGCCAAGTGAAGTTAGCATTTCAAGAAGTGGGCTGGGGAGAACGACCTGGTGGAAAAGTGCCCCCCCACAACCTGCACCTGTCTGCCACTTCCCCTGGCCTTCCACCCACCTGTCTCCTTCACCCTGCTGCTGCCTTCTTGGTCATTAACAAAGGCATTAACAGGAGGCCTGGCTCAGTTGGTAGAGCGACCGTCTCATATATGCCTGAAGATCTGAAGGCTGGCGGTTCGAGACAGTCGGAAGTGTCTGTCAGAGAGCTGCCGGTACGCCGAGCTGATAAGTTGCAGAGCCTCTGTGGGGGAGTGGAGCTGCAGCTGAACTTGAGTGAGAGTCAAGGTTGCCTGTCAGCTGAAGCGTGGTGAGGCGAAGTCAGAGAGAGAGAGAGAGAGAGAGAGAAAGAGAGAGAGAGAGAGGAGCTGGACTGTGAAAGAAACTATCTAGAATAAAGAGTTCTACGAAAAATTAGAACATGTTATTGTATTGTAAAAGCCCCTTGAGGTTTAGAAAGCCTGCCGGTGTAAACCGCCTTTGAATTAGTCAGAGGAGAAATCCGATGACCAAAGAAAAGGCGGTATATAAATACTGGTTTATTTATTTATATAGAGAGAGATCAGATCATGAAAGTAATCATTCCACTTTATTCTGCAATAGCCACACCTCATTTGGAATACTCTGTCCAGTTGTCCACGTTTTAAGAAGGCCATTGATAAACTGGAATGGGCTCAGAGGAGGGCAACTAAGATAGTGAGGGGTCTGGAAACCAAGTCCTACGAGGAATGGTTAAAGGAGTTTGGTCTGCTTAGATTGGAGAAGAAAGACTAAGGGCCTAGTTCAAGTATCGGAAGGGCCGTCGCACAGGAGAAGCAATAGGAGAATTAATGTCTGTGACTCTTGCGGGCAAGACCCATGGGTTGAAACGTCAGGGAAGCAGATAGAGTAGACACAAGGAAGAGTCGCCTAACTAAGAGAGTCATCTGGCACTGGAACAGTCTGCCTTGTGCAGTCATGGGCTATCCTTGGAAGTTTTCAAGCAGAGGCTGGATGGTCCCTTGTCAGGGATGTTGTAGCAGTTGCCAGCACTGAGCAAGGGGTTGGACTAGATGACCTCCAAGGTAACCTTCCAACGTGAACACCACTGCTGAAGATCACATGGGCAGGGCTGGAGGAGGAGGTAAGGAAATCCTGCAGTCCTGTTCCTGATCACTCTCCTTTCTACCGAGCGGTCGGGAAGATGATTGCAACACAATTGCAGAGTACAATTTCTTGGGGGGGGGGAATTAAGGCCCCAATCCTATCCCCTGCCACACAGCACAAATGCAGCCGCGCCAAAAAAAAGTGTATGCTGTATGTTGGGGGGGGGGCACAATTGGGCAGCCTGCAGGAGGTAACATATTTTGTACATACCTCCTGGTAAGCTGCCCGATCGCCCATGGGTCTTCTTATGCTACCTGTTTTGCTGGCATACGTCCAAGGAGAGACAAGGGGCTGGGTGGGAGGTTTTTGAAAGAGGGGATAAGATCCGGCACGCGCCACTGAACTAGCCAAGTAGGGTTGGGCTTGGGCTGTCAGAGTCGGCAACTGATATTCCTGCTACATATTGAGAATCAAGTGGGGGATTTTAGGGGGGGGGGGTTGGAGCAGGAGAGGCTACCTGCCATCAGTGAAGAAGCCTTCCTAGACGGCTGTCCTCAGCTCCGCACACTCCAATTGAATCAACCCATTTGAGGTTTCTGGCTGCAGAGTATTAATAGGAGATCCCACGAGAAAAACTCTTCCTTCATCCCTTGCATCAGTTCTCGCCTAGACTTGTGAAAAGCCAGCTGTCGGGGAGGGGGAGAGAGAGAGGGAGGGAGGGGAGTAAGCCACCCGGCTGCCTTAGAGGAAATATCTCCCCTGCTCAGCTTGTTATTCAAACACAAAGTGGATAAGCTGCGTTTGAACTTTGAAACACCTGAACCCGAACTAAGCTTAGCAACCTGGAAAGAGATGGGGAACTTAGCAGCTTAGTTCACATTTGCCTCAGCTACACATTTTTCCAGTTAAGACATCAAATATGGTATGACAATGTATAATCTATCATTTAGGCATCTTCTCCTCGATACATCTTCCTTCTTCTCCTATCTTTCCCACTCACTTTGGGATATATTAAAACACGTTTCGTCAAACATTTGCAGCTGCAGAGAGACTCTTCCAATAGTAAAAAAAAAAAAAAAAAAAAAAGAGCAACATTCAAAACTCCGGCTGTTCCGTAGCTAGACAATTGCACCCTATGCATGAAAACTTTATATTTCATTGTCCTGTGAGGGTTTTTTTGGGGGTGGGTGGGTGTTTAATTTAAATTTCATATAGAATCTCATGTTCTCTATTATACTGATACACATACCCTCTTTCTGAGCACTAACTTTTGTTATTAATACTGATTGGCTGCAGAAAGAAAGAGTATGTCTCATAACTGCATTGATTCTATCCTCCCCACCAGGGCCGGCCCATCCATGAGGCCAACTGAAGCAATTGCCTCAGGTAGCAGGTTGGTGAAGGGCACCCATCTCGTCTCCACTGCTGCTGCTCCTCCTTCCACTCCCAGGACTGGAAAATGAAGAGAGGGTCAGAGAGGAAGAAGAAATTGGAAGGGAGGGGAGGAGAGTGCCGAGCTAGAGCATTGGAGAGTGAAAGGAGCAGATGCTGCTATGTAATCAGGTGGGGGGGGGGCAGCATTCAGCATATCAGTAGGTCTTGTAAGGAAGTGCTCCCTACCCCCTTTTTTCCTTCCTTAACAACACCAGCGCTGGATGAGCCCAAAGGCTCAGATCAGCTGAGCCCAGGCATCCCCTGCAGCGACATGGAGGCATATGATGAAGTGCAGGAGCTTGTTGTGCCAACTCCCCCATGCCTAGGCCCCGATCCAAGACTATACAACCCCCAACAAAATCAACTTTAATTTTTCTTCATGGGAGCCTTTTCTTCTCCTGCAACTTATTCCTACTTTGACACTTATTCTGCTTCATTGAAAGATCTCGTTCCTTTCACCCCAAACTCTTGGAGTGCTTTGTGACAGTTGCAATCAAATGTTTGAAAACTGAATCCCAAATAAATTATAAAAGGTATATTAACAGCGCAATCCTGTGTAACCTTGCACCGGTGTAACAGTAGATGCACCGGTGTAAGTGCACTAACGCCGGTGTATCTGCTGTTATACCAGTGTATCTGCTGTTACACCGGTGCAAGGTTATACAGGATTGCGCTGTAAATGTGCTAGCCTCTGCACGTTTACTCATAAGCAAGCTCTACTGTGTTCAATAGGACTTACACAGGTAAATTTACATAGGGGATCGTGGCCTTAATGCAGCATGCTGAGCTACACATTGTCTCTCAGGCAGTCCTTAGGAAAGACAATAGCAGCAGCCATGATTTGGGCTAGAAAGTGTCTTTTTCTGAGAGCACCCGTCCCCACATGTGTCGGGGGGGGGGAAACCACAGCTGCATGACTGCCTTGGTGGGGAAGCAAATATTTCTGCCCCCTTGAATGATAACTGAAAAGGGCACACTTTGCAGGGGATGGGTGGCTGGGAGCTCAAACGTCCATAGGAAGTGGCTTCCTGCTGAGTCAGACCTTCAGTCCCTCTAGCTCAGCACCTGTCGACCCTGACTGGCAGTGGCTCTCCAAGATTTCAGACTACAGGAATGTCTCTCCCCAGAGATGCCAGAGATTGAAACTGACCCTCCTGTATACAAAGTAGATGATTTCCCACTGAGCAGCAGCCTTACGTAGCAGACAATCAACCTGTACACTGAGATAGTCTGCACCTCAATGTGGAGGCTCAATAACTACCATCAAACTTGATCTCTTCTCTATCCACACGCCCCATTTTTTTTCTCCCAGCAACATTATTCCAATGTGTGATACTTTTGTGACTACATTCAGTAGGCTTATCAAAGGGAGATTATTTCTTTGAGAGAAACGTTTCCTTTTTTATGATTTTGAGACCCACGCTTTATGCGGTGTGAATACTGGATGAATAGTCCAGTGTTTTGTTTTGTTTTTTCTTTCCGGAGTGGTTCAAGTTAATCTCCGTGAATGATTCTCAGGTAGCAAAAACTTCATTTCACATGCAACAATCCTTTCGCGCCATGCAAATGTTTTTTTTGCGTCCCACTCTCCGCTCTCCACGGCAACGGCAGACTATAATTTATTAATAAAGTACTCCTTTTATAAGGGAGAGAGAGTTAATCTAGCCTACAGAGGCTCTCTGAAGGAAGAGCTCACTCAACCAGAGGCCCTTGTGCGCACAAACACCACTTGTATAAAATATCGCACAATATTATTTTATACTTCCCGTTTCAAAGGGCTGTGTTCTTTTCCCCATTAGACTAACAAATTACAGCAATTGTGGGCAGTAATGTGGAGGTTTTTCTGCAGAGCACTTGCCCCCTGGGAGGAAGGAAATCAGAGGGGTGTTAAAGCAACTGTACCTTCCACTCAGTGTGCTAAGTTGCCGGAGAGAGCTCAGCTGGGGGAAGCCAGATGTCACCATGCCAGGGTTTCTGGGCTCCAGCACACAACCATTCCCAGAGAGTTTTGACAACAGTTGTGCCAATATATTACCACATATCAGGGCTTCTGAGAGGAATTTTATCAGGGGGTATAAAGTTTCTTTTGGGCCTGTTTCCAAAGGGGGAAAATGGGGCAGGGGGGCAGCAACAGCTGGAAAAGTCTCCGGAGCCCAGGTCTACCAGACTTCCCAATACGGCACCCAGGTCTACCTGCCTGGTAGACCTGGCCTCCCGGTTGGCCCGGCCTCTGTCTTTCACTCTCCATGAGGCCTGCTGAGATCCCAGGACATTTCTGGGGCCCCTTCTTTGGCTCCCGGCCCCCCTTTTTGACATTGGGCCTGGGTACAATTTACCCCCTTAAACCCCCAGTCTCACGGGCCCTGCCACATACGCTTCGACTGTCCTTATTGCCCAGGGATAGTCTGTATTTTCCAATCCCAGGTACCAGTAATTCATTTGCTCTACTTACTGTCTTCAAGAAACACCAATTGTGTCACTAGGCTCGTTCAGACGATGCCTCGTCCCCTGTCCCCTCTTTGCGCACTGGTGATGTGGGAGATCATGCGCCACCCACTTCCTGGAACTAGGGTTGCCAAGCCTCCAGGATTGGCCTGGAGTTTCCAGTAATCAGCATCAATCTCCAGGAGATTTTAACAGGGCTTTCAAGAATTTCCAACATCACATCACTGTGGGGAAAACAAAATATCCAGGAATAGCTTGGGGGTGGGGGTGGATGAACCACCCCCCTCATGAGATTAGGCAACAAAGTCCCTGGCATTCTAGGAAGTGGATGAAGTGTGCCCCCTTCCTTTAAAACCATTTATTGTCTGAACTGGCCCAGTGACAGTTGCTGCAACTAAGTATTTACATCCCACCTTTCCCCACCCTGCTCAAGGCGATTAACACCACACTAAAATAATGCAAAACAATACACTCAATATAGTGAGAAAAAAACAGCAATACATGCCACCGAGCAAACTAACCACAAAAAACAATGCCAGAAAACAGCAGAGCAGCTCATCCGTAATCAACATAAACTTAGGCCCCAGAAGCTGAATGGAACAAAAATATGTTCAGCCATCGCTGCAAACAGCAGCAATAATGGAGCTAGCCTTACGTCTGGGGACAAGGAGATCTGTAAAATAAGGGGCCACTGCAAATAAGGCCCTGTCTTTTAAAAGCTGATGGTCGAGCAACGGAGATGAGGTTTCTCTAATTTTGCATGGGGGAGTTGTGGGGATGGCTGATAGATTTTGTATTGTATGATGTATTATGTTTGTATGTTATGCCAATAAAGGTTTAGGAACGAACGATAAGGCCCTCTCATGTTTCCCCACCAAACCAATGGTGGGCCACTCAAAACGGTCTTCTCAGTTAATCTATGGGGCCTGGCAGTTTCAAACAGGGAATGGAGGTCCTTTTAGTCCAACATAATTAATGGGGGGGGGGGAGAGTTCAGTGATTTATTCTGGGTTCAGTTCAGCTCCCTCTATTAAAAAGAACAGTGTGGATATATCCATTGGATAGATTCATGGAAGAAAAGTCCATCACAAGTTACAAGCCATCAGCAACCTCCTGGTTTTAGAAGTAGGTTTGCTCTGTATGCCAGGTGCAAGGGAGTGGCGACAGGATACAGGTATCTTGTTGCCTTGTGTGCTCCCTGAGACATCTGGTGGGACCACTGTGAGATACAGGAAGCTGGACTGGATGGGCCTTTGGCTTGATCCATCAAGGCTCTTCTTATGTTCTTCTTCTTTAACCAAAAGAAGTTCCTTTCAATGGAGGACAGGCTTCGGAAAACCAAAGACGGAATACGTCACCAAAGTCAAGTCTTCTGCTTTATGTGATCATGGGGGAAGAGATGGCGAGGAGGGCTTGATGAAATGCATACCTTGCCACCGCGACCCCGACTTTACTCTAGTCATACTCCTTGCTTCTTTCTAAAACTGGAGATGGGGAATGGTCATAAAAGCTACAGGTGCAGGCCCCCGACTCCCCTCTACGAAAGGAGGGGAGGAAATATGTACACCACTCTGAGCTCCTTGGAGGAAGGGCGGTATAAAAATGTGAAAAAATAAAAAATAAAATAAATATAACCCAAGGACTGGGTGCTCCATCTGAGCAGATCCCTGTTTACACCTGCAAAATGCCGAGAGTTTACTCCTTCACACAGTTTATGGCACTCTCTGCCATATGATGTGGCCATCACCAGTGACTTAGGGAGAATTACATCAATGCTTGCTGGAAGTTGGTGGACTAGCAGCACCAATAGTGGCACTTCATAGCTCAGAAGCTACTACTTGACCCCACTGGCACCGTGGTGGGTGGCATGGTACTGGCATGCCTGACCAAACCTGGCTGGAAGTGGACCTGGCTGGGACGTTAGTGCCCCAGTGGGCACATGCGGCTGTGGAGCTGCCTGGCTCTTTCAAACTAGGCACCCCAATTGGGAAAGGAGGGGCCAATTGTGGGGCAAATGACACTCCTGTGCACAGCTGTTTCTCTCTGGTGGCAACGGGGTACCTGCAAAACGTGGTACTCAGAAAAACTGCACCTGCAAAACAGACAAAACAAAAAAACCCAAAAGTGTTTTGTTTTAAGAAAAAATGAATTAGATACAGTAAATCAGTGGTTCCCAAACATTTTAGCATCGGGACCCACTTTTTAAAACGACACTCTATCAGGACCCACCTAGCTTTACAAGACTTTAAAAAAAAAGTGATCTAGAAAGAAACAATATTTTATGTATTTATTTACAAGTAATATTTTTATTCATCTGCGAAAAACCTCAATCCATTTCTCGTAATGAGGCAGCCTGAATGAATAGCCTCAAGGCTTGAGGGGCTTAGTTATATAACCCAGCCTTCATCTGCCCCCACTACCTGTCATTGACGGACTTGGAAAAAAAAAACACTGGAAAAAAGACGCTCAACCATTTATCTCCCTTATTTACATAAGCTTGCAAACTGCAGGAGCTCAGCTCTTTGCGGGGCAATTAGCAGCTGATTTTTGAATAGCCTCAGGGCTTAAGGCAATTAGTTATCTGATCTTTCCATCACCCGTGCTTACATTGGAGGCTCTGTGGGACCCACCAGAAATCAGGTCATGGCCCACTTGGTGGGCCCCGCCCCAATGTGAGAAACACTGCAGTAATTTAATGCAGGAAGATCAGTTGATCTACCGCAAGTGAGCCAAAACGGCGACATAGAAGCATTCAAGATCAGAGGCAGAAGCAACGCCGGTGGCTGGGTGGGAAGGCAGCAGTAGGAGAGGACTTTGGGCTTCCCATGTGTCTTGTGGGCTTCCCCGCTGCATCTGGGAAGAGCCAGGATGGTGTAGTGGTTTGGGAGTCGGACTTAGACCTGGAAGATCCAGGTTCAAATCCCCGCTCAGCCACGAAGCTTCCTGGGTGACCTTGGGCCAGTCACTATCTCTCAGCCCCACCTACCTCACAGGGTTGTTGTGAGGACAAAAAGGAGGGGAGGAAATATGTACACCACTCTGAGCTCCTTGGAGGAAGGGCGGTATAAAAATGTGAAAAATAAATAAATAAATAAATACATAAATACATAAATAAATAAATAAAATCTGGTTGGCCACTGGGAGAAGCAGAATGCTGGACTAGTCGCTCTTGCGGTTTGATCTAGCAGAGCCGTACTTACATCCAGCTGAAATGGTACAGAATGTTCCTCTGGAATCGCACCACTTCTCATTTGAAGCTGGCTATAAACGCATGCAGATTTTCAACATTATTTCACCCCCCCCCCAACTTGGCCTTCTTCTCCACGCCCTCTGCCACATCCCCCCAAATTGCATTCCCGACTGAGAAAAGGTGCATGGACTAATTATTCTACATTACATTCACATATCCTGTATGTGTCCTCGCAAGATATCTGAAGCAATTTTGGAGAAATGAGGTGTCTCAACACTATGGCGAGGCGACCAAGAGTTGACACATTTTAATGGAGTAAGAATTTGAATGTCTGCTCTTGAAAGCCTGGTTTATTTTGACTAGATTGCTTTTCTCCACGGTCATCCCTGACCTCCTGCATTACTTTCAATGGATTATTTTTTTTCACCGAGGGAGATTTTTAAGCATGGACCAGAGTAGATAAGTGATATGGTCAAAATCACTACAGCAAACCCTGGAATTACTGACCACTTTAATAGCTCCTGCTGACCTCCAAATGAAACTTCACCTTTGGTTATTAACATGTCTTTCCACTTTTATGATTTTTTTTGGAACATAATTTGTCACAGTTTTTATCTGTTCAGAGCAAACGTTAGGCTTTTAAAAACTGAGTTATCTTTTTTTACAACTGCTAACAATTACACATCACAGAACAGACCGGTCTGAAAAACCAATTATGAAAAGACCCGCCTGGAAAACGCATTCAGCGCTGGAAGTTTTGAATTATAGATTTCTGAAGTGTCGCCATGTCGCAGCGCCGCATGCAGGAAATGGAAAAGGAGAAACTCAACTTGGAAATAGCTTGTAAGATCGACAAGATAAGATAAAGGACGCAGAAATTAATTGCCCTTGTTTTGTACTCGAGATCAGCAATGTTGTTTTCAAGCGCAGCAGTGAATTGCAGCCAAGCCAAGCAAGGCCTGTTAATTCACAGCCATGTCATTTGCTGCCATTGGATGTCAATGCAGGACAGCTTGGAAACACAACTGAAACATGCACCGGTTGCCCCCACCGCCATTTTTCAGGGGTGTGTTATAGCATTCTAAGGGCTCACATCTACAACCACGAGCCATATTGCTATTCGTTTTTAGATTTACATGTGCGTCAACTGCGCGTCTAAAAAACGTAATGCGTAAAAAACGTTAGAAACATATCATACAGGTATGCTCATCAGGAAAGTATGGTTGGTTGCAGCTCCCTGGCAAAATAATGTGTATAGCAGGGGTTCTCAACCCCTTCCCAGCCGAGTACCACCTCCGGTGCCTCTCTCATTCTACCACTGGAAGTGACTGTCGATGACATCATCACCAGTTACTTCCGGGTTTTCAGAGGCCAGAAAATACAGGAAGGAGGCTCTGGGCAGGTGGGAGGGCCCTTCTCAGCGTTCCTGAGAGGCTTGGCCAAAGGCAGCAGCTTCTTGGGAGCAAAAATGCATCACCAAAACTGTTGCATCGGAGTGGGGTTCCAGTGGTCCAGCAGTCTGAGAACTACCAGCAGTCGGCCGAAGTATCACTGGTGGTACTAGTACCACAGGTTGGGAACCCTTGGCGTATACTATTTGCATACTGCTTCTTCATCTTCACAAGAAAAACAAAATATTCACAAAGTCATCTACACACAGCAAAATAAACGAGAAGGTGGTTCCTTGCCCCCTCCAGCAAACTGCCGCCCAATCGGAGCCTGGCTTATGGCAGTAATAAAATTGCTGGCAGAGGGGCTGCCCACCATGCGCCTGAGGACAGAGGAGCGCCCGCGATGACGGTGAGTCAGCAGCAGGGGCAGAATAGGGCGAGGGGAGGGAGGGCAGGAACAGTGGCGTCGCCAGGCGCCCCTTGTACTGGTGCAGAAAACCGCGACGCCCCCCCCCCAACATTTTTTGGCATTTTTTCCTTCTTTTAAAAGGTTTTAGGTTTTTTTTAGCGGTTTTAGGGGCTTATAATCGGTTATGTATGCTTTGCGCCAACTTAGCTTGTTTATAGGACCCTCCTGCGACGATCAGGGGCGACGCTCTCTCCAGGGGGCGCAGATCGCTCCTCTGCTCTGGGCGCGAACTCTGTAAAGTGCCCAGGAGCGCTTTGCAGAGTTCACGCATGCACAGACCGTTGATTGGAAACTTCGTCGCTCTGCGCATGTGTGAAGTCTGTCAGAGCGACAAAGTTTCCAATTGACGGTCTGCGCATGCGTGAACTCTGCAAAGCGCCCAGGAGCGCTTTACAGAGTTCGCACCCGGAGCAGAGGAGCGACCTGCGCCCCCTGGAGAGAGCGTCGCCCCTGATCGTCGCGGGAGGGTCCTATAAACAAGCTAAGTTGGCGCAAAGCATACATAAACGATTAGAAGCCCCGTAACCGCTAAAAACCCCCTAAAAACCTTTTTAAAAAAGGGAAAAAAGCGAAAAAAAACACCGAGACTTAAGGAGGCTCCCGCCCGCCCCCCCGGGGCCCGCCGCACCACCGCACCAGATCAGCCTACGCCTCTGGGCAGGAACAGGGAGGGCAGGAGGCGTTTCAGGAGGGGTAATGCTTGATGTGGGCAACTTGTGCCAAATGCTATGCCTTTTCTCACCTCCCAACACGCCCCCTTTCTGTCCTTGGACTTGCGCCAGCTAAAGAGCTGGCGCAAGTCCGAGGTAGGGGTGTTTCCTTATGATTTTATTTTTTTGCAGATTTCGGTGTTTAACCAAAATGAAATAGCAGAAAGAAGTGCTATGTGTTTTTATCTCCCCCCCATTTCAACCTCTTTAAAAGTGTACTAGGCATGTGGTATAGATTGTACAGTGTCAGCAGATGAAGAATGATGCGAAATTACATGGTTTTATTTTATCGCAGATTTGTTTAATCAGAAAGCAGTGTTTTGTGTTTTTATGTGGTTATCCACAAAAACACACACCTGTAGTCCGAGGAGACCCATTGGCAAACACGATGCTTATGAGGAGGTAAGGGAAAGCAATGCTTCTATTATATTCCACTTTCAATGTTTTTTAAACATGGTTTCCAGCCATAGTTTGCAGCCAAGGAAGTTCATCCCCCTCTTGGATAAACGTAACCCCATTTTTGCCTTCCGTTACTGTTTTGCAAATGTGTCAGAGCTGTCCCTCAGATCCGCTAATGCCCACCTTAGACCACGGGCTGATGTGCTCCTGGCAGCATTATTCTTCAAATGGAACATTAAGTGGAGGCCTTGCTCATTCCTGAACATTAAACATCCCATGGTAGTCATGAAGAAGAGCTACGGGTTTTATTAACCTCTGTGTCCTGGACATAAGGCACGAAAAAAGTCATCATTAACCTAACTCAGGAATCTGTGCAGGGCCCTCATTGCAAAATGGTGCTGAAAAAGCCATTGCCCTAGGAAATGCCTTTTATACTTAAGGCAACTACCCCCTGTCCATACTCACTCCCCAAAAGGATAAAACGCTTTGCAGGAGATCTGGGGGAAAACTGGAGGATAAGACAGACAGATTTAATCCTCCTTCTCTTGTATTCTTCTGAATGGATACATCTCTCTCTCTCTCTCTCTCTCTCTCTCTCTCTCTCTCTCTCTCTCTCTCTCTCTCACACACACACACACACACACACACACACACACACACTCAAAAAAGACCCATTCAGAAAGTACGACTCATTGCAACATACATCAAAAATCAAAATAAGTTGCGATGTAACGAACCATTTCCAGTTGTATCTTAACTGTCCGTATTTATCCATCACTCAAGATAAGTGCTCTTTCTCTGGGTGTCCACTTTTCTCATGCCCGTTTTTGTGCTGTATATATTTCAGTTTCCCAGTAACTGCAATCCTCGTGTCTATTGCTGGAATTATGTGTGCGCGTTTGCGTGTGTGTGTACCACAGAGATACATGTGCGCAGTGCGCGCGCACTCACACAATGGGATATACATCTGTCTGCATTTGTCCAAACCGGCTAGACTTGTGGAATAGAATACAAGACGTAATTGTACCACAATTGTAATGTCAGGAATAATGTTAACATCATTTTGGGTGAAAACACACACACACACACACACACCCCTCTATTTTTTTTTGCAGCTGAGTTTCCGCCGTAATTATCCTCTACATCGCAACGGCGGCACATTAACAACAGTTCAGCTTGTGTTAAGAACTCCCACAAGTAATCTTCAAAGCAAATCATACCATGTTCCCCCCACCCTCCGTGTGTCAAATGCATTTGTTTTAATCAGATGTACAACTTCATTATAGCGACTGAACACGGAGCGATGGGGTGTTGTTGCTTGTACGCTGTGGCATAACATTAATTTAAAACACAACTTCCCTCTAGCCCCCTGACAAAGAAAGCGGGAGTGATAATTGTTTTCTTTGGTAAAAACGTCCCTGTGTCATTTGCACGTTAGCGGATTAGTTTAATCTGTGCTTCTTGCTCCTTTCTCCAATTTGCTCTCCATTCACAATTATTTGGGGACTAGTGCAAGACAGGATGAGAGACTAATAACGTGTGTGTGTGTGTGTGTGTGTGTGTGTGTGTGTGTGCGCGTATGTTGCATACATACATTTGTAAAAAAGGTGATGAGATTGTTGGAAAACAATGGAGAATAGAGGGGGGGGGAACCAACACATTATAAAAAAGTAGATATGCTTACAGAAGTGGGTCCATTTCATAATGAAAGCATTACAAAAAAAATAGAGGCCAGAAGTAAAACAGGACACAGTTGAAGACACAAATATATGGGAAGCCGCAATTCTGCAATACCTATTTTTTCCCTCTTCATGATTAGCAAAAAGTGGGGATAAATGGATCTCTCCGTGTCAATTCCACCTGAACTTTGCACTGTTTCCATTCTGCTCCTTTCCGCATAAAGTTCCTGGATGTCTTTTTTCCGTCAACCCCCCCCCCCCAAAAAAAAAATTATTTAAACACTTATTTTCATGCATTCCAACATACAGTATTATTACACCACCTGTTTGGGTAGCGACGTACACATTTAAATACGTCTTTCTGCAAATGTATGAAATATATAGAATCCACAGAGATTTCCATACCTCATATAACACCTGATTATTTTAAATTATGTATTGTAATTTTTGTTGTAAGCCGCCTTGGGCATTTGCCTTCGGCATAGGATAAGGCGGGGTATACATTTTTTTTAAAAAATAAATAATAAAATAAATCTTCAGGGGAAGGAAGTGGGAGCCAGAACCAGGAATGCCATTGCAGATTTCATCAAAAGAGAAATTTGGTGGTAACATCCCAAATAAGTCATAAACAGTCATTCCTAAACTTTTTAACACTGGGACCCACTTTTTAAAACAACTCTCTATCAGGACTTGTAAAGTCTAGCTTTACAAGACTTGAAAAAGGAGATCTTGAAAGACATGATATTTGTATTTATTTACAAGTACAAAAAGAAACTCAACCCATTTCTCGTAATGAGGCAGCCTTAGTGAATAGCCTCAAGGCTTGAGGGGTTTCGTGGTGGGACCCACCCTTCACCTTCCTTCCCTACCTATCATTGACGGAGTTGGAAAAAAATGCACCAGAAAAAAAAGATGCTCAAACATTTATCTCCCTATATTTACACAAGCTTGCAAACTGCAGGAGCTCAGCAATTTGAAGGGCAATTAGCAGTGATCCGATTTTTGAATAGCCTCAGGGCTTGGGGCAGTAAGTTATCTGATCTTTCCATCACCTGTTTTCATTGGAGGCTCTGCTCGGGACCCACCAGAAATCAGGTCGTGACCCACTAGTGTGTCCTGACCCACAGTATGGGAAACGCTGACACTATGAATTGACACTTCACCCTATTCAATGTGGACCAAATATCATATGCCTCAAGAGACTACATAGCAATGGTTGGAGATACCTGCTCAGGGATGCCCTTGTCACCGAAAGTCTTGTTGTAGGAGCGGAGATGGCAGTAGCTAACTGATTGCAACAGACACTATACAACCACATGGGAAGTGGCTTCTGTGGAGTGGCTTCCTGTGGAGATGGGACAATTTCAATCTCTTTCCACTGCAAGCGTGGATCATGCAAACATATGGCTGACTTACAGGAGCTGTACCTGTGCTGCGAAGGGGAACCAGGCCTGGAAGAGCAGGGCTGGTTGCCAGATGTCGGGCAGGCTGATCCCTGAACTCTCAAGTGCTGATAGCAGTGGTGGACCCCAGTGTCCCAGGGCGGAGGACAGGGGGCACCATGGAGGGACCAATGTCTGGCTTTGCCGCAGGAACCGCAGCAATCTGGAACCAGCCCAGCCAGAGTTACTGCATTTGTGAAAGTGACGTGGGTAGCATTACGAGCCAGCCAGATGTTGCTCCTACCTGCCAGATCTCTCCAGAATCTGACCTGGCTCTACCTAACCTGGATGTCCTATGAACAGGGCAAAGAGGAACCCTGAAAAGTTGTGGCTTTTGCATTTAGCAAAGGGGTAGCAACAATTCCTATCCAGGCCTCTCTGACATGTCCTTTCTAGCCTCCCCCCCCCCACTCCCTGGATTCAAAAAGGAAGATGGGAACAGAGAGAAGTGTGGAGGAGAATGGTCTCCAGTGGGCAAGGGCACTAGAGACCACCACTCGGAATTTGAAGAGGGGGACAGAGTGGAAGAGGGAGGAGCATTAGAGCCAGGTAGGTAGATGCCCCTCCGCCAATCCACCACTTGATGTGGCTGCATGTCTGGGCCTCCTGCACGGGCTGGCGCTGCTTTTGAACATGGGGATCCCTCGCGGTAGACCGGCCCTCTAACCACTGCACGGGCTCCCATCTTGCAGGCCATCTTGCAGGGTTAGTAGTTGAAGCAAGTTCTGACCTGGAGATTTCTCTGCTCACAGTTCACCCATCCAGCTGCAACTTGCAACCAGCTCTCCTACCTGCGTTCCAAGCTTTTCTCACAGCCTTACGTTGGGGGGACACACCGCCTGCATTGGGGTGTGTTGCGTCCCGGTGCGGTGCGAGAGTAGCCGAGAGTAAAACATCCCGCCCCGCCCCCTGATCTCTGTTACAGAGATTTCTGATAGCCAATCAGAATAGAGTCTTTTCTGATGTTCTGAAAACGCGGCTCTGTATCCCACCCCCTACAGCACCGAACGCGGCCTCTCAATGGCCGAAGTTCAATGTTTCCAAGTTTGCTCGCACTGCAACCCACAGTTCTCCTGCATTGTGGTGCGATCTGACAAAACAGAAGACACACCAAAAATGTTTGAGCTGCATGCGGACGCAACACACCGCAACGCAGCCAGTGTCCCTCCTCCTTTGTGCCACCTCCTTTCTCTGGCCGCTTGGAGCAAGTGCTTCCTCTCTCCTCCTCTGCTGGCTGGATTGGTTACGATTAACTAATAGCCGTAAAAGAATGGAGGCTACCCCCCTCCCCTTAAGAACACCAGATAAAATGCGGTTCAAGTGCTTCGCAGAGACAGGGAGAATGTTCCTTGTATCTGTGATAAAGAATCAATGTTTCAGGCTAGAAACGTTAACACTTTGAAATGGTAAATCAGTGCTTCTCACTTAAATCATGAGCCCACAGAGGATGAAGTTATAGCTCCTGCTGATATTTACATTTGTTTTCTGGGAGACGGCAGCAACGAAGGGAGAGTTGGCAATGCAGGGTAGCGCTGAACTCTTAAGTGTCAAGCAAACTGTTACCGAGGGGTGAAAATGATTCTCCGACATCCAGAGGCTTAATGAAGGGCTAACATTGGACTTGTCATGCCTTGCTCTTCATCCCAGATGTGTAGGAACTGGCGTCTCAGTGGGGAAGGAAACTTGTATCGCTTATGCTCATTTCGCTTTATCAGCTGTTGCAAAACGTCTGGTCTGGGGGCTGCTTGTGTTTGGAGATGGGGCTTGTCCCGTGCAATGATTCCTGGGGGAGCAGTGAGAGACTATTGTACACCCCCTCTGCCCCACCATAAGATTATTGACGACAAAGGCTGAGCTATCCGAGTCAGGGATAAGGCTCACTGCAAAATGTCCCCACTTAATTTTGCCCTCATAGGAGTGAACGACAACCATTCATTTCGTACTCGATTACTTTTCACCTGGGTATTTGCACTCAGCTTCCCACCCTCCAAAAAGGCTTCCCTGCCTCCGCTACGGTGGCCTGCAATCATTAAACATAACATTCACAACCAGGCATTTAAATACAGATGTCCCCCGCTTAATGACGGATCGCTTAACGACGATTCGGATAGATGACGGAGGTCCCCAGTAAAAAAGAGCAAAGGATTTTAAAAAGACACGTCTTTTTAAAGCCCCAGCTCATCAGCTGTTTGGCTTTAGATAAGGGCTTTGAAGTTCAGCACTGGGGCTTTAAGCACAGCGCTGAACTTCAAAGCCCTTATCTAAAGCCAAACAGCTAACGGGCAAGGTAAGAGCTTGGATGTTTAACGCAGGGGCTTTAAGCGCAGTGCTAAACTTCAAAGCACAACAAGACCCGCTTAATAAGGGCTTCACTTTACAACGGGGATTTCAGAATGTATCCCCGTTGTTAAGCGGGGGACACCTGTACACAAATTCAAAACGATTAACACTGCAGCAATAAATTAAAAAAAAGTGAAAGAATAAAATGCAAAAATAATAGCTGTGGGGAAAAATAAACTCGACAGGAGAGAAAATATTAATTTAAGTGAAACAAAAAATGTATTAAGTTGGACGCCAACAACCCAGCAAAGAGGGAGCTAAATGGGCTCAGGGCAGAGTCCCACAACCCGGGTCTGCACTGAAGAAGACCTTGTACTTCAGAAACTAGTGGAACACGGAACTAGCAGAACATGGAGCAGGCGGAGCACAGAACTAGTGGAACACAGAACTAGCGGAACACGGAGCAGGTGTCCCAGAGCAGGAGGGCAGATATACATGGGGTTCTTCAGATATCCTGGTCCCCCAAAAAATGCGTTCAAAAAAAGAAAGAAAAAAGAATGGCAAGCAAAATGATTTTCTTCATGCAAGTCTGGAAACAAGTTATGATGGAAATAATAAGAACAAGTCTGCATTATGACCCTCAGTACAATTTCCATACCCTGATATCATGGCCCACATCCTTTCTAGGATGTTGCCTTGTCTTGCTTTTAAGCAGCCTTGGGAAAAAAAATGCAGAATGCTAAACAAAAACATGCCACAATGCCACTATAAAAACCTATTACCTGAAGCAGAGAGAGAGAGAGAGAGAGAGAGAGAGAGAGAGAGAGAGAGAGAGAGAGAGAGAGAGAGAGAGAGAGAGAGCGCTTTTTGCAGCCTTTTATTTAATCATCTATCCTCTTATGACTGACATGCAGCAGGAAAAAACTTGCAAAATGACAATATTTTATAATTAGCACACTGGGAATTCTCACCGTCAGAGAAGAGCAACCGACAATGCAACATAAGAGAGATCGCACAGGGAGGGGGAAGGGATACCACAACTTCAGGCGCTGTGAACAATGAGAGAAGTTTTCAATTGGAAAACATCTTTCTCCTCCGCAACCCCCCCCCCCGCCTTCCGAAGGGCTTCTGTTCACATATGGTAGAGCTGTCCCTGGGCTATCGCCATATGTAAGAACAGGGGGATTTTATGACTGATTCTCTGTAAGATTTATGGAGCTGATCTATGATCAGCAATTTTTCACATGGTGAGTGAAAAAAGAAAGCGCCCTTCAACAACAAGAAGGGGGAGGAAAAAAAACACCTCCAAACACATCGCAATATGCAGAAAGCTGTTCTATGCAAATACGACAAGGAAAATACATCTCAGCACAATGAAATATATTAGGAACACAGCAAAATCGAGGCATGTGCTCATGCACACATGCGTGAATGGGGGACGGCAAGTGGCCGCTTCTGTTGCTGATGAGGACAATTAGCACCAGGGCTGGAAAAAAAAAATATTGCAAAGCCCATATGCCAGGCATCAACCATTTGAGGAGCAAATTTATCAGCATTCCAGAATGTAACCTTTTGGGGGGGGTGCAAGGTGTGTTTCCCCCCCCCCCAACTTATCTCTACTTTTGCTTCTTGCATTCGACTAGCTATCATTTCATTTGTCTTCTGTCCGTTTTGTTGCTCCCCAGCTAAGTGGGCAAGAGGGGCACATTTTCAAGTGGCAGCTCTCTTATTCATTTGCAGGTGTAGGTGTGTGTGTGTGTGTGTGTGTGTGTGTGTGTGTGTGTGTGTGTGTGTGTGTGTGTGTGTGCGCGCAACAACTGTCCCTATCAGTTCAGCAGAGCATCTTTTCCAGTGGCTGTTTGCTGGCATCTCCCTTACATTTCATTTCTGTGGGTTGAAGCCAGACTGGATATCAAAAAGCAGAGACATCACTATCAACCCCCCCCCTCCTTGATGGATCCCAGAGGTGAATAGGGAAAAACAAGGTTGGGCTGAGCTGGGTTCTACAAAAGATGCCCATCAGGCAGGACTATATATTGCTACACCACCCCTGACCAGTGGTGTTACTAGGGTTGGTGTCACCCAATCCGGTAACTCATGGTGTCACCCCCATTAACTTTGCTTATTTTAATATATAACCGTACAGGTCACCCAACAAATCAGTAACCAACTTGGCCCTCAGAACAATCAATCAGTCTCATTGGTCTGTTTTGAGTGAAGGAACTCCACTTTTTGTTACATAAGGCAGTTTTATTTTTCTGGTTATTTGGCCATAACCTTTGATAGAATATAGTTACTTCTGCATGAAATTACGCATCGAATGATATATAACATGATGGTATTATTTGTAAATACAAAGTTTTCACAATTTTGGCCAAGTAGTGTCAAACCCCCCCCCCCGAGGGTGTCACCTGGGGCGATCCGCCCTCTGTCCCCCATCACCCCCCCCAGTGACACCACTGTCAAAAAGTTAGCACAAGTTGAAAGCTCCCTATTTATATTAAGGTCTGTCTCTAGTACACCAAAAAATGGAACACGGATATGCCATCTGAACTTACGAAGTAGCCTTACATGGATTCAGATCTTTCATCCATCTAGCTCAGTATTGTTGACACTGAGTGATGGCAGCTCCCTAAGGCTTTTGGAATACAAGGGCTGACGGGGACCTGCCAAAGAGACCATTTCGTTTCAAAATCAATGCGCTGGCACCTATTGCCTTTGGATCCTGGAAATAAAGTTGGCCCCTGCTATCTGCGGGGGATCCATTTCGGACCCCCACACACACACACGGATAGCAAGGATCTGTGGATACTGGAGTCCACACTAAAAACCCTGTTAAAAGGGGGGGAAAGCCCCCAAATTGCCATTTTAACCTTTAAATAGCCAAATCTTGCCATTTTCAAGCCTCCGCAGGGCTTCTGCAAGCTTAACGACCCACTTCCAGGTCGCGCAAAGGCTCTTCCCTCCTCCCAGCCTTGCCCCAGGGTGCATTCTGGGACAAGGCTGGGAGGAGGGAAGAGCCTTTGAGTCAGTGACCCAGGGGTTTTAGCGTGAACCTCGTGAGTCTGGGATCCGCGGTGAGTCAAACCCGCGGATCCCAAACCCGCAGATAGAAAGGGTCCACCGTAACTCCTAACCAAGTGAGTTACACTTCTGCCTGCTCCGAGTTGGGAAGCAGCGGATGACAAAGAGAGAGAAAAATGTGTAAGCGTTTGCAAGAGACTTCAGAGGAAGAAAGCATCTTAACAACATGCTGCTTTGATCCTGCTGTTTCTCCTGTTGCAGTCCTTCCACTTCCACGAGGAACCCTACAAAAAAGGAGGCCTACAGCACAATCCTATGCATGTCAACTCAGGAAGGAAGTCCCATTACGTTCAATAGGAATTACTCCCAGGAAAGTGTGTGTAGGATTGCAGTCTGAATGAAAAAGAATGCAGGGGCAAAAGGAAACCAAAAAATGCTTCAGAGCCCGGGTTCACATTTGCTACGATCAGCACTACCTCTGACTGCATGTGTGTTAATGAAGAGCAAGTCCTCATCAATGAGAGCGAGGCATTCTGGGTAGAAAAGAATTGCCTCCATTGATTACTATGTCTAAGAGATCTAACCTACGCGGCACCTCTGCAGTTGCTGTCTCCCTCCTGTCTGGTTTCTTCCCCCCTGTAAACATTTCCGCTCCTGTCTAGGATGTTCCATTTATGATGAAGACTGTGCCTCTCTCTTTTCCTTCCTGAAATGAAACTCCCCATCAAATCCAAACCACGCCGCATGACTGTGCAAATTGGCAGAGGACGCCAGAAAGAGTATGGACAAAAAGGTTGGTAGATAATGGCGGGTCTCCCCCGCCCCCGCCTTGGGCAGTCCCCAGGCTAATATCCCAGGAAGCCTGGATGATGTTTTCTTCATGGACGTGAATACAGCCTTAAAAATGATCTCTCATTACTGTAATTCTGAAAGGAAGGGCTTTGACCAATAATGCACCTGGCAGATTTCTGAGACATTCAAGCACATTGCAATCACTCTGACTGAAGGAACGTGGGGGGGGGGGGGGGGACACAATCGATAACATTGATCATTCAGATGTGCAGTTTATAGATGTGGATCAGAGTTCGTAGAGAGCTAACAAAGTTAAGTGTAATGTTACATGTGGGTTTTTTAAGAGGAAGGTGGCACAAAACCACAAAGGGTGTGATGCCTGCCTTGGAAAGGGCGCACGCACGCACGCGCGCACACACACACACAGGTGGTCAATGAAAGACTCCCTCATTAAGAAGGCAAGACCAATATGTGGTAAAACACACACCACTCTCAATCCCCGCTCAGCCACGAAGCTTCCTGGGTGACCTTGGGCCAGTCACTATCTCTCAGCCCCACCTACCTCACAGGGTTGTTATGACGACAAAAAGGAGGGGAGGAAATATGTACACCACTCTGAGCTCCTTGGAGGAAGGGCGGTATAAAAATGTGAAAAATAAAATAAATAAATAAAAACAGTCCCATCAAAGATATGAATGGGAGGCATTCAAAGACTACATGAGAACCATAGAAAGGCAATGGATCAGTGCGGGTGCAACATTTCTGATGTATGTATTTGTTTCAGTATATATCCCCTGCATTTCTCTAAAATATTCAAAGCATCTAGGTCTGCAATCTTGTGCACACTTTCCTGACAGTAAGCCTATTGTACATAATGGGACTTTCCGCTGCATAGGAAACTTTAAATGGCTGTGTAACTTTAAGTGGCTGGCCTAAAGGGCTGGCCGCTGTATCCTAAGGTCATTCCAGGCTGCTATGGGGCTGCTAGTGTGCACCTCAGGAGAAGGGGACCTTCACCCCCTTCCCGGGGTGTAGGCAAGTCCATGGGCCTCCTCGAATGCATGCCAGCTCCAGAGCTGGCGTACATCCAGAGAGGCGGGGTAAGGTCAGTGCGGTCTGGGATATCTCCGCCCCCTCCCAGCCCGGGCCGGCCAATGGCCCCCCTCCCTCACCGCCCTGTCCCCACCCCTGCACTGAGTGAACTGGGACCTACCTGCGTCAGCCGGTGCAGGATGAGGTACGTCATGGAGTAAGTGGTGCCGGCCTCAACACCGGCGCCACTTACTCTCCCGTAGTCGCAAACATGCTTCACAGCATGTTTGCAATGCTTTAAGCCAGTGGAGCAATAGCTCCGCTGGTCAAACATTGCACAGGATTGCGCCGTAACTCACTCATTCAACAACCCCTCCCCCACAAATTTTAATCATTTTTGCAAGGCTACATCATTTATTTATTTATTTATTACTGAAAAGCTTTTTTGCCTCCCTCCGTATTTCCAGAAACTAAAAGTGGTTTATAAAGTTATCAACGTTTTGCTTTTATTGTTGTTTTCTTAAGAACTGCAAGCGGGGGGGGGGCACTCTCAGTTCACTAGGAAAGGAGCTCCTGAGCTGTGGGGTCACCACCAACAAAGCCCTGTCTGTAAGTATGTTCTTAGAAGAGCCCTATCTCTTGTACCACCAATCAAAACTGTGTCAAAAGTGAGGCTATTCTGTTGCTAGTGTAACAAAAACAAATGGCAACATCAAAAGGTCTTCATCAAGAAAAATGAAACAACCAGTCAGAAATCAAAAGCCCAGTTAAATAAGTGCCCATTGAAAAGCTATCAAGGATGAACCCTGGCAGATTTTCCCTAGGGAAGTTGTTCCACAGAAAAGTCCCAAGGACTTAAAGGATCTCTAATGCTAATCTCAAAGTTCATATGGATCAGAGAGATCAAGTACAGATGGAACAGAAAATTGTTTGGCTCATGAGTGATCCACTCCCCCTTGCCCCCCCACTTCCCATAAGAATTTTCATTCTCCCTTTTATGTTTTGCTGTAACCATGGAGACGTTTTTCTTCACCCAGCGTGTAATTCATCTGTGGAACTCCTTGCCACAGGATGTGGTGATGGCACCTGGCCTGGATGCCTTTAAAAGAGGTTTGGATAGATTCATGGAGGAAAAGACTATCACCAGTTACAAGTCATAAGCAACCTTCTGGCTTTAGAAGTAGGTTCTCTCTGTGCCAGGTGCAAGGGAGTGACAACAGGAAACAGGTTTTCTTGTTGGCTGTGTGCTCTTGGAGGCATTTGGTGGGGCCACTGTGAGATACAGGAAGCTGGACTAGATGAGCCTTTGGCCTGATCCAGCAAGGCTCTTCTTATGTTCTTAAGTGTTACATGCCCATTGGAACTAACCGTGGTTAATGCTAACCAGGAATGCCCTTGTAACCAAAGTTTGAAACCAGAGGCTGAAGTCGGTGCACTAATGCTAATTATGAGGCAATTGTGAGTGGTTAAAGCAAATTATGGGCAGCTCAAGAAAAGTCATGCCAAAGACCAAGCAGGAGATGAGAAGAAGATGAGCAACATGCTTTCCAGGTAGGGGTCATACCATAGGTCCAAACCAAATGTGCAAAAACCCACATGGAAAACAGCATTCTCCATAGACATGGTGCACGTTTAGATACAAAATTTCCATACCTGCGATTTCCATACCTGCGATGGTTTTTTTTTTTCCTTACAGAATAAACCAAGTAACTTTTTCACTTCTTAATCGTTGAGTTTGGAGTTGACCATATGGGTTTTTCAAGAATGTTTAGAAACTCACGTGGTTGTCCAAAACCCATGGGTGCCGTGATAGCACGGGATAGCACACAAAGGAAGAGTGATAGCATGAGAAGAAGGCAGGTGACACTCCCACGTAACACCGCCCCCAGTGATGACACAAGCCCCGCCCACTGCACGTGATGTCAAAAGCCCCAGCTCCACAATGAAAAAATAACAATGCCCCCCGCCGGCGTCTTTTCCGCGGAAAAAGCACTCTAGGGGCACGGGCGGGCGGGCGACTCCTGTTGCTGGCGCCGCATCGCAAAAGGCCCTTTTTTTCTCCGCCGCCCACGCGCCAATGAATTGCCACCGAAGCAGTGGCTTGTGCACACCCCTGCCGCGTGTCACCCCTATCGCCTGGGGCCCAACGTTACCCCTAGTGCAGATTTTTACGTGGAGAAACCCCTGGATTGGAGGGAATGAGTGCTTGCAAATTCCACAGGGGCTGACACACATGAATGTGAAATGTCTCTGAAACCCTGGAGAGTCACTATAAGTGGACCAGTGCTATGAGTCTCTCGAAGGCAGTTTTCCACGTTCCTATGCACACAAACCCACAGCACAGTCCCATTCCCTTCACTACATCTATGCCAGGAATGTGACATCTGCACAAGATCTGACTCAGATCTGCACAAGATCGGACTCATTTTTCTTATGCCTGCACATTACGACATCACATGGGCGCTCCTGAACGCGAAATGTTTTCACACGCTGATCGATTCCACACCCACCATTTTCTAGCGCCAGGGAGTCCGAACACCATCTCTCTCTCTATGGCAGGAATGCCAATCAGCAACCGCAACTCTGTGTCTAGAGTGACGGGCTATAAAATGTTTCAAATAAATAAAAGATTAGGACCCACATTATATTTAAACCTCCATTCTTTGTCTGGTTAAGTAGCATCCTATCACACCATCCCATTTCAGGCATTCACAGTATACAGAATGAATGGGGGGGGGCTGCCCCAACCTGTTCATGAAACCATGCTGCATTGGGGAACGGGGCACCCAAGAATTCTAAAATGGTCAGAACCCAGGAAAAGGGATGACAGGCCGCTGTGGCTGCTGCTCCCCCCCCCCCCAAAAAACTGCCTCAACAGCCATGAGATGGTTACTGAGCAAATTGGGGGAAAGCAACAGCCATGGTGAATAGAAGAAGGGGCACGGCCGGGCACATGAACCAAAAGCCAAACAGGGCCTCCGTTGGCACAAACTGGAACAGAACCTAAATCTAAAAGTCACTCTGAAGTGAAACTCCTCCCACACACAGATAATCCAGGTTAGCGGTTTCAGAATGAGGGTGCAATAATCTCACATGGTAATAAACTCATTCGACCTCAATCAGAGCTGACCAATACTGGGTCCCAGAGCACTTTTACAGAGTTACTCCAACCTGCCGATCCGTTAATCCACTGAAAGGGGTTTTTGTTCCCCCCCCCAACTACTTGAAAATGCAGGGACGGGGTGAGGGAATGACGATCTCTCAAGCCTCCTTCAGATGCTACGACACCGCGAAGGGTCTGCACCATTTCACTGCACTGAAGGGCACACTAGCAATAACCACCATAAGGCTTTGTAGTGAGTGTGTCATGTGTTTTGCATGCATATAATGTTGTTAAGTCTTATTAGTCCCATACTGCAGATAGAGAAGACCGAGGCTGCAAAGGCGTGGCTTGCCCAAGGCCAACCAGTGAGTTCAGGGCAGAGGTGAGATTTGAACCAGGGAAGTCCTAATTCACAAATTTGCTCCGGGGGGCGGCGGCGCAGGCATACCTAGGCACATGCCAGGGGCCTACAACTCCCACGGGGCCCTAGCTTGTCCCATCTATTCCTTTACTGCTGTGGGAGTCACAGCAGCCACTTAGGAAAATTCAGAGTCTTGCAGCTACTCTAGACTTTCTTCACTCTATGTGCAACCTCCCATATAGAGCAAAGAAAATCTAGAGTCAAAGCTCAATTTCAGACTTTCTGAAGTGACCTGTGAGTCCCCCAGCATCCATTGGGAGTATTTAGGGTCCCTGGAAACTTTCCCATTGGCCGGGGGGGGGGGTGAGCTGGGAAAAGGGGACAAGACATTCCTGGCACTACCCTTAAAAGTGCCTCTTATAGATGCATAGGACTATCACCAATGAAAATGACTCAACAACCGTCCTCGCAGAGTCAATGAGCAAATCCACTGCTCCTTCCTGTAGAAACGGCACCCGATTCTTATATAGCTTGCAGTTTAACGTGCTCCTTACATCCAGCCCAGGCTCCTTAGAGTAAATACAGGAACAGGGTGTCAGACGGGTCTTTTGAAGCCGAGAAAGAGAGAGGTTTCCTATTTCTTTGTTAGCCAGGGGAGATGAGACACATGCTATCCAAAGATAATAACAGGGGAAGAAATCAATTCTTGGTGTTGTTACACATCCTTGCGTGCAAATGTTAACTCCACACGAATGAGGGTTCATTGCTATTGCGCTAAGGTCACTTGAAATCATTAGCACAGCCTGATATTATCAGGCAGAAAAATAAGTAAGGCTCATTCACGCTGGGAGGTCTGTTCTGACTGCAAGCTAGCTGAGAGGTGGCAAAAGGCAGCGGATAATCCTGTGATCTGAAATTAGATGACAACTTCCACCCGCCCCCTTTCAGACCCCCAAAATGGGCCTGCACTGTCACAGGCAATGCATCTGGCCTAGATGCCTTTAAAAGGGGTTTGGACAGATTCATGGAGGAAAAGACCATCACAGGTTACAAGCCATAAGTAACCTCCTGGTTTTAGAAGTGGGTTTTCTCTGTGCCAGGTGCAAGGGAGTGGCGACTGGACACAGGTATCTTGTTGTCTTGTGTGCTCCCTGAGGCATCTGGTGGGGCCACAGTGTGACACAGGAAGCTGGACTAGATGGGCTTTTGGCCTGATCCAGCAGGGCTCTTCTTATGTTCTTAAGTCCACGCATTACCTGGAGGTGTTCACACACCACAGTAGGGCCCCTGTATCGGGGGGGGGGAAGAGATACATTGGATGGTGTAGTGGTTTGGGAGTCGGACGTAGACCTGGAAGATCCAGGTTCAAATCCCCGCTCAGCCACGAAGCTTCCTGGGTGACTTTGGGCCAGTCACTATCTCTCAGCCCCACCTACCTTACAGGGTTGTTGTGAGGACAAAAAGGAGGGGAGGAAATATGTACACCACTCTGAGCTCCTTGGAGGAAGGGCGGTATAAAAATGTGAAAAATAAATAAATAATTCCAGACCTCCCCGTGGACACATGAAAACCACGGACAGGGGCGAATGCCCCCTTGGCAGTTTTCTGAGCCCCCTACGTGTGTGGGGGGCCATCTACTAACCACGGATAAGTAAATCCGCGGATAACGGGGACCCCCTGTATATTAATCCCCAAGTCATTTTAAGGGGACAAGCATGTAGTGATGCAGGAATAGCTCCCCGCTTGGACTGGGATCAGGCCCCGGGTCAGTCCAAACACGAGGCTGACTGGGGTGATTGCCAGATAGTAGATGAATTGAAAAGGAACTCGTCGCATGGAAGTTCTCATGGCTTGGTACAATTTCCAAGGAGATAGGGTATATGGGTTCATAAGCCATGCAAAATTGAAAAAGGAAATAAAAGCTTTTAAATGGCACAAAAATGTCCAATTTTTTTAAATTTTTTGATATGTGCTTTTAAATTTTTTTGGACATTTTTGTGCCATTTAAAAGCTTTTATTTCCTTTTTCAATTTTACATGGCTTATGAACCCATATACCCTATCTCCTTGGAAAGGAACTGTCACCTTCCTCTATTCAGCCATGCTGCCACCGCTCCTTCTCCCAAAAAATAATGAGAGAATCTGAACATAACATGCGATGGAGAGCGGAATGGAGCGTTCAAAACCAGAGACACTCCAGCCCACCACTCTCTCTTCTCTCCTTCGCACTTCCTCTTCTCCTAAATTACTATCTTCTTTTTCAAACTCAGGGACTGGGAGAAGCAGCACCACTGGAGGGGGACAGAAGCAGGTGTGTCCCCCCCCCCAGAAATTCACTGCCTGAGGCAACTGCCTCAGTTGGCCTCCTGGACAGACCAGCCCTCCCCTAACTCCCCTGAAGTGAGACCACAGCTCATCTTCGTACTGCACAACGACCATACAAGACAGTGTAAGCTCATCTTAAACAGGAGCAGCAATTCTGGTGGCGGCTTGGCAGTGCTGTAAATACGACATCTGAAAATGCCCTCAGGTTTGTGTCGCAGAAGTGAGCGCAAGCAGTGTGTGCGTGCGCCACTTCTCGGCCTGTCTCCTCTGCTGCATGATCCAAATGAGTTGCAACTGCTTTCCGAAAAAGATTAATATGTAGGCGGCATTTTTGGGTGTGGACATAACATCGGACAGATACATCACAAAGGAAAAGCGTGTTATATCAGGAGTAAACACAAATATCACAGCTCCAGTACCTGCTGGCAAAGACAAGTTGATGATGTGGCTGCTGGTCTGACTACAATCTAGCCTGGAACTGATCGAGCGGCAAACACTCCTCGCCACTTGTTGGGTTTCTTGGCTCCCTGCCATATCCACAGGGGGTTCTTCATTCTTAGCCCTTTCGCAGAAGGGATCGTCTCCGAAGAGAAACTCACTTGCCTGACGCAACAAGATGAAGCAACGGGCTTCCAATTAGTGCTGCACCCGTTTCCAAGCCACGCTGTGGCCAAACCTAGAAAGCAACTCGGTTCTTCCAAGTTTAAAGTCGATTCCCCACGCGTCAAAATGTTGCAAGCTACTGTTGTGGGAGAAGATTCTACTGCTCCCCCACAACTGCCCAGCAAACATCAGAAGGGCCCTGTTGGATCAGGCTAAAGGCCCATCTAGTCCAGCTTCCTGTATCTCACAGTGGCCCCACCAGATGCCTCAGGGAGCACACAAGGCAACAAGATACCTGTATCCTGTCGCCACTCCCTTGCATCTGGCATTCAGAGATAGCCTACTTCTAAAACCAGGAGGGTGCCTAGACCCATCATGGCTTGTAACCTATGATGGACTTTTCCTCCATAAATCTGTCCAATCCCCTTTTCAAGGCATCCAGGCCATCACCACATCCTGTGGCAAGGAGTTCCACAGATTAATTACAAACTGGGTAAAGACACATTTTCTGTTGTCCGTTCTACCTCTCCCGCCACTCCATTTCAGTGAATGTCCCCTGGTTCTGGTATTGTGCAAGAGGGAAAAGAACGTCCCTCTATCCACTCTATCCATCCCATGCATGATTTTATACATCTCAATCATGTCCCATCTCAATGTATCCAGCCCAACAAGTATCTCAATGGGCCTTGGCTTGACGGCAGTGGTAGTAAGCTGCGATACCATGTTGCCTCAGGGATTGGGATTGGCCTGGCACAGGCGTAGACCCTTAAGTGGGCATGGCCCCTGTGACAGACCCCATATCTGGAGCCCCCACCGCATGGCCCTCAGGCTACACATGCCTCCAGAGTCATGACAGGCAGTTAAAACCATGCAGCAGGTGAGACACTAAGAGCCAGAACCACACAAGGGCACCACTTCCCCTTGGCCTCTCCTACACCTGGCAAGGGATATTGATTGCCAACACCAGTCTTCAGGTGATGATGCATGTAGCATCAGTGTAGCCTTTGCAGTTTCAAGGACTCAGAGAAGTTTGTCGGGTTGCTTAGGAGTTAGCAGCAAGTACAGGAAACTCAGAATGATTTAAAGAAAGCACCTTGGAGCAAATGATATCAACAGACTGCTGAGTCTCTGCTAACTGTTAGTACGCTGTGCCTTGCGAATGCGTTCTCCTGCATTGCAGCCTCTCCCTGGCGCATATTCTCCCCTCCCCTTATAAGCATGGCTAAAACAGTTCAGCGGCACCAATGTAAACCACAGAGTCTCCAGAATTTCCTTTAAGAGGGTCCAAAACTGCTGCTTTAACTGGGTTTTGCATCCTGGGTTAATAAGGAAAGATCTGGAATGAAGGAATTTACTCCAGGAAGTGCAGGGGTTGTGGGGGAGAAAACACATGCTCCAGAATCCGGCTCCCAATTTGTTAATACGGTAATACAGCCATACATTCATAAGTGCAGAATGTTTCCATGCACAACAGAATCTTGGCAGGGGGATATGTAATCTACCCACTGGCGCCACCTCCTTGATAGGGGTGCGCACTATTTTCCTATCTTGAGCTGCATGGCTGGTTTGAGATACGAGCGCCCGCCGCATTTACATTTGTGCCACTGCTTCAATAATTGAACGAAGCACACAGCCCATCACGCATTAACAAGAAGCTTTGATTTGCTGGGGCTTCTTTAGTAACACTCTCTCGCTCTTTCCTCATCCAACCCACGAGGAATCAGCTTCAATTTCGTGAAGAAATTGGATGTTATTGAGAGATCCGGTGCCCGACTGCATCAAACGCTAGGTCTGCATCACAGAATAGCTCGAAGAACAGCTACTTTCCAAGTTGCATTGGCACGATCCAGGGGCGCGCTCTCGCATGTCACCCCCAATGTCAAACGAGCGTAAAAACTGAACATGAAAAGACATGTGGCTGCTCCTGGAGAAGGTTCAAGTATGACCACAATAGTTCAGGAACCTCTGTATGGTCTCCTCCTCCTCCTCGGAGGTAGGCTGGAAGTGCATATAGCAGGGGCGGCTAAACTTGCTTAACATAAGAGTCACATATGATAAACTTCAGATGTCTGAGAGCCACAAGAGAGACATTTGAGAGCTGCAATATTTAAGAAGTATTTAAATTCTGAAATATATTTACTCACCATGAACATTAAACTTATGTTTTAATAGTGGACTCTCAGTTTATACCCGGTAAATAATTATAAAGCTTGAACATTTCTTATTTACCTATTATATTAATTGTGATGCAAAGAGGAGATCAACCAACATAATTCCAAGAGCCGCACATTATGCGTCACAGAGCTGCATGTGGCTCAGGAGCCGCAGTTTGGCCACCCCAGGCATATAGAGAGGGCTTCTCTTTCATATCACCTGCAATTACGTCTCATCAATAACTTTTCAATTCAACAGTCCTACATACTAAGTGACTATTGCTATGACCAATTAAATAGGCCACCATACTAGGCAGTTTGCTTTCAACAGTATTTCATGGGATTTTATAGTAGATTTCTTAAATGTTTTGTCAGCCTGGAGAACTGTTTTGAGGGTACGTTACGACGAAAAGCTGGGGTGCAACCATTTTACATAACCAAACAAACTGGGTTATGGGACTTCAAGAACTTTAAACTCTGAACAGGGCCTCTGCTCTGAGAGGAAATTTATCAGAGAGTGCAAAGCTTCTCTTGGGCCTCTTCCCAAAGGGGGTGGGCGCAAAATGGGTGGGGAGGGCAGTAACGGCCAGAAAAGTCTCTGGAGCCCAGGCTTCCCAATGTGGCACCCTGGACTACCCACCCAGTAGACCTGGCCTCCTGGTTGGCCCGACCACTGTCTTTCACTCTCCATGAGGCCAGTTGAAATCCCAGGAAATTTCTGGGGCCCCTCCTTTGGCTCCTGGGCCCCCTTTTTGACCTTGGGCCCGGGTACACAATTTATCCCCTTCACCCCCCTCTCATGGGCCCTGACCTGGAAGCTCTGGATTTCCCATGGCTTCCAGTCGTTTAAGCTCTGCCAACTCCCCAACTTTCCGCAGGAAACTAATGTCCCAGAAAGCAACGGCCACTTTTGCTCTTGGCCCTGCAATCCATGCAGTTGTTCCCTCCCTCGCCACTGTTGCCCTGTTCCCTGCTGGGTCACCAGTCCCGATGCTACAGTTTTACATTTGACTGAGCTTGGCTTGTACGACAGGAGAGGTAGGCGGGGCAATCTTCGCCGAGTGACAGCAAAGGGTGGCGCCAAAATGGCAGCTGCTGCCTCCTGTGCAGGGGCGGACGGGCAGCTTCCACAGGGCATGGAGACCTTCAATCCCCTTAACCCTGCGTAAGCCTCTCAACCCACAATGGGTCTCCTCGGAGCTACACTAGCAATTTACCTAGCATAAGACCGAGGAGAGGAAAGGGGCGAGGAGGCTTCCGGGAAGGGAGATTGGATCCAACCCAAGTGCCCATCACAACTCCACCGGCTTGCCCTTTGTTGGACTGCAAAGGGTTCTCGACCAATCTGTTTCGAAACTGCTTCCTAAGGATGCTCGACAATGCCCTCCTCTCATCGAAAAGAAGAAGCAAAGCACGACTAAGCAGCAGACTAATCCCACCCAAGGCAGCAATCTTGTTCACCTCCGTTTCTATCCTTTCTGTCGAGTCGCCACCTTTGATGAAGCACTGAGGGGGGGGGGGGACCCAACCTCCAAGTGAGAAATTATGTCTGCAAATGATCCTCTCTTCCTACAGGGGGAGCTACTACAGGCATGCACCTCTTCATCTCCTGCCGCCTTCCTCCGGCATCCCTTTAACCGTCAGAACCTGAGGAAATCCGGAGCAGGGTAACTAACTGTTGGCCGCAGCAGAAGAGCTTCCCCCCATTAGGTCATGAATTTTTTAATGGACTGCGACTGCAGAGGGAATGACGGGCTGAGATCCGCGCTCCTGATCTGATGGGGAAGGTCAGTGCATGAATGGAGGGAGGTCACGGATGAGAGGACGGATCTGACAAGGTTTCTCAGTGGAGATTTCAGCTTGTCACCCACAAGCAGACCTTCACCTATTACAACCTTATTTCCAGTGCTCGGATGTATATGATGTATGCATGCACTTGCACACACAAGCGCAAAATGGGAGGTCTGTCAGGAAGTCCGGACGACGAGTGCAAAACCGGATAATGGATAACGAGTGCAAAACAGGATAACGGATGAGTGCAAAACCGGAGGTCCGGCCGAAAAGGGAGTGTGATGTGGGCACACCAGGTGCCTTCATTTCTGGAATCTCCTTAACAGTCCACGCCTGCCTCACACACATTCAAAAATAAAACAGGTATTCTCAAGTTAAATAGTTATCACCAGGACAACTGGTGGACACCAGGGCAGGATGTCTGGCTCAGTTGGTAGAGCGTTCGTCTCACAAAAACTGCCTGAAGATCTACAGGACAGCAGTTCAAGACGGCCGGAAGTCTGTCGGAGAGCTGCTGGCATGCCGAGCTGATAAGCTGCAGAGCCCTGTGGGGGAGTGGAGCAGCTGAAGCTGAAGTGTGCTGAGGCGAACGCCAGAAAGAGAGAGAGAGAGAGAGAGATGGACTGTGAAAGTAACATCTCGAATGAAGGGTTCTATGAAAGATTAGAACGTTATTATATTGTATATTGTAAAAACCCTTTGGGGTTTAGAACAGCCTGCCCATGTACACCGCCTTGAATAAAGTCAGAGGAGAAATGCAATAACCAAAAAGGCGGTATATAAATACTGTATATTATATATTATCACCATCTTTGCTTTATATAGCTACATGGCAGGCAAAAGAATTTGACATTGCTTCATTGTGCTGTGCATGAAATGGAACTCAACTGGCTTGAAGCCAGATCAGTGTTGAACTGGTTACCTAACCATTTTTTTTAAGTTAGCATCTGAGCCAAACCATATCATCAACTTCTCCTCTTCCCTCTACTGTTTTTTTTTTTAAATAACTCTGAGGAAAGCATGGGGACACAGAGTGGTGGCCTAGAGCAGGGGTTCTAAACCTTTGGAGGCCTTGGTACCCCCTATCACGGTCCAATTTTCTGAAGTACCCCCTGCTAATTAATTGGATTAATCAATCAATTAATTAGCTAATATTTAAATAAAAAGTACTAAAACAATTTTAAATTGAACAAATGTCTTACTTAACTCTGTGTGTGCGAGACAGACAGACAGACAGACAGACAGACAGGGGGATTGCATTTAAGTTCTAATTAACAAGTAATTAACTACTGATTGATGCTGATAAGGGACAGGCTCTGGCGTACCCCCTGCCATTGGTCCGCGTACCCCTAGGGGTACTCGTACTACAGGTTGAGAACCCCTGGCCTAGAGTGTCTCTCAGGGGACGATCTAGGGCACCACTTTTTTCTCCCCACACGCATCTGCTTTTGTCTTCTTTTTAAAACAACCTCAGTAGGAAGAGTAGTTGGCCACGGAGGTGGCAGTTAGGGAAGGGGTGCGCCTGTGAGTGTCTGCACAAAAGCAAGGCGAGGTGGAGACAACAGCTCACCTCAGTGGCAGAGAGGGGCTTGGGCAGGGCCTGTGTAGGGGGTGAGTTGGGGTTCTCTTCCCTTTCCCGTCCTGAAGGAAGATCCTGCCTCTCTCTGTCTTGGTTCTCAGACTATTAAGAAAGCGAGAAGACGGTACTCCCCTATGCCACAGGGGAACGATGCGGCGAAACACTTCAGTGGGTTCTGAAGACCTCAAACATTACGGTAATGAGGGGTCACTAAGGTAGATTACAGCAGAGGACAAGTTAATCAGGCCACACACTGCACGCAAAGGAGAGAAGCGGGAACACCATTTCACCAGGAGGGTGCAGGGAAACAAAACACAAACACACACACACACACACACACACACACACACACACACACACACACACACACACACACACACACACACACAGCTCCTGAAATAGCAGCGTCTTCAGACTCCATCAAAATACAGGCAGAGAGCGGGCCAGCCCCACCTCTCAGAGCAGGTGAGGTGCCAAGGTGCCACCACAAAGAAGGGCCTAGTGATTGTACCAGGCGATGTACTTGGGTACAGTTTAACATGCAAACAGCCTCATACTCTCAATCCAGTGCAGCCCCATTCATTACAGTGGACCATTTCTATCCGTGTGTTTGGGATTCGCGGATTTGACTCACCGCGGATCCTGGACCCACGGGGTCCACCTTAAAAACACTGTAAAAAAAGGGAGAAAGTAAAAAATGCGGGGGTGGTGGTGTTACCTTTTAGAAGCAAATCACTGCATGTTCTTGCTGAAACAGGCTGAAAGTCACACGACTCCCCTTCCCTCTCCCAAAACAGCTCCAGAGTGCATTGCATTCTTGGGAGAGGGGAGGGAGGATTTGCGTGACCTGAAAGAGACTTTGGAAGCATGATTTCAGCCTGTTTAAGCAAGTACACGCAGTGGTTTGTTCTAATTGGTCCTTTTTACAGCGTTTTTAAGGTGGACTCTGCTATCCACGGATCTTCGCTATCCTCGGATCCGCGGGGTGGGTGGGTCCAGAACGGATCCCCTGCGGATAGCAAGGTCCAACTGTACTTTGTTTCAAGGACACAAGAGATTCTTATTGCAGATCTCCCACCTCACATCCTAAGTTGCATCCTAAGGTGACATAATGAATTCAAGCAGATACTTCCAGGGTTGCAGTTCGGACCCTTAAGCATTGCACTATGGTAGCCCTGTGCATGGGAAAGAAATCGCAAAATGACGTCACAAGCAATGTGTCAACCCAGTGTCTTCCTTAGTAATCTTTGTAAAGTAACGACAACACTCAGCATACTCCTATGCACATCTACTCTGAAGTAAGTTCCATTGATTTCAATGGGACTTACCACCAAGTAAGCGTGTATAGGATTGCAGACTTAATTGCTGAAGGAAAGTAACAGGATAATAGGATCTGGGATTCTAACTAAACAATGGAATATAATTTAATAAAAAAAACAGTTTTAAGAGATAAATGAACCTTTAATTACTAAGCTAAATATGATCTAAGTAGAATTTAATAATACCAATTTAAGCACATTAAACAGGGTTTTCTTTTTCTTTTTCTTTTATTAGGCAATTTGCTGCAATAGCAAAGTGGTAGCGATTTGCTTCTATTAAAAGGATGAATAGACAAGATTAGGTGGCTGGAAACTGCAAGATGGTGGTGGTGGGGAGTCGTCTCACTAACTTGGTCCCTTCCTAGTAGGAGCCAGTGATGTAGACTTGAGTCTATTGACTCGGACTCGAGTCGGACTCAAGTTGCGTCAAGGACCCGACTCGGACTTGACTTGGCGACTGTAAAAAGACTCGAAAGACTTGACTTGAGATTTGGAGCCTTTTACGACAAGTCGAACTTTATACAGGTTTAAATCTGTTTTCCCCATTAAATAGATAGCGACTTGCAACCAAAGACTTGGGGGCAAAGACTTGAGACTTGACTCGAGACTTGACGCAAGACTTGGAAGTGTCAGAGACTTGATCCACATCCCTGGTAGGAGCTCAGTTAAGCCAAAACAGTGCAGTAATCCCACTGCAGGGATGCCAAAGTCACAACTACTGTAAGCAGCACAATGCTCCAACTCTCCCACCCTTGGCTGGGGGGGGGGGGCAGCGGCATTTATTTCCATCAGGATTTTCTGTAGATTTAGGTTGCCCTGGCTGAAAGGTGTTGCACAAGCAGAACCCTTGGAGCAACATTGAAACCAAGGGTCTCTGCATCCATGGAGAAGGAGGAAGAAGTTACCTGCTCTCCAAGTGAGACCAATTTACATACGGAACATTCTGAGTCTAGTCACTCATTCAGCTCCTATCTACACAGAAACCTAGTATGCCAGAAGGAGTCAGTATGTGGGGGGCGGGGCGGGGGGGAGGTTAACAGGATCTCGTTCTAGAGAATACAAAGAAATAATCAACTTTGTTGAAGAGAGAGAAAAAAGCCCCACCCACCCACCCACCCAGCGTTTAAAACAGCCATGTTGGTCCATTAAAAGACAACCCAAAGTCACCGTTTCCATTATGCCCCAACCAAAACACCACAGAGGTATGTGCGGCAAACTCTGCAGGAGGATAAGATCCCATGGAACAACTAAAAGGGCATACTGCATATACGTTATGAAACGGAGTGCGTTTGACATCTGTATAACTGTCATGGCTTCCCCCAAAGAATTCTGGGAATTGTAGCTTGGTGAAGACCTGAAGATCTTTAATAGGCTCATCAAACCACAGTTCCCTATGTAGAGGAAACTACTACGAAACCAAGGGTTAGAATGGCATTCCCAAGACTGAGCCATGGGTGACAGCGCATAAAACAGAAAAGGAAATGCAAAGCGGTGGACCTCATCCCCCTTACTTATATTTTAAACATAGCAGAGCGCTCGAGATTAATGTTTAAGGTTAGCAAGTATGACATAAAAACCACTGTCCTTGAGAGATTCAGGAAATGGTTAGGTGTTTACGGGTTTGTCGTAATGGCCAAACTTTATGGGTCAAAGAAGAGGAAGGTGATGGGGTGAACGCGGCGTTCTGGGAGATCGTTATGAAGACAGTTCCCTATTTTATATCCGGCGCAAAATCTATTCTGAAGAAGCACCACCAGGGAAAAAAAAAGGTTGATTCTATACACCATGGATGAAACTTAACTCTACGCTGAAATCAATGTGAATTTCGTTTCCCTGGCCGGAAGGATTAAGACACGTCCTTTTGCAGGTGGCAAAATTGTGGTGGGATCAGCAAATCACACAACCTCCAAGATCTGAATCAAAGTCAAAGAGATCCTGTCCAAACATCAGAAGAGCTGCTTGGCATAGCCTGGTACTACATAAACTATACTAGGATGTCTGTCTGTAAGAATGACGTGGCACTCTTGCAATGCCAGCGCACAGGGAGGTTTACTTATCTTTTCCCCCTTGTGCTGTAGTCCCAATAAAAATCACCCAAAGTTGCTATTAGTAGAGTGTGTTGTGAATGCTGATGAATGTGTTGTGAATGTGTTGTGTGTTGTCAGATGTACCTGAAAACGCAAACACCCGTTTTGAATGCTTGCGAGCAGAACCAAGACAAAACACACAGACGTGTACACACACACACACACACACACACACACACACACACACACAGAGAGAGAGAGAGAGACGCGTACACACACACACACAGAGGCTGCTCACCAAGGCCCGAGCATTTGTAATTAACACACCAATCGCACACAAAAGGCACCACAGCTTCCACTGCCACCTCCCCCAAAGCAAAGCGTTGACCTTTGAGCCGACTTGGTGGCTCACAAAAGGCTCAAGATTTCGCAAACGCTCGCAAGGCTTTGTGAGCATTTCAAATGAACCACTCGCAAAGGCTGGAGCTTCTGCAAGTGTTCATTGGGAGTTCCCTAAACCCCAACCGCATTTTGAGCTGAACGCTGGGGCGCTCACGCAACACCCGATAAGAGCTGCTATAAGCTCCAGGAGGGAAGCTTCAATTGGAGCAAATTGAATACAGTATTTCCTCTAGGTTAACAGGAGCTTCCGGTATTGGAATGGCGACATACAGGAACAGATTATGCTCCTCCTCCGATCAGTACCTCCACCTCGGCTGCTATTTTAATTACAATGAAAAAAATTACAGTGGACCGTTTCTATCTGCAGGTTTGGGAGCCGCAGACTTGACTCACTATGGATCCTGGAATCATGAGGTCCACACTGAAAACCCTGTTAAAAGAAAAAAAAGTCCCAAATTGCCATTTTTACCTTTAAATAGCCAAACCGCTGCATTTTCAAGCCTCCGCAGGGCTTCTGCAAGCTTAACAACCCACTTCCGGGTCGTATGAAGGCACTTCCCTCCTCCCAGCCTTATCCTAGAATGCAGCCTAAGGCTACAGAAGCCCCGTGGAGGATTGAAAATGAAGCAGTTTGGCTTTTTTAGTGTATCCGCAGATTCTCGCTACCATGGGGGGTCCGGAAAAGATCCCCCGCGGATAGCGAGGTCCGACTGTAAAGCACAACAAAGCGCTTGGCATCTCAAGTTATTTCTGTGCTGCCTTCACTGCCTCCTGGCCAAGCGCAACTGATTCTTATTCTACTTATATGGGCTATATGTATATCAAAGCCACATCTGTTTTAATTGTTTTAATTGTTTTTAATTATTTTAATTCTTGATTTTAAATGTATTCATGTATTTTAATATTTTTGTTGTAAGCCGCCTTGGTTGCCCTGGTGGGAGAAAGGCGGGGTAAAAATTCTATAAATAAATAAATAATAATGCCTTCCAGTTTCGGGTGTTGAGGAGGAGGAAAACCGAGTTCTGCACATTTACAAAAGACCCCAGGTCGATCAAGAACAAATGCAATGTAAGATATGAACGCTATTTGTCGGGATTAGAACTTGTGCTATTCATGCTGATCCCAACAAGCTGTTCAGAGGCACAGATAGCGATCGCGAATTGATTAATTGATTAATCACACCTGCTAATTACATCTCACAAATAAGCAAAATTAATATTTGATGCTGGTCTTAAAAAGGGATTAATTTCCTACAGAGAAGGCAGGAAGGGGGTGGGTGGGATTGTTTGGGCGGCTGCTCCTTTGCAGATAATAAGGGATTTTAACAAAAGATGCCACTGCATTAAAAAGGAACATGTACCAACCACAGTTCTTGAGGTTAATTCCTAAAGTTTTCAAACCTGAGAGAGTCACAGTGTGCAGGCAATTTAATTGTTTTTATTGCATCATCGGTTTTCCATGGGAGGTCTTGCCTCAAGCAATGTCCCAATGAAACTGAACTTCGGAAATATTTAGGAAACAAGAGGTGCTCCACCACAAAACACTGTAGTATGCACATCTTCCTGTGCGTTAAAGCGCAATTCTAACCAACTTTCCTGTGCTGGTGCAGCCACAATGCAGCCCCGAGGTAAGGGAACAAATGTTCCCTCGCCTTGAAGAGGCCTCCATGACTGCCCCTGCACTGCAAAATGCAGTGTGCGCTCTGTTGGCATGGCTACACCGGCGCTGGAAAGTTGGTTAGGATTGCATTGTTAATCCTATTGGACTCAATGGGGATTACTTCAGAGTAAGCACATCCTGGATCACATCACTGGGTTACAGAGGCTGGATTGAAGTCTTCAGTATTAAACAGGTAGACTCCCCCCCCCCTTCTAGGAGCCCTTTCCTGCAGCCCAGTGGTTCCCAAACATTTTAGCACAAGGACCCAATTTTTAAAGTGACACTCTACTAGGATCCACCTAGTTTTACTAGGCTTTTAAAAAAAGGAGATCTAGAAAGAACTGGACAAGATTTCGGACTCTCCCTACTACAGAGGTTCTTACGCTATGATTGACATGCTCAGAGCCTTAAGCACGAAACACTTGCAAGGATTTGAGACAAGAAGAAAAGACTTCGTCACCCAATATAATCACCTCATCGACACAGTTGCTCCATCTCTTAGCAAGTTGAACAGATACGTTTAACTCCTGTTGAAATCAACGCAAGCAAGACACGACTCTATGCACAAGTAGTCCAACTGATGCCCAGGGACCTGCACCTGCGTAATTTGGTCCTGTAGTTTGCCCCCCTCTCTCACTGCCCAACTACCTGCACTACGGTTGGGACCCCAGGAATTCAGAAATAACATGGTTGCATTTCTGTGTCTGGCAAACACCCTTAATCCTGAAGCAGTAAATGGAAACTGTACATGCAGCACCTTCGAATCCTAAATCGATTTTGACTTCTTTTACTGTAGCAGACGGCCGGCCAGTGACGCCAACGTCAGGGAGAGACGGTCTTGACTTTTTACAGTGGCTGCTCTCCAGCGGAGTATTCAAGCATGAGATGCAGCTCAGGCATGCAGCATTCTTATGGATCGGAAATTCCTGGAATTCATATTTCTTAGGATGCCAGCAGGAAGCCCCACCCCCACCCCATTTCTCCCCTTTGGGCTTCTGTTTGTTTTGCTTTGTCAAGTTGGCATTTTCCATTTCACAGGGCAGAAAACAGAGACGCTCACTTCAGCTAGCAGAGAACGAGGATCAATGAAAGTAACAAGAGGAAGCTCATTATTGCACAAATGATCCTGGGGAAAAAAACGTTTAACCTCACCGTATATTTCCTACTGCAGTTTTGTCTCTTTGACTCGCAAACTGTCCTACCTTCGAGAAAGAAGGAGATGGCCATCCAGATTTTTGATAGCAGCAATGTTGCAGCCAACGTTTATAGTGAAAAAGAAACACGCTTGTGACATGATCTAGTTCAGGGGTGGGGAACCGGCGGCCCGCGGGCAGGATCCGGCCCCCGGAGCGATCCGGTCCGGCCCGCGCGAGACCGGACCCGAATCAATCAGGTCCGGCCCGCGCAAGCAGACCGGAGGCTCCGCCAGCCCCGCCGGCCCCGCGCGCACTCCCCTCGGCGCGACTCCTTTCGAATCCGGCTGTTTAAGCAGCCAGATTCAAAAGGAGTCGCGCCGAGGGGAGAGCGCGCGGCGCGCTCACCTCGCTGACTCCTTTGGAACCCGGAAGCATCCGGATTCAAAAGGAGTCGCGCCGAGGGGAGAGCGCGCCGCGCGCTCACCTCGCGCGACTCCTTTGGAACCCGGCTGTTTCTGCGCATGTGAAGAAACAGCCGGGTTCAAAAGGAGTCGCGCGAGCAGCGCGCGCGGGGCCGGCGGTGGCCGCTGCCGCCTGAAAAAGGTAAGGAGAGCAGGGGGGGGAGGTAAGGAGAGCAGGGGGGGTAAGGAGAGCAGGGGGGCGGTGTGTGTGTGTGTGCGCCCCCCGGCGCCGGTGGACCCATTTTCGATGGAGGGGCACACGGCCCGCGGGACATTTTCCCCATGGGAAAATGGCCCTCCATCGAAAATAGGTTTCCCACCCCTGGTCTAGTTCATGCCAGTGCTGAAGCCCCAAACATCTCACCCCACCCAACCGCACCCCACATTGCTGAAGGTTCCACTCTGATGTATTCCCCGACTTGACCCGGCATGATCTAAAAACAAAGGAAATGTTTGCCCTACAGTATGGTAACTCTTCAGCATAAACCTCACCAGCAGTTCCACAGGATGCCTTTTTGTGCATTCATATGCGTGTACAAGTATGTGAATTAGAGGCAAGGCACATCCACCACACCCTTCCCCCTCCCCCACTGGAGATCTAACTTCCAGAAACCCTAGAGGGAAGCTAAATCCTGGAGAACGACAACTTTGGTTACTCACACTGACAATGTGTTAACAAGGCAGTTCCCAAAAGGCAAAAAGAGAGATAAAGAGGGACAGTGATTTATCAGGAGCAAGGACTGTCCCTGGTAAACAGGAACATTTAGACCAGGGGTTCTCAACAGTGGTACTGGTACTTCGGCAACTGCTGGTGGTACTTGGACCGCTGGACCACCGGAACTCTGCTCTGATGCGGTGCTTTCAGCGGCGCGTTTTCACTCCCAAGAGGGTTCTGCCTTTGGCCGAACCTCTCGGGAACGCCGAGAAGGGCCCTCCCACCTGCCCAGAGCCTCCTACCTGCCTTTTCTGGCCTCTGAAAACCTGGAAGTAACTGGCAATGATGTCATCACCAGTCACTTCCAGTGGCACGCAGCAGGAGAGTGGTGCCGGAGGTGGAACTTGGCCAGGAAGGGGTTGAGAACCCCTGACTTAATTTTATTATTTTTATTTATTTTTCACATTTTTATACCGCCCTTCCTCCAAGGAGCTCAGAGTGGTGTACATATTTCCTCCCCTCCTTCTTGTCCTCATAACAACCCTGTGAGGTAGGTGGGGCTGAGAGATAGTGATTGGCCCAAGGTCACCCAGGAAGCTTCGTGGCTGAGTGGGGATTTGAACCTGGATCTTCCAGGTCTAAGTCCGACTCCCAAACCACTACACCATCCTTAAACCATACCTAACACACACATACTATCCTAAGAACCAAGCTACAATTATTCACACGTTTGATCCCCTGCAGAAGCTATCTGTCTACAGAGATGTTGATTGCCGATATGTAAAAACGAAGCCAGGTATAGCCATTCACACAGAAATACGTACCTGCATAATGTGTGAATATGTACAGGCTTCATAAGAAAGAATAATATGCCAGTCATAGAGGGAAGTGACAGATTTAAATCAGGAGTTGCGATCAAACGGGTTGTACCACTGATGGGTTCTAAAGGATTAAGGCACTGCCAGTACTGGCACAAGAAAGGGCAAAGAATGTCGAGTAAATAATCCCTTGCTGTTTTCCTCTTGTCCGCATAAAGGCAGACAGAAAGCTCGCCCTGAAATTATGATGCAGCATCAAGAATGGTGAAGTCAAAAATGCCAAGAATGACATGCGATCAGCTTCCCTTAGGTGCTCCAGAATTTATTCCGCTTCCCTTTTCCCTGTCATCTCTGCCAAGGCTTATTCCTACAACCTTGATTCATATCAAATATGTCCACACAGGTATGGCACAACTAGTCAACAGCCTCTACGCTCCAATCTGAAAGCGACACAATCCCTGCGCTGTGACTCATTCCTAGAGCTCCCCAAGAGGGACAGGTGGCCGATTCCCCAATTTGCAGCCGCGAGGATCTGTGTCCAGAGAGATTCACCCCTTGCCCCAAACCACAATTTCGTATTACAGGTGAACCAACGCAAAGACTGGTTAATGCACACAACGATCTCTCAGAAACCAGAGATTTAAATCGTGGTTTGAAGAGCCTCATTCACGGGAGATTTTGGTTTGCAATCACCACCAAAGGTGGCCCTCCACCCTCTGGTGAGCCAGTGGGGCAAGCAAGCACCTGCACATAGGCCTCATCCTCACTGTGCTTGTCAAGCCCAGTGTGACGGCAGGATCCGGCCCTTGCACTCTGCTTGGAGCAAGGGAGAAGAGGGGCTATTCCTCACAATTGCAGTATGTGCAGGACCTACTGAAACCCAAGGTGGCATGCCTGCCAATGCTCCCCCCATTATCCAATGATATGCCAGCATCTGCTCCCCCCACTCTCCAGTGTTCTAGCTTAGCACTCCCATCTCCTCCACATTTCCTCTTCCCCTGTATCCCCCTCTTCCTTTTCTAATCCAAGGAGTGGAAGAAGGAGCAGCAGCACTGGAGGCGAGTAGGTGGGCAGAGATGGGCCCGCTCCACTAATCTGCTGCCTGAGGCAACTGTCTCAGCTGTCCTCATGGATGGGTCAGCCCTAAGTATATGTCAGAGGCTCTCCAAATGCCTCTGAAGTTTAGCTTGCTATTCGAGACCAGATCTTGTCCTTCTCCTGGTGACAGCTGATTGTTCATACAATTGTTCATACAATCAGCTGTCACCAGGAGAAGGACAAGATCTGGTCTCGAATAGCAAGCTAAACTTCAGAGGCATTTGGAGAGCCTCTGACAGATACTTAGGGCTGGCCCATCCATGAGGACAACTGAGAGGGCTGACGCATCCATGAGGTCCTAAGAGGTCAGCCAGGGGACAGGGAAGGGCTGGATCTCTGCAGTCCCCACCTGAATGTCCCTTTTGCACTTAAATCCAGCCCCTTGCTTTCTACGGGATCGGGATAGAACCATACTGATAGAGATGGCATCACTGTGACCCAATGGGCAGGAATTTCATGCAGGTATACAAAGGTGCAAGTGGAGGGTGCTCTTGTTTTCGGTGGGACAACGCATGTCGTCGGCTTCCTACAGGTTGTAAAGGACAACAACAAGCACACTTTTAAAAGTTAACCCAAAAATGGCCTGCCCGCCTTCCAATTGAGATGGGTTAAAGCAACTTTGATTTGTTCGTGTTCTCTCTCTCTCTCTCTCTCTCTCTCTCTCTCTCTCTCTCTCTCCACACACACAGAGAGAGAGGGGGGGGGAAGGACAAATCAAAGTTACTTTGACAAATCAAAGTATACATACATACATACATATATACAGAGAAAGAGAGAGAGAGAGAAAGAGAGAAAGAGGGTGTGCACACAGGCACCCAGAGAAATAAATAGCATGTGAAAAGTGCTGAACATTTTTTTTTATCTCCCACCTACATTGTGGAACTAAACAGAAACAATAAGTCACAAGGCAAGACAAATAGCCCTGATCTGAAACTGTCGACCGCAGCATATTTTCAAAATTTGTATCAGGGTAGAAAGACTTTTCTCGTGCTGAATGTAGAGCACAGGTGCATCGCAAAGCAGCGGCGTTTTCTGGCGAACGCCCCCCCCCCACCGACACACTTGGTAGAGGCCCAGCAAAGTATTCCCCCCAAACCGAAAAGCACTCTACTGGGTGGACAAAAGCCTGATGAATTCATCCACAAGCATGCCAACACTCCTCATTCAAGACACGCTGCGTTTCTCAGATTGCTCAGACGTGTTGGCGAGGATGGGTGCCTGCTCGTGGTTTGATCCCATTATGGCTCTATCTACCTGCTTCAACTCTGCTATTTTTAGTACACTGCCATACTGCAGATCATTCATTCGTTGCATAACCAAGCGACTTGGAAACCAAACCTACAAGCTGGTGCAACTGGGGGGAGGGGGAAAGCAAATGAACTGGGGCTGAGCGCAACACCCCAAGTTGTGACTGTGCGAGCCATCCTAGATGTATTGCAAAGGCAGCCCCTGCCCCTCCTCCTCCCCATGCTGCGTAGCAGAGTGCTAAGCTAGGGCGCAGCCATGGAGCGAACTCAGTGAACTTGGGTCTGCCCCTATTTTGCGGGCTTAGGCTACCTCGCAAGGTTGTTGTGAAGATAAGGAGTGTGTGGGCAAGAGAAAACCCATGCACACTACCCTGAGCACCTTGAATGGAGGGTGGGATAAAAATATAATTTTAAAAAATCAATCAATCAATCAATCCATAAAATAAAAGTTTAACACTTTGTGGAATTTGGGGAGGCTCCGGTCAGTAGTTGCCCCTCTAGGCAAGTGCGAGTCCCAGCAGATCTTGAATGGCTGATACCAGGCTCCCTGATGGGTGCTCCTGAATTATATACGTTTGCAAATTTATCCAGCACATTGACACATGACACTTGCAACATCAAAGACACCATGCAAACCTGAGCACATTTACCTGGGAGTAAGCTTCACTGAAGGCCAGCGGGTGGCACAGTGGGTTAAACCGCTGAACCATAAGCTGTCGATCGAAAGGTCGGCAGTTCGATTCCCGCGACGGGGTGAGCTCTCGTTGCTTGGCCAGCTCCTGCCAACCTAGCAGTTCCAAAGCATGTCAATGCGAGTAGATAAATAGGTACCGCTTGCGGGAAGGTAAACAGCGCTCCGTGTTCCAGCTGCATGCTATGCGCTGCAGCAAGGAGAGTCATGCCGGCCACATGACCACGGAGGCGTCTTCGGACAAAGCTGGCTCTTCGGCTTTGAAATGGGGATGAGCACCACACCCTAGAGTCGGACACGACTGGACTTAATTGTCAGGGGATACCTTTACCTTTACCTAAGCTTCACTGAGCATAATGGGACTTGCGTCCGAGTAAACTTGCATAGAATTGCACTGCACATGTGTGAAACAGCCCTGTGTGAGCAATCAAATGAAATAGGTTAGGCTGGGAAATTCATTCCTCCTACAGCCTGTTGCAATACTGCAGCGGTTGGAGGGGGGGGGGGCATTGCTCAGTCATGGAGTGGCTGCTTTGTGTGCAGAAGGTCCCAGGTTCAATCCCAGGCATCTCCAGGTAGGGATGGGAAAGACCACTGACTGAAACACTGGCGAGCTGCTGCTAGCCTGTGTTTACAAAACAAAAACAGGACAGAACAAGACAGAACTCAGCAGGCAGCAGCCACTTTTGTCACTGCCACCCATCTCAAAGGTGGCTTTTCCCCTTCAGCAAAAGTCTGAATTGCTGAGGTCAGCTGGGCATTTTTGACTGTGTGCTTCCTGAGGCATCTGGTGGGGCCACTGTGTGATACAGGAAGCTGGACTAGATGGGCCTTTGTCCTGATCCAGCAGGGCTCTTCTGATGTTCTTATGACTAGGCTTACCAGATCTCCAACCAGGACAGAGTGCTAGACCTTTAGGAGAAGGAATGTGGGCAGGTGTAGCTTGTTAAATCCTAAGAGCACAATCCTAGGCATGTCTACTCAGAAGCAAGCCCCATTGTGTTCAATAGGGCTTGCTTCTGAGTAGACATGCCTAGGTTTGTGTTCTAAGGGTTTAACAAGCTACACCTGCCCACATTCCTTCTCCTAAAGGTCTAGCACTCTGTCCCGGTTGGAGATCTGGTAAGCCTACTTATGACCAAAGTTTCTCTTCTTAGGAACTGTCGTCACTGGAGGCAAAAGCCAAACCCTGCTAAGGTTTCTACTGAACTCAAGTCACTGTTCGTTCTTAAACACCCCCCCCCCCCCCCGGAACTCATCCACAGCTGTATATTATGCTGAGACACATGAATTAGTTACTTCCCCTATCCAACGAAGATTGCACAAGCCAAGCCATGCAAAAGAAGAGAGGGGGAAAAGGAAACGAGGGGCCATGGGAACATCATGAAGGCCCAGAACATGCGGTTTTGCAGCAAATTGGGCCCTCGGTGTGCAGTCGTCGTGGAGATGAAAAGTGGCCAGAGAGGATGTTATAGATGATATACGGATAATAAGGAGCACTGGTGACAGAATTTATTCAGTGTCTTTTTAAACACATTCCAAAGAAGGAACAGCCCACCTTGTTCTGTGCAGTGGCATAGATAGGTTGACACGCGCATAGACAGAGGTGGAGAAATGTCGTTCTGGAGAGGAGGGAGTCTCCGGCCTTGCAGTCCGGTGAAAGTGACACCCTTGTCGGGCCTTTCACACATGACGTAGCGTGGCAGGCAAACAGAGGTATGGTGCTGAAAGCAAACTTGCCTGGGAACCACAGTCAATCCTGGCTTCCAAAGTGAGCGTAACGCATCTTTGCCCCAACCGGTGGACGTTCACATGTGCAAGTCTGCACTAAAAGCATGGAACTGGCCCTTGCAGGCTGAAGCATATTGGGATCAAGCAGAGGGCCAAACTATGTCACATCAAGGATGCCACTGGCCTTTGGGCGCTTGCTCCTCCCTACATAGGGGGAAAATCCAGATCAGGACCACAGCATGGGGAGGCATGGGAGCTTGAAGTTCCCCCTTCCCTTACAGCACAGCCCTAATCTAAACCAGCCCTCCACTGATGTTTTATTATCATTATTTTTCAAATATTATATACTGCCCTTCCTCCAAGGAACGTCCCCTCCTTTTAGCTCACAATAACCCTGAAAGGTAGAGACTGAGATATAGTGCAGCTGACCCAAGATCTTTTCAGTGAGCTTCATGGCCAAGTGGGGATTTGAACCCGAGGCATCCTGGCCCAAAATGCTTTACGAATCCATTAAAATACAGAGTGATCTATAGGATCTATTGCGCTTCTCAAAAAAACCCTTGTGGTTGTCACATTAACTTGACAAGGAAAAGAGAGAGCTAAATCTAGTGTCTCTCCCAGTCTAGAGTATTCTGATACTACTGGAATTCAGATGAGCTACCTATTTAACAGGGATGTGGATCAAGTCTCTGACTCCAAGTCCCAAGTCTTTGCCCTCAAGTCCAGAGTCTTTGGTTGCAAGTTGCAAGTTGCTATCTATTTAATAGGGGAAATGGGTTTAAACCCGATTAAAATCCGACGGCGTAAAATGCTCCAAGTCTCGAGTCATGTCTTTCGAGCCTTTTACAATTACCGAGTCAAGTCATTGACGCAACTTGAGTCCAACTCGAGTCCGAGTCAATAGACTCAAGTCTACATCACTACTATTTTAGGCTGCAGCCCTGGGCATGGCTACGTGGGAGTAAGCCCCATCGAACACTGTGGGACTTATTTCTGAGTTAACATGCACATTTATTCCTCACATTTTTCATCACCTCTTCCTCCAAGGAGCTCATCCCTGCTTCTTTTCATCGTAACAACCTGTGAATATGATGTACAACGCTCTCCAAGTGAGCAAAGCAGTGTGCGTGGTATTAGCTTGACGTAGTCCTTCCAAAAACCCTGTAAAGGTGAGTATTATTCCCATATTTCAGATGGTGGAGATAAAACCGAGGCGGAGAGGGAGGGGCTTGTCTAGGACCACCTAGTGGGTTTATAGCAGAGGCGACATTCAAACTGGGGAGTCCTGCCCTGCGGATCAGTCTCTAAAGCCACTCACTGCACTATGCTTGAAGGACTATGGCAGCTTTGGGCTCTGATTCTGTGAACATTTTTGAGCATTCATTTAGAACTGGAGTAGGGGCATTGCAAGTTTACATGGGGACCTGCCTTACACTGAGTCAGCCTCTTGGTCCATCCAGGTCAGTATTGTCAGACACTGACTGGCAGCAGAGGTTCAGACAGGTTTTTCTCTGCCCTGCCTGGAAATACCTGGCACCTTCCACATGTAAAGCACTACCCCTGAGCTACAACCCCATCGCTCCCACACCGTTTCAACTACAGCATTAAAACGAAGACTGGATGCTTTCAGCTAATCCCCTATAACTGTGCAAGGTCCATAATGGGTCAACACTACCAGTAAAGCAATGAACTTGGGGGAGGAAGGTGAAGTATGGGTCAGGTTGACCTATGTTGCAACTGTAAGAATGAAAGCACTCAGAGTTTTTTTTAAAAAGAGGGGGAACACGGAAATGCCGGCTGTGCCTGTAACTGCCAAGATATAAATCCAATTTAATCCCCTTGTTACAAAATACCATCTCACAATCTGCAATTCCTTGAAAATTATCTCTTCCGACCCGTGTGCTGCCCTGCTAGGATGTTTGGCACAGCTCCTTGCGTTATTATGCTCCAAGTAGCAAGATGCTTCAGCAATTCAGATAAATACAGATTGACTTTGCATCTGCACCCTTCACCCACTGGGAGACTCCCAGTCCCAGCCTTTAATCGTGCAACATTCGAGTGTGCAGTTAAACGCGGTTGGAATTCAGCCCTCACATCGATATTTGGGAGGCAGGCCCCCCATGCACAAGAGGGGGTCACCCCCATCTCCCAAAGTGCAACCAACCCTCGTTCCCCCTCTCCTGTCACACAATGGTTCCAACCTGTGGGGCCAATTCAGTCCACAATGTGGCAAACATGGAGGCAAAGATCGCCTCGGAGTTTCGCCCGTGCTATTTCTGTGAAAGCCCAAATGGTTGGCATTTTTGCTTATTTGTTTAAAAATGTTCTACCCCACTTTTCTCCCTTTGGGGATGCTCAAGGCAGCTTATAACCTCACATAGGAACAAAGCAGTACAAACAAGATAATGAAACCAACAGCAGCAATTTAAAGACACCCAAATTGGCAGGAGAAACACACACACACACACACACACACACACACACACACACACACACACACACACACACACACACAACTCAGAGACAGTTTGCAAAAAGAGGCAGATCTACTACTGCCGGTGGAACAACAGAAAGGAGAGGCACAACCACACCACTACAACGTTAGGAGTTGCTCACAATCGGAACAGCAAGTCTTAACTGATGGGCAAGAGAGACAGGAGAAGGAAATAAAAATGGCAGCTAGCCTTTTTTGCCCATCAGAAAACAAACAAACCCAAGCCACATTCTGCTAATAATACATTTGTTAGGATCCAGCAAAACGACAGAAAGAACGTCATCAATTTCTCTAGAACTCTTATTCAGGCTGGATATTCAAGCAAGGACATAAAGCGGGGGATGGGACGGGACGCGGGCCCAGGAAAATAGTCCCCAAAGGTTGGCATGTTATAAAAGTATTCAGAGGCAGGAGGAGTTCGGCAAACTCTTGCTGATCAGCCCTGCTAGTGCAGGACACAGGGCTTCTAGGAAGAAGTCAACTCAATAAAGACTGTACCCCTGCAAATAGAAAAACTAGCAGTTTACTCTGGTCCATCTTTCCAGTGCTAATCGAAGCACACAGCCCCTCGTAAGGCAGTGAGCAGAAGCAAAAGAGAAAGTAGCTTTCTGTTTAAGTAAAGCAGGAAATTAATTCAGACATTTCACTCAGCAGAAGGAAACAAATCTAAGAGCCTAGTCCAGCAAATGATTTAGGCTGTTCATGACTGGGATTCTACTATTATTCCACAAGAATGGTCACCACATCAGAAAATACTGGCCAGCTCACACTTGCTTTATCAACGGCGATATGGATCAGCCCGGCATCATACCAACAAAATGGACAATGCAAAGAGCCTGCTATCCCAAAAGGAATGGAATTTTGCTAGACAGTGGTGTAACTAGAGTGGAGCGGAGGCAAATAGTTCTGCAAGACTCCGTTACACCGGAGTCAGCGCCCCCTCCCCCTTGCTGTTGGAGCCATTCTGGCAGCAACAGCAACAGGCAGGACACTCCCCTGTCGCTGCTGGAATGGCTCCAACAGCAAGGGGGAGGGGCCGCTGACTCCGGTGTAACGGAGTCTTGCAGAACTACTTGCCTCCGCTCCACTCTAGTTACACCACTGTTGCTAGAGCTTAGAGGTTGTTTAACAGCTCCATGGCCAGGCTAAACAAACGTAGTTGGCAGCTAAGATAGCTGGATGGGGTGCAGATATCCAAGTCCGAATCTGTCCTTAATCTACACCATGGATTCTAAGTAGGTTGAAGGACACAATTCCATCAGCACTTGGCGAATTAATTTGGAGCTGTTGATAATCCGCTGGGTTATCCAATGGAATGGGAGTACAGGCATCCCCCCATATCCACGGATCCTGTATCTGCGGATTCACTTATCCATGGTTTTCTGCCCCCCCGCATGCCCATTACTTATCTGTCTTTACTGTGGTACCAAGCACTCGTGTCTCTTCTTTTGCAGCCTGTTACAGAACGCTAGAGGAGGAACACAAGAAGCAGTCAGTGTAAACACTAGAAGGGGAGGAATAAGAGAACGCTAATAGGAAGCTTCCTGCTTCCTGTTAGTGCTCTGGCTGTCTCCCTCCTCTAGCGTTCCGGCTGACTACTTCTCGCATTCCTCCTCTAGCATTCTGCAACAGGCTGCAAAGGAAGAGACATGAGTGCTTGGCGCAACAGTAAATATAGGGTTCCCTTTTATCCGCAGTTTTGGTATCCGCAGGGGGAGGAAATGTATACCTGCGGATATGGGGGGACGCCTGTATCTTATCCTGATAATTGGGCTAAGGTACACCATGAAGTGGTGTCTCTTTTATATTTATAGCAGGGGAGAGCAACTGCTCCTATTCAACACCAGCATAGCGTCCCTCCCAGTGGCCTTTTGCTGGCGTCTCTTACACATCTTGTCTTTGATTGTGAGCCCTCGCAGACAAAGATCTTTTTGGGGACAGAGAACTATCTTTTCATTTATTTTGTTACATAAACCACTTTGTGAACTTTTTCTGCTGTTGTCGAAGAAGCAGCGTATCAATATGTTAAACAACAATAAATATCCTCACAGTGCATCTCTGCACAGAGGACAAGCCTCTAAAAGTAATCCTGAACCCACTTTTTCAAAACGTTTCAAGGAGGGAGCTGAGACACAAAGCTGGAATCGTAAACAGATGTCCCTGTTATTACATATGTGCATAAGTAAAGAGAAATCGGCCCCCTGAGTCTTGTAGGACCACGAGGGCTGGCTACTGAAAAGGACACCACCATGACCAAGAATGACACACTCCCAACTTGGGTCACTTTATGCTCCTAAAAAAAAAAAAATTGGATGAAAGTAGGCAAATGTGATCTTTGATGGACAACTGTGCCAAACTCCAGTGTTTGAAACAGAAGGAAGTGAGAAAAAAGCCAGGTCCTTTATTATCAAGAATCATTTAAAAATGATAATTCAGCAACAAAGCAAAACAAAAACCCCTTGCTCTTGTCCTGTGAGAGGAGACATATTAACAAACATAAGAACGTAAGAAGAGCCTTACGACCCATCTAGTCCAGCTTCCTGTATCTCACAGTGGCCCCACCAGATGCCTCCAAGAGCACACAGCCAACAAGATACCCTGTTTCCTGTTGTCACTCCCTTGCACCTGGCACAGAGAAAACCTACTTCTAAAGCCAGGAGGTTGCTTATGGTTACTTATAGTTGCTTATGCTTACAGCCACACCGCAGCAAGCAATCTGTTGCAAAAAAAGAAAATAAAAAAGAAAGAAAAGACAAAGGGCAACATTATTATTAAATAATTATTTTAAACTATGTATTTTAATTTTTGTTGTAAGCCGCCTTGGGCCTTCAGCATAGGATAAGGCGGGATATAATTTTTAAATAAATAAATAAAATGGACCCTGGACCTAAAACACAGCACACAGTTGGACCTAAAACACCCTGGACCTAAAACACAGATCACAGTTTCCTGGAGCATGAGGCCTCCAGGTGATTGTAGCAGCAGTCGTTTTGAAAGCTGCTACAATCACCTACTGAGAGCCCTCTTCCAAAACCTCTCTACATGTTACCCACCCATTTGCTTACCCTCTCTCCAAACGCACTTGGCTTCTCTTGGACTCAGAAACAGGAGAGATAAAGGGGTCGATGGGCTCCTGAGCAAACTGAGATACAGTGTGAGATTATTTTGTAAGATGCTGAAAACCCGGGCTGGGACAAGAGCTTGTGGTACCTGAGATGGCACTACACTATTTGTCACCTGCTGCTGCTTCTCCATCTCCCACTCCTTGAATTCAAGAAAGGAAGAGGGAAACGGAAGAAGAAATAGAATGGAAAGGAGAGTGGTGGGTGGGCTACAGTGTCAGTGCTCTAGTCCATGGTTCAACCTTGGGGTCGGGATCCCAATGGGGTTGTGAAGCCTCATTTGTGGGGTCACGGCAACTTACAGGAACCAAAATGGCTGGTGGGGGTAATGCTGGGGGGGGGTTTCCACAGGAATTTCATCCCCCTCCTCCCCCTTTTGATTTGCTGGGGAGATGGTGGGGAACCGTGACTTGGCTCTCCTGTTCTGGAATGACCCCGCCGCTGGTGGTGCAGGCCAGGCGTGCTCAGCAGGACAAGCGTTCCGGGTGGGGGGTGGCGACAGGGGCAGGGGGTGGGTGGATGGGGTCCCGGGAGGGAAGCAGGATCAATGGTGGGTCCCCAGCCTCATTTATTGGGGTTGTGGCACAAAAAATGTTGAAGACAACTGCTCTAGTCCAGGGTTTCTCAACCAGTGGTACTAGTACCACCAGTGGTACTTCGGCCGACTACTGGTGGTACTCAGACTGCTGGACCACCGGAAACCCCGCTCTGATGCAGCACTTTTGGCAGCAAATTTTCACTCCTAAGAGGTTCCTGCCTTTGGTCGAGCCTCTCAGGACCGCTGAGAAGGGCCCGCCCACCCACCTAGAGCCTGCTACCTGCGTTTTCTGGCCTCCAAAAACCTAAAAACCCAGAAGTAACTGGTGATGATGTCATCACCAGTCACTTCCGGTGGTACGCAGCAGGAGAGTGGTGCCGGAGGTGGTATTCGGCCGGAGACGGGTTGAGAACCCCTGCTGTAGTCCACCACTCTCCTCTCATCCACACTTCTTCTTCTGCTCCATCCCCCTCATCCTTTTTGAATTCAGTGAGTTGAGGGAACAGTGGAGGCAGGGAGATAAAACAAGGTGCCTTCAAACAATCCACAGCCAGAAGGAACCACCTGAGTCAGGAACATTAAGTAAAAACCCTGCTGGGTCAGGTCAAAGGGCCCATCTAGTCCAACAGTCTTTCTTTCAGTGGCTCACGAATTGCCCCAATAGAGAAAAAGGAGAAAATAGCAGACTTCTCTTCAACCATTGATCCCCAACTGGTTGAGACATGCTGCTGAGCCTGGAGGTAACACATAGACATCATGACAAGTAGCCATTGACATGTGTCTAATCTCCTTTTCAAGTCATCCAAGCTAGCAGAGGTCACCATATCTTGTGGCAATGAGTTCCACAGACTACCCATGCACTGTGTAAAAAATTACCTCCCCTGAAGAAAAATACCTTGGTGTCCTCTGTCTGTCCCCCAACATTTTAACAAGCATCACATAGTTTTGTCCGTCCCCTGCGCTGGTAATCGGAGGTGATACCTCCACACGCATCTTCCCAAAATGCATATTCAAAGGGACAAGACAAGAGAGAAGCTATTTCCCAAACCACTAGGCAGGGTTAAAGAGAAGGCCCTTCTGTATCTGCTCATCCGTGCTTTAATCTCTAAATTGCAAAAACATTAACATTATTGATTGATCAGACATCAATCCAATGGGAAATTTAATTAAATTAAAATGTGTCACTGAACGGTCCCTGCTGCATCGCGTATAAATCTTTGGGGAAAGCCGACAATAGACAGCAGCGATTCGTATTGTATTCTCGAGTCTAATTTAGTCCCTGGCCATTTTATTCATCACGGCACGATAATCCGGGAGGGTGTGCATTCGTCAGCTCACCAGAGGCCCGGTGAGTCTAAGGGGACTGACTCCACCTGACACAAATGCAGCGTTTCAAAAGCTTCCAACTCCTTCGGCTTTCTGAGAATGACTTTACCATGTATTATTTACAGTTGATCTGGGTTGAACCTGACTGCTGCTAGGGCAAAGCCTTCATTCAATGTATTGTGATTACAGGCTGACCTGCCCACAAAACGTGTTACTGTTACAACACTCTTTGACTCCCAACACAGCTGTGCAACCAGCCCCTGAAGGAAGCAGAATCTCAAAGAAAAGAGCGAGGAAAAGTCCCTTTCATTAAATCAACTCCCCCCCCCCCGGGAGGGTCTGCTATATGAATACCATTGCCCCGTTGCACCAAAGGACGTTACGAGAACCACAGTAGCCGTTAGCAACATTAAGAGCGGAGAGAAGCAGAACTTGCGCAACAGGCAAAGAATTAAAATCGACAGACGGCCAAGGCTGGTAGCAGTTTTGTGCCAAGGTCAGTAGAACTCGGCAGCAGGTTACCTCCGAAGGGGTCAATCCGCGCATGCGAGTTCCTCACCCGGGGATTGCAACATCATGCCTGCATTTGTGAACTGGCTATCACAAAGCAGACACCACCAGTACTGCTTTCACTATGCCCCATGGGTTGTGCATGGTGTTGCTTTGGCCGTGGGATGTCTTCTGTGTTAGTTTGTGTGTGTATAAATGCGGATGATTTGTTTGAGGCCAATAAAGGTATGGATGATGATGAACTTTCACACGGCTTTGTGTCACCTGAAAGGCAATGCTTGTCTGTGCAAGTTGATTTACAGCGTCACCTGCCAGCCGTTGAGCGTATGGTCAAGAACTAAGTGATGCAGGGACATGTGCAAACTAGCCTGTACCAGGAATACAGTCCAAAGAAACTATGCATGCTTGTCAAAGTTTGCCTACTCATGGTTTACTTTGCCTGAATGACACTGTTCTGCAAACCAACAGTCCAAGTAGTTACACTGTTCCACAAACCAACAGTCCACACTGTCTCTAGCAGTAACCAACTAGATGTTCACAAGCAGAAGACATTCTTCCACTGTTTACTCTCTCTAAGTACAGAGGGGTCCGCTATCCATGGATTCACTTATGTGTGGGGGTGGGGGACCCTCAAAACCGTGGGCATATCCACGCTTTTCATGCATCCGCGGGGAGCAGTGGCCCTGGAACATATCCCCTGCGGATATGGGGGCCCTACTGCATAGAGCTTGTACTTTGCTGTCATATAGCCACTGATAAAATCTATCATGGAGCGTATGAAACTCCCTCTCAGTGGTTTCAGATCATTGGTCTATCTAGCTCAGTATCATCTATGATGGCTGAGGGTGGCTCTCCAAGGTTGCAGGCAGGGGGAGGGTCTTCTCAAGCCTTGCTTGGGAGATGGCAGGCTTGGGATCCTCTGCCTGCAGAACACTGGATGTTCTACTAAGCTACAGCCCCGCCTCCTTCATTCATTGGATTGTCTATTCAAAGCTATCCATGTGTTAAGCATGAATTGTGTGGAACGTCCTTTCATCAGCCCCAAACGTAATGCTAGCCAATCAATTTCACTGAATGAACAGAGAGCTACTAAGATGAATCAGAACACATACTTTTAAGAGGAGCAAGGGTAGTGTAAGAAATAGCCATAACACACTAGCTCCTCCCACACAATCTGGTTTAGCAGAGCAGAGTACTGCAGCTCTGTGTGAATACAGCATAGAGACCAGTGGCAGAGACTTAAAAGAGCACCACAATGAGCATGAGGTGGATTTTTACAGATACGTATTTCATCTATCATAAATTCACTGGAAAGAATAGAGCTGGTGTAGTACTGTATAGCAGCTGACAGGGCAATTCTATGCATGTTTACTAGGAAGAAAGTCTTGCTTCATTTACAGTGCAATCCTGCCTAACGTTAGACCGGCGGAGCTCTCACTCCGCAAGCCTAAAGTGCCGCAAATGTGCCGTAGAGGACGTTTGCGATGCCTCAGGAGTAAGCGGTGCTGGCGCAAAAGCCAGCACCGCTCACTCCCCCAGCGGACAGAACCTGTGCTGGACGGCCCAGATAAGTGCTAGGCTGTGAAGTACAGGGGAAGGGAAGGGCGGGCCGGGTGGCAAGGGAGGGGGTAATTAGCCAGCCTGGGCTGGGAGGGTGCGAGGATATTGGCAGCAATATCCCAAGCCCTGTTGCAGCTCATGCCGACCTTACACGGCCTCTCCAGATATACGCCAGCTCTGGAACTGGTGTGCATCCAAGGAGGCCCATAGGCCCCGGGCTTGCCTACACTCAGGGAAGGGGACGAATGCCCCCTTCTCCTGGGAAGCACTGTAGCAGCACTGGGGCAGCCCAGAATGGGCATAGGATGCAGCAGTCGGCCCTTTAGGCCAGCTGCGCATCTTTACCCAGGATTGCGCCATAAATGGGGCTTACTCCCTTGTAACTGTGTTACGGGCTGCAACCTAAGAGACTGAACTGCAGATCAAGACTGCCCCAATTCTCATTCCACCTCTGCCATGAACTCACCAAGTCGTTTTAGGCAAGCCTCAGTTTTTTCCATCTTCAATATGAGGATAACAATACAATACAGTCAGATCCAGGCGCGTCGCTGGCCCGCGGCGGGGAGGGCGGGCCACCGGGGGTGCCGCGCGACCCCCTGGGGAGAGCGGGGAGGGCCGACACTTACATTGCACAAAGTTCCGTCGATGTAAGACAGCTCCGTCGATCTCCTTTCGGCCCTCCCTCCCTCCCCTGCGTCCGTTTGGCTCCAAAATGAGCCGAAAACGGAGCGGGGAGGGTGCTCTGCTCCTGCGCGTGACATCACGCGCGGGGGCGGAGCCTCTCCCTTAAAGGTGACACGCGCCCCCGCTCTGGGGTGACGCGCGTCCTAGCGACGCGACTGGTCGGATCTTTTTATTCACTGGGGTTCTGTTACCGGAACCCCAGTGGATTTTAAAAAAACCCACTGTTATATGAAAACAGGGTTTGGGGGTGGGGAGCAGTGCCACATTACCTTTTTTCCAGCATCTACACAGCTTCCCTCCTCCTGAGTTTGTTTAAACTGACTGGGGGAAAAACCCGCTACCGGAAGCAGCCTGTAGATGGCAACAGAGACTTCCTGTTGCATTTTTTCCTTTTTTTCCAGCATTTTAAGCGGCTAGCAGCACCCCCAACAGATTCCCAGTTACATTTTTTTTCTTTTTTTCAGTGGTTTGGACTCACACAGGAGGCGGGAAGCAGCTGGCAGGCCCTGACAACACTGAAAAAAGAGGTAATGTGGCGTGATTGAACTCCCTCTTGCACTGTTTTGTCACCCGTGTTGAGTCAAATCCATGGATGGAAAAACCGTGGATAAATAAGGTCCAACTATACATACTTAGGCCAGCGGGTGGCGCAGCGGGTTAAACCGCTGAACCATAAGCTGTCGATCGAAAGGTCGGCATTTCGATTCCCGCGACGGGGTGAGCGCTCGTTGCTTGGCCAGCTCCTGCCAACCTAGCAGTTCCAAAGCATGTTAATGCGAGTAGATAAATAGGTACCGCTTGCGGGAAGGTAAACAGCGCTCCGTGTTCCAGCTGCATGCTACGTGCTGCGGCAAGGAGAGTCATGCCGGCCACATGACCACGGAGGTGTCTTCGGACAACGCTGGCTCTTCGGCTTTGAAATGGGGATGAGCACCACACCCTAGAGTCGGACACGACTGGACTTAATTGTCAGGGGATACTTTTACCTTTTTTATACATACTTACTTACAGGGTTGTTGAAAGGACAATAATGCACACGAAGTGCTTTGCACACTCATATGCTAAATGTGAATATTAGGAAAGAAAATACAGTTTATTACTCTCTATTTGCTTTTCTTTCCCTCTCTTTCAGTTCTTACTGGCACCAGCTCACAGCGGCCTATGAGAGATGACTAAGTGCATATTTCACACAAAAATCCTCCCTTTGTGGCAGCGTAATTCAGTCCCACAAAGCAGCAGCCTGTGTCACACCCGGAGCAGTTGCTCGACAACGTCCTGTTAGAAAGGGCACGGGGCGAGAGGAGTTTTATGGCACTATTGATTTATTCTGTGCCTGCAGTTAAAAACTATACCCAGACAGACAATAAAAATAACTGCTCTAACCATATAACAGCTTCCTGCTACTAAAATAGATTTTACACTTAAAGTCACAGTGGACTGATCTTTTACACATCTATTTCTTGAAAGTCTCCATTTTAAAAAAATAATAATTCAGGATTTAGGAACTTTGAAACTGGATAGCCTTGTTCTCAGCTGCGCTGTCCCTCTGGAGTCAGAGAGCATCTCCATGCTGCTAGCTTCTGTTTGTTGCATTTCCTGTTTCGCCTGTACCAATAGTTATTCTCTCTGCCAAGGCTTTAAGTAACCTTAGGCTCTGTACCACCAGTGGCAGACAGAACCAGATCTAATAAATAAAATGTGTGGGAGGGACATCATGTGAACAAAGTGGTGTCGGAATCCAAACCGGAGCTACAGTTGTTCCCTTGAAGAAAGGGCCATTTTTCATGCGATGCGAACAATGCGTTTGACACAGGCAAGATGTTTGCACAGAAGCAAACGAGAAGGGCGTAAAGCAAGAGATAAGCTACTGCCACAAATTAAGTCGAGATGACAGACGGTTTCCCCCACCCATTTCCTTTATTCTTTCTTTGATTCATTCTACGCTGTGCTTCACTCCTTCCGAATTCTGGGAGAAACGGGGACATTGTTGTAAATAGAGATGTTGTGAGGATTCTATTGGAGTAGCTCGGAAAAACAAACACCCCTGCTTATGAGCAGAATCAAGAGAAAGACAGCCCTGCTTGCTAAGGCTGGAGCTTTTCTGAGCACTTGAATTGACCACTTGCAAAGGCCTGGATGTAAAGCAACCACCGTTATGGACACTACTGCTTCCCATTCCTCTTCCAACAAAGCAAAATGGCAACATCTTTTTTCGTGGTGGTGGTGGTGGTGGGGGGGGAGATTTGGTCTGAGACTTATAGCCCCAGAATCCCCAGCAAGGAATTGATGCTATTTGCATCATTTCAACTTGAGAAAAGCCCTCACGCATCCAACAGGCATCCCATCTATGTGCAGGGTATATAATATACACAACTGTTGACCTGTATCTTGTACAGCAGTGCATCCCAAACTGTGAGGCGTAGCTCCTGGGGGTGTCATGGTGAGCCCCCAGGGGGGGCACAGGATGCTCACCACCGGAAACCTGATGCGATCATGAGGATCGCAGAGCAGAGACTCGGTTCAGTGGGCAGAGCTCTGTGAGCGACGTTTTCATCGCCTGAAAAGCCCACCTGCCCGGTGTCACTTACTGCAATTTTCAGGGGTGGTTCTTTGTCCCGAACCTGGAAATAATGGTGGTGATGTGATGACATAATCGTGTCGTCACCATCGCTTCTGGGTGTCATGCAGCCGGTAAGTGTGGGAAGCACTACCATATAGCTATCCACGTGTTCCATCTAATGGGCACACAGCAGTACATTCCGTCTATACTCTATATCAGGGGTGGCCAAACTGTGGCTCCTGAGCCACATGCAGCTCTTTGACCTATAACATGCGGACCTTGGAAATACGTTGGCCGAGCTTCTTTTTGCATCACAATTAATATATAAAAGGTAGATAAGAAATGTTCAAGCTTTATAATGATTGGCCTGGTATAAACTGAGAGTCCACTGAATTAAAACATCAGTTTAATGTTCATGGTGAGCAAATATATTTAAGAATTTAAATGCTTCTTAAATATTGTGGCTCTCAAACAACCGAAGTTTATCGGATGTGGCTCTTCGTGAAGCAAGTTTGGCCACCCCTGCTCTACACCCTACGTTTGCAAGGGATCCAGGCCTCACCTGATCTTTAAAATGAACGCATGTACAGCCATTCCCAGAAAAATGTTTCACAAGCAGACAGACATCTGCACATGAATGCAACACCATGTGAACACCAGCCGTTTCACTCCCAAAGTTGAAGGTGGCAGAGATGGGGAAGGATATGGAAATGTCCTGACACTGCCACGGATTCCAGGCTACAGAAAGGAGTCAGAGAAGAGCTGCATCAAACAGACAAAGGCAATGGAGCAGGAGCAGCAATGCTCCAAATGCCCTCGGCTCACCCCGTTACAGGTCAATACTGCAAAAGGCCTCCAAACGGCAGGCACGTGATCCGAGTTAGCCAGCACATTATATGACACAGGCACTACTGGGTGAGCCAAGGACATTTCATCAGCTTTCCTGTCTCTCGGAGTCTGAAATTTGGCCACTTTCTGCCCTGTCCACATCACCGTGTTAGCCGTTTCTTTTGCAACTTGCTTTTTGAGTCGGGCACATCTAGACAACAAGATTTTGGTACCGGGGGGGGGTAGCCAAAATGGGTGACCATGTGTACCACCTGTGTAGGAAAGGTAGGATAAACATGCATAGAAGCACAGGAAGCTAAATCAGACTGCTAGTTCATCTATTTCAGGACTATCTGCATGGTCTGGCGACAGCATCTCCGGGGGGGGATTTGGGGGGGTCTCTCTCACCCAGTCCTACCTAGAGATGTCAGGGACTGAATCTGAAATTTTCTGCATGCAAGGCATGAACTCTATCGCTGAGCTACAACCCTACCCCATAGGGTTTGTGGGAGGGGGGGAGATTAGATTAGAGAGAGAGATAGATGGATCAATGGATATCCAGTGGCTATTTGACCTGTTTGTAAACTGAACGGGTATGGGGATGTTTCCTTATTTGCATTGCTGCAATTTTTGCTGCTGGCTGTCTGCTCTTAAACTGGTATTTTGTATGATAATTTTATGATGATATTAGCCACGTCGGGGGATTTCCCCCTTCCCCGCAAAGAACCAGGATAAAGATGCGTTGAATAAAGAAACTTAATAAATAAATATTCCCCCACAGAACCCCGTATAAATGGCTTGTTAGAGTTCTGTGGAATGGAGCTGCGGAGAATCTAATTGACAAGATGAATTAAGATCTGAACGCTTCTATTTGGAGGGGAAAAAACGGGCATTTGAGGCTAGATGCCAAGATGAATGATGGACATGTGCTTTTTTCCCCCCATCAAGCATTCTGATGCATTGAAATGCAAAGTATCAAGTCGATCAACAACGTGAAGTTTTAAAGCCTTTGCTAACATTTGCATTCATCTTTAAAATGGCTTAGCTGGAGTTAAAGGCTGATCAGAAAATGCTTGGTCCTGTGAATACCGAAAGCATCTATACATTATTGGAGACTTAGACGCCGTGATCATGCTGGATTGTCGAGTTGAAAGGGGACCTAAAAATGACTGACGAAGCACCAGCCTCGTCTTTATTTATATAGTTAATGTAATGCGTGGCTTTTCCATCTCAGGAAAAGACACGATTCCGACAGAAGGACAATTTGTAATGGCTTTTTTTATATGCATACCCTAAGACGACATACTGATCCTTTAAAACTTCAGTGATGAAGTTGTAATTTTGAAATGCAGCAAAATTTCATCCAACAATTGCACTTATTTCTAGCATAAAATGTTGATTATGGTACTTCCATTTATATGACTTACACACACACACACACACACACACACACACACTGCTGAATTTGATAAATTCCTATTGGGGATCTCTCTCTCTCTCTCTCTCTCTCTCTCTGTGTGTGTGTGTGTGTGTGTGTGTGTGTGTGTGTGGTAAGCCGCAAATACAGCATTCATTGTGTCTCACGCTTTGTCCCACTCTTGATTTGACTCTTACAGTTCCACAAGAGAGAAAGAAATGCTTCTAGCTACAAGGAGGATACAGGGGCCCTCGTATCCTCGTATCCGCTATCCATGGATCTGCTTATCTATGGTTGGCTGGGGCCACGGTGCCCCCCGCTCCCATTACCTTTATTTTTATAGAGTTGGCACCACGCCCCTGCATTTCTTGCATAACCAAAATGCTATAAGCAGCAAAGCAGGAAGCTCCCTATTTAATGGAGCCTCTGTAGCTGGTTGCTTGTCTGCTTCGTTGCTATAAGCAGCAGGCTTACAGACTGATTGGTGCCAGCTGTAAGGAAAAAAAAGTAATGGGTGCGCGGGGGGGGGGGGGGCTGCAGGGATAGTGCTTCCCCTATCCGCAGGTTCCTGGTATTTGCAGGGGGGCCAGGAACCTATCCCCCACGGATACCGGGGTCCTACTGTATTTAAATTCCTCTCTCATTTTCAGTACCTCCATTGACCTGGTAAAGGTGATTCTCGGCAGGGGCAATGCAAGACCTCCTGCTCACAAGCGCATGCATGCAGACACACAGACACAGACACCAGAATTCACACTACATAGTGATATTGTCCATACTGTTTGTGCAGGAGTGCACAGATGGGAATATTTTGGGGCAAAAAAAGAAAACTGGATCAGAGGAGGATTTGGAAAAGTGTGTTATGGCTATTTATGCTCTTCCTAGGCAAGGAATTCTAGCCTTTAGGAGCACTCACTTGGGCAGAAAACCATGATGGGTCTATGCAACCTCCTGCTTTTAGTAGTAAGCTGTCTCTTAATGCCAGATGTAAAGGGTGGCGATAGGATACAGGTCTCTTGTTGTCTTGAGTGCTCCAGGAGGCATCTGGTGGGGCCACTGTGAGATAACAGGGAGCTAGACTAGATGGGCCCTTGGCCTGATCTAGCAGGGCTCTTCTTAGGTTCTTATACAAAGATATCAAGAAAGCAGTGAGGCAGAGGGGAAGAATAGCGGAGTCAAACAGAACCAGAAGAGTGAATGGACAGAAGGGGGAACGGATTCAGGGGCTGGGGGGAGGGGTAGTTGCAGAGATAGCCCACAAAATAGCGAGGAACCATGAGCTGATCAGTTGACTGGTTTGGAAAGTTCCACAGAAATATCTGAAGAACCACAGGAGGCATAATGGCTAACCACATTGACAAAAGTAGGAAGTTAGGGTGTCAAAATTTCCTGTCTTGGGATTCTCTCTCTCTCTCTCTCTCTCTCCTCACTGTCACACACACAGCCCCAGTGAGAAACCTGCATGTCTTCTGCTTTTGCGACATGCAATTCCGACTGAGAGCGGACTTTTCAAAACTCCCCAATAGCAACACGTGACAGCAATTATTATTTTTCCCCCAGTTGGCCCTCAGTCACTCAGCTTTTAATAACCCTTATGGTTTATCCGGGTTATCGTGCTTCAGGTGTGTCCAGCACATCATCACAGGATCAGGGCTTGAAAATACACATTTAGTGGAAGCACGAGAGCAGACAAGATGAATGCAAGTAGAAAGATACAGGGAAGAACAAAAGCAAGAAGAGCAACAATACCTGATTTGCATTTACAGCATAGCAATTTCCAACATTTGGGGCACTTCAGATAGGTTATCTTTTTGCAGTCCTTACATCAACCTTGTAAGGTAGCTCTGTTTGAAGGTGAAGGTGACCCCTGCCAATTAAGTCCAGTCGTGTCCGACTCTAGGGTGCGGTGCTCATCCCCATTTCAAAGCTGAAGACCCAGCGTAGTCCGAGGACACCTCCGTGGTCATGTGGCCAGCATGACTCTCCTTGCCGCAGCGTGTAGCATGCAGCTGGAACACGGAGCGCTGTTTACCTTCCCGCAAGCGGTACCTATTTATCTACTCGCATTGACATGCTGTGGAACTGCTAGGTTGGCAGGAGCTGGCCAAGCAACGAGAGCTCACCCCGTCGCGGATTCGAACTGCCGACCTTTCGATCGACAGCTCATGGTCCAGCGGTTTAACCCACTGCGCCACCCAATCCCAATATTGCAGATGGGAGGTTGGGGTACAGGACATAAGGACACCTAGTGAGATCATGGCAGATGCGTGATTCGAACCAGGACCTTCTCAAGTCATAGTCCAATTGTGACATTTCACCCATTTAAAGAGCAAGATGGGAAAGAAGCAAGGAGTTGGGGAGGAACCGAGACTGGGAGTAACATACAGGGTGCTCTTTTTTGCACAGAGGCTGCAAGTAGAAAGAGGAAGTCAGAGAGAGCAATGACCAACCAGAGGTAGCAAAAATACATACATACATACATACATACATACATACATACATACATACATACATACATACATAAGTAAATAAATAAACGCGCATGAAGCAAGGGGTGAATGAGATTACTTAGGCTCAAGCACAGGATGGAAGTCAGTTCTGTAGTTTCCAGAAGATACCAGCTGTGTACAGCACTGATTGGCTAGGACTTGTGCCGTCACAAACTGCCATACCTCGCCAACAATGCAGTTTTAAGGGGGGGGGTTGTTTATATGTTTATTATTTTCTAGAATAATAATAATTGAGCAGTGGGTAAACATTTTATTGCATTCATTTGCAAGGCGTTTTTTAAAAAATTAAAGTACGTGACTGAGGATCCTCTGGGCTGACTGGCAGAACAGCTGCTTTGAAAGCAGAAGGTCCCCTGTTTAATCACGGGCAGCATCTCCAAGGTGGGGCAAGATCACAATTCCTGCCTGAATACAGTAGCTGCTGCCTGCCTGTGTTGACAAAATGGAGACAGATGACAGTGGCCTGACTCAGCATGGCAGCGTCCTAGGATGTGCCTGAATCATAGAGAAGAGGGGGAGTGGAAGCCAGTTTTGGATCTGGAGGCAAGAGCCTATATACCATCTGGGGAGGAAAGGTGTGTGTGGGGGGGGAACAGACCAACTCCTGTTTGCATGGATGTCGGTTTCTAGCGAAGAGTCACAAGCAAACTCTGCAGCCAATCAAGCATTTTGCAAGCTGTATATTCCTCTGTTTGGCAGAGACTGGGAATAATGTTTGGGTTTTGGATTTTTTTTTTAATGCGCTCAACATATTTATAGGGGAGTCTGTTTGCTTTTTTATTCCATACTGGAAACCACGCTTGTCCATTTGAGGCATGACACCGTTCCTTCAATGAGAACCAACCGTAAACATCACACAGAAGCAGGTGATTTCAATCGCTTTGCAACAGAGGCTAGAAGACGGTGAACTCTTGACAGCAAAAGATTTTCTTTGCATGCAGATATGCCTAATAATAAAAAAGTAGGTCAGGGAATTGCTCAGAATATAAACAGCCACCTAAATTTGACCTAAAACATTAACAAAAAAGCAATTCAGTGACAAACCTGACAGAGGACTTCATCGTTCGCTGGTCCGTTACACAGGAAAACAATTGTTGTTGTTGAGAATATTTAGATATTCAAGACCTTCAAAGAATTGTAGAGTTGCAAGGGGCTATGGAGGTCATCTAGTCCAACCCCGGCAATTGCTACAGCATCCCTGACAGGTGGCTATCTAGTCTCTGCTTGGAAACCTCCAGTGAGGGAGAGGCCCACAATTGCACATGACAAACTGTTCCAGCGCTGGACCGCTCTTGAGAAATTCTTCCTTGAGTCTAGCCGAAAATAGGATGCATAGCCAGCCTCACTCTTGCCTGACCCTTATGTGATGATTAGGATGTGTTGCCAACTCCAAATTGGAAGGCTCATTTTGGAACAGCCTGGAGGCCCCTACAGGGTTCATTTGTAAATGGCCCCTCTATCCCAGCTTCCTGTATCTCACAGTGGCCCCACCAGATGCCTCAGGGAGCGCACATGACAACAAGAGACCTGTATCCTGTCGCCACTCCCTTGCACCTGGCATACAGAGATAACCTACTTCTAAAACCAGGAGGTTGCTTATGGCTTGTCACCTGTGATGGTCTTTTCCTCCATTAATCTATCCAATCCCCTTTTAAAGGCCTCTAGGCCAGGTGCCATCACCACATCCAGTGGCAAGGAGTTCCACAGATGAATTACAGGCTGGCCACAGATTAATTACATGCTGGTCGCTCAAAAGGAAATGGACTCGCTCCGAGCGACCCAAGTGAGTGGCAAAGTGTAGCAATCCTTCATAGGTTAAAACCAGCATTTTTAACATGGAAGACCATTATGGTCCCTAGGCATGGTTTGCCACTATTTTCAAAGCAGGGGTTCACCCCCACCCCAGCCTTGCCCTATTATCTGCCCTGCCAGAACCTTCTCTCTGCTCCAGGTTGCCTCACAAATCACCACTTAGAACAGTGGTTCTCAAACCCTTTTAACACTAGGACTCACGTTTTAAAACAACACTATCGGGACCCACCTAGCTTTACGATACTTTTTTAAAAAGGTGATCTAGGAAGAAATAATATTTATTTACTTATAAGCAATATTTTATTTATTTATTTGGAAAAACCCTCAATCCATTTTTTGTAATGAGGCAGCCCTAACCAATAGCCTCCAGGCTTGAGGGGTTTAGTTATGCGACCCAGCCTTCACCTGCCCCCGCTACCTGTCACTGACAGACTTGGAAAAACACACACCAGAAAAAAGACCTCAAACATTTGTCTCCCTTATACAGCATTTGCACAAACTGCTGGAGCTCTGCTCCTTGCGAACTGCAGGAGCTCAGCTCTTTGCAGGGCAATTGGCAGCTATCTTGCAAACTGCAGGAGCTCAGCTCTTTGCAGGGCAATTGGCAGCTATCTGATGTTTGAATAGCCTCAGGGCTTGAGGCAATTCGTTGTCTGATCTTTCCATCACCTATGTTTTCATTGGAGGCTCTGTGGGACCCACCAAAAATCGGGTTACAATCCACCCAGTGGGTCCCGACCCACAGTTTGAGAAACACTGACTTAGAACATTGCTTCAGTGCTCCACCAACTTCCAAACTGCAACGATACATTCAAGAGCCAACATTTAAAAAAAGCGAGGCCTGAAAAGCTTGGGGGGGGGGGGGAGGAGATGACATAACCTGAGCTGTGTGAATGGAGAAGGGTTATAATTAGCATGGGAGTGTCATCGCAGTGTTCACACTTGCATTTGTAACTGTGCTCCTAACTCAGGGGAATGGCATGCTTTTCCACATAGCGCGCACAAGGGCTTGAGCCTGCCAAGTCAACCAGCTCTATTCTGGTGAGGATATATTTGACGGCCAAGGTTCTGTTCCCGGGAGCTGTAAAAGCCATACGCAGAATTCTCACACCAGGCAGAACTGAGCTTTTTATTCCAGCATACCCAGGGCTGTACATACCCTGTGCTCTTTTCTTTGTTTGCTCTTCATTAAAATTCTTGACAAATTCTTCATACCAGTCCAAATTCTGTGCCAAGGAAAACTGAATTCCAGAACCTGCAGGCCATCGCTCAGTCGCAGAGCACACGCACTGCAGAAGGTCCCAGATTCAAGCCTTGGCTTCTCCACCGAGAAAAAGGACAAATTCCTTTCCTGGAAAGTTGCTGCCAATCTGGTTGAAAACTCTTGCTAGCTGCAACAAGGGTCCAACTCGGTCAGGCAGCTTCCTATCTTTGCAACCAAAAAGGGCCAGAGGATTTTCTTCAATGAAAGCTGCCGTCCTCAAGAAGCCGATGCCACACCCAGTAACCACATTTTGCACACAACCCTGGACAGAAGCCTTGACAATTTCATCACCCGAGACAGATGTAGCCGATTGCCTGAAAGCATGAGCTGCTAAATTAGAACTCTTTCCCCCCCCCCAGACACACACCATTCTAATCTCATCTCTGCCGTAAACTCTCGAGGTAGCCTTAAGGCAAGCCACTCCCTCTCAGCCTCAGTTTTCCTCGGCTGCAATATGGGTATAGTTGTACTTACCTGACAGGATTGTTGTAAGGATCACATCAAGACAATACACGTGAAAGCAGAATATGCCACACCTGCTTTGCAGAATTTGCATAGATCGCCCTGCGCCAATGAATTTCTGGCTCTAACCACTATGTAAACAAGGAAAACCTAAAATTAACATTCAGTAATTTATCCCGTGCAATTAGGTATATAGAACTGAAACAGTTGCATGCACTTCCTCTGTTTAACTCCATCCACTATCCATCCCTCTGTCACCAGAAGCGATGTGGCACTGGGGGCGGTGAGCCCCAGGGCGCGTGCCTTCTCCAGCATCTTCTTAGCAGTTAGAACGCTGCAGGTTTGGCCCTCCCGCCCTCCCAGGCGCCGTTTGGCTCAAAAAAGGAGCCAAAACAGCAGGGGAAGGACGTTTCTGCACCGTGGAGGCACGCTACGTCAGGGCGTGGCGTGTGGCGGCCGTGGGGGCGTGGCGGCGGCCCCCACCTCACAAGGTTCTATGTTCGCCTCTGTCACCTCCTTTGCGCAAATTTCTAGATTGTAAGCTCCTTTGTAAAGAGCCATGTACACTGATGGTGCTATATAAATAAATCACCATCATAATCATCACCCCCCCCACACACACACACACTGCCCCAACACTCAGAAGGGTCACAGAGAGCAATAGGCTTTATCCTGTCCGACTCGTAGAATTCTCTCCGGAAGCACAATCATCAGCATGTAACCACTATTTTTAAAACACAGCTGTTCCACTTCCAGTAAAGGACCAAATCAATGTTTAAAGACTTTATTGCTTACTTTAAGAGTGCTCAATAAATACAGGGACAGTTCCAACAGTGTGCCTTATTCTCGGCACATTTCCTTAGATTAAGAAGTGACCGCCTGCTTTATTCCATACAAAGATCTCGCACAAAAAGCATTTTGGTCCCTGGACCCTTTTGTTGTTAGTAAATGTGCTTGAAAGTTGATGCTCCTGAAGGCACCCGGGGAGGGGAGGGGAAGGCATTTTTCTTTGTACTGCATTTCTTTTTAAAGTCAAAACAGGCTCCATTTCAGCCTCACGATGGACCTTGTCCTCGAGGCACTTCGCAAACAGCTCTCCAAACCTGCTACCGAGAACGCTAGGGGGCTTGTGACAACCTGGTCAAGCACACACTCTGCCGTAACTAGATGTACTGGATTGTAGGAGAGGCACATCCGCACTCAGGAAAAGGTCTTTGCAATGACCTCCCATTGCTAGAAATGGAGAGATTCTGTCACAGGAAATGCCACCCCGACTCACATTTTCCCCACATCCCCTATGACCTAAGAACATCAGAAGAGCCCTGCTGGATCAGGCCCAAGACCCATCTAATCCAGGGGTTCCTATATCTCACAGTGGGCCTCAGGGAGCACACAAGATGCCTCAGGGAGCTCACAAGACAACAAGAGACCTGTATCCCAGTGTTTCCCAAACCTTTTCGACCTGCGGCTCCCTTGACCATTGGCGACTATTGACCGTGGCTCCCCATTACATTATGTTGCTGCCTGCCAATTAGCATTGCACTATTTTCAGAGAGGATTCCGTGGCACTCCGCAGTTTCCCTGGCTGGTTTCGGAACCACGCTTCCCAGTTAGGGAACCACTGCTGTATCCTGTTGCCACTCCCAGGAGGTTGCTTATGGCTTGTAACCTGTGCTGGATTTTTCGTACATGAATTTGTCCAATCTCCTTTTAAAGGCATCCAGGCCAGATGCCATCACCACATCCTGTGGCAAGGAGTTCCACAGATTAATTAGCTGCTGGGCAGGCCATGGCAGTGCTGCCTCCACCATTTTGTTTCAAGGCTCAAGCCTGCACAGTTTGGAGATTGTTACTGCTAGGTGGTCCTAGATCAGTGGTTCTTAACCTTGTTGGAGGTACTGAACCCCACCAGTTTCATATGCGCATTCACTGAACCCTTCTTAATTTGAAAAATAAAATATGATTTTTTCAAATTCAAAACATAGGTATATATTTTTAGGTATATATACATAGGTATATTTTTATAGGTGCACAAAATGAACAAAACCATTAAAGAACAAAACCATTAAGAACAAATATAAAACATGATTTTCACACAAAAACAAAAATATAATAATGAATATTTACTCACTGCAAATCAGTGTGACTTCTGCTGTTGCCTTTCAGAGACCAGTTTAGAAATGCGTGGCTTTACCTTGGCAAGTGCCACTCTCATGTCATGTCACACCTCTGCAGCCACGCAGAGAAAAAGCCTGTCACTCAATAAACCTTCAGTTTTCTTACTCATTACAGACCTCATAAAGGAGATTATACAGAATGCAGAAAACTAATTGCTATCTAATTGCCGAGGGCGGACGCTCCGAGGCCTCCTCCGGGGCGTCGCTGGAGTGCGACGGGAAGGGCGGACCGCCTGGGGGCAACGTGCGCAATGGGTGACGCGTGTCGCGTGCAGGCAGGGTCCGCCCTTCCCGTCGCACTCCAGCGATGCCTCGGAGGAGGCCTCGGAGCGTCTGCCCTCGGCGGAGTGCTAAAGCTTATAAATAAGACGTCGCGCATGGGGCTTCCCTCAGAAGGCCTTGGAGCTCTGCCGAGGGCGGACGCTCCGAGGCCTTCTCCTGCCCAGCTTTGGAGCCGGCGGCAGCGTAGGCTCCGCTGCTGCTGGCTCCGGAGACATCCTCGTCGGGTGGCACGGGGGGTCATTAGGGCGGCACACACGCGCCCTTGGGAGTCAGTCTCGCGGGTTCGGCGGAGGACTACTCCACCGAACCCTCGAGACTGACTCACCGAACCCCTGGGGTTCGATTGAACCCCGGTTAAGAACCAGTGTCCTAGATGTTGCAAAGCCCTCCAGACTCTAGAGGGTTTCTCTGGTCAAGCCCTTCAACCTTCCTGGCTCAGACACTTGTGTTCAAGGTCTCCCTTGCTCGAAAGCCAGTCGTGTCCGACTCTAGGGTACAGTGCTCATCTCCGTTTCTAAGACCGTAGAGCCAGCGCAGCACTTGAAGCCTCCTGTTATTTTTTGCTATATGTGAATGGCCCCACCACAGATTACCACCATAAGTACCACCATGAGAGCCAGGATGGTGTAGTGGTTTGGGAGTCGGACTTAGACCTGGAAGATCCAGGTTCAAATTCCCGCTCAGCCATGAAGCTTCCTGGGTGACCTTGGGCCAGTCACTATCTCTCAGCCCCACCTACCTCACAGGGTTGTTGTGAGGACAAAAAGGAGGGGAGGAAATATGTACACCACTCTGAGCTCCTTGGAGGAAGGGTGGTATAAAAATGTGAAAAATAAATAAATAAATAAATAAATAAGTAGAACTTCAATATCACATAATGCGCACTCAAACACAACTTCATGCTGACGCAGTCCACGTGTTCAACGACGTAGCCAGTCGTCATGTGCCGAGTGGTCAAGCAAAGAAAGATTGGTGATCCAGTCTTCACTTATGATTCAGTGGCTGTAATCCTGTACAAACATACCTGAGAGTAAGTCCCGCTGAACTCAACAGGACTTCAGTGGCGTCGCTGTTCCGTGGCGAGGCAGGCGGGGGGCCCCCAGGTGACGCGCGCAGAAAAGGTCACGCGCGCACACGTGCGCCACCTCCCCTACGCGCACCACCTCCCCTACGCGCGCCGCCACCCAAGAGCCAACTCCGGGGACGTCTTCCCCGATCGGCTGTCCGGGGCCTTCTGGCGAGGCTGCGCGCCGAACGTTATTTATAACATCTTTTTGCGCAAGCGCAGACCATTCCTGAGGGAAAAGGGCTGCCCTACGCATTCGCAAAAACACGTTATAAATAACGTTTGGCGCGCAGCCTCGCCAGAAGGCCCCGGACAGCCGGCTGGGGAAGACGTCCCCGAGCCGGCTGCAATGAAAGGTGGGGGGCGCCCGGAGCGGCGCCCTTTAGGCCGCCCCCCAAATCGTGGCGCGGACGTGCCGGGGGTCACTTGGGTGACGCGCGGCCCCCACCCTGGGGCCACGCGCCCTAGTGACACTCCTGATTCTGAGCAGACATGCATGGGATTGTACCGCAGGACTGTGACTTTCATTCTGCCACCTTAACAAAAAGGGAGTTTTGTTTTATCACACATCTGATTCTGAGCAAGAAAGAAGAATCTGTCCAGAAAGAGAAAGACTGGGCGTAATTAGCCCTGAAACTTCAGAAACAACACACTGCTATATTATTACTGGCTGTGCGCTTAACCCCAAGCCACTTCAATTTCCCCTTTATCAAACAAAGCCCTCCGAAATACTGAGCTAAACGGCACAGTTCACATCAAAGCACAGTTAGCATCCAAAGGTTGTGAACCGATAGCTATGGGGAGCTTCAAGTAGTCTGATATTTCTGGGAACAATGGCATGACAAAATTCAACAAGCTGCACGCACGCACACGCACACACGCACACACACACACACACACACACACACACACACACACACACACACACACACACACAAATCCTTTGCATTCATTGGGGACAACCGTCCTTTCCAGGCCAAAACAACAATAGCCAGGAAATTTGCTTATCATATAATTGGTTCCCACTCATTGGAAAGAATGGATGGAGAATGTGGTGGTTGGGGGATATCTTGGTAAAACGAAAGAGCAACACATGTTAGCCAATGAATTTGAGATCCACTGAACACCATAATCAGTCTGTCTCGACTGGCGAAACAGCAAGCAGATCATGCCAAAGTCACCTTAAAAAACACACCCTCAAAAGAAGGGCTTAGTTCAGCTATGGCTTCTCTGGGACCCATCAGGTACCCTAAAATAAGAAACTGTTGTTAGCACTACCTGTGTTATGATGGCTGCGTTTGTTTTTCGGCTTCTAGTGCTAAGAGCGCTTGAGCCGTTTTGTTTCCCGCCTTGAAGAGCGCTCAGATCGCGTGTTGTTTTTTTCTCCTTCCAGATGGCTCACCACGCTAGAAGTTTCAACTCTGAGCTCCAAGCTAGAAAAAATGGCGGCCTCCTGCACCAGTCAATATAGGAATGTTGCTTGGCTGCAAAGGAGCTTGGGAGATGTAGTACAAGGGACGAGGAAAGAACGATGGCAGCCTCATGCACCAATAGGAAGGTGGGCGATGTAGTGGGAGCGACGAGGAGCAACAGCAGCCGTTCTGATTTTGATCATTTCCGTTCATTTTGGGAGCCCCCGGTAGCAGCAATATCAAGCATGCTAGGAACGTCACTTCCTGTTATTTCCAAGTTGAAAAGCAAACACAGCCCATGCCTGTACTGGGCTGAGGGACAAGCAAGAGTAGCAAAATGGTAGGCATTCGAGTTGAGGAAGTTCTTTTTTCTGAACTCAGCAAATTAACAAATCATGAACTACCTTGGGAAGAACTAATACAATGAACAAGGCTTCTGGGATATCCAAGACCTGGAATTCCAGTCCTTGCCTGTTTCTCCCACACATTTATAGCCTCTTCTTTGGATCCAGGATGTCGCTAGCTTGTTCGAAAGCATCGACGCCATTTGTCCGTTCTGCTCCAAGAAGCAACGCTAGAGCGCAGCCAAACAGGAGGCCTTGAGGGTTTGCAATGAAGCTAAAAACATCCAAATTTTGAGCCATTCTCTGCTGATCAAGGTTCTATTATTACCAGTTACAAAGGGGAAAGCACAGCCAATTATAAGCTAATTCTGGCACACGCAAAGCCACAAGCTGAAGATAAGCCAACCCGGCAAGCAAGCTTGCAGCTGGAACGTCCGCAAACCTCAGAAAGGAGCTGACTCATGGAAATAGCCTTATATAAAACATCCAGGGGTGATTTTTCTCTGCCTCATTTCTGCCTGTCTTCAGAATGATGTATGTTTTGCCTTATTTACTCTGTCCCATAAAATGTACTTTTACAAATTATCTTAATGCGCTGCCAGCACAGATAGGTTGCCCTATACTGCCTTGCCCTTAGGATTTTTTTTTTTATGTTATCAAGTTTCTTTATGTGACTTGTCTCTAGAAAATTAGTTCTGTCTGGCATTTCTTCTTTGATATCTTGGCAGAGACACTCTGTTGCACCATTAGGATGGTGGAATAATCATCCAGATGTCGGGATTCATAGAGCTCCCAGTTTTGTTTTGGAAAATGTGTGTGCAGTACTGCATAAACGTAGAAGGAGTAAGGAAGAAAAAGGCCAAGTTCTCAAGGCGGTGAAACAGGACAGCCAAACTCATACTGAACTCAAAGTGCAGGGGCAAAGAGATGGGAACATCTGTCTTTTTCTAAAGGCCCAATCCAGTATGCTGATTTTTTTTTGTAAACCACTTCCACCTTTTAGAAAAGTGGTCTGTTATTTGCTCCATGCAGGAAAACTTACCGATTTTACACAATGGCTGTAAGTCCTTCCCAGAGCAAATTGTGTTTGTGTGTGTGTGTGTGTGTGGGGGGGGGGGGGGGGGTGTTAATCAGGAATATTACACATGGGATATAGTTAATTTCCCCCATTCCCCAATATCACAGTCACCATCTGAATCTACCCATCAGCTGAACTCATTAGGGAGTGGATCTGCTGCACATGCTGTCATGAAGTTTGGTTTGCACTCATAGGACAGGGCCTTCTTTGCGATAGCCCCTTCAATCAAAAACTCCCTGCACTGGGAGATCCATGATGCCTCTTCCCTTCCGGTTTTTAAGGAATTGTTCACCTTTGGAGGTGGAGGATGGGTTATTAGTACAGGTGGGGGCCCATATCCACGGATTCGCTATCCACGGTTTCAGTTAGCCTCGAATTGTGGGGACCCCCCCCCCCAGGCTTTTACTTTTTTCCCAGTAAGCTGCATTTCTTCCTTAAACAAACAGGAGAAGCAGCGTCTGACTGCTTATTGCAGGCAAATTGAACGGGACTAAGTCCTAGAGATGCTCTGCAAGGTTAACAGAAACCTTGCAGAGCCTCTCTAGGACTTAGTCTCATTCTACTTGCCTGCAATGGAGGCTGCTTCTCTGTTTGTTTTAAGGAAGAAACAAAGCTTGCTGAAAGAAAAATAAGAGCTGGGGGGGGGCGTGCACACCTGCCCGCAGGGGAGGCAGGGCGGGGGGCCCTCAGGAAACCATGGAGGGGGTGTTCGTTCTTATCCACAGTTTCAAGTATCCACGGAGGGGCCTGGAACATATCCCCAGCGGATATGGGGGGGGGTACTGTAGTAGTACAGTATCAGTAGAAAAAGAACAATCTACTATACAGATTCTACTTTCTACTTTCTGAGCCACTGGTGAATATATCTTTTAACCTGGTGGGAAGCACTACATAAGGGATGAGTCCTTGAACTTTTCCTTAGCTTGGAGTCCCTAGCTTGGAGGAAGGGGAGATGCAGGAGGGACACTGATCTGCAGAGACACTCTGAAAGCAATGAAAACTTTTGCTGCTTCCCAACATCTTTGAGGTCAAGCACAACATGGTTGGGGCCTCCATCTGTCTTCTCAGCTAGGGCTGAGATGGGCAGGGGTTTTCCTCACCCAATCATCTGGACTCTCAAATATGGTGTGGTATCAAGGAAGACCCTGCCCTTCTCTCCGATATGAGAATGAGCGGAACGATCATGACAAGCAAAACGTTTTTCTGGCTACCACGTCCAGCCAAAATTCATGGACTCATGTTGATGCTGCAAACACAAGTATCCTTAACCCCATATTGCAGGCAGAAAGACTGAGGCTGAGGAGTGGCTTGCAGAGGCAAGATTTAATAGGGTGGGTCCAGTGAGATTGTAACTGCTGCTAGCTGACAAATTTGACTGCCATGGGTCTGTGATGATGGTTTTATAGTGGTTGTGATGTCTTTTATTGTGTTTTATTTGGTTAGTAAAGGTAAAGGTATCCCATGACAATTAAGTCCAGTCGTGTCTGACTCTAGGGAGCGGTGCTCATCTCCGTAGGCACAACCTATTTTTGTTGGCCACTTCGGGATCTAACACTTTCATGTAGCATAATGGAAAACTACATGCAAACATGAAACATAACATCTAATTTACTCTTCCCAACCTGCACAGCTGCAATTATATTATATTATATATTAACAACTGTGGGAGGTCCTAATGACAGTTCTTCCATGCAGTGTCCAGTTTGGCCCTGGGACTCTTTTCCATGGCTTGTGCGTATCACGGTAACGTCTTCTGTGAAGGCCCCCTTGAGCTTTGCAGATAGGAGGTTATAAAAGGAATGGATGAATCCCTCAGCCCCATTTAACATTTTGAAATCATAATGCCTTCCTCCGCGGGGCTTTTGCAAGGGTGAAGGAGAAAAGGCCTGTCAAGTTCTTTCCAAAGTTAGGGAAAACAACAAACCACTTTCAAGCAACACGTTTGTGTCAACAACTTGCAGCACTAGTCCGAACGCTGCTGTACGCCAATATAGCTGCGGCCAGACATGGAACAACATTGTTACAAAGCCTTAGATCACGGGTTCTCAACTTTTGGAGGCCCGGGTACCCCCGATCACGGTCAAATTTTCTGACGTAACCCCTGCTAATCAATTGCTAATTAATTGAATGAATTAATTAATTAGTTAATTAATCATTAAATAAAAAGTACTAAAACAAGTGTGTGTGTGTGTGTGTGTGTGTGTGTGAGAGAGAGAGAGAGAGAGAGAGACAGACAGACAGAGACAGGATTGCATTTAAGTTCTAATTAACAAGTAATTAACTACTGATTGATGCTGATAAGGGCCAGGCTCTGGCGTACCCCCTGCCATTGGTCCGCGTACCCCTATGGGTACTCATACCACAGGTTGAGAACCCCTGCCTTAGATAACTGGCTAAAGTTTAAAGTCGACCCCCTCGCTGTGTTTAGGCTCAGTAGCGGTTCCAGGATTGGGCTGTAAATCTCTTCCAGGGCTCACCCACTCAGGAGGTTTACTGCAGTGATCACCCCAGGGTGCAGATTGGCGGGGGGCACCTGACTTCCACGTCACCCACGTCTTTGGTTTCTCCTTCTACCACTCCCTGGATCCATACAGATGAATGAAGAAGTGTGGAGGAGAGGTTATTGCTGGTATCCTCCACACTTCCTCTTCATTTCAAGACTAGGGAGCAAGAGAAAGAAGTGGCTTGTGTTTAGGTAAGAGGGGTGGTGGTGGCATTTGGCACCCTGCCTCAGATGCTGGAAGAACTTCCAGTCAGCCTTGGCCCTGGTCAGTTATTGAGTTGTTAACAGGCCAATCCTATGCTGGCTTCTGCTAGCAGTACTGGGGTCCATACTGTCGCAAATGTGCCATAAAGCACATTGTGATGGCATGGGGGCCAGCACCAGTAGGCCGCCGCTGACAAAGGAGCAGCACATGCCAGGCTGGGTGAGCTCTGCGCCGGACAGGAGGAAGGGAGCATTCCAGGGTGGGGGAGGGCAGATCAGGCCTGGGAGGGGCTGTGTCCCAGTGCGGAGCTTTGGATAGGATTGGGCTGTACGTTATTCAATTATTACGAGTCAGCACCAATGAACCCAGGTTAAGTGTTAACCATGGTTTAAGACTGGAAAAGGAAGGGGTTAGGTGACTGAGAAATACAAACCCATGGCTTACAACTCAATTCCTTAACCATGATGATGCCACTGAAAGCATTTGGTTCTGCACTAGCCCACCAATTAGACGATGAGAAGGAGAAATCAAACATTTTGAGTTGAACAGCAGAAAGACGATCCCCGGAAATTGCTAGCAAGTACCATATGCTTTGCAGTGTCTTTGCTTCAGTGGCAGCAGGGTGGATAATTGAAAAGGCCATAATGTAACAGAAAACGTGCAAGAGAGAGAAAGTGCCTATTATTATATATTTTATTTATTTTTCACATTTTTATACCGCCCTTCCTCCAAGGAGCTCAGGGTGGTATACATATTTCCTCCCCCTCCTTTTTGTCCTCACAACAACCCTGTGAGGTAGGTGGGGCTGAGAGATAGTGACTGGCCCAAGGTCACCCAGGAAGCTTCGTGGCTGAGCAGGGATTTGAACCTGGATCTTCCAGGTCTAAGTCCGACTCCCAAACCACTACACCATCCTGGCTACACATATACCAAACCTCATCTATTAACATGGTCTGATAATTATTTGATCTGTTAATGCCACTCTTTTGTCTACAAAGAACCTTACTTGGAATACTCTCTCCAACATAAAAAGTAAAACATTTTCTTGGCAGATGGGACAAGACACCCTAAATCATCCCCAACTCCACAGCTATTTTCTCAACAACTTCCTAGAACCAAGATTTTACAAATTATTCAAGCAATTCTCTTCATTGCTTAACTGTTCTTGTAGGGCATTGCTGTATTGGCACCGATAGACTTCTATATACAGTATATAAAATTCCCTGGGCCTTCACTGTTCATAGAGGACTCTGGGATATGCCTTCACTCGGATTGGAGCCCAATCAAGTTAGAGGGTCCTATCCTCCAAGAATTGGGGAGGGGCTATAGCTCAGCCTTCACCCAATCCCAGCTAAAGTGCAAATAGACTCTGGATAGCACATGGCCTATGGATAGCGTGACAACCTCCAGCACTGTTGTGATTGGTCAGAACGACTCTCATCAAAGAAGCTACAAGCCAATAGGCTCTGTAGCTTGCTGGGAGCCCCTCTAAGAAGCCTTCATGAGCCTCAACACAAACCAACAGCAGAAGAACTGCCATGATAGACCTGAAGGAAGGTCATGACTAGGGATGTGGATCAAGTCTCTGACTCCAAGTCTTAAGTCAAGTCCCAAGTCTTTGGTTGTGAGTTGTGAGTCCCTATCTATTTAATGGGGAAAATGGGTTTAAACCTGAATAAAATTTGACTTGTCATAAAAGGCTCCAAGTTTCGAGTCGAGTCTTTTGAGTCTTTTACAATCGGCGAGTCAAGTCCGAGTCGAGTCATTGATGCAACTTGAGTCCGACTCGAGTCTGAGTCAATAGACTCAAGTCGACATCACTGGTCGTGACCCACTTTCTGGGACTGAAAACCTCTGCTTTTGCTTTAGATTTTAATTTTCTGTTCATACAGCCTTGAATAGTCCATCTAAAATGCAATCACTCACACACACACACACACACACACACACACACACACACACACACACACACACACACACACACACACAAATTCTGTGAAATTCCTAGTGAAGGGAAGCACCAAATCAAAGCTACGTTTCTCCTGTCTTACTGCAAGTTTCTTCTCATTTATCTTGGGCGACTCTTTGCAATCCCAATTGTGACTGTTCACACTTTCTTCCCACAGAGGGAAAATAAAGCTAGCCATTGCTCATGATTATTATTATTTTTTTTGTAAACATAGTTGAAAAATCGAGTGTGGAGGTTCCCATGGCATGTAACAATTTGCAACGATTTGAGAGTTATAGGATTTTCAGCCATGTAAAGTTGAAATGAAGAAATAAAGTTCTTACTGTACGGTTTTACTTACTTACAGTTCTTACTTACTTACGGTTTTAGTAAGAACTTTATTTCTTCATTTCAACTTTACATGGCTGAAAATCCCATAACTCTCAAATCGTTGCAAATTGTTACATGCCATGGGAACCTCCACACTCGATTGAAATACCTCTATGGGGAGGATATTGTCCAAAGACTACGAATCCTGGAAAAACAGCGGCTCCGCAGAATGAAGTTATTTAAACCTGTTAAGCACATCTCCAGGCACAGACCATCCACCAGCTGAGACTGGTGTTATTGCTCTGAAGAAAACCCAAGCGAGGGTTGAAACGTCAGTTTGAAGTTATTGCCTGTGGCCGCTTTGGATAATCCTGAAGATACTAGCGCTTATAGCTGCTACCTCGTCTCAAGGAATTTCTACAGACCACTGGTTTTAGTGAGAACTTTATTTCTTCATTTCAACTTTACATGGCTGAAAATCCCATAACTCTCAAATCGTTGCAAGTAGTTGAAAAAATCCAGTGCTAAAAAGGCACTTGGGAAGCAGCCAATTCTTCTCTTTAGAAAGTCATGAAAACAGTAACGGGGTGGGTGTGGGTGGGGAGCACTCACACTGAAGGGTAAACGACAGCATTTGCTTGGAAGAATTGCTACTGACAGGGAACCGTACAAGGTCTTCGCTGATAAGCTGCTCCGCAGATAGGAGCTGCACTAACTGTGTCAAAAATGAAACCAGATCTCCATTCCGTCTTCTGCCATTTGTGTGTGTGTGTGTGTGTGTGTGTGTGTGTGTTGTAAGCATGCTTGCACACATGCATGAGCACACCCACACCTCAGCATTCTAGGCCAGAGGTTCTCAACGTACTTGTCGTGGTGTACCACCTTTGTGGCTGCCGCCACGCCGAATACCAATGGAAGTAAGTGGCGATGTTGTCCTAGTTGCTTACTTCCGGGTTTTCAGCCCAGTTTTTGGCAAAGGATGCAGGACACTGCGCAGGAGGCCGCCAGAGGCCGGCGGGCTATTTTCTGCGCTCCCAAGAGTCTCGGCCAAAGGCAGGAGCCTCTCGGGAGTGAAAACGCGGCACCAAAAGCACTTTGTTTTCACAGGGTTTCAGGGGGGCAGTGGGGTTTGGGGGTTACCAGCGGTCTGAGTATCACCAGAGGTACCCCAAAGTACCACTGGTGGTACGGGTACCACCGGTTGAGAACCCCTGTTCTAGGTGATGACAAACATCTGCTTTGGGGTTATCAAAATCTTGCATTTTGTCTAAACCTTTCATTCTGCAAAAGAAGAAATGGGAAAGAGTTGAAGGCTGATTTGGAAAGGCTGCAAAGTATAAAGGTGAAAAGACTGGCAGGAATCTTTTTTTCTTAAAGAACAAAACAGGAAAAAAAACAAACCAGCTGTTGCAGCAGAGACAAAACACAGATGTTCTTTTTAACATCATAGCTTGGCTTAAAACAGGCAATCTTCTGTCAACTATTAACAAGGGTCCCTAGACACTGGCCCAGAAGCTGCATTTTAACTGAATATCCACAAACATGGTAAAATGTGGGGATTCAGACACTTATTTTTCCAACTTTTTTTTCCTTACACTGCTGTTTGCTTTCTGTTTCTCTCTCCACTCTACAACCCGGGAGGCGTCCAGCAAAACTGATCTGCAGGAGATTTAAGGCGGAGGAAAGCAAGGGCTTGCTCATGCAACGCATTCTGAATCTATGGAATTTGCTGCCACAAGACGTGGTCTTGGTCACTAGGTTAGACCAGTGGTTCTCATATGGTTCTCAACCAGTGGTACTAGTAGTACCACCAGTGGTACTATGTCTGACTGCTCATGATACTCATACCACCGAACCCCGAGCCTGGGGAAGGGAGGGGGGATGGTGAGCAACCCGAAAGAGCTGTAGGAGTGCGATTTCACTGTCTACAGCCCTGCAAACAGAGCCGTTTGCCAGTAAAAAGTTAAGGAACACGATTTTTAACCTTTTCTCTTTTAAAAAGTATTTTAAAGTGACCCCGTATCCGCGAAAAGGGGGTTTCAATTAACACGGATTTCAGTATCCGCAGGAGTTCCAGGAACGGAACACCCGCGGATACAGAGTTTCGACTGTACATGAATCAAACAATATTACAGCTCTTTTTTTAGCGTTAGCAGCTATTGCCATTCTTTCTGACACAACGACTTCCTTCATGTCACCCTCAGTTCCTTTGGCCTGTTATTAACTCTCCCCCCTCCCAATACCTTGCTACTAAAATCTCTCTTATAAGCAATCCTCTTTTTTTAAAAAAAAGTATCCTTACACTCTTAACAGATGCACAAGTGCACCTTGGGATGAATGCATTACAGATGCCGAGTTATCACCACCTGCCTCACAATTAAATCTGCAGCGCTATCCCTTGTGGGATGCACCTGTGACATGTTGGTAATGGATGCAAAAAGACTGTCGTGTGCGTGTGAGGATTGAACGAAAAGACATTTGCCCTGCAAAGCCTCATGGAGATTATCATTGTGTTTCCAAGAAACAGGAGGGACATGTTTTTTTTTTCTTCCCCTCAGAGCAACTCATTTGCCTTTCGTCTTCAAGGGCAAAGTACTGTATCAAGGTGCACTGTGAGTTAACAAGCCAATGAACTTGTTAATAAGACACAAGACTTGCAGCGGCTTGTCAGCTGCCCAGGGATTTGAGGCTCATTCAGCACTGGGTTTGTCCCCAAGTCGTAAAAAATAATCTGTGGATGTCTGTGTGTTATGCTTGCCGCTGGCAAGCTCTTTGGAGATAGCTATGGAGAACCTGCCTGGCTAGAATTCCAGAATGTTCCAACAGAGACGTCTGCAAAGCACAGAGTCCACCCAGGAGACTGCAGAGACACCACGGAGAACAATCTGCAGGTGGCGTTTTCCTCATTAGAAGGAGCAACCAATCCCAGTCTGCAACAAATCTAGAGAGCCTCACCTGTGTTTCAATAGAGGGACCCAGAGGAAGACCATCCCATAGGATCACACATTCTTGCTACTTCCCTTGACGGGGAAAAGTCAAGGCTTATAAGCATCAATTGTTTTCGGCTCCTAGAACATAGAACCAGTACCGGTTTCATGGTAGAACCTGCTCAGAAATGCAGTCGTAAGCACTTTGGGGATTGGACAGCCCGACCAGTGGCCCACAGATGCACTTTCCCATGAAGAGTACTTAGTTGGTTTCCTGGACACATATTTAGCAGGCACAGAATGCACCCAGCCTGTATAGGACTATGAGGATTGGTCATGCACAGGACAAACAAACAAACATATCTGAAATATAAACTTGGAATGTCATGATGCTGGTTTCACCTGCCTGGAATGGAACTGGGGGGGGGGGGAGAGGAGGAGGAGGAGGAGAGAGAGAACCAGCATTAACTGATTTGCCCTAACTACTATTTTAGATCTCAGTTTCTAACTATGCGGACGCATAAAAACTGGGAGAAATCTATTGGTTTATTAAAAAAAAAGCAACACCTAGAGTAACCTGCATTCGAGCAGATGCAAACAGTGGCGTTCCTGCGGTAGGGACTCGACAGTAAGTCGCGCCCCGTCCTAGTACCGCGTTCACGCGGTACTAGGACAGGGCGCGACTTACTGTCAAACCCCTACCGCAGGAACACCACTGGCTGCAAATAACACTGGACAACAAAACTGGCCCTGAAATGAAAAGAGCTCATCTTTACAAATTTCAATGTGCCGAAACTATGGAACTATCTATTGCGGATCTCTCACAAACTGTAGCCCATTTTCATTGGCATATTCGTGTTCAGAACCTCAAAATCTACAAGAAATGACTAATTTAACCTTAGGGGCATGACCTTTGTTGAAATTTGTTGTCCAGTGTAACAAGTGGTGGACCCAAACCACAAGTGGGAACAGGCTCGCTGGTGGAGGGAAACGTTTGGACTTGCTCGCCGAAACACTACTAACAGCCTGTTGACAAAGATTTGGCTCATTGCTTCAATAATTAGCCTTTACACCCTGAGGTCTCTGGGTCAGTCTTCAGCATTACTTTGTGCTGGTAGCAACAGCAACGAACAGAGTTAAACATGGAACTCTACAGCAGTGGTTCCCAACCTGGGGTTGGGACCCCCAAGGGGGTTGTGAAGCAGTTTCTGAGGGATCACGGGATGTTGGCTGGATGGCCACACCCAAGATGGTGGCTTACTCCCCCCCCCCTGCAGAGAAAGAAGTGTCTGATGCTCTCTTGGGGCTTGTTTGCTCATCTTGTGTTACTTTCTGCTTATCCTTTAGCATCTCTGTTAATATTAGCTCACTTCCCTCCCCCCCCCCAACTGGGGCTGCTTACCAATACAACTTTTAAAATGTGATTTATTTTAAAAAGTGTGATTTATTAAACAGTGTGATCTATTGAACAATGACATCACTTCCTGCTTACTGTCACTGACACAACGTCAGGCCCTGCTGTTGCTTCCTGCTTAACGACATCACTTTCATCCAGCCCTAGGTCTTCGGGGAGTCCCGACAGACTGTCATTCTACAAAGGGGGTCCTGGTGCTGAAAAGGTTGGAAACCACTGCTCTTCAGAATATATACAATGATCAATAGGCTGCAGGCAGTCACATGTCTTAATTCAATAGTCTCTGCACAAATGTTGGTAGGAGTATCTTCACCTATTTGCATCCACCCCTTGTCCTCGTTTTCTCCCTCCCTCACCACTAGGACTGTCTCGCCAACAAGGCTGCCTGAGATAGCAGATTGTCAATGGGAACCTACCAGGGATGTGGATCAAGTCTCTGACTCCAAGTCTCTTGTCAAGTCCCAAGTCTCTGGGTCCAAGTCTCAAGTCAAATCCCAAGTCTTTGCCAAGTCCTGAGTCTTTGGTTGCGAGTTGTGAGACCAGAGGCGTCGCTCCAGTAGGGGTGGTACCGTAAGTTTTCCCCCGTCCTAGTCCCATTTACCAAGCCAGCAGGAGGCGGCCCCGCCCCCTCACTGTTGGAGCCATTCCCGTACAGAGAAAGCAACGGGCAGGGAGTCTCTTGCTTGCTGCTTTCTCTGCATGGAATGGCTCCGATGGCGAGGGGGCGGGGCCGCTTCCTGCCGGCTTGGTAAACGGGACTAGGACGGGGCGAAACTTACGGTACCACCCCTACCAGAGTGACACCACTGTGTGAGATCCTGTCTATTTAATGGGGAAAACGGGTTTAAACCTGAACAAACTTCAACTTGTCATAAAAGGCTCCGAGTCTCGAGTCGAGTCTTTCGAGTCTTTTACAATCGCTGAGTCAAGTCATTGATGCGACTTGAGTCTGACTGGAGTCCAAGTCAATAGACTCAAGTCTACTTCACTGGAACCTACCCCCATCTCCATCCACCTTCTCTCATTCCATGGATTCAACAATTAAAAGGGAAATGACACTCTGGCCCACCACTCTACTCTCCTCCTCACTTCCTCTTCTGCTCTGTCCTCCACTTCGTTCAATCTGCTCAACTAGTGCCAACCTGCTTCCTCCCCCCCCCCCCGGCAGAAAATCACACACGATTAAACATTTTAAATGCCTCATGTTGGCGTGAGAGACATATCCATTGCCTCAAGTCTCTTGTATAGGTCTACGGGAAGGTCTATCGGTTTTGGTTAAAACGTCTTAAGCTCACTCAGCTCATGTATAGTCAAGAAAGAAATGCTTTGGGCATTTCAAAGCAATTGATACATTATTTTATAACAGACCTACTCAATTTAGCTGGCTTCACACATTAGCAATTATATTTCAATATGTTAATGAGTCAATGCTAAAACGACATGGTCATGCATTGACAACACTGGTTAAAAATTATGTTCTCAACAAATACGTTGTGTCCATCTTGTGTATTTTACATCATGCATTTTGTCCTGTTTGTGCATAACTGCATTTCCCCTTGATTAATAACTGTGACCCTGTGCCACTTACCTGAAAGCAAGTTCCACTGAAAGTAAATGGAAGGAAAGCTTTTTTTTTTAACAAGCTTAAACTTAGTTATAAAAACGTGTTTTTTAAAATGGCAAAAGGACTGTGAGTTTTATCAAAGTACCATACATTTTGGTTACCTTGAATGGTGACCATTTATAATCCAAAACTTAATGAGATCATGTTTTTTTAGGGGGGGGGGGATATTTTTATCCCCAGTCCTACCTGGGAACATAATGCCAGACGTATTCACGGTCTCAAAATGACTGTGAATACTTTATTTTTTCCTTCCCCCTCCCCTTGGCTGCTGTTGAGCACAAAATGACGAAGACCGGGATTTTGTCATCTTTGCCATCTAGTGCTTTCCCCCAACTTCCTGTCTTCATGAAATTTTAACGAGGCATTTAAAACAAATAGCCATGCAGCGTCTCTGCGCTTCTCACAATGTTTTGGGATGGGTGTTTTGGGTAAAGCGATAGTCCAAAAACCAGGAAAGCATTTAATCCCGTTTGGATTTGGCAAGGCAACAGAAAATTAAAACACTGTTCTTCCCAGTGCTAACGGCTCGGGTGGGAAACACACACACACACACACACACACACACACACACACACACACACACACACACACACACACACACACACAGAGCCCTTCTTATGTGTCAGAATAGAGAAGTAACAGCTTCATCTCATCCCTGCAATGAATAAGATCATGGAAAAAATCAGTCCAACTGGCCAAGATAAACTTGTTAAGAAGAGGACGAGAGTCCCTTCAAAGAAAATTAAAGGCAGCCATACTGTAATCCAGCCTTAAATCTCTCCCTAACGAAAAGTGACAAATTACGGACCTGCCCTCCCACTCCATCAGGACACAAGGAGAGATTCCTCGGAGTGATGTTTCTCATCCCCCAAAGTTATGACCCTCTTAAAGAGCTGCTGGCAGGCAGCACATTTTATATCAACCTTCAGACCACATTATGGTAAGAATATGATTTATTGGTCCTGCTACATATTTTTACGCTGGTAGAAAACCCATTATCTGGTCATAAGGGGAGAATGTACCGCCTGTCCCCTTAGATCCCAGAATGAAGAGCTCACCAGAAGGTGAACAGGTGGGTGTTCCAATGATTCCAGCCCACAGAGAGGAGTGAAGGCCTCACCCATGCCGGGCGTGCTTCCAGCTCTCACTCAGTCATGAGGCAGTGATGTGCAGTGGTTAGAGCATCAAACAAGGCTACTCATGTGAGACTCGTCACTCTTCACTTTGGGTGCAAGTCACACCCTCCATTGCTGATCTGTGTGCAAATGCTGTTCCATAAACAACAACAGGAACACCCCGGCAATGCTTCCGATATTCAGCAGCCAGATGAGAAAGCCTCATTAGTACCCCTTGAAGCCTTAGTACCCTGTGTGTACCCCCACAAGTGGAGGAAGCTCTCTTCCTTCATGCATGGCCAAAGAGTTCATAAGCTGCATGGTGAATACTGCCCAATGAAGCTCCTTTTGTGCCACAAAATTAACAATTTGCATTGTGCTTTTTCCCCCCCTTCAGTAAGGAAAGTGCTTCACAGGTATGATCTTGATGTAATGTTTACAACAACACTGTTAGGTTAGGAAGTATTACCGTATTATCCCCATATTGCAGCTCTGGAAGACTGAGGCTGACAAGGAGTGGCTTGGCTAAGGTCAACTAGTGAATTCATGATAGAGGCTCAGGCGAGACCGGAGCTGGAGAAGTTCCGACTGGCAGCTCAGTTTAAGCCACTACACCAGGGATTCTCAACCAGTGGTACTAGTACCACCAGTGGTACTATGGCCCACTGCTGGGTGGTACCTGGACCGCTGGACCACTGGAATCCCACTCCGACGTGGCGCTTTTGGCGGCACATTTTTGCTCCCAAGAGGCTCTTGCCTTTGGCTGAGACTCTTGGGAATGCTGAGAAGGGCCCTCCCACCCGCCCAGAGCCTCCTGCGTTTTCTGGCCTCCAAAAACCTGGAAACCCGGAAGTAAATGGTGATGATGTCATCACCAGTCACTTCCGGTGGTACGCAGCAGGAGAGTAGCGCTGGAGGTGGTACTTGACCGGGAAGGAGTTGAAAAACCCTGCACTACACTACACCACAATGCGATTTCACCATCACCCACACAATACAAGAAGCATCGGCTATTGATAGCAGTTGGGGTTATCTAAAAATGGCTAGTTTTAATCAACCTATGGGTCTCACAGGTACATACCAGATGATACCAAAGACATAAGAGGCAAAACCGAGCACACTTGCACCAGCTTGCACATGCCTTTTGAGTGTTATTATGAACATTATGAGAACTGGAGTAGCTAAGTGGCTGAGAAACTGAGCTGCCAATCTTTCCCTGGTTTGAATTTTACCTCTGCCAAAGTGGTATCAAGCAAATTGCTCCCACTCAGCCTCAGTCTTCCCCATCTGCAATATGGGCATAATAAGTCTTACAAACCGTACAGGGCCACTGTAGCCAGACTGCATCAAGATAGTACATATGAAGCTCCTTGGCACACTCAAATAGAGAGATACAAATGCTAATTATTCCAATAAACAAACAAACAAACTGCATCCGAACACGAGATAATAAAATGGAGCTGCAGTATTTAGTGACTTATGAAGTTAAAAACACTATAAAACAGAAAACTATAAATCAGAAAAATCAGAGAGAAAAGGCAGCTGGAGTTTAAGGGTTAATGGTTCTGTTATTAATGAGGTTTATGTGATCTGAAATGAGAGTCAATGACCTCAGATCAACCCTAATCCCGATCTCAGTGACGTGTTTTAATTTAAAGTGCTGCCATTCTAGTTTCGCGATACATCATTCTGGGTTCTGACCGGTGAAAAAGAGGAAGGAAGTTTCCAAAGGTTTTGCCTTGTAATTAAAATATCCGCATTTCTCCCCGCTCCACCCGCCCAGTTTATTAAGCAAGCGGCGCAATCAGTAGTTGTGATGTGAGATAGTCTCTTGTGGCTTTGCTCTCTGGGATAATGAAGTTTTAAACGGGTCAGGGATTTAATCAAAGATGCGTTTACAGATGCCTGCGTATTTTGGAACCGTTTCACTTCCAGTGGCGAGCGGGTCAAGGCAAGCGCTCGAAACGGTGGGCAGATAGGAATGTTTGCTCTCCTTCGGCACACAGGGAAGAAGGAGCCAACAGTCAGAAATGAACCGCTTCTGGAAAGGAAAAGAAAAAAGAAGCAGCTAAATTGTGAAGCAAACTGGCAAGGACAGCCTATAAAAATTAGGGGCTTCAGTGATGTGAACAGAGGCTGATCAGGTTAGGGCCTCCCAGTGAGCAAGACATGACCCTTGAGAAGGGCGGAAAAAGAGAGAGAGGCTGTCCCCAAATGCACCCAAGCTTCCCATTCTTGGGAATTACCGTGTTCCCCCCAATTTGGTCTGTGTGGCGCGGTTGAGACACTGGTGCTGGGGCTGTTCCCCTCCCCTTTGCCAGGCCTTCATCTCCATCTGTATTCCAGCAGCAAGATCCTTCTGAAGGAAGCATCATTATTACCCAGTTGGGCGCATATTGCTTCTGTGTACCACTGTGCAACGATCATCCAAAAGAGGCGCGGTGGCCAGCCAGCCAGCCGCTACTTGGCATGGCCTCTTGACATTTCTTTCCTCCAGGAAGGGAAAAAGCACATTTTGTTGCAAAAGCAGAAGGCGTTCAAAAGTCTAGATTTCCATGTGCTTTAAGATGCATCGTCCATGGACTGCGATCTTAACGGTTTCCCATCGACTCCAGACCCTCTCTATGTACATTATTAGAACTCTCGGTGTGCCACTACAGAGTACACAAACCTGGTCTTCCCATTTCTTGGGGGAAAAAAAGAAAGCAAACCAAAAAGACCAGGAAGAAATCTGTCTAAAGACAGAAAAGGATACAGAGTAAGAACCACTGTATATAATTGCCTTCTTTCTCTCTCTCTCTCTCCCCCCCCCCCATTTTGTCCAACCAGTCATTTCCAACAATGTGCTTTGGATTGGAAAGGTTCCCAGTAAATAGACCAGATTAAGTGCCCTTTGGTTCACTTTTTACATTGTGTGGTTGATGAAATCCTCAGAAAAAACAGATGCTTTGTACAGTTCCTTTGCAGCAATAATGATGATGACGACAATAATAATAATAATTATTATTATATACTGTAAAAAGCAGGATTCTATTTGGTCCTACACTGGCCCAATGCAAGGATATCCCTTCATCTGCATATTTATAGGGTCTAACAGAGCTCCACTGCAGTTTGCTGCCAGAGGAAGGAAATCAAGCTGTCAGGGGTTTCTATTTTTGTCTCTACCTATAGTTTCCATAATGACAAGTAAGGGAAGCAGCAGATATATTTTCTGTCTATGAAGGGGGGGGGGAGTGAATTACTGCCTTACATCCGTGCTTACATATGTGCTACAACCTACTCTCTCCCAGAACGTCTGATTATGTTTACCAGTACAGAATATACCTGACATGACCTGCAGCAGATAATATTCCTACATCCGATCCCTCCGTCAGATTCTGAAAGGAGTTCTAGGAAGAGGTTGGCACCCACAATAATCCAGAGAGGGCTTGACTCTTTGGGGACATGGTACCAACGGGATGAGGACACCCAAAACAACAAAAATAAAGACACTTTTTTTTCCCTGCCAGTATTGAAAATTTATTGTGCTTCTCCTTCCGCCCTACCACCGTAAAAGCTATTTTTCTAGCCATGTTTTAAATGCATAAAACCTCAGGGGTTGTCACACTGCGATCAGTATAAAGGCGTGGCGTTCTGCGACAATTAAAAAAAAGAGTCATATATTCTTCTTGATCTTCAGCACGAATAATTTGTGGGACGGAACCAATGCTAAGGTGAAGCTTGATGGGGTGCACTGACTAACTAGCCAAACACGAAATCGCCAAATAGCAATGCTAAGCCAGACAAGGCGATGCCGTTCGCCAATAAGACGCGGATCATGGGAAAGAGGACTGAGCGACTGACAATGCTATTGAAAGAGAAAGTTAGACAATGCTCAGTTAGTCACCGCTTTTGGTCCTTAGAATCTGACATTCAATGGTGCTTTCCATGCAGTTAACCCCAAGGATGCTGTAGCACACTCATAGCACCCTCTATGTCTCCCCAATAGTGCTGCCACCAGCACTGAGGGTTCAAGGGTTCGGCACCAGTGGGGCCTTTGCCGGGCATAGTCTCTTGGCCAATGCATGACGTGGTGAAGTCTTGATTCCATCCCTCCTAGAGACCATATCATTAGGATCTTGAACCAAAAAACATTCAATAGAGGTGATCGCCGATGCTCTCCCATGCCAACATTTTGAAAACTCAGTCCCAGGGAGAGGTTGGGACCCATTATCCCTTGCAACTCATCTCACCAGGCAACCATCAGAGTTTTCCGCTTTAAATACAACACAGAACTGGATCTAGAGCAACAGCCAATAAAGCGGAACAACGACACCCCAATGCTCTGAAATGACCACAGTAGTAAGAACATAAGAAGAGCCCTGCTGGATGAGGCCAAAGGCCCTTCTAGTCCAGTATCCTGTATCTCACAGTGGCTCAGGGAGCACACAAGCCCACATGATAGCTGTTTCCTGTTGGAACTCCCTTGCATCTGGCATTCAGAAATAGGCTACCTCTAAAACCCGGAGGCTGCATATAGTCATCAAGACTTATAACCTGTGATGGACTTTTCCTCCATCAACCTGTCCAATCCTCTTTGAAAGGCATCTAAGCTAGGTGCCACCAACATCCTGTGGTATGGAGTTCCACAGATTAATTATGCAAATGTACCCCTATAAAAATTATTAGGGCTATGTCAAACCAATGGATGATTCTATAGTGCTCCTCAAATCATTTCTGGAACTTCTGCTGATGAAGCATGAAGAATTTTCTAACTCTCCTCTCAAGTCTACTGGTGTTTTCAAAAACCTGTCCACCTTTCATAACTTTTGAATGGCCTTTTACAGACCCATAAGAACATAAGAACATAAGAAGAGCCCTGCTGGATCAGGACAAAAGCCCATCTAGTCCAGCTTCCTGTATCACACAGTGGCCCCACCAGATGCCTCAGGGAGCACAAGACAACAAGATAACCTGTTTCCCGTTGTCACTCCCTTGCACCTGGCACAGAGAAAACCCACTTTGAAAACCTCTAAAACCAGGAGGTTGCTTATGGCTTGTAACCTGTGATGGTCTTTTCCTCCATGAATCTGTCCAAACCCCTTTTAAAGGCATCCAGGCCAGGTGCCATCACCACATCCTGTGGCAAGGAGTTCCACAGATGAATTACACGCTGGGTAAAGGAATATTTTCTTTTGTCTGTTCTAACTCTCCCTCCACTCAATTTTAGTACATGTCCCCTGGTTCTGGTGTTGTGCGAGAGGGAGAAGAATTTCCCTCTATCCACTCTCCATCCCATGCATAATTTTATACGTCTCAATCATGTCCCTAGGCACCTTTTTTCTAGTGCCCTGTGCCCATGGGTTTGTTCTTGATGTCTGGCCGTTTTACGACGTACTTGGCACAGGTGGTCCAGATCCTGCAGCCTCATAACCCCAGCCCTCTCCTTCCCACAAACTTCTTTCGGACCTCCCCGGCATACCCGTGTCTCTGTTCCTGCTCTTTCAGAACAGCCTTATTTGCTCAACCATTCTTTTTTAAAGTGTATTTACACATTGCAAAGTTCAAGCTTCACTCGGTCCTGACACATTTTCTCTGCATTTCACAGTCTCTTTCCCCAGCAAGATGTACCTTTTAATTATTTTTAAAAAGTGTATTCACGGTTCAGTGTTCCATTTTCTATAATGGAACAAAGTGAAAGGGAAATCAGGTTGAGAGGGAACAGGGAGGAGGGGCAACGTAGCAGACAAACGAGATTTTCTAACAAACTAAGATTGAAAAGGAAATGCTTAAAATATTCAAGGAGCCATAATAAATCTCTCCTCTTTTGTGCAAACAGGGTAAGACTCCAAAACCACCCGATTTTTCATGGCTTTATGGTCCCCCGAAGTCCATCTTTTTGAGGCTGCTGAAGTCCTACACGCAAATTCCCTCTGCTGTGAAAAAGCTCATAGGCTGCAGAATCACTCATACAGTCGAGTATTCTGAATAACGGCTGGACGAAATGGCCAGCTGCTGCATCCTAGTCAGGATGTAACCTGCACCGGCACGGCTGGGGCTCACCTCGGGGGACGAATGGCGCCGGAAGGGGGCAATGGGCCTCCTTAGATGTACACCAGCTCATAAGAACATAAGAACATAAGAAGAGTCTTGCTGGATCACGCCAAAGGCCCATCTAGTCCAAGTTCCTGTATCTCACAGTGGCCCCACCAGATGCTTCCACGAGGACACAGCCAACAAGATAACCCGTTTCCTGTTGTCACTGCACCTGGCACAGAGAAAACCTACTTCCAAAGCCAGGAGGTTGCTTATGGCTTGGAACCTGTGATGGTCTTTTCCTCCATGAATCTATCCATGCCCCTTTTAAAGGCATCACCACATCCTGTGGCAAGGAGTTCCACAAACTAATTACACGCTGGGTAAAGAAATATTTCCTTTTGTCCGTTCTAACTCTCCCTCCACTCAATTTCAATGCGTGTCTCCTGGTTCTGGTGTTGTTCGAGAGGGAAAAGAATGAGCTGGTGTGTGTCCGGAGGCCATGTAAGGCTGGCCCGACCCAGGAAGGGGCTCAGGATATTGGCGCAACCCAGCGCCGATATACCCACCCCCTCCCAGGCCAGTCAATGACCTCCTCCCCCGCCACCCCAGCCCACACTCCCCACGCCCTCCCGTCGACCGGCACAGGACTTACCCGGGTTGGCTGGCATAGGTCCTGGGCATGCGGTGCCAGCCTCCACACTGGCGGAGCACGGCAAAATTTCAATGGCAATGCAAGGCAGGAGCGGCCAATCCATTGGCGAGGTGATGCAAGTTACATCGGCAGCAGATTTTTTTTTTGGGGGGGAAGAGGGTCCTTCACCCCAAATCTGCCAAATCTCCAAATCTCCCAAAATCTCCCCAAAAAATCTCCAAATCTCCCAAAATCTCCCAAATCTCCCAAATCTCCAAATCTCCAAAATCTCCCAAATCTCCAAATCTCCCAAATCTGCCACCGCTACTGCCTCCCTCCAACCTGCCGCGGATACAACCTGCACTGATCCTCTCTCCACCCCCTAAAAGTGAGTGGAAAGTAGATCACCTGCCTCCTTACCTTTCTCCAGGCACGGTTTCATCAAGCTCAGAAGTGCAGCACTTCCAGTTTGATTTGCAAGCACCGCGTGAAGACAGGAGCGCCTTCATTTGCGTGGTCCCTTTAAATCAAACCAGAAGTCCTGCATTTCTGCAACTGAAGAAGCCATGCGAGGAGCACAGTAAGCAGCTACTGTGTGTGTGTGTGTGTGTGTGTGTGTGTGTGTGTGTGTGTGTGCGCGCGCATTAATTGTATAATAGACAGTGAACCAGAGACAGTGAACCAGAGACAGCGCCAGGTAGCGTCCTGGGTCATGCTGCCGCTGATGCAAGAGATGCACAGAAACAGTCCCGCCCCCCACTCGAGTAACCAACTCATTCGGCTTCCGTTGAAAATTTGCGGATGTTTCACCTTGGGAGGAATTCTGATGTCTGCTTTGAATTCCACTTGGTGCGAGACTTTGGTGCCAAGGCGACTGGGTGGTTATTCCTGCTTTGCCTGCATCATGTTGAAATTAGGCTTCAGCCTGATACAGCCAGGAGGGAATCATTTTAATCCTAATTCTTTGCATTTCTATAACCCTTTAGAGTGTTCAAAGCACTTTTTACGTACATTATCTGACGAATACATTTTCCCCCCTTTTAAAGAATGCCAAACAGTCCAGCCTCCAAGTTCATCTGGCAACGCCATTTACTGCCTGATCCCAAGGGGGAAAAAAACACGAGGGCATTGTTGATTGAGATACTTTGTTCCTCTTAAAAGATGTTATTCCAGGCAACCGATGGCCTGAAGTAACTTGCAGGGTTACAAAACCTTGCGTCTTCCTTGTATCTCATCTCCTTGTGCAATCCAGAAAGGAGAAAAATCCTCCTTTGAACTTCGAAGGTGGGGGAGGAGCCGACGGACGGGGACTATTCATTAAATCTCACCCTCCACATTCTGTCTTGCTGCCTAAAGCTCAGCTAATTTTAAAGACATTCCCGCAGTTCACTCCCCCATCGTAGCACCTCCGTTTGCTATTTTGTTTTGCTAAACCGGCCAAGAGCCAAGGAACCAAGGCAATAAGTATCAACCTTGCCGTCTTTCCCTCCTCCTACCACCCAAATGCAGTCAGTGACATTTTCTGCTTGAGACGACCTCTTCTGTAAGCACCACAAAGCCAGGGGGCGAAAGCCTGAATTCTTCCGTCAGTGCTTTCTGGAATGGTTTGGGCCGGTGGAAAGATACTTAAGAGTTACAGTTTTAAAAAATAAATAATAAAAAAGAGCCAAAGTATCCCTCTGCAACATGGCATATACAGCTGGTGCTCTCCCCACTAGGCTATAGCCCAGGGGTGGCCAAACTGCATCTCCTGAACCACATGTGGCTCTTTGACCTATAATGTGCAGCTCTAGGAACTGTGTTGGCTGAGCTCCTTTTTGCAACACAATTAATATATAAAAGGCAAATAAGAAGTTTTCAAGCTTTATCATTATTGACTAGGTATAAACCAAAAGTCCACGGGATTAAAACATAAGTTTAATGTTCATGGGGAGTAAATCTATTTCAGAATTTAATTGCTTCTTGAATATTGCGGCACTCAAGCACCTGACGTTTATCATACGTGGCTCTTACGTTCAGCAAGTTTGGCCACCCCTGCTCTATAACAAAGTAGACAAACCAGAGGTTAAGTTGTTGGCTCTTCCATTTCAGGTTCAAATCTGGGTTGAGGGAGCTAATAAGGTTCCCCACACTAGCCTTGCCCTTTTTTCACTGTCACCAGTTCTGCAATGGGAGTCGCGGTGCTTCTCATGATGGATGCCAGCTGAAGGCCATTTTTCTTCCCAGAATACCTCTGCCAGAATGACAGTACATGACAGAGGGCAGTTCAGATGATACTTCAGCAGTCCAACTGGTCCCATGTGATCAAGAACAGCATGGGTCCAGCCTGATGCCTCCCTTCAGATCCAGGCCAGATTGTTTGGGGCACTGTTCATTCCCCCCCCCCATGGCCTGAATGCAAAGGAGGGCCCCCGATGTACCCATGCTGTGAGCACATAAACCCAAATCGCATGAGGCCAGTTGGACTATAAAGCATTGGCCGAACCAGCCTATGGTGTTGTTTGCAGGGGTCATTCCAAGGGAAAAACATGGTGACTGTTTGCTGAAATGCCATGAAAACACACACACACACACACACACACACACACACACACACACACACACTTTCACCACATGCAAATGGGCCAACAAAATTTTGGGACTGCCCCACTGTCATTCATATTTTGCTTTAAAGCTGCAACCTTTCATAGGCAAATCTGTCAGATCACCTTGAAATCCTGAAAACTAAAAAGGCATCTTTGAGAACCAAGGCCAAGGTCTTTTAAAAAAACATACAAACTGCAGGTGGCAAGAACTATCGTTGAAGAGGCATTCCCCCTATCCCATCACACAGGAAGAAATGCCTCTTCTAAGATGATGCCTACTACAAGTGGCCAGGCCCCAAACAGGGGAAGGCTAGTCACCCACTCAGAGGCGGCTTGCAAGGCTCAATGAAGGTAGAAGATGCTGGTCATGTGGCTCCGGGTTCAGTTTGATGATACTAAACCTTGCTTTCTTATCCCTTCCAGACCCCCGTGTCGTTCTCCCCACCTCTTCCTCCAGCATGGAATCTAGGCAGATTATTTTACAAAGTTCAAGCTCCAGCCATTTCAAATTGAACCTGAAGGAAACCTGAGACGCAATTTGACAGCAGAGGGCCTCTCTCCTGGTCACCAGCTGACTCTCACAATTATGCAGCAAGTGTCACCGTTCTAGGCGATTCCTTCAAGCCCCAAGCCACTGGATGGACTCTCTCTCTCTCTCTCTCTCTCTCTCTCTCTCTCTCTCACACACACACACACACACACACACACACACGAAACCATCAGCTTTCATTTATTTTCTAGCCCCCATCGCACCTGCAAAGACAACCTGGAATCTGATTTGCAGCACACCCAGGAAGGCGTACAAACCAAATGGTAACGAAACAGAAAAGCCACAGTTTAAAGCTAATTTTAATGCAATCTTGTGACATGGAGATGAGAAGCAACCCGATTTGGGGAAGTCATGAAGAGAAGGGTGTATTGCACACAACACAGAACTAGGTCAGAGGAGACAAATGAGAGATGAAAGAAGGCGACCAGTGTTCCTCAATCCAGCATATACTCACACAAGGTTCTAGTCCTCATGCCTGCAGAAACTGTCTTGAACGCTACATGAAAGCAGTGGGAGCAGAAAGATTCCAGTCCTGAGGAAGGGAAACCTTCACACCTGCTTGCCCCTCCCTCTTTGATCCCAAAGTTTTGCATTATCTCAAAAAGCCCTTCGTTCAGCCGTCCTCTTGCTGTGATACTCTTCCTTGACAAAAATGTCTCAATTACTTTTTTTAAAATAAGTACAGTAATACACTCAGCAGACAAGTTGTTTCCTGCATTTTGCATAATTTCATCACAAGCTCAGTTTGAATTTCTGGCATGGTACAAATTGGAACTCAGAAAAAAACATGAAGCATAGCAATGGCTAAGATCCAAAGAGCCCTTTTGCACATAGTTAAGGGACTTCCCCAACACTTATCTGGCCCGCAACAGGGCAGCCAGGGCGGCCCACGGCGGCCTCTAGCTCCCCCCCCTGCTGGCTCCCTGCGCCTACCAGTGAAGGCCGGCGAGTGGCTGTGGGAGGCTGTGGCAGACAGTGAGTGGCTCCCCACTGGCCGCTTGTGTTTGACTGACGTGGCTGGAAGGGGCGGGGCTGCCAGAAGGGGCAGGGCCGTGGGCCGGACGGGCCTGCCAATCATGCCTGTCCAAAAATCTTTGGAGATCCCTGCACTAGACTCTCTTTCCCTCTGTGTGTTCACTTGAAGCTGTGGCTAAAGCCTACATGCCATGATAGGTCTATGCAACCTCCTGGTTTTAGTAGTGGGCTCTCTCTTAATGCAAGGGAATGGCGACAGGGTATAGGTATCTTGTTGAATTGTGTGCTCCCTGAGGCATCTGGTGGGGCCACTGTGTAATACAGGAAGCTGAACTAAATCAGCCTTTGGCCTGATCCAGCAGGGCTCTTCTGAGGTTTTTTATGTACATGCAAAGGTTCCCTTCACTGATTTGGAGGGAGGACGAGATTAGCAGCTACAAATTCTTCTCTCCTGCACTCCACACATTCGTTCAAACATGGAGGGACGCATGAACAACTGTCCTAACAGCTCTAGGACTTTGGACTCCATCATTCCCATTTATCATGGAAACAGCCACCAGTCAAGGCTGTGCCGTCTACCCCATCTCCAGCTTTCTGCAGCTGTGGCTCAGCTCTTGCAAGCTAAAATTGCTACAGCCCCCTGCTTGCCTCACAATCAAACATGCATATCACAAGCTGCATGGCTGGCTTTTAAGCACAATATATAGTACCTAACGCTAGGCGGTGAAGTCTTCAGAATCTCTCCAGAGGGGCTAATAGATATATAAGAAATGCATTGCAGAAAATGTTTGCTTGGCTTTCGCAGAACGGGCCCAAATAGACAGGTCTCAAGCTCACGGCAATGAATCAATATGCAACTCGAGAAGGGGAAATGCCATGTTTGTAACAAATTAGAAGCGATCTCCCAACCATCTAGATGATGAACTCTTCAACTCCAGAACCGCCGAAAACTATGTGCACATACTGTGCCTAACGTAACATGAACTCCGGCTCGGTTGGGGCCCCTGTGCATGACTATATTACAAGCAATAAATAATAATATAATAACAGCACCCAAAGGCTTTATATTTAATGCTGCGATTATTTAAAGCACCTTCACTTTGCCCTTTCCTGTTCTTGGCCTCCTCTCAACGTCGTACAGTAGAGGTCCCGGGTTTTGGAAAAGCCTCAGACTGCAATGAGCACAAAAACGACAATAATCAATCAGCATTTTCAGTTTTGAATAATTACACCTCCAGGATGACCATGTGATACAAAGTGCTTTGAAAACCTGATAGCTCAAATAAATGTTAAGGACAACTGGAACTTCTGACGATGCCCTGCACAGATTGAGGGTGAAACGTACATAAAGAAAAGACATTTATCTCTACTTATTTTATCGACACAGTAATTTTAACCCGAATAAACTGAATTGCTTTATGGTATGGACTGTGAAAAGGCCAGCGAGTGGCGCAGTGGGTTAAACCGCTGAACCATGAGCTGTCGATAGAAAGGTTCGAATCCGCGACGGGGTGAGCGCTCGTTGCTTGGCCAGCTCCTGCCAACCGAGCAGTTCCAAAGCATGTTAATGCGAGTAGATAAATAGGTACCGCTTGCAGGAAGGTAAACAGCGCTCCGTGTTCCAGCCGCATGCTACGCGCTGCGGCAAGGAGAGTCATGCCGGCCACGTGACCACGGAGGCGTCTTCGGACAACACTGGCTCTTCGGCTTTGAAATGGGGATGAGCACCACACCCTAGAGTCGGACATGACTGGACTTAATTGTCAGGGGTCACCTTTACCTTTACCTTTAACATGACCTCACATGCAAGGACAATGCCAATCCCTGAGAGCTAAAATTGAGAAATCTGTCTTTATTTACTAGATCAGAGGTTCCCAACCTGTGGTCCACATACCACTAGTGATATATGGACCACAGGCTGGTGGTACGCGGGCTGCTTGCAGCCAGGATGGCGGCCGCCGTCTCAGCCGCGCAGCGCCACGTCCAAAAAGTGACCCTTCAAGCTCTGCTGAGCATTGGGTGGCCCTCCTCCCCTCCCCTGTGTGACTGCGTCTTACCTCACCTTTTCTGTCCTTTTCGGAGCTTCGGCTGGCCGCGAACCCAGAAGAAAGTGCCGATGATGTCATCGACACTTTCTTCCAGTGGTACGCGGCCGGCCAGAGGCCCATGTAGCTGATACGTGGGCCTAAAAGGTTGGGAAACACTACTAGACTTTTCAGAAATACAATCAAAGCAGCGACTACTGATTATTATTGAAGAATGCAAGGGTGAATACGTGGCTCCATTTTCAACCCAGAGAAGGAAACGTAGACTTGGGTATCAAGCATGTGAAAAGCGCTGTTCTACAAGTCCAATGTTTACTTTCAGACACAACTGGATTTCTTAAGTTCTCATTCCCAAGGTCCCTGCATGACCTGGGAATGCCGGAATAAATTATTGGGGTACACATTGTTTGGCCAGCCTGCTTTTCCAATGCTAGTAACTAACTTTCGCTAACTTTCCACGCCGTGTCATTCAATTAACTGCTTTGCATTTGGCATCGGCAACCCTGCTTGTGAGGCTGAGTCAAGTCAGTGTCGCATGTTGAAAGACAGAGTGACAGGCAGTCTAAACATCCGTAAAGCTGGGGTTACAGATAGGAGACAATCGCAACAGTGAGTTGTGCAGGATTGGGGAACAGATGAATAAATTATTTCTTGCCCAAACGACGCCTGCTGTTATTCTTTGTGTGGCCTAACCACAGGCTGAAGCTGGCTTGGTAAATACATTGGTTTAGTCTAGGCTAATCTAAACAAATGAGGGATGCAAAGACTCGCCACATTGTCCAAAAGAGGCAAGAGAGTGACCCAGGTCCAAACACCGATTGCTTTTCCCCTCATCTCTCTTCAGATGGAAAGAACATAAACAGCCATGAAGGAAACATCTTCATTATACAGGGTTTTTCCATTCCATTCAGCAACAGGGCAACTGCAAAAAGAACCCATTAACGGGAGAGAGAAAGCAGGAATGGACGTTTGCAAACGGGTCAGCATATTTTCAAAAAATGGCTCATTCCCTGAACCATCCATGATCTTCATTCTCTTGCAGTGCAATCTTGTGCATGTTTACTCAGAAGTGAGCCCCACTAACTTGAATGGGACCTGCTCCCAGGTAAGCATGTACAGGATTGCAGCCTTGGTTGGGCAACGTGGGCCCAATCCAAGGCACTGAAGTGGCCTTAGGTCCGAAGTGGCATTAGGATCAAAATGTTTAGCCAACTGATTGGTTAGATTCAACAAATATCCGTCAACGAAAAAGGTGTCCCAATTAAATGATCAGATGTACACATTTTCAAATGGTTTTTAAGGACTAGTGCTCATAAAAACCATTTTTTGGGGGGAGGGAGAGCATTCCCACGTACGTGATAGCAGCTAGAACCAATGTGTGCAAAGATGTGTGTGCATCATTGCAAACAAATACATTTTTTTCTTTCTTTTGAGTGACAGCCTTTTCATATGAAACTTTAGGATTCATTCAGATCAAATTAACAGATCCATCATCTAAAATTCATATGAGATGTCATTAACTGAGATATCATTAAGGCAGGAGGTGTGGCCTGGAGGTTTGAGCCGGTGCCCTGCCTGAAGAAGCTAAGCAGGGTCGACCTTGGTTCCCGCTTGGATGGGAGACGCACGGATGTCACTATAGTGTGGCGGACGGGGCGGGGCGGAGCGCCCCAGGGTGACGTGCGCAGAAGGGTGACGTGCACACCCCTGCGACGTGCGTTGCCCTCCGGATGCTCCGAGGCCAGGAGCTGGCCTCGGAGTGTCCGGCCCGGCCAGCGCTCCAGGGCCTTCTGAAAGAAGGCCCAATGCGTCAATACATGAACATTTACGGTTTTTGCGCATGCACAGACCATTTTGAGGGCAAGAGGGCAGGCCCTTGCCCTCAGAAACTGTCTCTGCGCATGCGCGAAAACTGTAAAAGTTTGTGTATTGACGCATTGGGCCTTCCTTCAGAAGGCCCTGGAGTGCCGGCCGGGCCGGACACTCCGAGCGTCCGGAGGGCGACGCGGGAAATGTGTGAGTTCCAGGGCGGGGGGGCACCCGGGGCAGGGTGCAGCCGGGTCGCCCCCCCAAAAAAGTTCCATTGGAGGGACATAGTCGGGGGTCACTAGGGTGACGCGCACCCCCCGCCTTGGGGTGACGCGCGTCCTAGTGATGCCACTGGGGAGACAGAAGCTGCTGACGAACTTTGCAAAGACACTGAGAAGACATCGTGAGAGGGTGGAATGCGGAGGAGTCAGCTAGAGAGAGAACATCTAAGACAACCGTCCGAGGGTGAACTGCGGTGAACTGTGAAGCTTGGAAGTGCAAAGCACAAGCCAGAAGGAGGGCTGCACTCGGAAGGGAAAACATCTCGAATATGGAAGGTTCTATATGGGAATAGAACAATATTGTAAAGACCCTTATCAGGTCTAAAGATAGCCTGCTTATGTAAGCCGCCTTGAATAAATCTGATGAGAAATCTGATGATGAGAAAGGCGGGATATAAATACAGAAAATAAATAAATAAATAAAACTGAGTGGCAGTCTGACTCAAAATAGCTTTGGGCGTGTTCTCCACGGAGAGTTTCCAGATGGTCCCTTCAATGCCATAATCTATTCAAGAAGTCTGGACACCCAAAAAATGTGCCTGCCTACAGGTGCATAGCTACGCCCTGTGGGAGGGTGGCCACACCCCCGTACCCCCCCGGGATGTCACTCGGGGGTGGGGCGTCACTCACCCCACCCCCGAGTGACGGTCACAGGGCGCAAAACTGCTCCTGGAAGGTGGCGGGGTGTGTGGGGGCACCATTTCTCCCCCCCCGGAGGTTTCTGGGGCCTCCGCTGCCTTTTTCGCCGCCAATTTTGCCGTGGATGTGGGGACTTTGACACAGCACCTGGGGACCCCCATCACCCTAGCAACGCCCCCTGCTGGCTAATGCTCTGTAGTGATGGATCCACCTTCCCCTAGAGTAGCAGTCTCAAACATTTTGGTCTCCAGAGCCCTTTACACTCCTAAATGGAGTCTTGGGAGCCCCCCGAGTGCTAGTGCAGTCAGGGAGCCCCAGGAGCACACTTTGAAAAACGCTGCCCTAGACTTTACACAGGCCTTTGGCTCCATCATCTTTTGAAAGCCTACTAAGACCTTTAGGTTTGGTTCTGCTCTGGAATCAGTGACAAGACCTTTGTTTTTATTGTCTTACTACGGCGCAATCCTGCCTAAGATGCGGTGGCTGGCTGAAATGGGGAAGCGGGCCATGCCGGCATAGCCTGGGATCACATCAGGGGAAGGGGACGTTTGTCCCCTTCCCCCGGTGTAAGCGCCGCAGGCTCCAATGGGCCTCAGATGTGCGCCAGCTCTGGTTTCGACTGTGGCAATTTTCCATGGCCGATGGCAGGGAGGTTCTCAGAAATGTCGCTGGGGGGGGGCGGGGAGTGACAAAACGGCAGGGGGGGGGGTTTGACAACCCCACCGTATGTGCAGCGGGATCGGCAGCGGTGGCTGTGAAATCAGGTGGGTGGCAGCGCAAAGCTTTGGCTGGCCTGTCTGCCCACCCTGTGTCTGGGGAGCCGTTGGTGGCAGCGGCATCACATCCGGTGGTGACATCACGGGGGCAGCATTTTGTACGCTGCCCCTGCACGCAGATGCCGCGACACCTCTGGCGGTTCTTCCTCCCGTGCTGACTCCGCCCCCCACATTCCTGATTTCAAAGACATGCTAGCCCACTACTGCTCTCCTCCTCCACACTTCCTCTTCGACCCCTTTCCCTTCTTGCTTTTCCAAATCTAGGGAGTGGTGGATGAGGAGAAGCGGCGTGAGTATGTGGCACCAGCCACGGTGACGTGTCAGGGCACCAGCATTTAGTATGTGGCACCAGCCACGGTGACGTGTCAGGGCACCAGCATTTAGTATGTGGCACCAGCCACGGTGACGTGTCAGGGCACCAGCATTTAGTATGTGGCACTAGCCACGGTGACGTGTCAGGGCACCAGCATTTAGAATGTGGCACCAGCCACGGTGACGTGTCAGGGCACCAGCATTTAGTATGTGGCACCAGCCACGGTGACGTGTCAGGGCACCAGCATTTAGTATGTGGCACCAGCCACGGTGACGTGTCAGGGCACCAGCATTTAGTATGTGGCACCAGCCACGGTGACGTGTCAGGGCACCAGCATTTAGTATGTGGCACCAGCCACGGTGACGTGTCAGGGCACCAGCATTTAGTATGTGGCACCAGCCACGGTGACGTGTCAGGGCACCAGCATTTAGTATGTGGCACCAGCCACGGTGACGTGTCAGGGCACCAGCATTTAGTATGTGGCACTAGCCACGGTGACGTGTCAGGGCACCAGCATTTAGTATGTGGCACCAGCCACGGTGACGTGTCAGGGCACCAGCATTTAGTATGTGGCACTAGCCACGGTGACGTGTCAGGGCACCAGCATTTAGAATGTGGCACCAGCCACGGTGACGTGTCAGGGCACCAGCATTTAGTATGTGGCACCAGCCACGGTGACGTGTCAGGGCACCAGCATTTAGTATGTGGCACCAGCCACGGTGACGTGTCAGGGCACCAGCATTTAGTATGTGGCACCAGCCACGGTGACGTGTCAGGGCACCAGCATTTAGTATGTGGCACCAGCCACGGTGACGTGTCAGGGCACCAGCATTTAGTATGTGGCACCAGCCACGGTGACGTGTCAGGGCACCAGCATTTAGTATGTGGCACCAGCCACGGTGACGTGTCAGGGCACCAGCATTTAGTATGTGGCACTAGCCACGGTGACGTGTCAGGGCACCAGCATTTAGTATGTGGCACCAGCCACGGTGACGTGTCAGGGCACCAGCATTTAGTATGTGGCACCAGCCACGGTGACGTGTCAGGGCACCAGCATTTAGTATGTGGCACCAGCCACGGTGACGTGTCAGGGCACCAGCATTTAGTATGTGGCACTAGCCACGGTGACGTGTCAGGGCACCAGCATTTAGTATGTGGCACCAGCCACGGTGACGTGTCAGGGCACCAGCATTTAGTATGTCGCTCCAGGTTCCAGCCCCAGAGTCAGTTGTCAGGTTCATTACTTATATGAATTGGCACAGAACTGCCTCACAGTTTCCCTATTCACTGTGCTTTAATATCTCCTGAAAACTGCATATGGCTCTGGTAAGAATGTTGAGCATTTTAACAAGTATGCTGGCTGAAACAATAAAACGTGGGGAAAAAAATAATCATGATGAATACTATCTTTTTTTTACAAGCCTTTTAAACCCAAAGCAAAATATCTGCATGCTACAGGAAAGCAGAGATATAGGACTGGGGAGGACAATTTAAAAACAAAAAAACCCAACTCATTTTCCAGCACCTCGGGTTGTCCGACCTCAGCAAGGGAAGTCTGAAGAGGTTTGTTACATGAGGAAGAGCCGGCCGGGAATGCTAATAAGATTCTCAAAGGGTTAACGATGCCGAACTGATTGGCACTAAAAAAACGAGATTTTCATTTGATGCGGTGACAAGACGCTTCTGCCACCCCAAGTGCACATCCATGCCCACATTATTATAGGACAATTTAGGTCTTCTTCTTTCAAATTTCATGGCTCTCTAACACAGATGTAAATCAAAGTCAGTGAGGCAAAGGGTGACTTTTCCCATAGTGGGGTTTTTACAAGCTTCATCCTGAAAGTATGCTTTCAGGCACAACTGTCTGTCAATATTCGGTGAATTAGCCCAAAGAGTGCCACAGAGGTACAGGCTGACTTTGAATCGGAAAGCAAAACTGAGGCAGTCTTCAAAGTACATTTGTATTTCGAGAGCACCTGTCGGAGAAGGGAGCTGGAATATCTCTTGCAAAACTTCTAGTTATTATAATGTGCAGGAAACGCTCCTAGATTGAGCTGTTAGGCTGCAGCAAGCTATTTCTCAAGGGGTGAAATCAGAAAGCCTCTGTCCTATTGATTCAACTGGCAAGCTTGCAGCTTTAAGTGATGAATACGTGTGATTAATTGATTAGAGCCTTGATCGCAGACTTGAAGTTATACTGGGAAAATCCTGCAAAGATGACACTCAAATACTGACATTAAACTTGTACAAAGTGGACCTTTAAATATAAACATTAAAAATATTAGTTGTTTAAACTTATTGAAATATTACTTCTTATAGGGGTTCTCAACCCTCTCCCAGCAGAGTACCACCTCTGGTGCCACTCTCCTGTTGCGTACCACCGGAAATGACTGGCGATGATAACATCATTGCCAGTTACTTCCGGGTTCTAAGGTTTTGGGAAGCCAGAAAACGCAGGTAGGAGGCTCTGGGTGGGTGGGGAGGGCCCTTCTCAGCATTCCCAAGAGGCTTGGTCAAAGGCAGTACCACCAGCAGTCGGCCGAAGTACCACTGGTGGTAATAGTAGTACCACTGGTTGAAAGCCCCTGTCCTAGTTGATGACTCAGACTAGGGCTACCACGTCCCATGTGCTTTAAGCTTAGTTGCTTGCTAAAGGACATTTTTCCCCAGCATGGAACCAATTACATATGCACACCCAACTGGCACCTTATATGAGAGTTCTCACGCATGAGAACAGGCACTTAACCACCCCCAGACTTCAAATTATTAGCGCTGTGAGTTATTTGAGGCTGAGACCTTTCATTAAAATGATAAGGAGCAATTATTAGGACATTCCGGAAAGACTGAAACATATTGTTATCCCATTCTGGGGACCAGTTTCAGTTTTCTCAGGGTACAACATAAACTCCTGAAACCCTGAAGAGCTGGTGTAGCATAGTGGCTAAGAGAAGGTGCTCCAAATCAGGACATCCTCAGTTCAAATCTTGCCTCTGCCATGAATCACTAGGTGGCCTTGGGCAAGCCACTCCCTCACAGCCTCAGTCTTCCCATCTGTAAAAGGGGGAATAATAATACCTTACAGAGTTGTTATAATGGTTCCATCAAGATAACATATATGAACTGCTTTGCACATTCAGAAAATTCTTCAGAAATGTTTATTATTAATTAACTAAGTTCATAACTGCAAAGCGCTCTATGCAGGGCTGCCTTTGAAGACTGTTTGGAAACCGTGATTAGGGCAGAATGCAGTAGTGGTTATGAGGATGAGACAATTTGACTCTGTCAGACCACTGGCTGCTGATTCGTTCCCAAGCCCAATTTAAATGGCTGGTTTTGACCTTAAAAGCCCTTAGACCTTAGGCTTAGAGCCGAGATATCTTAAGTACTGTCTTCTTCCATACGATATGGCCCATCTCTTGAGATCATCTATGGGGCCCTCCTACAAGGGCCACCGGTTTCTGAGGTTTGACTGGTGGCAACAAGAGGCAGGGCCTTCTCTATAGCGGCACCTCAAGTCCCTCCCCATTGAATGAAGAACAGAATCCCCTCAATTAGCTTTCTGGCAGGGACTTAAGACATTTTTTTTTAAATTCCAGTTTGCCTTTACCTTTTAAAAATTGTTAGATTGGCTGCCTTTATAGTTTTGTTTTTATTATTTTACAGCCCGATCCTGCCCCAGATACACCAGCCTGTCTAAATGGCCGGTCGCAGCATCCTAAGCCGCCAACGCCAGGGCTCATGGGCCTCCTCAGACGCGCACCAGCTATTTAGCTGGCGCACAACCAAGGAGGCCGTGTAAGGCCGGTCCGGGAAGGGGTAGGGATATCGGCGCAGCGCACCGGTGATAATCCCACCCCCCTCCATGGCCTGGCCGGCCAATTGCTCCCCTCCCCTGCCACCCCAGCCCTCCCTCGCCATGCCCTCCTGCCACCTGGCACAGCATCTACCTGCATCCAGCAGTGTGGGGAAAAACAGAGGGCAGCGGTGTGAGTGGTGCCAGCCTCCGTGCAGGCACTGCTTACACCCGAGGTGGCGCAAAAATGCCTTATGGCATTTTCACGACACCTTAGGCTGGCAGAGGGCTTGCTCCACCGGCCTATAGTTAGGGTAGATTGCGCCCCAAGTTTCATTATTATTAATATATATTTAATATTAATATTTTATTATCATTATCATTATCATCATTATCAGCTGCCTTGATTGCCCTTATTGGGAGAAAGGCGGGGTAGAAATCCTTTAAATAAATAAAGTAATAAAATATATTTTTATTTGTATGTCTTAGTGGATTTATTGCTTCTAATTATCGAAGAATGTGCGCTCCCTTGATTCTTTGGTTGTCCAACTAGAAAAGTAGGATAGAAATGCTTCAAAATAAATAAATATTTAACAATAATGTTATCTTGTAGGATCTGAGGATGGTAACGTTATTGATATTATTAACTAAAACAAAGCCGCAGTCGGAACATTAAAATTAACATGCACATTGTGCGCAATGTCGGCAGTCCAGCAGAAATTCCAAGCTTCTAAAAGACATCTTCTGTATGCACAGCTTTCAAGGGTACTATATATATGCACAGAGGCAGCCACATAATTTGTTGTGGAGGAACTGCAAGCACTTAATTAACATGATTGTCGGAAGCTGAATCAGAGCCCCATACAAAAGCAGTTTCTTATTTCAATAAACATACCATGAATATGATCTATCGCCAACGTTTTCCTTTTTAGGCTTGATTTATCTGTCATTTTGATTTTCAGATTTGATTTATTGGTCAATTTCTTTTCAGAATTTGATTTATCGGTCAATTTGTTTTCAAGATTTGATTAAAGCACATTGCATAACCCTTTCAGGATCTATTTCTAAATATCATAACATATATCTACAATGCATGTTTAGGGTCTTAATTTCCCAAAACTTTCTCGATCAATAACTCTTCGCTCCGATCTGGAAGCTCATCCCTATTATACATGAATATAATCTGAATCAGATGAAACAACCAATTACAGTAAGACATAAAATACAGTAAATGCAGGTTTATAATAAACTGCACACTGTGGCATCTTAAAGAGAAACAAGAGATTTATTATAAGGCCTTCACACACACGGAGGTGAATGAATTTGAGTTCTGACGCCAACATTTTTATACCCTATAATCAGAAAACAACCCGTTGCCCCAAAATACACAGATCTGAACACCAGGTCAAGAAAAGAGCTTTGTGAACACGAAAGAGAAATTAGTAGCGATTAGTATTCCTATCAAATAATGGCTTTTGAGCATGGAGCGGTAGTTTCCCATTTATTTGTAGATTGGAGATGATGATCAAAACTCATTCTGGACATGAACGTTTATTATGGCTACACTAATATTTTTGCCCATGACCATTTGGGGGGGGGGAGAGAGAAGATTTGGAGAGCTCAAAATGTTTCCCTTCATTGTTCATTTTTAGGTTTTTTTTCCTGTTTACTATAGTTGTGTGTCATCGTCCCCCCCACCCCTCTGCTGCAGCTTCAGGAACATTTCCCCTTTCCCATTTTGTTAGCAACCCCAGCCCAGCAGCTATCACCATAATAACACACGCCATGATGATACAACATTACACAGCCAATCAAATTAGACTATGTGATGATGTCATTAACGCAATACAGAGTAAAGGCTGGAAGCAGGATGCAATACAGAGTGGATGGACAGGGGCAGAGCTGTGCTGGGAACATTTTCACGCTCATTTCCAAGGCCCCCAAAACAGCCAAAATGGGGGGATGATCTCACAATGTTCCCCCTCATTTTAACTAAGCTCTAATATTTATACAGGCCAGCGGGTGGCACAGCGGGTTAAACCGCTGAACCATAAGCTGTCGATCTAAAGGTCGGCAGTTCGATTCCCGCGACGGGGTGAGCGCTCGTTGCTTGGCCAGCTCCTGCCAACCTAGCAGTTCCAAAGCATGTCAATGCGAGTAGATAAATAGGTACCGCCTGCGGGAAGGTAAACAGCGCTCCGTGTTCCAGCTGCATGCTACGCGCTGCGGCAAGGAGAGTCATGCCGGCCACCTGACCACGGAGGCGTCTTCGGACAACGCTGGCTCTTCGGCTTTGAAATGGAGGTGAGCACCACACCCTAGAGTTGGACATGACTGGACTTAATTGTCAGGGGATACCTTTACCTTTTTTTAGTATTTATACAACAAGAACTGCCTTAATAGGCCAATCAAATACTCCGTCCACCTTCTGTCTAGCACAGGGAAGTTTGCAACCAAAGTGTGATTGAGATACCCTCCTGGGGGGGGGGTGATCCCCATCTTATAGCAAGGGTCTGTGGTTACAGAGCAGGGACATTACATTATTGGCTATCAGGCACAGGTCTTCCCCCACACCTATTTATTCACTAAATCTGAATGCAGGGAGGTAGGAGGGGCATATTGAAGATGTATACCTTCCAGTGATGTAGACTTGAGTCTATTGACTCGAACTTGAGTCGGACTCAAGTCGCATCAATGACTTGACTCAGCGATTATAAAAGTCTTGAAAGACTCAAGACTTGGAACCTTTTACAACAAGTCGAATTTTATTCAGGTTACCCATTTTCCTCATTAAATAGATAGGGACTTGTAACTCGCAACCAAGGACTCGAGACTTGGGGGCAAAGACTTGGGACTTGACTTGAGACTTGGACCCAAAGACTTGATCCACATCCCTAATACCTTCCACGCATGCCTTTAATCCTGTGGTTCCCAAACTGCGAGGCATGGCTCCCAGGGGAGCCACGGAAACCAGCCAGGGGAGCCACGGAAACCAGCCAGGGGAGCCAGTATTAAAATATAGTCGCAACGAGCAGGTTCTAAAATAAAAGCTGTAAGTGGAAATTGTACAGCGGGGGGGGGGGGGGCGGAACAGCAAGACAGAGGATATGCCCCGAGGCATGTGAATGCGCTTTCGTGGGTTGTATGTGGGGACAGGGGCCATGAGAACGATTGGCAAGGAAGAAAATGTTGGGAGTTGCACATCAGTCAAATCTGGTTTGGAAGAAGGGTGAAGAAAGGGAACACTAGTGCTTGATATTTTTACAGCAGTTCTAATTTGTCATAGAGTTTTTGTCACGTTTGCCCCTCAAAACCATCCTAAGAGGTAAACCACCTAGGATTCCCATTTTACAGACAGAAAACTGAGAGAGCCAAGAGTCAAATGCCATACAAAGAAATGGCAGAATTGGGGTTCCTACCTTACATCCGACTCTCTACCCACTGGGAAACATTGCAGAATGCCTACAAAGATATGATATTGATGCCTTGAGGGAGAGGAGGCATTTGCTAAACCCATACCAATTTTCTTCTCCTCCTCCCCCATTATTGAAAAACTACTCAACACAGTGGGACTAATTTTATCAGACTCGGGACTAATTTAGGCAGGAGGTATCAGTGATGGACTGTTTCATCCCAACCTCTCTGGCTCAGAATCCACCGAGCTTCTACTGCATTGCGGTGTCAAGAGTTGGTATGATCCCAAGACCTGTCAGAGCAAAGGGAACCATGACATTGTGCCCTAGAGGTGAGAATAGCACAAGCTAAGCAACCGTTAATGACTTGGACGTATGCGCTCGCAATGGCAGCAAAGGTGCATTTCTCCTCACTGGCTGGCGATGTCACTTTGTAATGTAACCTTGCAACATTTTGGAAGCAAAAGCCAACAAGGAAACAAAGAAGCTCCAGGAAGATATTGGAGAACTTGCAGTAAGAACTGTTACCAGGGTACTCCCAAACCAGATATTTTTAAACGTAGGAGTGGTTCCAAACACAAGATAACATTGTTATCTAGTCAATGACAACATCGCCGGTGTTGGCCGTTACAGGTCATTGATCACACCCCAATATGCCAGGGATGTGTTCATAGTTAACAAAAATAACAAAAATAAGACAACGTTATGCATTGCAAGCCTTCTGCGTCAAAAGGGAGCCTATGTGTGCATTTGGTCATGTGACATTTCGACACGATGGCTCCCATCAAATAGGAAACAGGTCTCACCAGATGTTACACAACTGTACTGAATGACATGAAGGGTCATTGTGGATTGGCCTCATTCATCGAGCTCAGTAGACCCCAAACATTTCCTCGCTATGACGCACCTCATTCTCCTGTGGTGGGTTGCACCCTGATACTCCATGTTGCGCCTTTGGAGGCCACTCCCGGGTCGCGCTGGGCCAGGGGCACACTCCTTTGGCCTCCATGGGCCTCACAACACATCCAGAAGTGACGGGAAGTCACAGACGTGAAACCAGAAGTAAACCGGAAGTCACTTCTGGAGGTGTTCTGAGGCCCACGGAGGTGAATGGAGTGCATCCTGCACCAGGAGTGGCCCCCAATTGCATCCGGAGGGCTCCAATTTAAAGCCAAATGGACAGACGGGCGCACATTGGGCCACGACCCACCAAGTGGGTCACAACCCACAGTTTGGGAAGCACTGATCTAACTAAATGAATTGTGAAAGTCTGCCCTGCTAGTTCAATGCAATAACTGAAAGTGTGACTTGTGTAGAAATGCAGCCCAAGGCATACTTGATGATGCAAAACACACACACACACACACACACACACACACACACACACAAAAAAAAACGGGACATTTTTGCACCTAAGAATCATAATGTAGGGTATGACAGAGGCCAGCATTCCAACACAAAGCATGCCAAGACCCCACCTGTGCCAAAATGTGGAAGTTATGTTGCCTATTCAACATATAGCCATACTCACAGAAAGCAGGCTCCATTAACTCAACGAAGGGAAAGGCAGGATATGAATTGCTTAAATAAATAAATCCTGTACTACCCAGCATTCATATAGTACTTTCTGAGTGTGCAAAGACCTTGACGTGAATTATCTTGCTATATTCCTTACAAGAACCATGTAAAGCAAGTATTTTATCCCCATTTGGCAGATAGGGAAGACTGAGGCTGAGAAGGAGGAGCTTGCCTAACTTAGTATGTTGACATGGCAGAGATGAAATTTGAACTGGGGAAGTCCTGACTCACAGATCAGTCTCTTCGCTACTACACCACACAAGCAATCATGGATTAATTTACCCCAATAAGCAGTGAGTATACTTGGCACTGGATTCAAGTCTTACGCAAACAAAGAAACAAACAAACAAAAAAGCAAATCTGGACACCATCTCGGGCTCACTAATCCATTTCAGACCACCACATTAGAGGCAATGCAACCAACCACAGCTCCCAGTGCCCTTGCTGGGAGAAAGGCGGGATATAAATTCTTTAAATAAATAAATAAATAAATAAAAACCTGGAACAAAACAACTTCCAGGGCTGTCAAGTTGTCTCCCTCTGTAATCTATTTGTCCTGCAAGCCAGAGAAGAACAACAAGGCATTACAGAGGCGACTGCTATTTGGGCAAGACTGACAAATATGTCAAGAGACAGCCTCCTCCGAAATCACTTTTGTGACCTTTTGTACCGTAGGTTTGTGGCAGAACAGCTGCTACACACCATGTCTCTTGGGCAGAACTTCTTAGCTCGACGATTCGGTTCGAAAACAATTGGGTTCTTTTTCCCCCTCGTTGCTCCCTCGCCAACAAGTATTTTACATTGCCGAGAGGTCAGGGTTTGGGCATTTGAACAAGCAAGTGGGCAAGGGTATGCGTGAAAAGGCAACGTTGGTCTGAAATTTTAAAAGAACTAAAAAAGAAAATTACAAAACAGAGCAAAATGACTCGAGAAGGAGGGGGGGACAGGGAAAACATTCATTTGATCCAAAGGCTGCTGGCATTTGAGAAAGGCCAGATAAGAAGGATTTTTTCCCTACAACGTTCCCTGCCTGTGAATTAATACACCAGTCTGGAACAACTGCTGGGTCGCTGGGTCAAATCAAAAGCCATGCAGATCCACAAGCAAGTGAAGCAGAAGGAAGAGACAAGCTGCACCCAAAAGTCAGAAAAAACAAAGAAGAGGCAACACTGGGGATGGACTGCACCTTGTGTTTTTCCATGTGGAAGGTCCCAGGTTCAATCCCTAACAGCTTCTCCAGGTAGGGCTGGGAAAGATTCCTATATAAAACCCTGGAGAGCTACTGCCAGACAGTGTCTGACAATATTGAGATGGATGAACCAGTAATCTGACTCAGTATGTGGCAGCTTCCTATGTTCCTCAATCTGACGTCTGCCCCACCCAAAAACCTAGACATGCACTGTGTGTTTTTACACATCATTCACAATACAATTTGGACTAGTTGTTTTTTTTTCCCAGAGCAAACAAATCTCCCACAACTTTCTCCAAACTCCATTCCCAGACCCAATCCCGTGGCCCTGGTCCAGGTGGACATGAGCCAGTGATTTCACTGGTGCAGGTCCGATTAGACCTCTCCGCACCTTGGAAGCTTTTCCCAAGTACAAATGTTCCCTTACCCAGAGGAGGCCTCCAGGACTGACCCTTCAAAGCAGGATGCAGCACAAGCTGTCTTGGCGCAGCTGCATCAGTGGTGGGGAGGGGAGCGTAGGACTGGGCTTTAGAAGATATGACCTGAAACTGTGGTGGGAACCAAAATGCCCTGCGAGCAAGTAGAAAGAACTTCAAGGTGCACACGGAAGGCACAGCCAGCCTCTCCCACAGATTCCTGCAATCTCAGGAGCGCCAAGGGACTGCAAAGCTAGAATAGGGATAGCTGTGCTGGAATAGTTCCACTGCATGTACAGAACACTGAAAGTGCCTTTGGAGCTCAGCCTTCATCACCTTGAAACTTAGGGAGGGACCACCGCTCATGCAGAAGGGCCCCAGCTTCACTCTCCAGAGGGGAAAAAAAATCCCATCTGAAACCCTGGAAAGTTGCCGCCACTCAAAGTCAACAATACTGAACCAGATGGACTGACTCAGCAGAAATCCGCTTCCTACAGTCCTAGACTAAATATAAATGGGCTCTCTGTGGAATAGCTCGGTAAGAGCAGGGAAAAAGGGAAACAAGCGACATACATTCTCTTTAAGGAATTATTGGAAGCCGCCTGCATGGTCCCCCTTATTGGGAGTGAAAGTTGGCCTCGAAATATTGAAAAATAAAATTAAATAAATATGCTGAGCTTTGGAACCCACCCCCACCGCCCAAGTCCTGGTCACCTTGAACCCTTAGCTCTGAACAGTTGCAAGATGACTGTCCATCAGAAACTGCCTCCCTCCCTCCTCCCCCCCCCCCATTTTCAATAGTCAGGAGATCTAGAAACTTGGAATTAAAAATAAAAGCTGGGATTCTCAGGCTATCAGCAATATGCACTGGCATGACTGCAGATGTGTGGTATACTTTCTAAGGACAGCTCTAGAGATGCACATGTTTCCTTGTACCAACCTCTAATTCAGTGATTCTCAAACATTTTAGCACCGGGACCCACTTTTTAAAATGACACTCTATTAGGACCCACCTAGCTTTACAAAATGCTCAAACATTTCCCTATATTTACACAAGCTTGCAAACTGCAGGAGCTCAGCTCTTTGAAGGGCAATTAGCAGCTATCTGATTTTTGAATAGCTTCAGGTCTTGTGGCAATTACTTATCTGATCTTTCCATCACCTGGGACCCACCAGAAATCAGGTTGTGACCCACCAAGTGGGTCCCAAGCCACAGTTTGAGAAACACTGCTCTAATTCATATAAGAGCACACAGGCTTTTTACCCGACGAAGAGCTCTGTATCATTCAAAAACCTGCACCCGCTTTTAAAACAGGTTGCACAGGGAAAGCCCTTTTTGAGATGGCTTAAAGAGGCTTCAGACAGGTCCTGAACTCAGCTGCTACTGCAATCCTGTTGCTACAGTCGCTCTCTGTTTTCTTTTTCTTTTCTTTTTTTGCATTCAATGCAGACAGAGGGGAGTCTGGCTTTGCTCAGGAAACAGATATGTGAAAAAGATGGCTCAGCGCATCGTCTCAGACATCCAATCTGCTGCATTACTGTAGAGCCCACTTACCGGTGGCGGTAATGACGGCGTTTGTCTTGGGGCCCAATCCAAAGTCCACTGAAGTCAGCGCCGAAAGCACTCCTCGGCGCCAGCCGTCTTTGGATTGGCTCCCAGGTCATCGAAATGGATTCAGTTCTTCTTTGTCTTGCAGGCAGCAACGATTCAACTGAACGGCTCGCAGAGGTGTCGGGACCGGCTCAGTTTATAAAGATGTGCATTATTTAATATGCCTCGATCACTGCAGCCGTCTCCCCCTCCCCCCTCCAGGTAACCCACTATTATTCAAGACTTGGTTATCGGAAGCTCATTTGTCAGATACGACGAGGAGTCTAAGTTCGCAGCAGAGGAACACAAGAGTCACCAGAAATGAACTTTGCAGGTCAGTCTTCACATGGATAAAAACAGATCAAACCAATTCAACAAAGAGCTTCCATGGTGACCAAGCTAGTAAAATCTAATTAAAATTGGATGATGACTGCTTTATTCCTTTATAGTCTCCTGACCAATCCTTTTACTTACTTTCTGTATTACGCACTATTTGTTTTAATTTATCTGTATATATGTGTGTATGTCTTTTTGTGTTATGCCAATAACGGTATTTTGACTTGATCAAACCAATTGTGCCAGTTCTCATGTTTTTAGGGATGCACATTTGCAATGTTGCCACATTTTCTCAAAGCCTTTTTGTCACATTAAACTTTTACTGACCTTACCATACTTAAATTCAACTCTATTTTAATGTTTAGGGTTTTCAGTAAAAATAAAAAATAAAAAAAAGCTGGAAGGTGTTAAGAATTCAAATGCCTGAAAGATCATTCAGTGCCTTGCAGAGAGCAGAAGCATTTGCTCCAAAGAATACAAGAACAGCCCTTCCCTTCAAGAACCTAAATATGCTTCCACCTCCTCTGACTTTCCCCACAGACTTCTCGCCCTTATCTCTTTTTCGATATGCAAGCATTTCCCGCAGAAAGCAAATCTACCCTCAAAGACTTGACACAGCAGGAAACCAATACTCACACTCGGACATCCATAAATCCCCCAGAAACTGTACAAAATAAATAAATCACCGTTTGTTTCCTGCATCAGTTTAAATGCAATGTGAGCTGGGTACATTGGTGGTGGTGGTGGTGGTGGGGGATGCGGTGTTTTTAATGTAAATCTAGTTTCATTTTCCCAGGACCACGATGCAACATCCTAAAGCAAATATAAAGCAAAGTCACCCCACTGAAGTGGTCAGGTTCTGATTTGAGCACAATCTCCTCTCCACTGTGACAAAACTATATTTTTTTCTTTTGCTTTAATGTTGCTAAATCTACTTCGAAGGGGCCATGGGATATACAGAACCCTTCCGTCCTCCCCATCCCTCAGAAAAGTTCATTCATCTTGTAGAAACTCATTTGGCTTCCCTCAAAAAGTGGCTGACATGTCTCTTTGGGAAGAACCCCGACATTCGCTCTGAATTTCACTTTCTGTGAAATATTGATGCCTGTCCTAGGGGTGTACAGAAACCCACCCCTCTCTCTCCTCCTGAGAAACTGTACTTGTCTGACAGCAAATGTCATTTGGTTCCTTCAATTCCCCCATGGAAGAAATGCTGAAGTTCAATTTTGCAAAATTTTGGCGCCAATTGCTTTTCGAACACATGCTTGGCGTGTAGAAGGTCCATGGTTCAAGAACTGCAGAAGAGCCTCGGCAAATCATTCTGATTATTTGACAGCATTAGGCAACCTCATTTGTTAACAGTTTGTTTGGGGGGGGGGACTTCCGCAATGTATGCGTGACTTGGGCAGTCAATAAAATACCTCATCAGATGCAAATTAAGCGAGATGAGGTTAATCAACTCGCTTCCCCGTTCAAAGGTTTGAAAAAGAGCTGTCCACATTTTCTAGTAATTAAACACAGCACAGGAGACATCAGTTTATCACTCACAAAGGAGAAGCATTTGATGGACAAGGTAGGATTTGCTTGCACAAATAACCTGATCCAACAACAGTGACCTTTGCACAAAAATAATCACCACATACAGTTCACGCACATCTGGATTCACATATGATCTGTGTAATGATTTTCACTCATGCCACATGAAAATGGCTGGTTGCAAAAAAATGTGATGGGGGTGCACATCACAGCCAGGGGGGTTGCTATTTATTGCATGCTCCAAACTACAGCTGGATCGATTTGAAAACCGGCAACGTGTGCAGATGAACATGTTTATCACCACATGTACCATATAGGTATACATGCCTCAAACCCAGGGCTGAGCTCGTTGCAAGTCGGCGTGGTGGTACCCGAGCATTTACGATCTTGAAAAGCAGAAAGAAGCCCTATGAAAAATTGAACGACACAAGTCTTCTTCCCAGCACCACACAAAGCAAACGGGAGCATTTGGTCTGCCTTCTGTTATAGCATCTCCAATTTGAAAAATTAAGCACTGGTCTCAAGTCATGTATAAAAAGGTGCGTACCTGTTCTCACCTGACAGATATTGGATGCGACGGCAGCTGACAATGATCTACTAATGAAAAGCGACATAGTCTCAGCTTCCCGTACCGTTTACCTGTCATGGGGCACCAAGCATTAAAATCTACAGCAGAAACAAGGAACAGATGTTGACTGATTGGAAGAAGGGGGCTGGGGGGGAGAGAGTGAGCTTTTCCATTGTTTTATTGACTTGTCACCATAGAGAAATTTGCTTTAATTTACTTCAAAAAGTAAATGACTAGCTCCTCATTAAAACAGCGCCAGGTCTTGGTTCTTAATTAGAATGTTAAGCAGAATTTCATTTAAGAGCCAGGAGCGCTAATTCCAAATATGTCTATTTGAATACAGAAATATTTCCCCTCTGAAAACGGCGCAGTCGCCTGCATTTCAAAAAGCCTACTGTAAGCCGAGAGACGAGCGTGTTAGCTTCTTGAAAGCTGGCCCAAGATCTGTAGTGATTTTATAAGATTTTTTTTCTCATTCTACTGTGCTTGATTGTGCCAAGTAGTGTCACTTTTTTGAAAGAGGTAATTCATATTCAGAAAAAAAGAAAAAGAAATTTATCCTTTGAACCTTGTTGGCTTAAAAAAGACTGAAGAAGAAAGGAAAAAAAAAACCAGCCAAGAGTCCTACAGTCCAGGGATTTGAATCCCGGGGAAGATGTTGCAAAAATAACCAGATTGCCCGACGCATTTTCTCTGCAGTGCTAGAGAGAGAAAGAACAGACTTTTTCAATACGAAGGCACACAGACACTGGAGATGTGGAAGAAAAACCCAACGCTTCTTTCCATATGCTCCAACTGTCTCTATATATCAGAAGCAATACCTGTGTTTCAGGTGTCCGTTCCTGGCAAATCACTGGTCCCTATTTTATCCTTTATTTTGCTTTTTGTCCAGAGACGACTTGTTAAAAGAAAAAGGAAGAAGAGGGGACCTTACCTTCTGGAAGTTTACGTACCCTCCAACCACTAGGGATTTCTACCAATTTGACTTCTGTTGACTCTCGACCTTGAGGGTCATCTTCATCAGTTGAAACTTTATCTCCAGCTTTACGAATGCAATGACTACCGCTCTTTCTTCAGATCGCAGCCTGACCAGGGATATGTGTGCTTCAATTAGTGCACCAACATAGAGACAGTTGGACAGAATAATTGCTGGATTTTATATTTCTAAACATGGGGGATTATTATTAATTATTATTAATCCTCAGGGATTATTTCCCTGTCTTCACCCCAGAGCTGCAAGATGCGAATTGAGATCCTGCCGATCAACTGCGAATTGAGATCTTGCCGAGCAAGGGTGATCAACCCGAGTCTGCTTAATCTCTTCTGTACTCCATCTGAAGACTCTTTAAAAAATGAAGGCTCGGGGGGTGGGCTGTTAGACCATACCCAGCAATTCCCCCACTTCTGTTTTGCTTTGTTTAACATCCAGCCTGATAAAAGAGATCTGGAGAACTTGAAACCTGGCTTAAGATTCTGTGACTTTTTGGTGCAGCACCATAAGTGGTGCAAGGCGCTGCACTGCACCTTGCAAACTGGTGTAACGCGGCCCCACCCACTCGCCCCCAGAGCCATCTCGGTGGTGAAGGCAACATGCAGTGCTCTGGGGGCAAGTGGGAGGGGTCACGTTACACCAGTTTGCAAGGCACAGTTCAGTGCCTTGCACCACTTATGGTGCCGCACCCCCTCCAGGAACGCCACTGGGCTGCACTCTAACACTAAGGTGCCATGCAGTGCACAGTCACACCATCTCACACACTGCAGCTGCCAACATTTATTTTGAATGACTGATAACACTGTTGGACAATTGTGTTTTTCTAGGGCATCTTTATCCAAAGGAGCCATCACCCTCTTGGCTTTTAAATCAGAGGAGGTTACTGCAGGATAAACAAATATAAAACATAGCAGGTAGAACAACGTACTCCTCTGTGGAACTGCAGTGGAACTTGGATGATATTACGAAGCATGACCCTATTTTCATCTTGCAGAAAGCATGCCTTTCTCTTGTCCTCAGCCAAGGAGGAGGAGCAAGCAGGAATAGAGAGCCATACAGCTCCATGCAGGTTCCAACTCTGCCACAGACCAAGACCACTTAATTTTCTGCAAGAGTGCAGGCTTGAAAAAACTCAGATCTATCCCAAGACATTTCCTAACATATACCACACTCCATATACGGAGAGGCTTACACCAGGATCTCTGGTAGGTTAAGTTGACAGACAGTGAATGGCCCAGATCAGCATTCTCAAAGTTCTCCCCGCAAGACAGGGAGAACTTTGAGTGCTTGTGGGGGCGGGGTCAGTGGCAGCGGCGATCCCAGGGATCGCCCAAAAAGTGCCCGAAATTGACTTTTTTACTTACTGGGGTTTGGGGGGGGGGGTTCATGGAGGCCTGCTCGACCATCCCTAACCCTCCACAGGCCTCCACGATTTTCAGATCGCCGCTCCGCAGTGATTTTTGACCACTTTCAGGTTTTGTGAAAACCAGAAGTGGTCAAAATCGCCGTTCTGCGGAAATCTGAAGATCAGGGAGGCTTGTGGAGGGCTGCGCAGGCCTCCTTGAAACCCCCTCCACCCCCGAAGCCCTGGTAAGTTAAAAAATGTTTTCAGGCATTTTTGTGGCAGCGGCAATCCCTGGGATTGCCACTGCTACCATGATATCCCTGCCTCTTAAGAGGGCAGGGGATAGTGGTTCCAATGGTGGGTCGTGATCCACCACTTTGAGAACCACTGGTCCAGACCATAGTAAACCACACTCCATGAATGGAGAGGCATACACATGGATCCCTGGTAGGTTAAGCTGACAGACAGCGAGTGGCCCAGACCATAGTAAGCTTCAATCACCCAGTACATCACTGCTTTTCAACTAGGGATACAAGCACCACCGGCGGTACTCTACAGTATGGCAAATAATACTTGGCCATGGAGATTATTCTACATGTGTGTGACATGTCACCACTGCCACAGCGACCACATGGCACTGCTCTAGGTGGCCCAACTCCACTGGACATGAGGATGCTAGGGCAGCAGTGGGCTGGCAGTAAAATGTGCCTGTACAGCAGCCTGGACCCTTCCCTTTAAGAGACGACAGCCTGGATCCTTCCCTTTAAGAGACGACAGACTGAGCAAGGAAGGCAACAAGCGGAGTAGGGGCCAGTAGGCAGCAACTACGAGAGAAGCCTCTGGCTACAGACAGGACCGTGTGGCGAGCCACTCACTCCCACACATATGCACATTGCACATGCTCAGGAAGAAGCACTTACAACAACAAAGAATATTGAAAAGCCCCATCTAAATCTATCCCGTCCTGGCCTCACACAGAAGCCAACAAGGAATGGTTTGGTGAGCTGAAGCCACAAGGCAGGGCGGTCAGAGATGCAGGACCTCGGAGAGCTCCGAGGGAACAAACTGATCTAGCTGAGTTCCAACTCCAACTAAGCCCTTTTGTATCTCTAGGCCCCCGAGTACCACCACCACCGCCGCCGCCACCCCAACCGCTGCAAAGCGAAGATTTTTAAAGGGGCAGCCACTGGGCCTGGAGCTGAGCACTTCCACCATCTTTGATCCGACACATTTCCCTAAGTGGTGGGTAGGCAGTGGGGTAAGATGTTCCCTGACCTCTCGGGTGAATCTGGCTCAGGCAGGGTTCAGGTTCCTGAGATCACTGGTGTCGCTGGAGGTAGGGCAGAAAGCAGTTCCACACTGAGCTGACCTCCGTTACTCACCAACAAGGCGGCCCTGCCTCCTCACCTTCGGAGTCATTCTATGGGGCTAAAGCAACACGCAGGAGACTCCCTGAGCATTGCCTTCGCCCTACTGAATGGCTCTGAAGACGAGGGGGCGGGGCCGCCTCGTGCCGGTGAGTAACGGAGGTCAGCACGGTGCGGAACTTAGCGTTCCTCCCCACCTCCAGAGACGCCACTGCCTGGGATTCCTCATTACTCAGTCTGTTCTCTCTGCTGGGCCAAGGTCATGCAAGGTCTCTGCTGTCAGAGATCTGACTGGTTCTCTCCCCCCCCCCCCATCTCCAACTCCAAGACCTGGCTGTTATGACAAAGTCTACCACTCTACCCACTACGTTGCGATAATTCTCTTTGGGGGATGTTCAAGACAAACAGCTTCGTTCATTCGTCATCTTTCTGTAATAGCATAATATAGCATAATATACCCAAAGCGGTGAACAACATTTAAAGCCAAGCACAACATAATAAGTCTTTCTTCTTTAGTTACACCCATCTAAACATATAAAATAAATACTTGGAGAAAATTCGGTGGAAGAGAAATTATAGATTACATTTCCATCTTATTTGAATGCTGTTTCGATAACGGGCCCTTCATTTTGCAAACTGAGCAAAATCAAAATGTTCCATGGAGTTTAAAGCATTTTTTTCTGCTCTCCCTTGGAGCAATTCACTTCCTCATGGTTTGGTTTCCAAGAAGAAGAAGAAGAATATAATGCCCCCCCCCAAAAAAATGTATCTTTATTTTTTTTTTAAGTTGAGAGATAAGAAGTTCGACTTCTAGTGCTTGAACCTTTTTAAAAGAGGAAAAATATGCTAGCTTTTCTGTATTGGCAGACACTGGTGTTTAGATTTATTACACAAAGATAATCAGGCTATAAAATAAATATACTGTATCTTTAATTCATTAATCACGTTGGAAAGCAAAATGAATGGCTCTCAAGAAAGGCGACAACATGGCTTTTTTTTTCTTCAACACAATCTGGTTGCTGTACTCCATTTCTTTGGCGAGCCAAGAAAATAAAATGTACAGTTTCAACACACCCCCCCCCCCGAGTAGAGCTGCAGCTCTAATTTCATCCCCTGGCTCAAGTCTCAGCAGGGCTGACTTAGCTCTGGTGCCGCCTTCCGAGATGCAAGAACCTGCGTGCAACTACGTTGATCTTTCCAGAGGAGATCTTAATAGTGCTGTGAAAAATAAAAGCAGTTCAGTAATTGGGCTCCTACCTCAAAGACAGCATCAAATGGCTCCAGCAAACACTATGAATAAAGGCAAGGGCAACAGTAGTGTAGCTGGCGTCGCGCCAGCCGCCCCCCCTCGTGACGCTGACATCACTCACCCTGGCCCCGAGTGATGTCAGCCAGAGTCAAACGTCCCTCGGGGGTTGGGTGGTAGGAAGGGGGCCAATTCAAATGCGGTGCAGAGATGGCAGTAGCTGTCTGCAGGCTCCTCCGAGCCGCCCCGTCGCCCAGATCGCCGCCGCCGCCGCCTGGATCACCACCACCAGTAAGATGCCCCCCGCCTCCAGTAAGATCCCTCCGCCTGCTACCTGGGGTGGTCGCCCCCCCCCCGGCCCATCCCTACGCTACTGAAGGGCAGATAATAGAAATATGCCTCCTTGTGACCAAAAGGACCTACTTTTGGCGCAAGAGACTGAACTGAACCAGCACGGTGGGGGCTCAAATCTTGCTGACCATCTCAGCTAGATCACAAGTATGACAGAAGAGCTTATAGAAGCCTGCAACAGATTCGGCAACATTTACTATCTGAATATGCAGTGATGGGGAGGCGTGCAAGGGAAGTGACCTGCAAGGGAAGTGACCTGTCATTTTGTGCCCACATCAATGCGCTTAAGTCAAGTTAAAAGCAGGCGTCAGGAGTCGGCATCATCAAGCAGCTGCTGTGTAACCCCTCATAGTAGATACTACTACTACTACTACTACTACTACTACTACTACTACTACAACAATTTGGGCCCATAGCTGATCCAAGACCAATCAGTGCCCATAACCGTCATGTAGTGATGGGGGAGCAATTAGCCAAGAAATTGGTTGAAACTGATTGGGAGGAGAGTTATAACAGACAAGAGGAAGTGCCTCTTCACAGAGAGCATAAATAACCTGCGGAATTCACTGCCACAAGATGCAGCGATGGCCCCTAGCTTAGATGGTTTTAATTATTTTATTTTATTTATTTAAAGAATTTGTAGCCCGCCTTTCTCCCGAAGGCACTCAAGGCGGCTTACAACATATTAAAATACATAAACAACTTTAAAACAATGAATTAAACACATTAAAATAATTAAAAACACTTGAGATTAAAAACAACCCCAATGGGTCACCAGCATTTACATATATAACCATTTGTTAAAAAGTTAAAAAGTCAGCCCACCATGTCAGACATTAAAAGCAGTCCTGAATAAAAACGTCTTAAGGCCCCGCCGAAAAGCCTCTAAAGAGGGAGTCGTTCTTAATTCCAAGGGGAGGGAATTCCACAATTGGGGCGCCACCGCCAAGAAGGCCCTACTCCGCGCCGCCATCCCCCTCACTTCCGCCAATGGCGGCACGGTCAACAGGGCCCCCCCTGATGACCTCAGAGTACGGGTTGGATTATAAGGAAGGAGGCGGTCCCTCAAATACCCTGGACCCGAGCCGTTAAGGGCCTTAAAAGTCAAAACTAGCACTTTGAATTGTGCCCGGAAACGAACCGGTAGCCAGTGTAGCCGCCGAAGCAACGGTCCTTTTAAAAGGGAATTAGACAAATTCATGGAGAACAAGTCTATTGCTGGAGAGGCTAGTGATGACCATAGGATGTCTCTGAATACCAGGTGCAGGGGAGCAGCGACAGGAGAGGGAGACACCTTTATCTCTTGCTTAAGGGTCACAGTGGGGGAAGAGGAAGCTGGACTAAATGGGCTTTTGGCCTGATTCAGCAGGGCTTGTCTTATGTCCTCACATAGACAGACAGCCACATCATCACCACCTCTTTCCCATCCCATCTCCCAAAGAAAATGTTCTAGATCAAAAGAAGTGGTCAGCACTCTATTATTTATTTGCAAGATTTATACTCTGGCTTACACAAACAGCAACAAAAAAAATTAAACACAAAAAAGCAACAAAAAACACAAAAAAATGTGAACACAAAACAAACCCATGTTCTGTATTTTGTCAATAGCAAAACTTCCAAAAAAAAAATCTCAATATAAACAGTGTTTTGTTTTTAATACAGCAAGTCCTCACTTAAAGTTGTCAATAGGTTCTTCTTGGAACTGTGTCTTTAAGCAAAACAACAATTGTACCATAGGCTAACTGATAAACGTTCCTATGGCATTTTTCCATCAACTTGAAAACAAAACGACGTTAAATGAAACCACTTTAAGTGAGGATTTGCTGTACTATTCCCCCCCCCCCTCAGGTTGAATAGAAATCCTTGCATTTATTCCATAGATTTGCATTGCAAACAAAAGCGCCTTGCATTCTTCTGCACAAAATGGATGTAAACTGGCTCCAAGTGTCCAATGGTTGCCAAATCACCTTTTTAAAGTTTGTGCTTAAAGCGGAGATTTTAAAAAATATAGACAGATAGCAGCATCATTGGGGTGGATGACACGCAGTGCGGTAACCCAGAACTGTTGGCAGTGACTTGACAACATCATCACGTCACCCCCCAAACTTCCGTTGTCACCTACTGCGGCAACCCGGACGTTTCGGCAGTGATATGATGTCATCTTGTCATCACCGACAGTTCCGGGTTATTGACTAAAATATACACTGAGTCTCCTCTCGGCACAGAGGCGTCATTGGGGGGCGGAGGTCCCTGGTAGTGGGGGTGCACTTCTGCTGCGCCCCCGCCAAAATTCAGTGGTGTCATGGCGCAAAAGCACCCTTGGCATTGTTTCGGCTGTTTGTGGCGGGAGGATTGGCCCTCCCGGGCTGCATATGGGGTGCTTTTGCACCGCCGCCAAATTTCAACAGCGGTGCGGTGAAAGTGATGTCACCCCCAAGGGGGCAGGGCTTGTGGAGTCATGCAGGGGTGTCGTGTCAACAGCCCGCCCCCCACAGAGGGTGTAGCGACGCCTCTTTCTCGGCACACTCATGCCAACCCACTCCAGACCTCATCGTCACTCTGTGCTCTCGCTGCAATTTGCCGCTTGTCGGTAAGAGCGTGAGGTGACTGGGCACAGAACACAGAAAAATTTCAAACTTTGTTTTTATATATGATAACTGTTGCAAGAATTTTATATGCACAATATTGGAAGAATTTGGAGAGATACCTTCGCTGGAAGATTGGTGGTTGAAAGTTTTGGACTATGCTGAAATGGATAAACTTACAATTTTAATTAAGGAAAAGTCAGTTAACCTTTTCGTGAATAACTGGAAACCATTTATCGATTTGTTAAGAGAGAGAGAAGAACAATGTGATGATATGCGGATTTAATGAATAGAATGTGGGTGTTATTTTGGCTTACTTGGATATTATATGTAGAAAATAGTGAATAGTATGCTAGTAGGATGTATTGCTTCGTGCTTGCTATAACTTTATGAAATATGTATTGTTTTTATGTTTTAATATATCTATAAAATATAAATATATGGGGGGGAAAAACGGGCTGATTGCCAAGCGGGGACTCACAGGCACTTTGTTGTCAACCCCCGTGAGAGTGACACCCGGTGCAGCCCGCACTAGCCACACCCCACTTCCGACACGACTGAGAGAGACCCGGACTGGAATTAATGAGTCTACTACCCCTGCTCACAAAATACCGTATTGGTCTGAGTATAAGACTCACTTTTTTCTCCTAATTTAAGTTTTTAAACTAGGGGTGTGTCTTATAATCAGGCTGTTGCAATCTAATGCCAGTGATTTAATTAAATTTTTTTTAATAGCACCAAACTTTAAGGGTGCATCTTATAATCAGGTGCGTCTTATACTCGGGACAATACGGTACATTTCAGAAGCTGCAGCAGGTGACAACAGATCATGCTGGACAGCACCTGCCAGTTTAGGGATGCAGACGTCTGAGAGAGCCATCACGACTTACAGCCAAGTGAGTTAAGATTACAAAGTTAACCACCGCTCGTATAGATAGCCATCTCCTGTAAAACATAACATTTTCCACCAGTGGTTTCAAAAGGAAATCTGCTCAACCTGGACCTTTAAAGACCTTTAAATCTGCAGTTCTCTAGAGTAACAGTTTCCCCTCCCCAATGATGCATGAATAATATGGGTGAAAGGTAAATTCCCAGTTTCAATTAGAAAGGTAATCTAGATCTCTGTACCCAACTCGAATCAAGGAGGTGGCTATTTACACTCAAATCAAGACTCCAATGCAAACCTTCTGTGGTTAGTCCCCACCTGCACCGAGATCACACGGGGGGTTCAAAATGGTACTGTATTTTCCAATGAAAAATGCCTATGAAATTGCTTTACACACACACACACACACACACACACACACACACACACACACACACACACACACACACACACACACACACACACACACACAAAATGTGCCCTTACATTGAGGAGGCCTCAGTTACTGCCCTCCCACCGCAGGATGCAGTGCACAACCCCGTTGGCACAGCTGCACCAGTGCTAGAAAGTTGGATAGGATTGGGCCCTAAGAGGCTTGAACTGTGAAAATTGAAGTCCCAGATCAAAATATTTTCAGCCCTAAACGCATGGGTTGCTTTAAGGCTTCATTCTAATATTTATTTATTTGGGAGGGGGGAGTCTGTGAATTATCTAGCCTTTCTTCTCTTCGACTCAAGGCAGCTTACAGCCAAACTAATATTTTAAAAAGTACATTAAAAAAACACCTACAAATAATTATAAAACAAAGGAGCAGCAAAACACATCAAGATGGTGTGTGCTTGGGTGTGACCATTTATATAATTTCTGGTACACGTACGTTCAGATTGCAAGCAGGGGTGGTCATTTGGTTGGTTGTCTTTTTTAACACCCATCCACCTTCATTGCTCCTTCGCTTTCTTGTTCCTGGAGTCACAAAGGAAAACGGGTCAGGTGCAGAAGAGGATGTGTGGAGGAGAGGGCAAGAGCGTTGGGAGGCTCTTCCGCTCCATTCCTCTCTTCTTTTTTTAAATCCATGGAACAGGAAGAGAGACGGAGAAGCAGGAGCTGCCATGATGCTGGAGACAGCATGCCAAATGCTGCCCCTCCTTACCCAATGATGTGCCAGCCTCTGCTCCTCCTACTCCACAATGTTCTAGCTCGGCACTCTCCTCCACACTTCCTCTTCCTCTTAGTCCCCCTCTTCCTTTTGCTGCTTTTTAAAACTTTTTCGCTGCCCTCAGCAGCGGCGGTGAGCCTCACAGCGCCGCTGCCGAGGCTTCCGGAGGGGTGGGGAGGTGTTTCTGACGCTCCCACCCCTGGGACTGTTGTCGGCCAGTAGAAAGTCACATGATGTCACGCAGCAGGGGCATGGCTTCCGGGTGACATCATGTGGCAGGGGCGTGGCCACGTGGGGGGGCATCATTGCTGCTGGCCGCCCCCAGGCGGGGCGGTATTACTACGCCACTGGCAAGTAGTAGAGATGGGCACCCCCACCAACCTGCAGCGGACAGTTGGGCTCATAGACGTGCCAGCCCTGATGCTCAGATCCCTCTTCAGAAACCACAGGGAACAGGGATGTGTTACATCAGCCTCTGGGACTGGCAGGCTTTATGATGCTTCCGAACTAGCCGGGCCTGGTACAAATACAGTGGACCCTTTCCACCCGCGGATTCAGGACCCACGGATTTGTCTCGCCGCGGATCCCAGAATGCATCCTGGGACAAGGCTGGGAGGGGGAGAGGAAGAGCCTTCATGAGACCCAGAAGTGTATCGTTAAGCTTCCAGAAGCTCTGCGGAGACTTCAGAATGGCGCAATTTCCTGCTAAATGGTAAAAAAAACAGCTTCCCCCCCCTTTCTACAGTGTTTCTAGGCAGACCCCAGTATCCGCAGATCGCTATCCACGGTGGGGGGGGGGGTCTGAAACAGATCCCCGCAGATAGCAAGGGCCAACTGTATTAGAAAGCTGGCTTTAGTCACATGCTGGCAAGGCAGAGACTGGAATGAAGACAGGAAGTCTCTAAGCCAGAGGTTCTGGTGGCACATGCATGCACAGCATAGCGGTTAAGATTTCTAAAGTTCCTCTGAAAAAGATTAGGAGGGGAAAATGAAAATATGTTGGGAACAACAAAGGACCGCACTTTTGCCAGTGGTTTGTTTTTTAGTCTGCCTACTGTTACAGTGAATCCTCAATTTAACAGACAGCATACCTATATGCCACCATAATGCCAGATAAAACTCTGGTTTTATTACCGTCAATATTACAAAAATAGAATTTCCTCTTTTATTCATTTACTCCACAAAAGCAAATGGCCATGCCGGTTTGGTTTTCTTTATGAAAGCCATAATTATTTCTGAAGTGCTTGAAAAACAAGGCTCTGTAAAAAACATAAATTAAGTGACAAAACTCTGCCTGCAAACTTACAATAACACTGTGTAACACATTGTTTATTTTTAAATGTTTCTGATACGATTCAGAGGTGCTGATTCCAACAGTACTGTACTCTCAGTTTTTTTTGTATCATCAAAACCTTTTTAGTTATCTTAAATTTTGTATTGATATTGAAACGGTGTATATATTTGAAGGGCAAGTATTTGAAGCCTGCTCTACACAGACATAGAGATGATCCCATACCATGGCCAGCCTGAAGTCTGCTACTGAGGCTGCAATCCTACACACACTTATATGGTTACAACAAACCCCATTGGAGACAGTGGGACTTACTTCAAGTTCTGAGTAGTCATGCGCAGGATTGTGCAGTGAGGGTCTGGCCCACCATTTACAGAGATACCTCTGGCAGGTACCAGGGGCAGGGCTTTTTCAGTGGTTGCTCCACAGTTGTGGAACTCCTTCTCTAACACCTCCATTGTTCCTGGTTTTCTATAAAGCTATAGTTAAGGTAAAGGTATCCCCTGACAATTAAGTCCGACTCTAGGGTGTGGTGCTCATCTCCATTTCAAAGCCGAAGAGCCAGCGTTGTCCGAAGACGCCTCCGTGGTCATGTGGCCGGCATGACTCTCCTTGCCGCAGCGCGTAGCATGCAGCTGGAACACGGAGCGCTGTTTACCTTCCCACAAGCGGTACCTATTTATCTACTCGCATTAACATGCTTTGGAACTGCTAGGTTGGCAGGAAAAGCTATAGTTATTAAACCTTTTTATTTGGCTAGGCCGTCTGCATACTGTCATGTCTTCTCCAGCCACTGCTTCCGGAAGTTTTGGTATGAGCATGCAGTGTATTTCAAGTTATATTTTTTTAAACGTAAATATAAAAAAATCTTTTATCAATTATGGATTTCACAAACGGCACTGTTACAGAAAACCCAAAAACCCACAAACAAAATCAACATGGATAAGAAGCACCCCTACATTTGAATAAGGTCAGATACTATCATCATAAGCAGATCTATACTACTACACCATTAAACTACATCCTCTGAGAAGACCCATTCAAAGTGGCTTCTGTATGTCTGGTAACAATCAATCACATATGTTTATGACTCTTTGCAAGTGCAATAGAACTACTATGTCTTGGTGAATGTATCCCCTTCCCATCTGGTCTTTCCTTTGTCCCAGTCTCCTACGTTGGGTTCATTTCTCCATATGAATATTGTTCTAACAACAAACTGTTTTGAACAACAAAGAAATTGATCACTTCCCCACCAATTTCCAATGCTTGGCAATCTCTAATGTTATTTTAATTGCTAACAACTTGACTTTGTTTCTTACTTTTTCTTTTTTTTTAGAAAAGGCAATATAAATGTACTGCAAATACATTTAAAAAATGAGCTGGCAGAATGGACTGTACCATTTCAGACTGTAAAGGGGGGGGGGAAACGCATAATGCTTCTCTTAATTAAAAACTCCCTGTAAATGGAAAACCAGCTCTGCTGGTCAAAGAAGTCAGCAAGAATCTTCCTAAGTGCTCAATTCTTCTTTTAGGGATATATTTGGCATTTCTTTTAAGGATGGGCCATTCCAAAAGTTGTTCCGCCACCTGCCACCTGAAGTAGCCCATTCTACCTACCACCTTAAGCCCCATCTCATTTTGCTGGATGAGTAGATCAACCCTGACGCACAAGATAAAATAAAAACAAAAAACCCAGAATATTTCCCAAAATGGGATGATGCCATGTGCTTGGAATTTTAGAGCTCTCCAAGTGCTGGGATTTATTTGTGGCAAGCAGAAAATAGACAGCCAGCATAAAAATCCTGCAGGTTCCCCCTAGTAAAATTATTTATCAAGCTAACAAGGGAGGGGGAACCTTTCTAGTAACAACAAACCAGCATAGAAAAAAGGCCTGCATTTATATTTTACCTTTGGGTTAGTGCATCAGTAAAACTGCCAACTGACAAGCACTTCTCATAAACATTTCTTTCTAAATGAGCTGCCTTGTTAGGGGGGAACAAAAAAAAAATCCTAAGCAAAAGAGAGAAGTAGAGTCAACAGACGGAATAATTCCAGGAGACTACGGCTCTCGCCCCACTGTGCTAAAAATAAAAATAAATAGAAATGCGGGTGCATAAATGAGCTTGATAAATGAATACTTAATTTCACATTTGAAATAAACTACCAGTGCTATGAATACGTCTCTGTACTCTTGTTGCAAGGACATTTTGCCACACTGGATTGTGGCAAGATATATTTCTCAGCACGTGCAGGAACAACTGCACACGGAAAGGCCACTAGCGCCACTGCAACCGTGTGCGTGCGTGCGTGTGTGTGTGTATCTTTGTCTTTTTTGCAATCTGAAACCCTGAAGTTACTTTGACACACTTAGTTTAATGAGATCAACCATTGATTATGAAAAGCCACCTTCTGCAACATCCCCAAAGTGTTCCTAAATTTTAAAAAAATAAAAATTAGGGGCATGAAGAGGTGTAAGAACCTGAACCCAATTAAATTCTTAAAAGAAACCGGAAAACTGACAATTGTTCTCCCCCAACCAACAGGACTGCGAATTACCCTCCTCTACAGGAATTCGGCTCCCTCCAAAGACTTCTTGGCTAGAATGAGCATTTGACAATTGTCAAGAAAGCTTAAAAATGTGCACATGTGTGCAACTCACACCCATGTCCGTGTAACCATGTCCCATCACACACACAGAGCTTCAGGGGTCAAGACTCAGCATGTATGTTACTTCTTCAATGCTTCGTGGAACACCTGCAAGCAACGCTTGTAAGAAAGAAAAAAACAAGGAATGAGAAAACAAGGTGGGGAGAGAGAAATAAAGAGAAAATAGTGCTTTCTTCTTTAGACAATTCTGTACAAAGATGGAGAACCTGGTTTTTGTATTCTTATTCAGGATACTTTCTGATCACGTTTCCAGTTTAACTTAGTATCAAAGCCTGCTTTCCTATGCCTGAACAGTTACATTTTTTAAATATATTTGTCACATGTCTAACCTGCTCTTCTTCCAACGAGCTCACAGTGGTGCACTTTGTTCTCTCCCCACCCTCCTTTAATCATCTTTACAACAACCCCACAAAGCAGATTAAGTGGAGAGACTGAGCCGCAGTCATCCTGCAAACTTCATGACTGAATGGGAAATCAAACTGAGATCTCCTGGGTCCTCATTGGATGCTCCAACCCACTAGAGTGTGGCGGGGAGGGCGGACCACCTGGGGTGACGCGCGCAAAGGGTGACGTGCGGTCCCACCCGCCTGCCTTGCACGTCACCTCCGCTCCAGGAAAAGGCCTCAGAGCGTCCGCCCTGGGCGGAGGTCCGCGGCCTGCTGACGAGGCCCAATGTGGCGACGTCATATTTATTAGGTTTTTCGCGCCTGTGCAGAACGTTTGAGGGCAAAAGGGCAGCCCTTTGCCCTCAGAAATGTACTGCACATGCACGAAAAACCTAATAAATATGACGTCGCCGCATTGGGCCTCGTCAGAAGGCCCAAGACAGCCGGCAGGAGAGGATGTCTCCGGAGCCGGCAGAAGCGGAGGCTCCGCTGCTGCCGGCTCCGGAGACATCCTCTCTGGCCAGCTGTCGCAGCCACATGGAAAATTGCAGGGAGTCAGGGGGTCATTAGGGTGGCACGCGCACCCTCGCTTTAGGGCAGCGCACGCCCTAGTGTGTAATCCAACCCCTGCACCACACCAGCTAAAGAGACTAACATGGATTTAAATTCTTACGATTAGGTGATTCAGGCTGATCCTATGAACACTTTCCTGGGAGTAAGCCCCACTGAACACTTACTTCAAAATTAACTTGCATAGGCTTGTGCTGTTAATCTGCATGTTAAAAAAAGCACAGTGTCTGAAAGAGGGAAAAAAGCATGCATGCATCATGGCAAGTACATAATTAGGAGAGAGTGAGGAGGAGAGGAAAGTGGTGGGCTAGAATGTCCCTCTGAAGCTATATCCGCTAGAGCTTCAGAGAGACATTCTAGCTTACCACTCTCCTTCCCTCCACACTTCTTCTACTCTGCTCCCCTCTTCATTTTCAAATCCAAGAGGAGCAAAAGTGGCTGGTGAACTGCCAGCAATGGCTTTCTCAAGTACCAATAAGTCTTCGTCTGGTCCTTCACATAGGAATTTAAGGCATTTTTACCCAAGGGTGTATATACGCAACAAGAGATAAATGCGTACACCTGTGAGCTGAGAGGAAATGGGTTGCAAATTCGGCTCCATTATAGTGTCACTGCTTCCGCCATGCCCAATTTGCCATCATGTCCATCTAATCTACAAGGGATTAATCTGTCCTAGCAGTTAGTCTTGAACCATGTGAAATAGCAGAAGATGACATCATCTGCGAGCACAGACATCTCTTCAACCAGCCCCTCACACGTTCTGGATTGGACAGAAGGGATCCTCGGATTATTTAACTTATTTTTATATACAGCCCCCACCCCCACCACCACCACCGACATTTTACAACATACAAGAGGCCAGATCCCTGGTCTGTGGAGCTTACAATCTAAAACTTCAGACCACAGGATGGAAAGGGTAAAGAATCTGCATTTATTTCACTTACATGTGCTTAGATGTTTTTACAGTATGGTTTGAGAAGGAGGGCAGTGGTCTTCAACCTTTTTTGTGCCACAAGCCCAATAAATAAATAATGAGGCTGGGGACCCACCATTGATCCCGCCCACCTCCTGGGACCTGATCCACATACCTCCCACCCCTGTCGTCGCTCCAGCACCAGGCATCCTCATCCTGCCAAGATAGCACAGCCTGTACCACCAGCGACGGGGTCAATTCCGGAGTAGGAGAGCTGAGCCACGGTTTTCTCCCCCCCCCCCGCAAATTCAAAGAGGGAGGGGGGATGAAATCCCTGTGGAAGCCCCCTCAGGAGGTTTCCATTGCCCCCCCAGTATTACCCTCCCAGTGGTCATTTTGATTCCTGCAAGTTGCCGCAACCCCACAAATGAGGCTTTGCAACCCCATTGGGGTCCTGATCCCAAGGTTGAAGAACAGTGAACTAGGGGGGTTGTATCCAAGGCTTCATGGAAAAGGTGGGTGTTAGGAGAGAGAGAGAGAGAGAGAGAGAGCATCACGGAGGCCTTCTAAGAGGCAGTGCCAGAGAAAAAAGGCAGAATCATTTGAGGAAGCAAGAGACCTTCAGTTTGCTATGGGTGATAGAGCCAGAGGAAGGAAGGTTTCAAGCAGCGTGTACTGAAGTTAATGCTTAATACCCAAGAATTCATTTCACTAAAAAGGGGCATTCAGCTAACTTTGGCAAACAGCAAGGGCCAATTTTAACGTTTTTTTTTAACCAGCTAGAATCTCAGGGGTTCTCAACCAGTGGTACTGCTCACTGCAGTCTGCATAAGTGATACTGATTGGCTGGTACCATTGCTGTCATGAACCCATCTCAACTCCATCCAGCCCTGGGCTAGCTAGGGGTTCTCAACCAGTGGTACTAGTATCACCATTGGTACTTCAGCCGACTACTGGTGGTACTTGGACGCCGGACCATCAGAACCCCGCTCCGATGCGGCACTTTCGGCAGCACGCTTTCGCTCCCGAGGGGCTGCTGCATTTTGCTGAGCCTCTCAGGAATGCCCTCTCCCACCCGCCCAGAGCCTCCTACCTGTGTTTTCTGGCCTCTGAAAACCTAGACGTAACTGGTGATGATGTCATTGCCAGTCACTTCCGGTGGTATGCAGCAGGAGAGTGGCGCCGGAGGTGGTACTTGGCTGGAAAGGGGTTGAGAACTCCTGAGCTAGATGCATCCCATGCATGTAAAGAAACATCCTGATGAGTACTCAGTTTCTTGCAGCCACAAAGGCAGCTTCAGACATTCTTTTCATCTGAGCATGTACAAACGTTCCAGGCATACACAGAATGCATGTCAAAAATACAAATTGTTAAACTTGCACGCATTGACACAGGTATAGGTTCTGGGGAGCTGGAACTGACCTTGGCCATGTGCACACATTTAGCAATAACTATGCATATACCACTGCATAATATGTGAAGTGGCCTGAGGTGCGCATTTGACAAGATGGATCATGAAAACAAAAGACATTCGTAATTGGCATGGGTTGGCTGTTCACAAAGAAACCGTGAATGTGAACCAGCTCTCACACAGCCCTGAAAGCTTGTACACAAGTCTACGGATTAAAAATTGTTGACTAGACCATGAGTTAGTTGAACCACAGCAATTAAATTCTACTTAATTTTTTTTTAATATTCAAAGAACAATACAGGACCCAGAATTGGGGGGGGGGGAAGAGAGAGAGAGAGAGAGAGAGAGAGAGAGAGAGAGAGAGAGAGAGAGAGAGAGAACTTCAGAACAGTACATCATGTTGTTCTTGGCAAATCTGTAGACAGGCATTTTTGGGTGCCTCTGCAGAAATGCAGAATATCAGGTGGGTAGTGTAATCTCCCAAGGCCAGCGGGTGGCGCAGCGGGTTAAACCGCTGAACCATAAGCTGTCGATCGAAAGGTCAGGTCGGCAGTTCGATTCCCACAACGGGGTGAGCGCTCGTTGCTTGGCCAGCTCCTGCCAACCTAGCAGTTCCAAAGGATGTTAATGCGAGTAGATAAATAGGTACCGCTTGCGGGAAGGTAAACAGCGCTCCGTGTTCCAGCCATATGCTACGCGCTGCGGCAAGGAGAGTCATGCCGGCCACCTGACCACGGAGGCGTCTTCAGACAACGCTGGCTCTTCGGCTTTGAAATGGAGATGAGCACCACACCCTAGAGTCGGACACGACTGGACAATTGTCAGGGGATACCTTTACCTTTAGTGTAATCTCCCACGCCACAAATGAGCCGCACGGCTTCTCGAACCTACCTCTCACATGTCTGTGCTTAGGCCAAGGCATTGCCAACTCAAAGAGGAACACCATCTTCCCCTTCTCACAAACCTAGCCGTTTTGAGATGGGGGGGAGGGGAAATCTACCCTATATGGATACGAGAGGAACTCAGTCCAAGCTTGTTAAGTGCTGATGGAGGACATTAATATGAATAGTGTCTGTAGGGGACAAACACTTTCGAAGAGCGAACACAGCATTAGAAACATCAGCAACTCTCGCGAAAACGCCAAAGCATCATTGACACAAACTGTGAAATAAATAATAGATCGCAACTTTTATGTTCCAGCCTTTGATCTGGTGCAACTGACACTGTGGTCCAGGAACAAGAGGGATACCTTTTTAGCTGGGGGGGGGGGGGGAGAGAGAAAAAAAAGAATACTGGTTGTCAAGTTATATTTTTAGCACAAGGCCAAAAATGCAAAAGAGAAAAAGCAGAGCCAAAAGGCATGACGGAATGAGCACAGCAGTGGAGAATCGAGAAAAGCCTAACTATTGTTTGAAAGCAAGGGAGACAATATTTAATTGAACTCTACGGCGACTGAAAGCATTATTATACCATCCTGTTCTCTCCAGTGTAATGTGGAATGAAAACAATAGGATGTACAGGGTGGTTTTTTTAAAAAAAATTCCAGACAACTAGGAAGATGTGAAATTTGTCCTCAATGAAGGAGACGGAGAGGACATTAGTCGAGCATAAGAGGGAGATGTCTAGTGGAGAAGGCCAAATGGAAACAACCAAAATAACCACTTTTCAGAATGCTTCTTCATTCAATCCCCCTTCCCTTGGAGCTTTTCGTCCACCCTAGGATCGGCCTACTAACTGGACCAGGACCAGGTGGTACCTTGGCCATAGTAGCTACCAACCTCTGGTGAACAATAAGAAACAAACTGCAATCTCGACTCATTTCCCCCAAATGTGCCACTCAATACAGTGGGACTTACTTCCAAGCAAACATGCATAGGGAGATTGTTAAGTGACAACAAAGTCAATGTCAGGAATTAACACCAAGATCAAAGTGTAACAGTTTTTTAAGCATGTTAATGCGAGTAGATAAATAGGTACCGCTTGCGGGAAGGTAAACAGCGCTCTGTGTTCCAGCCGCATGCTACGCGCTGCAGCAAGGAGAGTCATGCCGGCCACATGACCATGGAGGCGTCTTTGGACAACGCTGGCTCTTTGGCTTTGAAATGGGGATGAGCACCACACCCTAGAGTCGGACACGACTGGACTTAATTGTCAGGGGTCACCTTTACCTTTACCTAAAGTAGCAAAAGCAGCCTGAGCTCTCTATGCTTTGGCGGGGGAGTTCGTGTGTATAAGAGTGAGGGGTTTTTTTTTTCCTCAAAGATATCTAAGGGTATCCCAAAGATATCCCATTTTACACATTCAAAGATATTTTATCTAAGGTCATGCTACCTCTCAGTCGTGCTTCCCCCCCCCCAAGTGGGATGATTTTTAAATTTTTCTACATGCTTCCCTCTTCCCTTACAAGTACCAACTAGGAAACTGATCGCTCCTCCAATCTATCCATGCCCCAAGATCTGCAGGGGGGGGGGCTCTCTCGCATGCCCCACAGCCAACTGAGGTGTGGTTCACAGGGACACATGATGGGAGAGCCTTCTCTGGCATGGCCCCTTCCCTATGGAACTCCCTCCTGCAGGAAAATCGTTCGACCCTTTCCTTCTGACTGTTATGAAACAGGCTTAAGAAGATCATCTTTTTCAATTGGTCTTCTCCGATGGTGTTTTTGATTTTTTCACACTCTCTTTTCTACACAAGCTTACATGAATTTTGATTGCACTCTGTTTTAGTCCAGGTGCCTTGGATCACCAAAGAACGGCAGGATACACATTAAAATATTTATTTAAAATAAAAATAAATTATGCTCAACAGGAGGATTGATGCATCTTAAAAATGTCTGTTCAGAGCTACTGTATGCTAGGTCAGAGAGGCAAGCCGATACAACCTTGGCCTATTGCCCATCCACCCCCACATGCCAAAAGGTTTTGCAAGATCAAGATTCAACAAACAGAAAAGGGGCAGACGTAAGGGCTCTCACCATGGGACGTCAGAGCTTTTTACAAATGCACCCTCATAACCCTAAGAGGCGTTACCGAACCCACATCCAGTTGCCAACGCACTCAAAGGAAAATCCTTTCAAGTTTCATTTGCTGAAGCTATTCATTTTTTACCTGTGCCAATTATAGTAAACCATTGCCGAGCACTAAGACAGATTGGAGAGAGAGAGAGAGAGAGAGAGAGAGGTCATGTTGATTTAAAACCTTCTACCTAGATACTGCAGGCTAAATCAGTGTTGCCAATTGTCCGAATTTTGTCAGGACGATCTATTCTAGAAAGTAACTATTGTATCCTGAATCAAGAACTATCCCTTTCAGGCTGAGGAAACTCTCCGATTTTTGAGTTAATAAACATTTTCCAGGTTTTAAAAACTCTCCAAGTTCAAACGTTCTGTACCAACCAAACACAAAATGCATAGCATCCAAATTCAGTAATAAAATCACTGCCCGCTATGGCTATCATTTCAAGATCGCATTCTTTGCTCAGAAATAACTAGCAATCCTAAGCACAGCATTTCCCCAAGCAGGACAGGGCAATTCCTACTGGCACACAGAAACCCAGCCTAAGCAATACGGCTGGCGTGTCACAGCAGGAAAGAGACTGACAGCGCGCAATCCTGTGTAACTCTTGCACCGGTGTAACAGTAGAGCCACCAGTGTAAGTGCACTTATGTCAGTGTAACTTGCCGTACGTCAATGAATACAGGACGGACACCAGCGTAACCCCTCTCAGACGCAGTTCAAACGCAGGGCAGATGCTAGCGAAACTCCGCCAGTGCAGGGGGTGTTCTGGGGGCGGTCGGACAACCCCGGAATGCCCCCTGCGCCGGCGGAGTTATGCTGGTGTCCATCCTGCATCCAAACTACGCATGCATGGCATCAGAGAGGGGTTGTGCTGGTTTCCGTCTTGCATCCATTGGTGTACGGCAAGTTACACTGGCATAAGTGCACTTACACCGGTGGATCTACTGTTATACCAGTAACACAAGAGTTACACAGGATTGCGCTGTAAGCTACCATTCAGGACTTCCCCAGTTCAAATCTCACCTCTGCCATGAACTTATTAGGTAGCCTTAAGTCAGCCATTCCCTCTCAGCCTTACAGCAAAATACAGTATATGCAAGTCATATATTATAATCTATATGCAAGTCAATAGAGAAGCCCCACCGAGTTCAATGCAACTTAGTCCCAAGAAAGTGTGTATAAGACTGCAGCCTCAGTCTTCCCCATCTGCAATATGGGGATACCACACTTACTTAGCTTACCATGTCATTGAAAGGAGTCCACCAAAATAATACAAGTGAAGTACTTGGCACACTCAAAAATATAAATGCTTAATATTATTAAATATGTATTAACGACTAGAACATATGCAGCTTTTTTTTAACCATAATTCAATCTTTGAAACTTTATCTTGTACAATCCAATGCCACCAGGAACATACAACTGCTCCCAGAAGAATTTCCTTGTCGACGGGTTGCATAAGCAAGCTTATTTCCTCCAAAGGGAGGTTTCACACAAGACGTTAAAGTCAGGCTGTGCGTGCCCTAGCTTTGTAATGCAAATCTGAAACCACAGCTAGCTCAAATGTATATTCAGAGGCAAAAAGCTATTTTTCTCCCACGTGCTAGCCCACGTAAACAGCATTCACAAGTATACTTTAGCTGCATACAAGAGGTTCACAGAAGGGTTAGTAAGCTGGGAATGTGCTTTGAGTCCCTTGCTTGGAGTTAATAGCATTGGCATTATAACTTATCCAGCCAATCACAGTTGGAGTCCAGATAGAGGCCTGGTCTACATATGCAGTAGAATGAGGCATTAGAATGGACTGTGCCACTGAAGATGCCTGGAGGAAGGAAGGGGATCACATTTTTAAATTCTTCCTTATATTATCTGCAAACAGAAACCGAGCACAGCAAAGGGCTTGAGTATAAGCATCTCTCCCCAATGCAGTCTGTTATGTCTTTTCAAGGAATCCCCCTCCTCACACACACACACACACACACACAAGGGAGCATTCAAAAGTGCAGCCACCCACCCGTAGCCTGACATGGTACAGTCTACCACCTCCTAGGCATCATCCCCCCAGTCTCTCCAAGTGGCAGGGCTCAGCTCCAGGACCTGCGACATAAGGAATCAACATTCGAGTGCTTGGGCAGTTCTGCTTCTGAAGCTTGGCAGGTTTGGCCCTGAAACATACCTGTACGGAAAATCACCTGAGAGGCCACAAGCAAGTGTTATATCATACCAGTCCTTTACCATCTGCACTGGTTACCAGTTTGCTTTCAGGTTCACTTCAAGGAGCGGGTTATCAGGGATGTGGATCAAGTCTCTAACTCCAAATCTCGAGTCAAGTCCCAAGTCTCTAGGTTCAAGTCTCAAGTCAAGTCCCAAGTCTTTGGTTGCGAGTTGCAAGTCCCCATCTATTTAATGGGGGAAACGGGTTTAAACCTGAATAAAATTGAACTTGTCCTAAAAGGCTCCACATCTCGAGTCGTGTCTCTCAAGTCTTTTACAATCGCCGAGTCAAGTCCGAGTCGAGTCATTGACACGACTTGAGTTCGAGTTGAGTCCGAGTCAATAGACTCAAGTCTACATCACTGCTGGTTATTACCTACAAAGCCTGTTTGGGAGCAGGATTCCTGACCTGCCCACCTGCCCTTCTCCCCCAGGAGCCTGATCATACACGGGATCTGTTGTCTGAGGTCCTACTCCACATCCTGAGCTCTATGAAAATGCATTTGGTGGGGACACCTGACAGGGCCTTTTCAACAGTGGCATTCTCTCCCCTGCAAAGCCCTCTTGTCCCCATTGCTGTCGGCCTTTAAAAGATCAATTAAGACCTTACTGTTTCTTTTGAACTTTTTTAAAAATAATCACACTGGGTTTTTTACAATTATTTTTTGTATACAGTGGCCCCTCGTTATACACAGGTTTGCCACCCATGATTTGACCATCCACTGATTGCAGACCCGTGTCCCATGTAATCATAGGTGGCTTCCCTACACCTCAGAACAGTTCTGAGACGCGATCAAAAGCCACCTCCGGTTTTCGGACGCGACCTCCGATCGCGATCTGGAGGTGTTCTGAGGCACAGGGAGACCCGTAGAGTGGGGCGACAGCGCAACCCCCTCGGGTAAGTCTTTGCCGCACCCCCCCCCCGACTCCAGTATCCATTTTTCGCTGTATGTATGGCAGCGGAACGGAACCCAGCAGGTAACGCGAGCAGATGGTACTGCTTTTCAACACAAAGTAGTTCACAAAGTTTTACATAGCAAAATAAATCAAATAGTTTTGCTTTGTTGCTGCATTTCTAGTTAAGCTGAATTGCATATTGTGGGATTATTATTTTTTTACAAAGTTGTTTTGACTGGTTTTTATTACATTATTATTAAGAATATTTTATACCGCTTTTCAACAGAAGTTCACAAAGCAGTTGACAATAAGCTGCTTTTAATGGCATAGAAACAGCAAACATCAGATAAATACATAAATAAAAATCACATTAAAAGAAAGCCGCAGCAAGTTTCTAACACATTCTTATGCATGCCTACTCAGAAGTAAGTCCTGTTAAACATGTGCGCGTGCATACACAATCTAAAATATGGTTCTCATAAATACATTTTTTAAAAATAAGCCACTGCCTTCAAATCAACAAGAAACACTTGCAATCAGTCTAAAATGTTGATTTTTTTTCCCACTGGTCAATAATAAAACAGCAATTATAATTGAAGAAGTGTGTATACATCATAGTACGACAAAATTTCCCCAAAGGAAGCCTAATGTAGACTTAAGTACCAAATAATCTGAAAATATATTCTGAATATTTTCCTGGTTGGAATGCAATTAAAAAACTACTTTTTCCTCAGTCATAACTGATTCCTAAAACAGATAGTTCCTTGATGATGTTTTATCTAATTGATTCTTTCACAGGAAATCTGCATATTACTGAATACCGAGTGGAGATTTTTCTCACACACACACACACAAGCGAGCGAGCGAGCGAGCGAGATCCATCTAGTGGGGGGGGGGGAATATTCAAGAGTTAAGCCTATATAGAGAGATTCAGAGAGTTGGAATTAACCCTGTTATTAAACATTCTGTTTGAGTACTAACATTATATACGTACATAAACATAAGGTTAAGCAAACAGAACGTAACTGATTCTGTTCCCATTTTACACATTCCACATTCTCTGCAATTGCTAATCTGCTTTTAGGTATAAAACAAAAGCCTGAGTATTTTTGGTTATTTTAAAGCAACTGAAAATATAGAGATTCAGCCACAACCTTTTTCTCCCTGTCCTGTTTCGCTGCTTTTCTCCCCCCAGAAATCCTTCCTATTGACAACCCTCTCCCACTGGACCCCGACATGTGTTCGGGAACAAACTGGATTGTCCCCTTAATTTTTAAAGTCAGTCACCAATTTAAAGATACAGTCAAATGACTGCAGAAACGAGAATTCATACATGTCCTCTTGAAAAAGATCTGTTTAAATGTATAAAGGCCAAGCACATGGCTGATCTTATACAATTATACATACTGCTACTTCTGTACATATTGGGTTAAAATTTAAAACCAATATAAGAAAAAAAAAAACCACCACCAATTACCATTAGAACAGCAATACAGAAGCAGTTTGCTTGACCTTTCTAATTGCAAGAGTAGAAACTAAAGGGGGGAGGTGGGCTGCATAGGGACCAAATATCTCCATTTGTTGTTTAACTCATTTTCAAAACCCGCACAACAACCCCTCTCTCACACACACCCCACGCACCATGCGGCCATTGTTTGAGAGAAGGAGCAACGGCTGGTTTTGTACCATTAATATTTTTCAGCTAAAATCAGCATTTCTGCTCTGTGCTATTTTGCTCGCCGTTCGATTTTTCACGCCCAGCACTGGCTGCTCAAATGAGCATGCATTCTTTTCCCCAGCAAAAGTCAAATTAGCCAGGAATCAGCATCACCAAACGCTATAGTCTTCACAAAAGCTAGTTTAGTTAGAGAAGTTCAGGCCACGGCATTTTTAAGTATAAAGTTAGGCCAGCCTCTTGGGATCGCAAGTATTGGACTTTTCATATCTGAGCTTATTATTCCTAATATTACACAGAAACTTCCCCACTTGTCCTCCTATTTCCCACATTCCCCATCTGACCAGATGTCTCTCTCTCCCTTGCTTCCACCTGTCAATCACATCCACAGCTGAAATTTGATTTCTCTCCCAACAGTAACCTTATATGAAATATTACCATAGGGGTCAGTACAATCTGAACCTTGCCACACAAGTTCATTAACTCTTCCTCAGTCCAATATCTGTTTGTTTCAAAGTTACATGGTTTTTAGTGTTAATCTCTTTGCAAGACCGATTAGTCAGCAATTGCTAAAGTCAGGATATAGGAGGAAGTGAAGTGATTTGGTGCGCTTTCCCCCAAAACAACATTTGGTTTTGAAAAGCCACATATTAGAATGGCATATATTAATTGTAAAATTACCCACACATACAATAACTGAAAATAAGCTAAAATAAAGACTAATTAAAATAAATCTATGCGTTAGCAATGATGTATTGGACTACACATGGTTTTCTCAGAGTGAAACATCACACAGTCACAACTGCAACCCATAAACTGTGCTTCAGAGGCATCTCATTAAAATAATGCAGGTTTGTAAAGAGCCATACTATTCACTGCCTATATGACTAACAGCGCAATCCTATCTACTCTTCGACTGGCAGAGCAACTGTTCCGCCAGTCCAGGGTGTTGCAAATGTGCTGTAAAGCATGTTTGCAGCACCCTGGGAGCAAGTGTCGCTGGCGCCACACCAGAGACAACACTGCTGTGCCCATTGGGGAAGGTACGTTCCCCGCCGGGCGACGGAGGGGCATGGGGAGGGCAGAATGGGGTGTTCCCGGGGGTGGGTGGGAGAGGTTCGCCAGGCCCAGGAATGGGGAGTGATCGGTGGCAGCCTCCTCCGCTGAATCCTATCCCCCTTCCCAGCCACCATTACATGGCCAGCTCGAATGTGCACCAGTAAAATAGCTGGTGCACAATCGAGTAGACTCATTGGGGCGGCTGGGGCTTTACTCGGGGTAAGTGGATGAACGTCCCCTTCCCCCAAGGAGAGCTCCCGCCATGCCAGCACTGAGTCCTATCTTGATAGGATGCAGTGCGGGCTCTATACCCGTGCTGCAGCCTAGCTAGACAGGATTGGGCTGCCCAGCTACAATTTTAAACCATTTCTGTCTACGGGTGTATATACGCAACAGGAGTTAAATGTGTACACCTATGGGCTGGGAAGAAATGGGTTTGGGCCAGCCTATTCATTAAGCAGTGTGAAACAAGCTGCCTCAGGAGGCAAATTGGGGGAAATGGCTCTCCTTACGCACCTATGCTGCAACTGGTGCCGCTCTAGCCAACCCAACTCCATGGACGGAAACTGCTCCTCCTCTCCCTGCCTCCATGGCTGCTGCAGGACAGAGCAGTGCGCTCAGTTGCCAGCCAGCGAACACCACAGAGCAGAGGCAGCACTGCAAGAACATGACAGGATCCTATGCACATTAAACCGCTGAACCATGAGCTGTCGATCGAAAGGTTGGCAGTTCGAATCCGCGACGGGGTGAGCGCTCGTTGCTTGGCCAGCTCCTGCCAACCTAGCAGTTCCAAAGCATGTTAATGTGAGTAGATAAATAGGTACCGCTTGCAGGAAGGTAAACAGCGCTCCGTGTTCCAGCTGCATGCTACGTGCTGCGGCAAGGAGAGTCATGCCGGCCACATGACCACGGAGGCGTCTTCGGACAACGCTGGCTCTTCGGCTTTGAAATGGAGGTGAGCTCCACACCCTAGAGTCGGACACGACTGGACTTCATTGTCAGGGGTCACCTTTACCTTTTTTTTAAGCCCCATTTAGCTCCATGAGACTTACTTCTGAGTAGACATGCCTAGAATTGGGCTGTATGAATCTTAAACACATTTCCATTGAACGGAGGCCTGGTCTACACATGCGACAGAAAGGAGGTGGTACCCTGGACTGTATCACTTCAGGTTGCACACGGGAGGGGGTCTCATTTTTTTTAATGTTGCCCCACGGAAAACTCTCCATACAAGTAAAATAAAAACAAGCACATCCAAGAAAAGTTCTGGCCCACCTGTCTTCTTTCTCTACCTGCTTATACTTGCCGGGAGGTTTCGAGTACGAGTTTTTAATCAGGAAAGCTTTAAAAAGAAAACCGAACACTCTACTCTTCTCCAGCTGTATGGGCCACTTGGTCACCTTAGCACTCTACCACACCATTGTGCTGCATGGGTAGCTCCGATCTTGTTTCCAAGTAGGTGCGTTTTGAAGTGTGTAAGAAGTGCCTCCATGCAGCTGGGCAAAGAAGCTTCGAACCTGGAAGTCAGCCCGGTCCGATCTGCCCTCCTTCTCCCACACATTCACAGGCACAATCCAGCCACAAACCTGCTCAGGTGGGCCACAAAGGTATCACATTTTGTATCCTGCCCTGAGGGTCATCCATTTTGCCTCAAGAAGCAAACTGGCAGGAGGCCCTACAGTGCTGCAGCTGCTCCTTCCTCTACCCCCCCCCCCCGGATACAAAAAGGTAGAGGGGAAGGGAGCAGAAGAAGTCTATGGTTCCCAAACTGGGAGGCGCAGCTCCCAGGGGAGCCACGGATACCAGTCAGGGGAGCTGCAGAGTGCCATGGAATCCTCTTGGTAAACAGTGCAATGCCAATTGGCAGGCATCAACATCATGTCATGGGGAGCCACAGCCAATGGTTAAGGGAGCTGCAGCCAATGGTTAATGGTCGCCAATGGTTAAGGGAGCTGCAGATCGAAAACGTTTGGGAAACACTGGTGTCCCCTCTTCCTTTTTGCATCCAGGACGCAAGAACAGAGGTGCTGGCTGATACACTGTTGGAGACAAGGCAGCATTTGATTGTCACCTCAGGCGCTAGGAGGTCTCGAGCTCACCCTGCCTGCCCTTTTGTCAAGACATTCAGCATACATGGGCATCACCCTGTTTTAGCCTCACAACAGCCCTGCAAAAAAAAGGTTATGCTGAAAGATGGTGACTAGTCCAAAGTCGAGCTTCACAGCTGCATGTAGGTTACTGGAATTCAGGTTTCCCTGCTCCAGGTCTTAACATTCCATGTGCTTTGGGTATACAGTAGAACTCCCGTATCTGCGGGGATACATTCCTCCTCCCGCGGATACTAGAAACAGTGGATAAAAGCAAACCCCCATCGTTCCCCCCCCCCCATCGTGCAGACGACTTACCAACTTGCAATTGCAGCCTTCGTGGGTCTTGGAGGCTCATTGCTGATTACAAAATGGTGGCAGGAAACACTCACAAGAAGCGAGGCAGAGGGCTGAAGAGTTCTTTTCAGCCCTCTGCCTCGCTTCCTGTGTGTGCTTCCTGCCTCCATTTTGTAATCAGCAACGAGCCTCTGAGACCCACGAAGGCTACAATCACAAGCTGGTAAGTCATGTGCGCGATGAAGGGCCATTTTTTCAACTGCGAATAAATGAATCTGTGGATATGGGATTCATGGATATGGAGGTTCTACTGTATGTTTGAAGGGCTAGCGAACAGTTTAAAGGCTGATTCAGACCGCATGCCGAGGCGAACGAGCGAGCGCCGAGGCGAGCGAGCGCGAGAGGCTGGCCACCGTCCTCCGCGCTCTGAGCTTGTCTGTAGGAGTGTCTTCCCGCAAATAGTCCCTCCTTTTGTCCCGCCTTCTTGGAAGAAACCTCCACGGTGATTGGCTAACACTAAAGTTTACACCCGATTGGCAGATAGCCACTCTCCTCCCACTCTCATCTGATTGGTGGCTGCAGTAGCTCCGCTGTGCGGCCCCCCTCAAACATGGCCCAGGAAGATTTTCGATCGTGCCGGAAATCAGGAGACCGCTCGCTCGCTTCTGCTGTGGTAACCAGACACCTCAGCACAGCTCGAGACAGCTCCTCAGGCGTCCGGGACGTGCCGAAATTCATGCGGTCTGCAGCGGCCTTTATGGTCTTCTTTGCAGACTTGAATCAAGCGGCTTGTGAAAAAAACCTGGGAACTGCAAAGTTTATTCCCCGTTGTTTCCATGCCATTTAATTCCATCATATTTTTACTTGGAGGACGATGCATTATCAATTCAGAAAAATATTATCAGAGGTTTGCCGAGTATCCAACACTCAAGAGAGACCAGGAATCCACCCCCTTTCTGGGCATATAATGTAGTGAATATAGAATAGCTATATGGAAGTGAATATGGAAGCAGCATCTATGGAACTGGAAGAAGAGGCTGTCTCCCCCCCCCCTTCAAAAATGTGTCCCCAGGTATGACCCTTCAATCCATTACCCTTGTGAACACCACTGAGACCTTTGCTATCCCATTAACCCTCTAACCAATATAATTTTTAATTAAATTTCATTTCAGTAGATAATAATATTTAATAAAAAGCACCAACAGTAGACTGTGAAACAGCCATTGCCTTCCTAAAGGAAAAGCAGCCAAAATTCTTAACATACATTAGAGATTTCATAATTAAAGTCACACACAGGGATATTGGTAATTGGAAAAAAGCTAATTTAAACTGCTTAGTTTGTTTGTTTGTTTTAAATACTAACAACCAAATCCTACAAGCCATATGCTCCAGTCTTCCCAATTCTAAAAAGTGAAAAGGAAGGAAGGGAGATACCAGACAGGGTGGGTAGAGGAAGAGGAGAGAAGGTTTGCCTGGATTTGTCTCTGATTTGCATTGGGCATTTTCCACGTTAGGTCACAGGGCAGACCTAATTCATGAGAAAAGGAGAAGAGGAACGAACGAACGCACGCACGCACGCACGCACACCCCTTTCTCAATATGCAATTACCGTATTGGTCTGAGTATAAGACTCACTTTTTTCTCCTAATTTAAGTTTTTAAACTAGGGGTGTGTCTTATAATCAGGCTGTTGCAATCTAATGCCAGTGATTTAATTAAATTTTTTTTTAATAGCACCAAACTTTAAGGGTGCGTCTTATAATCAGGTGCGTCTTATACTCGGGACAATACGGTATAACAAAAGCAAAACCATTTCAGCAAATGGTGCTCAATCCTGGCTAGGGAATGCAGTGAAGGATAAGAGAGGAAATCAGATCTGTACGCAGATCTGTAAAGACGAAGTGAATGCATTTAAAAGTATGGAATCCAAAGATATATTTTTTTTAAAAACCCATCAATACAGACCCACCTTCTGACTGCACGGCTCACCGTAACTCCGCACAGCTGGGCACGAGACGGCCTCACTGCACTGACTGAGAGTATGTCCAAATACCAGATTCCCATGCGCCCTGTTACAATCATCAGCTTAAAAAAAGAATTTTTGTATATATACTGGCATAGTTCCTGTGTCTTTAACAACTGCATTCCACACAGAAATTCCACACATACCTCTTCCTCAATGCTAAGAAAAGTTGCACTTATTCACTTTTGCCGAGCATGCCGTTGTTAAAGGCATAGGAGCTCTGCCAGGGAAAAGGTAACGGCAGTCCTATTTTCAGATGCACATGGAACATCAGAGAGGGACAAATAGGTACCGTCTCCCCTTTTCCCACCCAGAACTTGCATCAGGTGGCCAGATGCGTGGACCTCAGTGCACATGCCTGTCCCCGTCAACCATGAGGACTAGAAGATTGGCACAACTAAAGCACCCTACAGTTGTGAACTGAGAGGGTCAGAAACAAAGAGCACTGCAATATGGAAATCCCTGTACAAGAGGCTAAGGAGAGAGAAGGTTAGATGGTGGGTGGTGAAGGAAATAAGGATCATGACACCCTAAGCTTTTCCTTATGTTTCAGTAGAACAGTCTGTTCCAACTTTGAAAACCATGGCCCAGCATTCACAAATATAAAATAAAAATAATGACAGGGAACGCTACACTACAAAATATGAATCTAAACGTAAACAGGGCAGCACAGATATTTAATAGGATTTGAGACAGGCTGCCACATTCAGGCTCCGCAAATCCATAGCTAATTTTGGAATGCATTCATACAAGAAAAAAAAAAACAGCACCGAACATCTGTGAAACAGCGCACACACAAGTCAAGTTTCAGAGGAGACCTGTTTGGTGACCAAAGAGAAACTGGAGAACACAACACAGATGATACAAGCATCTTATACAACACAAAAACCAGCAGCTTTCACAAAGTTATGAGGAAATTAGTTGGAAAACTCCTGTTGCATTCAATAGGTTTTGTATCGTGCAAAATACCGTATTGGTCTGAATATAAGACTCACTTTTTTCTCCTAATTTAAGTTTTTAAACTAGGGGTGCGTCTTATAATCAGGCTGTTGCAATTTAATGCCAGTGATTTAATTAATTTTTTTTAATAGCGCCAAACTTTAAGGGTGCGTCTTATAATCAGGTGCGTCTTATACTCGGGACAATACGGTATATCGTGCAAAATATATACACACCTTTAAAAAATGTTTTAAAGATTCCAGCTATACAAAAGAAAATCAAATTGTACCTTTTCAGACTTCAGGTAACAGGAATTCTCACATCACTGATGTAGAAGATTCCCTTGGATACCTAATTTAATAAATATATTAAAACAAAACATTATTAGAGTGTTCTAATAAGCGACGCTTTATTAGTTCTCAGTTTAGTGTTTCTTTAACAAGATGTCTGGCTGTCATGTTAAGTAGCATTGGGGTACTGATGTCAATAAATATTATTTAAAATGGATTTTCCACTTCTGTTTCTTAAGAGCATTCCTGGTTTCTATGCAAGTTATGTAACAGGAACGCTTCAAGGGAGAAAAAAAACTGGCAACTGCAACCACAATTTTTTTTAAAAATGTATTTTCCAAGCTGTGAGCTAAAGTACTTTTAGGGTTTCACAATTTATTTGATTTTACTTTTAATTCATAAACATGATAAGCAGTGTTGCTGTAAATGGAGAAAATAACTGCCAAGTGATACACAAATTTCCCTGTTTTCCAGACAATCATGAAATACCAAGAACTGTCATTTCCCCCTTGAATTTCTCATGTAGTACCACCTGAAATTGTTCCAAATGCATTAAAAAAAAATCATGTAACTGGCATCATTTAGAAGGAATTTGGGAGCACATTTGAGGTAGGAATAACCGAATGCGCTCCAGATGGCTCTGCTGCACAACCTGGTTTACTCCAGAGTAATCCCATTAAAGTCAAAGCCACTGCTCCACAGTAAACAAGCTGAGGTTTTCAGATGGAATAATCATATATTTAACGTTTCCGCGTGAACTCAGTCTGTGACAGAACAGCACACAGCAGCAGAAATAACTGTAAGCTATCCAGAGCTGCAAATAAATCCATTTTCGTAGCATATATAATAGCATGACAAGAAATAAACCGTGGATCCTGAGGGCTTTATTTATGTATTTATTTATTTGATTAAAAGAAACAAGACAACCGATAGGTTTTGATTGCCAAACTTCTGCTCAGCACCGAAGAGTTGTCCACTCTCCATTTCTTTGCTAATAAAATTATGTGTTCTTCGGAGCTCAGCTCCCTTTAAACATCCAAAGGAACTAGAGAGGAAAATATGAAAATACATTCTGAGATTGCATGCGAAACATGTTACATTGTAGGGAGAGAAGGTGAGGATGGATGGATGGATGAATGATGATTTCCAGATGCCTTCTTTGCCTGTCTCCTGCATTATTTGGGCAAGAATACGTTTAGGGATACTGTCTTCTTAAATGCAATATCTGGCACCCAGCCCAAGATCTCTTAAGGTTTAAAGGAGTCATCTGCCTTAGGTGTCACTTTCCTCAAGACGACCTCTGCTTTCATGCCAACTGGCAAATCCATTCTATTAAGGATGCATTTATTTGGAAGGGATAGGTATTCAATTCTCTCCCCTCCCACCTGAAGAGCATCCCCAAAAGTGCTACAATCAGCATCCTTTTGTTATCTTTAGACTATAGAGAGGATATCCCTGTTCTGGCACTCCAGCCAACCCAATCAAATCAAAGACGATCAAAAGATCTACCTTCTTGCGAAGGCAGACAGTGCTGTCCAAATATTCAATTAAAATTGCTTGATGATTGGGTATTAATAGAGAGGGGAACCAAGAAATGCTGCATTAACTCAGCCCAGAAAGGCAATGCAGATTTATTAATTTAAAGATATCAGCTATCTTTCCCTTTTTAAAAAACATGACAGCATTTGGTATAAGAGTTATCATTTAATAAGTTTTCGCCCCTATCATCTGCTTCTATATTATAAAAGCATTTTCCAAGAAAAAAACTCTTAGAAGCTTCAATCTAGTCCGATGGGAATATCTTCTTTTAACAGATTTAATCTTACGTTTTCCTTACTCTAAATAAAAATGACTTTGCAGTAGGTCCTCCTCAAAATACAAAATCCATTTCTCCACCCTACCCTCCTTTTTATTATTTTTCCCCCTTTGCAAAATTGTGAAATATGCTGTAAAAATTTTCAGGTGCCGGAAAAATGTAGCTTCCTCTACTAAAAAATGAGGTTTGGGTGCACGAGCATCCACAGTTGCTAACACTTAATTTAGGGCTGTCAAGCGCTTTAAGTGTTTTGGTCTACTCACTGCTTTTCCTTTAACCGATTAATTAAACCAATGAAAATGCATATTAGAGTATTTCAAAAGAGATTAAAACTATAGGACTTAAAGAAATAGGTTTCTCATATAGGGAACCATTAATGCTGTAGAATAATTATCTTAAATACAATGGCCCCAAAACCAGAGAAACGCATTTGTAGAGACGTGAATACAATGGAGGAATTTTCTTGATTTTTCCATACAGACTTTCATCTTGCGGCAAGTCCACATTCTAAGCAGACTTATAATCTTCTTGGGGGTTAAACAACCATGTACAATGCAGTACATGGGAAGGGGAAAATGGATGTGGCTTCAAGCTTGTGGGGACCTTTTTTAAGTAACTATTAATGTATGTACTTTTCTTGTATTTTCTTTTCTTTTCTATTGTAAGCCGCCTTGGGTCCCTTCGGGGAGAAAGGCAGGATAAAAATATTGTAAATAAATAAATAAATAAATAAATAAATAAATAAATAAATAAACGGGGGGCACAGGTTCAAGCAGGAGAGAACAGAGCCTGAGTCAGGGCCATTCGGAGGAATTTTATCAGGGGGTACAAAGTTGGCCTGAGTATCAGCAGTGACCCCTAAAAAAAGTGACCAAAGAGAGTTGGTTTGTTCTTAAAAAAAGAGAGAGGGAGAGATTGGCTTGTATCCCAAGTTACTCATCACAAACTGAACTGAACTTCCTTAGTCATGACTAACTAAACATCAGATACAACCCATTATTGCATTGTGGTTGTAAGAATGGCAGCCGTCTAGAACCCTGTGGGAATACGCAGGGTAATCACTGCAGCCACTGTGTCTGAACAAAGGTGTGCGAGTCATTTATAGGGTAGTAGTAGACTCTTCCGAGAGGCAATACTGTCTATCAGAGATCTCTCTGCTGAAACTCTGGCTTAATAAAATGCACATTTTTTTTTTTTAAAAAAAACAACTTTGCAGTTAATGGCTCAGCCAATCTATCGGTTGATATTTTCCAGTTTGAAATCTACCCACAATGGATTGTCACATTTGAGAAGCCAAGGAGTCTTCCTTAAACTTAAAGCATCGTAGTTTGAAGTGCTCAACTGCTATGTGCAAGGAAGCGACTTATCTGAACCAGGGCCTCTGAGAGGAATTTTATCAGGGGGTAGAAAGTTTCTTTTGGGCCCCTTCTTGTGACAGGGGGAGGGCAGCAACAGCCAGAAAAGTCTCTGGAGCCCAGGTCTACCAGACTTCCTGATACAATGCCCAGGTCTACCTGCCTGGTAGACCTGCCCTCCTGGTTGGCCCAGCTTTCATGAGAGCAGCTGAAATCCCAGGAAATTTCTGGCCCCCCTCCTTTGGCTCATGGGCCACCTTTTTGACCGTGGGCCTGGGTACAATTTACCCCCCTCTCATGGGCCCTGATCTGAACCACCACCACCAGGGTTACATTTCACCAGGCTGACACAAGACGGGAGGCATCCACAGTAGCCTTCAATTTTTCCACACCATCATTAAAACACCCAACCAAGAGTCTTTTCTATACATTCTGTAGCAGGCCCCATAAGGATATGAGCATAAGAAAAGCCATGCTGGGTCTATCAGGCCCAACTTCCTGTCTGGCCATTGTTTGGAAACACCACAAAGATGTTCACAGAATGACATCGCATTGCCTGTCAGGCACATAGAGCAGGGCAGGGGAGATTATATGACCCTGTAAGCCAGATCTCAACTCAACCAGGACCTGATCCATACCACAGAACCGTCAATGTGGGCTACCAGTTACCTAGCTAGTTGCCACCAAGGTGAACCTGGAGGGGTCCTCAATGGACTCCTCTCTACCTAAATTTCAGCACAGAGAATTTCTCAGGCTAGGGGGAGACACCTGCAGCTGCACCTGCCAAAATGGCAACATTACATAAGACTGCAAAAAGGTAGCTGGCAGATTTACAACATCAGACCATTGGTCGGTTTCACTCAGTACAGGTTGATTACCCCATATTCCAAAATCCAAAATCCAGACTGTTACGAAATCTAGATATTTGGGGGGCTATTACTTTTTTCTTTTAACTCTTTCCAGCACCTGACTGGCATAGCGCAAAGCATGCTAGGGCCAAAAATTATTTAAAATATTGTATTAAATTACCTTCAAGCTACGTGTATATGAAAGTGTATATGAGACACAAATGAATTTTGTGTTTAGATTTGGGTCCCATCCCCAAGATCCCTCACATTTATGCAAATATTCCAAAATCCAAAATCCAGACAACTTCCCATCCCAAGCAGTCAAGATACCTGTATTCTCAACAGCAACTGGCATCAAGTCTTTAGGGTTTTAGATAGGCTTACCAGATTTACCTGGGAAAAATTGAAGGCAAAAGGAGAAGGGGAAGGCAAAGGATGAGATGGTTAGACAGCATCACCGATGCAACGAACATGAAAATGAGCCAACTCAGGAAGATAGTGGAGGACAGGAAGGCCTGGCGGGATATGGTTCATGGGATCACGAAGGGTTGGACATGACTTAATGACTGAACAACAACAACAACCAGATCTCCAACCAGGACAGAGTGCTAGACCTTTAGGAGAAGGAATGTGGGCAGGTGTAGCTTGTTAAACTTTAGAGCACAATCCTAGGCATGTCTACTCATGGACTACCCTGGAGGGGTCAGCAATTAATAAATACCATTTTTACCCAAGGGTGTATATACGCAACAGGAGTTAATTGCATACACCTGTGAGCTGGGAGGAAATGGGATTTTTAACTAAACCTGGAACTTCCTACATGCAGACCACAGCTCTCCTCTCCACTTGTTATTATACTCCTCTTCTGGGCAAGAGGGCTCCTGTATCTGAAAAACGGGGGGGGGGGGAGTTAGTGAACCAGGGTATAGCAACATACCAGTTTAGTTGCTTACTGAAGGTCTCTTGTACATCGGAACCCAGGTGCAAACCTGGCAGAGTCTTAAGTCTTAAGAAGACTCTTCCATTTTGTTCCAGGAGCGCAACAGCAAATAGCAAGGGGGGGGGGGGGGTTGCCCTTCCTAAACGGTCCTCTTTTCCGGCTACCTTTCCCGAAGTTTCTTTTCCACCAGCTGGAGTCTTTCAGCTGTGGGAACACCATGAGCCCTGAACGCGTTTTTACGCATTAGCAACTTTCCCTCCCGTCTCTTTGGAAACGCTTCCTGCGGACCTAGAGAGAAGGCGCTGGATCCGTTTACGCTTCGGTTCACCCTGCTGCGCATGCTATATAGGCGGCTGGGAATCCTCTCTGCACGGGTATGGAGAAATAAGCCCAGCTGCGTTCAGTGAAACTTCCTCCCTCTGGTCAACTTACAAACGGTGGCGGTTTCGGCGTCCCATGCCCGGTGGCTAGCCAAAACAGGCGTTCGTTCACAGATCACTCCCGGCTTCAACTGAGTTGACTTTTGGCTGTTGTTGGTTTGTGTTAGTTCAAGGACCGAGAAGTGTTGGGACGGGAGTAAAAGTGCGTAACTGACCCCAAAGCAAAGTAGCACAGCGTGTTACTAGTCGGTAGTAAGAATTGAACGCGCACCTAAGGCGACAAGCACCCTCTAGGGGTGCTTCCTCGGAGCAAATCCTGAACCCAGGGGGCATAGGATCGGGCTGCACGGGGCTCTTCCGCGCGTGCGTGGCGCTTCTCCTGTGCGCCTTTTGCAGCAAAATTCTCTTTAGACAACTGAGTTGCGTTTTCAGTGCTGATTCTGATGCCACGTGGACTTAGGATAGGGGCCCTTCTCTTTTTGCGGGCGGAAGAGGCCCGGATATTCACGCGATCGCGACCTTTGGCCTTTTCAACTGGGGAGAAAACTGGGGCGAAGGGAAGAGAGAATTTATTAATGCGTGCCTGCTTGGCACAATCCTAGTTAGTTTACAGGTGCGCGTTTGACCTCGATGCGGAGTGCATGGGATTTTGCTGCAGATGAAAGACGCGGCCTTTTTTTTCTTTTGCAATCCTGTGCACGCTTACCTGAGAGTAACTGCGCACGGTTTACCTGACTTCCCTCCGAAAAGTATGCTCAACCGACACTATGGGGCAAAGGAGCGGGGGTAACATTAAAACCCCATAAAACCCCTCAAGGATCTCTACACCAACTCTATAGAGATCTGGAAAGGCAGAAAACCCTTCACCACTTACTCTCGCGGTGTCTTTAAAGCGGCGAGGCCGAGGGTACTACTCGGAGAGTATCTTGCTTGTCTCCTGCCTAGCCACGGAGTTCCGACGACGAGGAAGGTTAATCTGAGCACCCAACTCTTAATCCGATCTCGCTCTTGCCCTCTGTTTACCGTTGCTGGGCGTTAACACCCCTCCCACACACACACACACACACACACACACACCTTGGGGCCACCAAAATTACATGCGTTGAAGTTGAACCAGATGCTTAACAGCGCAATTCTATGTATGTTTACTCAGGAGTAAGTCCCACTGTGTTCAATGGGGTTTACTCACAGGTAAGTGTGCATAGATTTGCTGCCTAAGCTTTTTTTCGCCTTATGGGGTGACCCTATCCCAAACCAGCCCTTGAAGTTTGTGAGGCAAGTTTGTGTGCGAAACGCTTCGCTCTTTATCACCTCTAGATATTTACTGGAGAAACGATATTTGCCAGACGTTTCACGCAGACTCCCATCCACGGCTTGTTGGTGAGATCCATGGTTTCATCCTGTCCCTTGGATAACATTTGACAAGACATAAAACCATCCGTGAGAATTCCTTACTTGGGAAAGTTTAACTCCGGAATGGCGGGATTCTAAAAGTCACGACGACTGTGCGCTCTTGTGCACATTTCCACGACTGCGCGCTCCTGCGCACATTTCCTGGAGAGGAAGCCAGATTGCCCCTTGCTGAGACTTCCTTACCAGTAAAAGTATGCGTAGGATCGGACTGGAAATCTTTTGCCATGTGGATCGATGAGTGTATCCAACTCTGAGCAGAGTAAAACCTGAGGATGGAAGAATTTTTCATGCCTTAAAAACAGTGGTTCCCAAACTATTTAGCACCGGGCCTCTTTCCCTTTTAACAGAATCTTAACAGAGAAACATCAGGCTCAGTAGGAGGCAAACTGAGACATTTGCCTAGGGACACATATTCACATCTAGGCCATCCTCTTTCCCAAGGGCTGCCTGAGGGTCTGCTGCATGTAGCTTATGTTACATTAAGGCTACAATCCTGGGAGCAAGTGCAATTAAAACTCATATACAGTACTTGTACTATCAGCTCCATAACAAATCAACTATCTGACTCATATGGAGCTTGTGTGACCTCAATCCTAAACATGCTTATTAGAGAGTAAGTCCGATTGGATATCCTGAGACTGAACTCTCAGTAGGATGGTGTAGTGGTCCTGGAGTTGGTCATAGACCTGGAAGATCCAGGTTCAAATTCCTCTCAGACAGGAAGCTTCCTGGGTGACCTTGGGCCAGTCAGGACAACCTCTCAGCCTAACCTACCTCACAGGCTTGTTGTGAGGACAAAGAGGGAATTACTTATGTGCACCACCCTGCGCTCCTTGGAGGAAGGGACGTATAAAAATGTGAAAAATAAATAATGTGTGTAATGCCTGCATATTGAAAATCCCTGTTTAGTTTGGGTGTCACATTTACTCAACACTAGGCTGGCTCCGTTGAGGTCGTTGGCATTTACTCATGAGTAAGTGAAGGAAGCCGACCTTGCAGTGCATTTGCGCAGGCAGAACGCCTGCACTCCGACTCCTATGCACTTCTTTGAGAGTAAGCCCCGCGGAACATAGTGAGATTTCTGAATAAACATGCATAGGATTGTGCTGTTAGTCACTCATTGGGGAGTGGGAGGGGGGGAGAAGAGAAAGTGTCACGGAACTGATTGGGGCTTACTTCCGAGTAACAGTGGTAAAGAAGCTGGCTACCCAACTCCTAAAAATCAGCTTCTGGGGCCAATCCAAATCGAACCGAATAGGTGGGAGGCTTTTTTTTTTTTTTTTTTTTTTGCGGCTCCTGCCGCCTGCAACGTTCGCTTCCTTGAATACCTTTATTTTCGTGGATCTTTTTTCTTCCTTTGATCGGAGGAACTGCAAATAGTTGTGTTCCTCTTCCTTGATCCCGAGAGGGGGAAGCCCCAGTAGCAACCTGGACCATATGGGATGCGGGATGGTGTCGCCGAGGCTTCTTGACGCCTCTCCTTGCGCGACCACATTGTTCCAGAAAACTGTCTTCGCGTTCGCTGCGTCTGAAATGAAGAAGCTGCAGCCGCCCGGGAACGCCTCCCTCCCCCCCCTTGCGCCACAGCCCCCCTCCCTTTGCCCTACAGGAGAAACAGGGGGTGATTTGAATGGATCACAGTTTCTATACATTAAGTGAAAGATTGCTTGGTGGGAAAGGGGGAGTGAGACAGAGAATCCCCCTCCATGTTGTGCAAAGGTGTGTGTGTGTGTGGGGGGGGGGGTGTTGGCAAAGAGGACGCAAGATGTCAACCCGTGCCCCCAAAGGGGGGGGGAAATAATGAATTAATATGATTGCAAATTAAAAATAAATAACATTAAGTTCTTTACCCGGCGGGGGTCAGCGCTATTGAATGAAGCATTGCTTCTGTGTAACCAAGCATCTGTACAGAAAGGGCCTATTTTCTTACAGGCCTTAGAAAGGGGATGAGAGCAGAGCGGGCAATGGGGGAAAACGGTGCAGACCCGAACTTTGGGTGTTAAGAGAGGAAAATGATTCGGAGTGAGTCGCGCTGCGAATCGCTTCTGATTCGAAGTCAGTTACTGATCTGTGTGAGTATGAAAGAGAGAGAGAGACAGTTTTCTTTCCTCCAGTTCCACTCTATGAAGCCAAGAAATCTAAACTGTGGATCTGCAGCATCTTCTCTCTAGAACAGTGTACGTGTAAAATGCTTTTTGGTGTGTGAGTAGACCCGATTCGCTTAGACAGTCTTGTTCATAACCAAGTAAGGGTGCATCTGGTCCTTTGACGAAGCTATTACTCTACATGAGTGTGAGTGTGAACAGAAAGGCCCAGAGCTGTAGGGTCAGAGACACACAGTCCAGAACTGGGAAGGACTGGATTGAATCCTCTTTCCCAGATACGGAGCCAAGATTAATACGGCCCAAGCAAAGCAAAGCCCTTCTAAACGCCAATGTTGGGGGGGGGGGGGAAATGAAGCATCCACAGTCCACAAACCTTTGAAATCAGAGAAACTCGATCCAGCTTTACTCGGAAGTAAAACTCGACCTCTTGGACTCGTATTGCCAGGCTAACGTGCTTAGGAGTGTACTGTTGTTCAATGTGCTTCGCTTTGGGGCTGAATTGTGCCCCTTTATACCCGTGAGTCGTGACCTTCATCTAGAAAACATCCACTCCCCATTGCGATGTGGCCGGATTTATCGAGGAGTCCCGCTAATCCCCGAAAGACATGACACGGAAAGAAAGCCCAGTTCGGATCAGTAGACCTTGCTTCGAAGTCACTCTGGTTCTTCCATCGGGAGCAGAAAATGTTTCAGGAACAGACCAGCATCCCCACCACAATACAATTGTTACTGCTAATCTCTCTCTCTCTCTCTCTCTCTGGAAAATGTTAGTTGGATTTCTGCAATCCTTTTCTGTGCGCCGCAGTTGCTTGATTGCAACAGCAAACTTAAAACAAAACAAAAATACCAACCCCTTATATACAGGAGGGGGAGGAAGGAAGATAATATTTTTGAAAACATGTCCATCTTTCAGCCTGCTTGGAGGTCTATGTGCACCTATTAGAACAGGTATGAAGGTTCGTTCTGGTTGTCGGATGACCTGGGCCTTAAATGCCAAGGCTTTCCTTTCCAAAACAGCAGCATATATGCTGAAGCTCCCCACCCCACCCCCGTGTGGTCCAGCGGATACTGAGCTAGCTATGCGTCCATCTGTTAGATAACCAGACAAGATAGCCACAGAGAAACGGCCGGGTGCAGAGAAAGACAGAAAAGGAAAAGAATTGGGAAAGATTCCAGGAGCCGGAGGAGGAAAAGAAGCAGCATTAGACACCGCTGAATGGGGCAGAGAAGGGAGAGATCATAGGGGGAAATGAGATTGCTGCACTCTGTAACAGGGGGGAGATTAAGGTGGCATCATGTGAGAGAACACAGGAAGCTGCTGCCGTACAGAGTCGGACCATTTGTTCGTCATTGTCGACAGTCGACACGGACAGGCAGCAGCTCTCTAGGGCTTCCGGACAAGATTCTTCCCCAGTCCTATCTGTGGAACTCCTTGGGATGGATTGAACCTGGGGCCTTCGGGGGCTCGCTCGCTCGATATCCCTATAATGAGAATCACAGGATAATTTTTGGTTTGAGTCTGTTCTGAAATTATTCAAATATTGGTCTGTGGTCGAATCACGAGGCGCGTGGCGGTGGGAGGAGGAACGGGAAAGAATAGACCCACCGACCCCCATCGCATGCAGCCCGATCCTCAAAATTCTCTCCGAAGTCACCATCCCCACGGAATCCAGCGTGCGGCGGCCTGTGAGGCGGCCTTCATCGTTTGCATTCCGCCTTCTGCTGCGAAACAGATCTTGCACGCTTGCTCTCCCGGCTTTCTTCGGGCGTGCAAATCGCACCAGCGCAGCGTGCCTTGCAGAAATGCGAGGAGTTGGTCAGGATGCTACTAGACGGGGCGCAAAAGGAGCGCGAGACGAGATGTGAGTGTTCAGGCCATACCCCGCCGCACGCTTCCTTGGGAGGGAGAGGGAAACAACCCCACCTAGCTGAAGCGGCAATTGCTTCCGAGTAACACAGACAGAGCTGCTGCACGTGGCAGCGATCCTTTGGCACCCCGGTGGTCTCCCTCTGTCTTTCCTCATATCGTGCGAGAATCGTGCGCATCTTGAGAAGCGAAGGTGTGTGTGTGTGTGTGTGTGTGTGTGTGTGTGTGTGTGTGTGTGTGTGTGTGTGTGTGTGTGTGTGTGTGTGTGAGAGAGAGAGAGAGAGAGAGAGAGAGAGAGAGAGAGAGAGAGAGAGAGAGAGAGAGAGTAATCAAATTCACTGCCTGCTCCCACGGGTGTTTATTCAGCCCCTCTACGTCTAATGGTGGCTTACTCCAAGGTAAGTATGCCTTTCTCCCTAGTCAAGTCGGTGTCATTTCCTCCTCCGCGCCCCAGTTCCAGGCCAGGCCCGCCCGGGATGACTATGTGCACTGAGATTATCCTCCTGAGCAATGCGATTCTTCTTGGAGGGGGCGGGAAACACATGGTTCCCCCCCCCAAAAAAAAAACTTTTGAACTTTCTCCTCACGCCAGCTTGGCCTTGAAGGATTTGTGCGGCACCCGGGGGCCCTTTTCTCACGGAACATTGAAAAATAAAATTAAAGAAAAGGTTAAAAAATCACCACCCAGAACAGCAGACATCCCTACATTTTGCAAGGATGAGAAATTGCCGTGCCTGTACCTTACAGCACAAACCTAGGAATGTCCACTAAGAAGAAAGTCCCATTGAGTATTATAGAACTTGCTCCTAGGTAAGTGTGTGTAGGATTGCAGCCTTAAAAGGGCAGCTGATGGAAGACGTGTCCCCTCCCGTCGTGCCTTTGTAGGCAAAAAGGATCTCCCCCCCCCTTGCAAACTTTGTCCCGCAGTCTAGCTCGCTCTTCAAGGCCAAATGACAAAGAGGCGTTCAATGCGATCGTCTCTCTCTCTCTCTCTCTCTCTCTCTCTCTGACTGTAGAAAACTCAGACTAGGAGCTGCAATGCAATTTCCGCATTCAGAAAAGGCTGGAGCCTTTGCTAAGAAAATACTGTACAGAGGATGGTGTGTGTGTGTGTGTGTGTGTGTGTGTGTGTGTGTGTGTGTAGGTACGATATCTCTGCCTCCTTGACCTCCCCCTCCCCCCCTCCCAGGCTGCCCGATCCCAAACATCTAGCGTCTGGGGAAGAAACACAGATTATACAGTATATGTTCTGCAAATCTAAGATCCCTAGTTGAAACTTTTAGGAGAGACCCCAGGCATACTTTGCAAGAGGAGGGGGAAAATGGTTTGTTCCCTCCTGGGATTGTGGGGGGGGAGGAAGTTTGAGAAAAGGGTGATCGAGCAGGACCAGACAGTTTTTTAGTGAAACTTTTGCAAGAGGTTCAAACAGTTGGGGGGGGGGGAAAGGGGGCAAGAGAGAAAGCTCTACTATCTTTATAAGAGCAGATAATGCTCTGATTGTCCAATTACAGGCAGTTTACCCTCTGATTACACATTAACCTGCCAGAGAGCTGCAGTGATGCACCCTATGGTCTTTGCTGGGGCTATGGAAAAGTCAAGTGCTAAAGGACATGTGTGACTTGCAAGGTGGAGGAGGAGGAGGGGATGGAGGAGGAGGCGGGCAGGCTGGCTGGCTGTCATAGAGTGGGGCCTCTGAATAGCCCTGACCTTGGGCATCTCAATGCCTGCTTTCCAGAGACTCTGCTGATACGGGGCTCAGTGTTGGAGCAGGCTACTGTGGGTTGATGGAGGAAGGAGTTTTGCCTAGGCCACAGTTTCACTGGCTCCATTAAACACACACACACACACACACACACACACACACACACACACACACACACACACACACACACACACACACACACACACACACACACACACACACCCCAAAAAACAAGAGCAATGAGGAGCGGTAGCCACAAATCAACTCTCCCTTTTTACTGCCAAATTGGGGGCTACAACACTGCTAAGCTTCCCCTGACCTTTGCCCCCTGGTGCAGCAAGGGTTTAACTAAGAGCAGTCTCTTGTAAACTTTTACAGGCCAGGGCTTGCCTGTAAGACTGAAACACAGCCCGCTTTGGCTGCAGTTTCCATCCCACAGCCCTGGCCCACCCCCTACTCACTTCCATTCTCATCTTCCCCCCCCCCTCATGCACACCCTCTCCGAACATTTTGCCTATAAAATATGCAATGGGAAGAAGGGGACGCTGGTCGGCTGCCATCCACTTTTCATGTGCTGTCTTATGGTTCCAGGGCATTTTTTTAAAAACTAAGCTGGCTGAGCCACACGCTCTTGGGAGGCCAGAGTCAACCATTTCCCAAGAAGACACCCAGCTTTTCCCAGTAACTAGAAAGTTGAATCCAGTTCATGCAGTTGCAAATTGAAAATAATAATAATAATGAGAATCTCCAAGACCCTGCTGCAGCTGGCTTGCAGGGCAAGCAGTGTGTTGATTGTTTTATAGAGGAATTCGGACATGGAGACAAGACAAAATCTCCTGCCCCCTCATGTAGCTTTTCAGATTTCATTTAGGTTAACAAAAAAGTAACTTGTAAATGTGGTGTCTTTTGATTTTTTTGTTTGTTTGTTTTGCTCCTTTCCTGAGAAAGCTCACAAGATAACACTGGCTAGCAACAATAAATTAATGAAACAAGAAGTTGTTTTTGAAATAGCCGGGCAGGGGGGAATCCAGGCTAAAAGCCAAGGAATACGTGGCTTGTGAGTTGTTTTTTCTTTGAACAGCTGACATGACCCCCTCCCCCCATGGGGTATCAGCTGCTTTTAAACCACCCTGTTTCAAAAGTAGTTTGCCCTGCACTGAAAATAAGAATTTTCCCAGGTTGTGTCCTGGGAGCTCATGGAATGTCATGGTCCTTTGAATCCAAGCCACATTTTGTTAACCTCCTGGAATGTCAATAAATGAATATCCAAGCAGACAAATTGGAGGCAATTTCACCTCTTCCTACACACTTGAGGGATCTGCTCCGTTTTCTCTATTGGGGTGGGGTGGGGTGCAAAGTTCTTCTCTTCAGTTTAATTCCACCATAAAACAATCCAACAGGGGGGTATATTTGTGGGTCATACCACAATATGGAGTTTTTCAAGCAAAATTTGCTCTTTGAGGACTGCAGCTTAACAAAGTCATGGCAGGGGGTAACTGACTCAGAAGAGTTCATAACCATTACACAGCTAGAAAAGTTACACTGAGTAGTACCTGAAAACTCACAGTTTTCACCTACCTGTGAGAAAACCAATTGTGGGTGGGTAGCAATTTCCACCTTCATATACAACATTTTAGGTAGCCCCCCACAGCTCCCACTCATCAATGTATGTGTGAGCACATTACCCCCTTCCAGCACCTCCAATGACACTACATTTAAGTAAGCTGCTTAACTTCCCCCCAACCTACAAACTAATGAAACTGAATACAGAATCAAAAAATGGAGTTTATTATAGTAGATTATTCTTTCTTTTTGATATAACCAGAGAGTTGAAAAATGAAAGAAAAGCACATAAGGAACATCACACATGTTTAGTTAGTAACTCAAGATATAAAACAATTTTGCACAGCAAAATATGTAAAGGAAAAAAAAACTGTAACTGACAAGATTTTTTTTATATTTATTGTGGTAAGATTTACTTTCCATTTTTTTTAAAGACAGGATGATCAGTCCCTGAAAATAAAATTTACTGATTTAATGCCTTTAAAACTTTGTGGATTTGTAAAGTTACAGAAAATCCAGTTCTGCACCACAATACGTTAAAAAAATCTGCATCATTTTCGAAAAATGGAGCAGTAACGCCATCTTGGTAACTTGATAACTCAATGGTATTAGCATCCTAGACAGCTTTGTAATGGTTTATAAGTTTATGCTTTCAGGTTATATCTTAGTGCAATTCAGTCCGAAGTTTTTCAATTTCCAAAACAAAACCCCCAGCCATACATTTTGAACACAAAATACCCCTATTAATATAAACAGGGGGGAAGATCCCCTTATAATACTTTGGTTTCCAAATACAGTCAGTGGTATAGCAAGGACTACAGATCCCTAACTTATGTTTAAGTTGCAATCACATGCTGCATAAGCTACTTAAAAAAAAAAAACACCCCCCCAAAACAGTCCCATTGAAAATTCTACCCTCTTAACATCACAACAGTAAATAATTTAGTGCATCATGTTTGTTTTTCTTTTTTTAAAGATCTACATCTGAACAGACCTAAACTCTTTTGAATTTATCTATAACATTCCTTAATCTGTAGCATACATTTGAACTGGGCTAACAGACAGTAAAAGGCGAGAATTAAATTATATTCCAGGAACCCACCGCCTTCCACATTTGACAATGACAAAAGCAAAATAAAAAAAATAAAAAAAAATAAAAACAGAAATGGGGCAGATCATTCCAAAATAAATTGTAGACCGCTTTAAGCAACAGCATGGTTATAAAAATCCCACACATTCAGAGGACATTTTGTAATGATTTTTTTTTTGTAAAAGCATAACTTTTGAAAACTTCTGTCCAAAGTTCTTTCTCTTTTTTGTTTGTTTTTTTGGCCATATTAAGGAAATCACAATCCATTCTGGCTTTTTTTTGTTGTATTTTGTTTCTTTTCTTTAAAAAACAACAAAAGAAAAAAAGAAGGAGGGTTTTTTCAGTGCATTAACACAAGGTTTGAAGTTCTGAGCAACTCAAAAGCAGTTTCCAGAGAAGACAAACTTGAATGGGGAGGCAGGAGGAGGAAGATTGCTTTCAGTTCAAAAAGTGGCAGGCAATACACAACTGACAAAAGGATGAATGTCATGCCATTATAGTCTTCAGAAGTCCATAAACAAGCAAAAAAAAAAAAAGAAATTATATACCATACATGTCCAGCATGCAGGGCCTTTTATCAATATAATGTCTTTTCTCTCTCTCTCCCCTCCCCACAGTCTTTTGAAACAGTGACACAGTTAATTGATGCTGAGACAAATAGCATAATAATGCATGAGATGAAGATGGGACTTTGATGGCAGAAGAAAAGTTTCACCATTTGGCAGCTTCAAAACCCAAAACTCACATCACTGAATACACATGGGAGGAGGCTGATGATGCAGGGTTCATTCTGGCAGGTTGATCTAGTAATGTTTTTTTTTTCCTCTCTAGATTCTTAGCACAACAACAGACGGAACTCAGCAAGCTGAAGTCTTAAAAACTCGGGTCACTTGTTCTTTTCTCTTTTTTTCCTCTGTCTTTTTTTTCCTCTTTTTGTGTTTTTTTTGGTTCTGTTTTTGTTTTTTTTGCAAAGTTCAAAACCCACATGAAGAACTCAGGATGGCAAAAAAAAGAAGAAAAAAGTGGCACTTGGGACACACACACACACACACACACACACACACACAGAGAGAGAGAGAGAGAGAGAGAGAGAGAGAGAGAGAGAGAGAGAGAGAGAGAGAGCAAACTTCAAAAAAGGAGGAGGAGAAAGGAACACTTCATGAACTGAAGGGCAGCAGGCAAAGATAATAAAGATGACAGGTTTTCAAAGGCGAGCAAGTTTCAATGAAGAACTGAAGTCGGTGGGAAATTGGATTTGCAAACACACACAGACAGACGCACACGCAGCAAGGAGCCCCCCCCCATGAAAGAAAGGGGAAAAAAAGAGAGAGATATACTTTAATCAGGTTGGCTAGCACTGAGTCAGTCCACCTTAAAAAGTAAACGTCTTGCTAAAAATGAGGATATTTTGGTGGCTTGGGCTGTCGCCTTGCCGGAAGCCCCCTCCCCCGAAGTCACAACTCCCCTCTAGAACTTTTTGGGGGGTGATCTCGCGCGCGCGTGTGAGTGTTCTAAGGTGGCCAAAAACTGTCGGGAAAGGAAGGGAGAGAGTTTGGCTGGGGGGGGGGGAGCAGGCGGGTGGGATGCGGCGGGGGTGGGGGTGTTTGAAAAGACGACAACTCACATGAAAAACTCTGGAGAGGAAGGGTTGTCGCTGCTGGAGCCGTTTTCTCGGAAGCCGTTGCTGACCAACTTCTCGTATTTTTCCTTGTAGGCGTCCCTCTCCCGGACCAGCCTGGAGATCTCTTGCTTGAGGTGTTCCACTTGCTGCAGGAGTTGGGTCTTCTCGGATTCCAAGACGTGCCTCTGCTGCACCCGCTTGAAGCGGCAGGACTGCGCGTAGCCCCGGTTTTTGAGGGTCCGCCGCTTCTGCTTCAGCCGGATCACCTCCTCCTTGCTGACGCCGCGCAGTTGCCGGTTGAGCTCCCTCACCGACATGGTCACCAGCTGCTCGTCCGAGAAGCGGTCGTCGAAATGCAAGCCGCCGCCGCCGCCGCCGCCGTGGTGCGGGTGGTGCAGACCTCCGCCGCCTCCCCCGGCGCTGCTGCTGCTGCTGCTGCTACTGCTGCTGCTGCTGCTGCTGCTGCTGGCGGAGGACTGCACGCTGCCCGGCTGCTGCTGATGGTGGTGGTGGTGGTGGTGGTGGCCGCCGCCGCCGGCCGGGTGGTGGTGGTGGTGGTAGTGGGGCGCGCCGCCGCTCTGCTGAGCCGCCGCCGCCGCGATCACCGCTGACACCACGGCGGCGGCCGAGCCCATCTCGTCGGGCGGCATGGAGCCCCCCGGGCCCCCGGCGGCGGCGGCGGCGGCGGCGGCGGCGGCCAGCTGCTGCCCCCGCGCGTAGCCATCGAAGCCGGCGGCGGCGGCGCTCTGGAGCTGGTGGTGGCTGCTGTTGATGAGCGCTTCCACCGCGTCCTCCGGGCTGAATCCCAGCGCCTCCGGGTTGAGCTGCTGCGGGTAACCGGTCATCCAGTAATAATCTTCCAAGTGGCTCTTCTGGTCGCTGCCGCCGGAGCCCGGGCTGGGCGCCGAGAAGCTGGGCGACGGCGGCACCGAGCTGCAGGGCGTGCTCATCGGGGTGGAAGAGAGCGATCCCCCAGCGATCAAGCGGCCGCACTGGCTGATAATGCGGTCGGTCTCCACCGGCTCCTTTTTCACTTCAAACTTCATCAGATCGAAGTCATTAACATATTCCATGGCCAAGGGACTGGTGGGCAGGTCGGAGCTGTTCATTGCCAGTTCTGATGCCATCCTCTTGCTGCTGCTGCTGCTGCTGCCGCCGCCGCCGGTGCCGCCGCCGCCGCCAGTCCTCCAGAAAGGGTGCGCTCCGCCGGGAGCGAGGGGGCTGCTCTGGCTGGCGAGCGGGTGAGCCAGTTTGATGGGGCGGCCGGAGAGCGCGCGCTCTCTCGCTCCAGCTGCCGGCGGGGGGCTGCGCGGCTCTCTCGCGCCCTCGCGCTCGCCTCCTCCTCCACCACCAGCCCCTTTGCAACCTCCGCTGCTCCAATTTGCAAGCAGCCGCGTCGACAACTCGGAAGGCTTGTTGCAAAGAGCCGTTCGGGCTCGCGCGCTCTCTCGGGCTGCCTCTTGCTCGCTCGCTCGCTCGCTCTGCTAAGTCGCTTTTTGCATCAGGCGTGCTCTTTTCTCGCTCGCTCTCTCAGTCTCTTGTGTTGTTTTTTGGTTGTTGTTGTTGATGTTCCCTCCCCCTCTTCTCTTGCAAGCTTTCTCTCTCTCCCCCTCTCTCTTCTCCCCTCTGCAGCATGCAAAAGTGCAGCTAGAAAATGTTGTTGCAAATGCAATGCAATATTGTTTCAGCTCTCTCGTTAGAAATTGTCGGATGGTTCTTTTCTGATTGTTGTTGTTGTTAATATTGTTCTTATTATTTTAACACTTCACGGTGTTTCGTTCGTGCCCAAGCGAGGAGAGAGAGGCTCGTCACCATCGGGGGAGTGCGGGGAGGGGGGTAGAGGGGTGGGAGAAGAGAAGGCAAGCGACCCAAGGGGAAATATATATTTTAAAAATTAGGAAAAATAGAGAGAGAGATACACGCACGCACAAACGCACGCGCGCAGACGAGCCTGATGAGAGGTCAAGGCCAAACAATGCCCATTTGGAGAGAAGGAAAAGAAAAAAAAGAAAAAGAAAAAGCAACTCAACTCCCCAGCACCAGCAACAAGATGAAAAAATCTTTTAAAGAGCTCATCCAGGAGGAGAGTTTGAAAAGCATTGCGGAGTTTTATAGCGCTCTTGACGTCAGCTTTCAAATGGGAAATGGACTGAGCGTCGGCCAATCCACGGCCGCGAACCCGGCCCTTATTAGCATAATAGTATAGAAACAAGGAAACTTTTCGAAGCTGTCAATCAGGAACCAATCAGCTGACTGTCAGCTGGGACCGGGCCTTTTAACCCCTTCCTGGCTGAAAGGACTTCACGCGGACAGGGAGACTCGAGTGAAAGAAAGAAAGAAAGAAAGAAAGAAAGAAAGAAAGAAAGAAAGAAAGAAAGAAAGAAAGAAGATTTGCTAGTATCCCAGGGGATATTTTGCCTTGTGCCTGGGGAAAGATGGTTTCCATTAGGTAAGGATGCTTAATCTCTCTCTCTCTCTCTCTCTCTCTCTCTCTCTCTCTCTCTCTCTCTCTCTCTCTTGGCACATTTCTTTTTTTTTTCTTGCACTGGTGAGGTGATCTTTGTAATGTCTGACTTTTTACTCCTGCAGTGGTGTCAGACTGTGTGTATATATCTGTACGCGCGCAGGCGGGAAAAGACAGTGAGATCTGGTTTTCAAATGCTGAAGACCATTGCAGCCTTGCAGGAGAACTCGTGCTCAAGAGTTCTGGAGATCCACTGGATTCCACCATCCGGAGAGGAGCTGTGTTAGCCGGGCTGCAAAAGCAACAGGGAATCTTGTGAAAAGTAGAGGGGGGTAAAAGATAATAAATCTGTCTTGCTTGTTTCAGCTGGGTTGGCTAGAGTGCGGGATCAAACTAGTTAATGGGTAAGTTTTAGAGGGTTTGGGGGTTCACGAAGAGTTAATTCGGAGAGCATCCCCCCAGCCCCCACCAGGAGGAGCAATCCCAGATTTCACTCCTTGCACATTTCAGTCGCTCTTTGGCCTCTGCCCTGGTGTCATGGAATCATCTGGTTTCACCAGACCAGGGCGCCGTACCTCCGTGTCAAAAGTTATTTTTCGAGTCCTGATCTCCCCGCCCACCACCAATCGATGAAGCCACGGAAGGTCAGAATGTTAAGAAAATGTGCTAATTTTCAGCCAGCGTTTCTCTCCCCCCCTTTTCTGATTGATAGTTTTGTTTTTAATTTTACGATTTAAAAAATGTTGCGTAAAACACCAAGTTTTAAAAAAATGAACAGAATTTCGGGAGGCTTACCCCCCTTTAAAAATAATGATATGGATCCCTTTAACCTTAATTCTTTCAAGATAGGGACATTCGGATCCTCTTTGAAGCAGGGTGACGATATATTCAATTAATGTAACACTAAGAGCGTAATCGCGTAATCGCTCCTCTCTCTCTCTCTCTCTCTCTCTCTCTCTCTCCTCTCTCTCTCTCTCTCTCTCTCTCTCTCTCTGAGGGGAGATGGGGGTGCGCGGGGGGGAGGAATGTGTTGTTGGAAGCTTTTGTTTTTTTTTAAGCAGACAGCAGTGGAAAATCCTGCTGGAACGTTTTCGTTTTGCACCTCGACAGCGCCACCTTTCGGCAAAGGTCAGTTTCATTTGGAACCGCATCCCATTTGCAAGATGAAAAGGGGGGGGGGGAACCAAATCGTCCATACTATAGAAGTGTAACCAGGAAAGAAAAGAGAGTTGGGGGGGGGGGGAGAGAAAAAAAACCGTTTAGAGCTAAGAGCGGTGTGCTTTACACCCTGACACTAACTCTTGAAAGCTCGAGGAATTCTGCTGGCCTTGCTAACAGACCTCTCCCCTTGGTTGAATGCCACAATAACCCGGGAAAGTTGCAATCCTCCTAAGATATAGCCTGCAGTGTACTTCTAGAAAATGGGAAGTGGGGGGGCACTGTCCCTGTTTGAATGCCGCCTGCTCTAGGGACTTTAGTATGATAAGACAAAAATCTTTAAAACTGCCAGCCTTGATTTCCACCTGACTTTACGGCAACATCAATAGAATTAAAGTTACTTGTAATTCAGTGATAAATGAGATGTCTCTAGTAAGTAAGATTAAGTGCAGAGCTATAAAGTTGTTTATCTGAAAAGTAATTCTCAGAAACCCGACTCCTGACACTTAGTCATATATTAAACCAGCCTTTTGAACATTGTACACTCCAGTGTATTGCTCCTGTCTGCTTTCAGAATTTCCTATTGAAATGCTTAGCTTCATATTTTGTAGTTGTTTGTGGGTGGGTGGGTAGGATGCTCATTCATCAAAGAAATGACAATTTCCAGTAATGGCCATATCTCAGTTGGTTTGGGTATATTTCTCCATCATTGTAATCGGCCCCTGTCAGGTCAGGTCATTGTCACCTCTAGTGTCACAAATTCTGTACACAGCTGGCTAAAGGTGCCCAAAATTAGTCCTGAAAACTCAGACATGCAGTTTGTTGCGGGCGTTTTATTGCCAGTGAGGATCCCAGACAAAACTCCAGAAGGTCGTTTCCAGGTTTGACGTCCCACTTTGGAGCTTAGCAAGAATTGTCCACAAAAACCTCTCTCTTGTCCCCACAAATCTCCTGGACAATCCAATGCTTTTTATTTGGTTTCTTCTGTAGTAAGATGAATGTGGCAGAGTAGATCCTTTAGCTTTCTTACTCCCGTGAATCACAAATTCACGTTAATACTTTTTCGGTGAAAAGTTCTCACGCTTTGCAACACTTGCCTCAATTTTGTGGAACTAGAAGCATCTCCCCCATCTGACCCAGTGTGGTGTCTCCGTGAGCAGAAGTGTTTTCACATGGTACATTTCCAAAATGAGTGCATTGCCCCCCCCCCCACTTCCAAGGAAGCATAGATAGAGAATATGAACTCATACATAACAAGCACTTGGAACAGGTATTTAACAAGGCAAAGAAGTGCTACAACCTCCGACGGCTTTGGCCTCGCAAATATCAAGTCAAATGACTGGTTGTACCCAATTATCCTTATTTAACTATTTGAGGTGATGGAACTATCCAATGTTGTCTATTATGTCGCACAGCAGGGGGAGGGGGGAGAGCAATGAGCAGCTTGAAAGATAACCTTCTGATTCTGACAATACCTTCTTCCGTGCGACAACATGTAAGTCTAATTTTGGCAGCATTTTTCTGTATTATTGAGCTCCTTACAATGGGTGTCTAAACATTTACAGTTCTTGATTAAGCGTGTTTCTTCTCTAACAATTGCACACTTTCATTTCAATTAGAGTCATTCAGCCCTCTTGTCTTCCCACAGCAATGACAGGCCAAATTCTCTCCGTCTGCCCCCTTCCCTCCCCCCCCCTCCATGCTTGCAGTCTGTCTATTAATCTACAATCTCGAAGGCCCGGGTGGAATCTGCTCTGTACTTCTACAAGAGCTCTCTCTTAAGGAAAGCACAGTTTTGGAGCTGTGCTCTCAAACGCTCACTTCAGTTGAGTGAGTAGCCATTTGCTTTCCAAAACGGGAGTGTATTTTTCTGGAAGAAGACATTAGTCCTTCTGTGAACTATGTAACATTACCTGCGTATCACACTGTGACAGCGGAAAAAGACCTGCAACACACAAGTTCATATGAAAGACTTCCTCAGCTGAGTAAACAGGCAGAGGAAGGTATAGAAAGTCAGCCACACACCTCTTGTGAGTTATATTGACTTGAAGTATCATTTGTTATGACTTAAACAAACTCATCTATCAAGGCTAGCGCATTAAGTACAGTTACTGCACTCTTTGTTTATCCAGTGTCTTATTTTATGGCACAGGGGCTGCACAGTGTCCGCTGGCTTTAAGTATGAAAAGCAACCCAATTGATTTCCCAAAGACTTCCACGGGGTAACAAAAGGCGACGACATCAGCTGCTCTTAGGCACAGAGCTAGATAAATCCTTTTAACAGTGCTTCAGATCCGTTAACTGAGCAAGCAAATAACAAATCACTGTTAGCAGATTTATGGGAAAGAAATAATAGAATCAGACGAGATAATCTGATAGGGGTAAAATTGCTGAGGAAACAAGTCCTCCTTCTTCACATCCATGGCTATGAAACCACACTGTGATCACCAGAAGTCCTTGCAAATAGGTGAATTATGGGGGAAATAATCATAGCCGTAATTCAATATTTATTAATCCATTTCTCTTGCAACCATTCACAGATGCCTCAGAAAAGCCTCCCTCTCTTTGAAGATCTATTCTTTTTTATTGGACGTAATTTACTATTTATATCACCTGTATTTTATTTCATAATTGGGCATTTTGCATTCAAATTTATGTAATGCAATAGGCCTGTAAACATATTCCTCCCTGATTAGCATAAATAGTCACTTCATGAATTACTAACAAAGTTGATCTGAAAAATATTGGCGGATTATTTTATTAAGTGGAACACAAACATATGTCCAATAAATTCTTGTTTGCTGGTGGCAGAAAGGAAGGCACAGCGATCCAAGCTCTGCGGTATCTCAGCGTGGTTAAGAGGGATGAATCAGCGGAGTTAATTTGTATGTATTAAATTAATTTGCCCTGTCAACTCTTCAGTTTATCTTTAATAAAGAGGAATGCTCAGGTCTATTTCAGATGCGAGAGCGACAGTAGCTATTTTTTCCTTTGCAGTTTCCCCTTCCTAATTTCTTATATGGACTACTATATCTGGAGGTACAATCTGACTTTATTCTGTCGATGCTTCTGCTTCCTATGGGGGCAAATTGGAAGTTTGGTCTGAGTCTGGCAGATGAGTCTCAATGCAGCTGCAATAACAAATTGAATGGAAATCACGCTCAATTCCAATTTCCATCCCCTTTTGTTAATCGCGATGGCTTCCGTCCAGGGCAGAGTTATGCATGCTTAAGCCCCATTGAAATCAATAAAAATTAAGCATGCATAATTGTGTGCTGGATCACCGCGTATAAGTTTAAGCAACCATGTGATATTCAGAGAATCGATATGATTTGGATCTTAACAGGAGGTCTCGACTGCCATTTCTTAGGGCTGACTCTGTCATAGCAGCTGCTGGGGCTCACATTGATGTGTAGCCCCTGAAGCCACAGAGGTGCTCAAATGTGGGTCTGATGGAACTCGCAACACTCTGTATGCCTTTCTGCATTTCATTCCAAGTGGGAATTTTGAAACTCTTGCATCAGCATGCTAAAAGTTCCTGCGCCCAGAGTTCTGTGGGCTACTGTCCTTTATTTCCAGTTATTATGGGAGGATTTAAAGCCATTTCATCCATGACTGTGCAGGTACACACGTGAATTGGGATGTGCATGTGAAACCAGAGCTATGAGTTGTGCACACAGCTAGTGATGAGAACTGAAGCTGGATTGGGGCCTATGCTGTCAGAGTGTACCAGTGCTGTACATGCTCTTTGAGGTTCAAAACAGATGTGTGTGCTTTCTTAAAGCATTCAAAAGTCACATTCTGATACTGTAATACTTTTGTTAGGATCCAGTAAATCTGGGTCTTGAACCTTTCACTAGGCTGAATGTGAAGAAAAGCAAGAGGAGGCGGGGGGGGGATGGTGGACCTGAAGACATGGCCCCCAAAGTTTGCATTTAATAAAAGTCCAGTTCAGATGGAGGATTTTTGCAGACTCATGCTGATCACCCTCACTAGGTGTTAGACACAGTCTTAGCATGGAGCCTGGGCTTCCAGGATGAAGAAGACTCAATAGCGATTATGCCCCTTACATTTCTTTAAAAAGAACATGTGTGCGATGATACGTTCTCATCATAGAGAATGCCTAATTGGCTTGGACTGCAATCCTACACACACTTACCTGAGAGTAATCCCCACTGAACTCAGTGGGACTTACTTTTGAGTAAATATGCATATGATTGTGCTATTTGCAGTGGCATAGCTGGAGGGGGGCGGTGGGGTCCACCACCCCAGGTGCCAAGCCAAAGAGGGGTGTCATGCACTCTGCAGGGGAGAACTTGCCGCTCTGAGCAGTCGGAGTGGCGAACGGTGCGAAGTTTGGCCCTCCCGCCCACACTCAGCCTCCATTTGGCGCCAAATCAGAGCTATTCTGGAAGCAGGGGCGGGGTGATGGTGCAGGGTGATACATGTGAATGGGGTGTACCGGCTGACCCAGGGTACCGGCTGACCCAGCTATGCTACTGGCAAGCTCCTTACAGCATGCACCCTGGCCGGCTCAGCTATGCTCCTTATGCTCCTTATGTAATACTAAGATATATTTCCAGCCCATGCTCTTTAGCCAGTGTGGGGGCAATCAAGAACAAATAGAAACAGCCTAAGCTTTCAATGCAGGTGGATTACTGCCACCTAGCCTGCTACCAAAATCCCGGAGAGCCAGTGGCTCTGCAGAATTTCAGCCTGGATTTTCAGCATTTTTACCTGGTGATGCTCCTGGGGGATTAAACTTAATACCTCCTGCATCCCAAGCAGATGCTTTTCCAGTCACCAAAGGCCCCTTTCCCGAGTGTATCAAGCAGACACACTTGAAAGAAACGAATGTCCTTTGGCCCCTGCAAACAGGGGTAAGTACAGCAACATCAAGTGATAATGCTGATCATTGGTTTGACAGTGACTCCAGCTCCTGCCTTCCTCACTAGCTGCTGCTGTTGAAAATATTGGCATGCACAGCAGTCATAAGAACATCAGACGAGCCCTGCTGGATGAGGCCAAAGGCCCATCTAGTCCAGCTTCTTGTATCTCACAGTGGCCCCACTAGATGCCTCAGGGAGCACACAAGGCAACAAGAGACCTGTATCCTGTCGCCAGTCCTTTACATCTGGCATACAGAACAAACCTACTTCTAAAACCAGGAGGTTGCTTATGGCTTGTAACCTGTGATGGACTTTTCCTCCATAAATCTGACCAATCCCCTTTTCAAGGCATCCTGGCCAGGTGCCATCACCACATCCTGTGGCAAGGAGTTCCACAGATTAATTTCATACTGGGTAAAGAAATATTTTCTGTTGTCCATTCTAACACTCTCCCTCCACTCAATTTTAGTGCGTGTCCCCTGGTTCTGGTGTTGTGCGATAGGGAAAAGAACTTCCCTCTATCCACTCTATTCATCCCATGCATAATTTTATATGTCTCAATCATAAAATTATGCATGGGATGGATAGAGGGATATTCTTCTCCCTCTCACACAACACCAGAACCAGGGAACATGCACTAAAATCCACATCTGGGCGGGTGTATATAGGAAGCTGTCCTGCTCAGATCTTTGGTCCATATAACTTAAAATTTAGAACAGGGTTTCAAACAAGGGTCTTCCTCAACCCTACCTGCAGATATCAAAGATTGAACCTGAGATTATCTGCATGCAAAGTATGTTCTCGACCACTGAGCTATGACCCCTCCCATTGATTTGATTTGATTGTATTGATTGTATTGATTATATCCTTGCTTGTAGCTAAGTAAAACACACTTTATACCCCATGTGGACTCATATGTTCTTATTCAAATGCATATCAAGCCCCCCCCCCCATGACACATCGACCCATTTCATTTAGTTAGAACTATCCATGGACGAACAAGGGCACAAATCTTTTCCTTGCAGCGGTGATCTGTTGGATGAGACTGCACATGGAGCTGCTTCCTTGCAAGGTATATTCGATCATTTCAAGGGATATGTTTTGCTCCAAAGAAACAGCATCCATTCTGGAGAGGGCAGGCTTGTCTCAAGATTAAACACAGGATGATCAGGCGACTCTTAGTCCAGCTGGCTCAATATTGTCAGGGTTTCAGACAGAGATCTTGTCCACTCCTGCCTAGAGGTGCCAGGGATTAAACCTGCAACCTTTTGCATGCCAAACAGGCGCTGAGCTATGGAAAGGGGGTACATAGCACCTATTTCTGTTTGCAGTGTGCCTCATCCAGTTAGGGGTGCCTGCATGGTAGCTTGCTGCAGTGCACACACCCGCCAGATGGTCTAGGATTTTTGTTGTTAAGATCGAGAACAAATCCTTCTTGAGATGAACTGTGGCACAAAGCAGGTGTACTCAAAAACATATTACTATGATAATTATTGTTGGATCCATTTTCTATGTTTTATCTATACACTTTGCAGGAGAGTCCAGTTAGTATATCCAGAGAAGTGCAGAGGTAAAGTGTGTGCGATATTTGCTGTTCTGGGTTTCTGAGTTTTCCTGAGCCTTTCACAATCCATTTCTCTGGCTACAGTTTTCTGACCAATCGGAAGCTGTGTGCACGCTCTCGCTCTCTCTTTCTGTTTCAAGCTTAGGAAATCTTCTTTTTAAACCCACGCAGAGCATCAAATTGGACTCTCCCTGCTGGCAAATGTAGTGACTCTCCTACCCGTCCTGCTTTCTTCCCTTGCTATTTCTCCATCCATTCTGAATTTCATACATAGATTGTTCTACTATAATAAACCTCTTTTTGGTCATCTCAGACTAGTTTGGTGTTAATGTTTGTTTGGTTAAGAAATACAGATCGGTTTCTTTTTGCTTGTAGAACTTATAAAGTTTATTCATATGTGTTTTTTTTGTTTTCTTTTTAAACCTCAGTTGCTAAATAAATCAAAGAAACTGTTAAAACTGTGTTTTTATTTGTTTCGCTGCCTGGAACAATACAATCATCATCATCTTGGATTTTTTGAAATATTCAGTTCAATTATATTTTTCTGAGTTGTAAAACAGTGAATAGTGAAAGAGGGTTGAGCGTCATACCAATGATTGGTATGTATCTTGAAGCCGGATTTGCAATCCTGAGTCTCATCATGTTATTGCTAATATGTTAGGAGTATTCCTGAAGTATCGAGTTAAGGGAAAATTCAGAATTTTAATGTGATAAGCATCTCTGCCTTCCATAAGAGGAGAACTGTCGCTCTGCTAATCAGCAAATTAGAGGTGATGGAAGAGAAAATGACACATATTTTTACAGCGTTTACTTAGTCATAATGTGTTCATTCTCATGTTGAATGTTGCATGAATTAAAAAAATCAATAAATGCACTGAGAATGAACCCCCCCACACACTAATACACTTCCAAACCAAGATAAAGATGTAAAAACAAAATTGTGATATTTTTGTATTTATAACCTGTTTAATGATACCACTCTACCATGTGATTTTTTTTTTTTTGGTTAAATTAAAATGTGGTGTTTACTGTAGATTAAACTGCAAAGGATCAATCCCAAATCCAGAGGACTCACACAGCAAATCCATATCAAATTACTTAGTACAGGTTGGGAGGAGGTGGGGGGGGGAGAATGTAATGTAATGTAATTACTTCTGGAAAATAACTGGAACTAATACATAGGAACGCAGTAAGTTTCAAGGAGCGAATAGCCTAGATCAGTGGTTCCCAAACTGGGAGGCGTTGCTCCCAGGGAAGCTGCGGAAACCAGCCAGGGGAGCTGCGGAAATCGGCCAGGGGAGCCACGGAAACCGGCCAGGGGAGCCATGGAAACCGGCTAGGGGAGCCGCGGAGCGGCACAGAACCCTCTCGGAAAACAGTGCAATGCCAATTGGCAGGCATCAACATAATGTCATGGGGAGTCATGGCCAATGGTCGCCAGTGGTCAAGGGAGCTGCAGGTTGAAAAAGTTTGGGAAACACTGGCCTAGATTGTGTCAAATCCACAACCCAATCCTACCTAGTTCCCCACGTGGTGATGTAGTGGTGTCGTTGCAGCCTCCGCTGTATCCCACAGGGGAGTTTTGGCTGCTGGAGATCTTGGGGTAAGGGTTACCATGCCAGTAAGAAGGCTAGGTGAGAACCTCTCTTCTTGATATGCTACCATTCTGCTTGCAGGGAGTTTCTTATCAAGAATGGTATCTCCCTCCCACCCCCAGTCTGATGGGATATGGTTCACTCTAGCTCTTTAGACCTTCATTTGGGTAGAAATAAATGCATGGAGAGACATGCCTGCTGCCCCACCTCTGATTACCCACATATTCAAAGGTCTCATATGCTTGAAGCTGACATATGCACACCTGAATGCACATTTGCTCCTGCATGCATGACATGGGATCCTCAGTTTTCTGAGGAACTGGACATGATGGGAGTGTATTTGGGTGAACACACATGGACTCCATGCAGGGCTGGTCAAAGGTCTCCTGACTCCTGAGGTGGCAGGCCAAATGCTATCCCCCTTACGCAATGATGTGCCAGCCTCTTCTCCTCCCACTCTCCAATGTTCAAGACATGCGGTGTGGGGGCGGCAGGTGAGGCAGAACCAGTGATGTAGACTCGAGTCTATTGACTCGGACTGGACTCGGCGATTGTAAAAGACTTGAAAGACTTGACTCGAGACTTGGAGCCTTTTAAGACAAGTCCAATTTTATTCAGGTTTAAACCCATTTTCCCTATGAAATAGATAGGGACTCACAACCAAAGACTCGGGACTTGGGGGCAAAGATTGGGACTTGACTTGAGACTTGGACCCAGAGACTTGATCCACATCTCTGGGCAGAACCGCCCCATCATAGTCCATGGATAAAAACACAGCCTAACCCTGTGATTGCGCTTGCACACTACCTGCACACTAAGCGGGTAGCATGTGCAATCACAGGGTCAGGCTGTGGCTTTTTCCATGGACTACGACAGGGTGGTCATGCCTCACCTGCTGTCCCTACACCGCACATCCCTGGTTCAAGCTCAGTCCTCCCCTCCACTCTTCCTCTCTGTCCCCCTTTTCTTTTTTCAGTCCAGGAAGTGGAAGGAGGAGCAGTGGAGGCGAGTACTAAGCAGACAGAGATGGGTGTTGTCGTCTCCACCATACTGCTGCCTGAGGCAACTGCTTCAGTTGGCCTCATGGATGGGCCAGCTCCGTCCGACTCCATGCAAATGAGACACTTGAATACAGTACATGGATGACAGGAGTGGGGGGTGCTGGTGGAGAGCCTGGGCAGCCGCTTCCACAAGGTTTGTTCGTGTCCCAATGGACAGAACTCCACCCACTTCTTCCTGCTGCATATATGGATTCAGCTCTGTTTAGGAGGAGCCAATGCAAGGATTTTATGTGTTATTTTTGATCCCCTCAATGGCTCATTCACACTTAGAAGTAAAGACTTGATGCTGCAATTGTCAGTGGGCTAGTTTGGACTATGTTGTCCCTGCCTGACTGGCCCCACATGATAAACATTTGTGCCTATTCATAGTATGTGAATATCCTGGTCCCCCCTCTTCTAAGTGAGTTGGGCCAAGAGGGACTTCATGCAAACCACCCCTCTATAGCAAGGGCTGTGGTAGCTTAGTGGTTAAGACGCTGAACCGCAGACTGGAAGGTCGGTAGGACAGCAGTTCGAGACCCGAGTGCCGCATGACGGAGTGAGCTCCCGTCTCCTGTCCCAGCTCCTGCCAACCTAGCAGTCCGTAAGCAAGAAGTTGCAAGTAGATAAATAGGTACCACTGCAGTGGCGGGAAGGGAACAGCGTTCCGTTAGTCATGTCGGCCACATGACCACGGAAGCGTCTTAGGACAGCGCTGGTCCTTCGGCCATAGAAACGGAAATGAGCACAGCACCCTAGAGTCGGACACGACTGGCTTTCGAGCAGATACCTTTACCAACCCCCCTCATATGTCCTGCTAAACCTAAAGTTGGTTTAACAGCATGTATAGAGGGGGATGGTTCAGATTAAGCCCCCCACCACACATCACATGACTAAGAAAACTGGTCCAACCAGTGGTGTAGCTGGCGTTTTTCCAAGGGGGCTGTGGGTGGGATGACGCGTCTTCACCCCGCCCCTCTCCACCGGAATGGAACGGAACCTTTTGGCTCCAGTCCTGCTCCATTCCGGTGGCGGGGTGGGCAGGGCAAAGATGCATTGTCCCGCCCACGGCCCCCTTGGAAAAACGTCAGCTATGCTACTGGGTCCAACTTACCTAGAAGAGGGGAGGGGCCAGGGCATCCATGTATCATGAGCATGCCTGGAGTCAGTTAGGTGGAGGGAATATAATCTGAACTGAAAAACATGCATGTGTAAACCATAATGGAGAGGAAACGGAGGACTGTCTGTTTATAGGGGAGCAAGAAGCAGGGAATCTCTGCTTTCCGGCTCCCACAGTAGTTCATTGATATTAGCATTTTAGGGTCACTGACATTTTATGGGTTGAGATCTGATTGCACAGAAGTCAAAATCTTTAACTGAAAAAAAAGAAATGATCATCATTAGAAAACAAAATAAAAAAAATCGGTTTGCACCTGCAAATGGAACTCTGGAAGAAAGCCAGCATCCTGTCTGCCCCCCCCCCCGCCCCATCACAGCTCTTTCAAGGTGACTAGCTACCGCAATCAATTAACACACCTTCAAACCACACCGGAGGAACTGATTGTCCGAGAGTTTTGCCATCAAAACAAATGATGTCCAGGGCGCTGCTTGCACAATGGAAAGTGGCGTTAGTCATGTATTAGTCATTCTCCCCCCCCCCCCTCTTTTTATCACAAGCATTTGCATTTGCCCAATGAGATGAATTTGCTGATGTCAGACACAGTGCAGGTCAAATCCCACTACACTCAGCTGTTGAAATGGCACCAAGGTTTTCATTATGTCAAGGATTCCTAATGCAGAAAGAATGCGTGGGAAAGATTAGGAGTATGAAAGAAAAGCTTCTGGGCACATTTACATATATTTTGGGGACATTGTTCTGTTCCTGCAGGGGGATATGAATGAAAGGGACTGGGTGGAGGGCCCCTGTGCAGTTCAGATCCTTGATATTATTTCATTGCGTCAAAACATTTCTACTCCGCCTTTCCAGCTTAGGCAGCCTGAGAGGACTGAGAGGACTCAGGCCCCTAACCCCACAAGACAACGACTGACCTGACAATCATCTAACATCTGGCAAAAGAGAATGGGGGTCCAAAATGCCAGATGGGAATTAACACACACACACACACACACACACACACACACACACACACACACACACACACACACACACACACACACACCCCAAATAAGACAAAAAAGTCTACAGTTAAAAGTAGCAGCAACAGAGCCAAAATCTACAACTGAAAAATCAGCAGGAATGTGGATCAAGTCTCTGACTTCAAGTCTCAAGTCTCTGACTCCAAGTCTCAAGTCAAGTCCCAAGTTTTTGCCCCCAAGTCCTGAGTCTTTCGGTTGCAAGTCCCTATTTATTTAATGGGGAAAACAGATTTAAACCTGAATAAAATTCGACTTGTCGTAAAAGGCTCCAAGTCTCAAGTCGAGTCTTTTACAATTGCCGAGTCAAGTCATTGACGTGACTTGAGTTCGACTTGAGTCCGAGACAATAGACTCAAGTCTACATCACTGAAAATCAGGCAATGTATCTTTATCACCACTGCAGCCATTCTGAACAAAAAGGCCAGGTTTCGACAGATCTCCTGAAGGAGTGTAAGGTAGGAGTTAACAGGACCTCCATGGAGAGGGCATTTCACAAGGTTAATGTCACCACCAAGACAGCCCTGCTCTTACTGGATGCTTGCCATGCCTCTGGAGGAAGAGCTTAGTTGATGACTGGAGCATACAGGTTGGTGCATATGGGAAGGAGTTCATAAAGGATCCAGGTCCCAAACCTGGCATCTGGGAGGTGGGAGTTGTAGAGTAATTGTACAGTTTGGTACATAAACTGGGGTAGAAACGTTTATTTTACTTGTCCTGCAATATAATGAAGGGACCAATCCTATGGTCACCGTATGCAGCCTGAACTCGTGTTCCACCAGCACAGGGCGCTTTCCAATGGTGTGGAAACTGGGCCACCATTGTGTGCTGCCAGGCTGCTGCTGCAAATGGGCAGTGGTGTGGCGCGGCGCGCAAAGCAGCGGCCACAGAAGCCTCCATTGGCACCGGTAAGTTGGAGGTGGAGGTCTGTCGTGGGCAGGGAGGGGGGCAGGGGATGGAACCCGGTGGCAGCAATCTGCGTCAGAATCCTATTCCCTCTTTTCCAGGCTGCCCTGCCCTTTTTTTGTTCTCGGACTTAAACCAGCAAATGGCAGGCATATGTCTGAGGAGACACATAGGTGATTGGGCAGCCTACCAGGGGGTAAGTAAAAAGTATCTTACTTCCTCCTGGTTATCTGATCCCCCCCCCCATCATTGGATGCTGTTTACGCTCCATCAACAGGGCTGCATCAGCTCCAATAGTGCAGGATAAGATTGGACAGTTAGTCTTATGATATTCACAATGTCAGAAAACTAGCAGGGTCTAGTCAGACCGGAATGTCCATCTCACCCAGCATCCTATTTCAACTGTGCCAGCTCGCTCACCATTTCCAGGTAGCCCACAACTAGAGCATGAAGGCAACAGTCCTCCAGACTCCCTCGTGCTCAGACAGATACTGCTTTTGACCACATAGCTTCCATTTATCAGTTTTTTTTAAAAAATAACCCTCTACACAATTATCTAGTTGCCCTCTCATTCTGTGTCAAGCACCCTGCACCTTGGTGGTGCTCTATATAACAGCAATCCATCAATGGTCCAAGTGACAGGACCTGAATGATAAGCAATTCCTATCAGCAGGTCAGGATGGGAACAGCACTGAAGCGGAAGGGAATTACAAACATCAAAGTGAGTTTGCTAAAAATGGAAGCATCCATTCATGCAAGCCCGGGATTGGCAAGACTACAATACTATGCGTATGTTTGGGGTAAGAGGGACCTGTTTCCCAGGAAATGTGATTAGGGACGTGCTAAAGATTTTGCTTTGCTCCGCTGTACCAGTCAAGTAAAGGTCAAGGTCTCCCCTGCTCGGAAGTCAGTCGTGTCCGACTCTAGGGTGCGGTGCTCATCTCCGTTTCTAAGGCCGAAGAGCCAGCGCTGTCCGAAGACACATCTGTGGTCATGTGGCCAGCATGACTCACGGAGCGCTGTCACCTTCCTGCCGCAGAGGTACCTATTTATCTACTTGCATTTTCTTGCTTTCGAACTGCTAGGTTGGCAGGAGCTGGGACAAGAGACGCTCACTCCGTCACGCGGCACTCGGGTCTCGTTCTGCTGTCCTACTGACCTTAAGGCGAGCTGCTGTCCAGCGTCTTCAGGCAGATCCACACCACACGCATCTTGGCGCGTATGGGTCCGGTGTCCCACCCCCAGGTTCAAACAACGGGCTCTGATTGGCTGAATGCAAATGGAACGTTGACAAAGTGGAGTTGGACTCCACTTTGCCGGCGTTCCGTTCGCATTCAGCCAATCAGAGCCCATTGTTTGAACCTTGGGGCGGGACACCGGACGCATATGCACTGAGATGCATGCGGTGTGAATCCGCCTTTAACCACTAAGCCCCATAGTCAAGACTCTTTAATAACTGTCCTACCAGCACGTATGCGGCATCTGGATAGAGGTGTTATAGGAGCATGCTGACTAGCCACATCTGCAGCGCCATTGCAACCCATGGCCGTGCCCCAGATCTCCCCAGCTTCAGTGTTCAGCACTCAGGAGGGCAGTGCTGTATCTGGGGATGGTTGCTCCACATAGTAGAGCATCCTGGGAATGTTAGGCCGGGGTGGGGAGGGGGTGTTCATCGAGGTCAGGAAGGGGTTGGTAGCAGCAGCAGCAGCTCTGGCGATATGTCCCTTTTCCAGCCTCAATCCACTCACCCGGATCCACTTGCAATGGCTCCAACAAAATCTCTGGCATGGGTCCCAGAAGACCCAGTGGGGTGGCAAAGGCTTGGTCCCAGCCTTATGTCCCCTTAACTCTTTGTGGCTTGAAATTCCCCTGTGAGATGCAGCGCATAACAAGTTGGTGTGGCTGCATCGGCGACGGGGGGGGGGGGAGTTGTGCCAGATTGGGCTGCCCATCAATAACAGTATGCGGAGCTGAGGATGGTGTAGTGGTTTGGGAGTCGGACTTAGACCTGGAAGATCCAGGTTCAAATCCCCGGTCAGCCACATGAAGCTTCCTTGGGTGACCTTGGGCCAGTCACTATCTCTCAGCCCCACCTACCTCACAGGGTTGTTGTGAGGACAAGAAGGAGGGGAGGAAATATGTACACCACTCTGAGCTCCTTGGAGGAAGGGCGGTATAAAAAAATGTGAAAAAAATGTGAAAGCTAAATCCAGGTACAGAATATAGATTCAACCATTTCAATGCAACTCACCAAATTAAAGCGCCTAAGTACAGTAAGAGGTGCGCTAAACATGAGGGGTAAAACCTGGCCATATACCGGTTGTATGAATGATAATTTGGGCAAAAACCACATAGCAATTTAAAACAACATGCACAGTCAGGCCAGAAAAAAAAGTCTGCTTTGCCATCCTACGTGACGTTCTCGCCTGGCATGTTTCCTTGCAGTATTCATAGTGTTTGTTTGGTATTTTTTTTTTAAAGTAATACAAACTGCAGGCAGCTGTGTTGGTCCATTACAAAAATATTCAAAAGCCACGATCTAGTAATATTTTCATTAGGCAGAGAACAGAAGTAAGAGAGAGAACCAATGGTAGTGTTTATATGAGTAAAGCAGGACAGAAGCTTTACTTTGGGGAGGGGGGGGTTGCATGCCCTCCAACCACTAGGCAATTCTACCAATCTGACTTCTGTTGGCCCTCTATCTAGTTAAATGCATCATCTGAAATCAATCTCCGGCTTTACTGATATAAAGACTATCACCATTCTGGTTCTCTGCGTGACAAGGAGCCTGTGTGCTTCAAGCAGAGCTGGAGACTGGACAGAGTAAGTGCTGGATTTTATAGTTGTAAAAATGAGGGAACAGCCATTATTGTCCTGTCTAGGACCCACTGAGGCTAAATAACTTGAGTTTGCTGAATTCCTCCTGTACTCGATCTGAAGACTTTGGGAACTGTTAAACCAGTCACACCACCCAGTTTTTTTTTAACCCTTGCTTAACATCCAGCCTGATGGAGTGATCAAGAGAACTGAAGAGCTTGCTTATGAGTTTGTGTCTTTCTGATTGGTCCCAGGGGTGTAGTCGAGGGGCAGCAAGGAGGAGTAGACCCCCTGGACCTCTACTACAGCAGGAGAGGTCCTTTTTTCTTCAAAAAGGTTGAGCAGGAGGCAAACTGAGGCATTTGCTAAGGGTCATATCTAGCAGCCCAATCCTGTGTAACTCTGGTGTAAGTGCACTTATGCCAGTGTAACTTGCTGTACTCCGACCGATGCAGGACGGAAACCGGTGCAACCCCCCCCCCCAAGGATGCCATGCATGCGAGGTTCGGATGCAGGACGGATGCCAGCGCAACTCTGCCAGCGCAGGGGGCAACCTAGGGGTGTCCGAATGCCCCCAGAATGCCCCCTGCACCAGCAGATTTGAAGCAGTGTCTGTCCTGTGTCCAAACTGCACATGTGTGGCGTCTGAGGGGGGTTGCATCGGTGTACATCCTGCATCCGTCGGCGTACGGCAAGTTACACTGCGTATGGCACGTACGGCGTATGGCACTTACACTGGTGGATCTACTGTTACACTGGTGCAAGAGTTACACAGGATTGGGCTGTAGGTCAACATCTATGCAATCATCTTTTCCAAGGCCTGTCTGAGGGACAGTATGTAGCTCATGTTACATTAAGGCTACAATCCTATGCAAATATAGTTGGGGGTAACTCTTATTGGGGTAACTCTTATGGCGCAGTGGGTTAAACCGCTGAACCATGAGCTGTCGATCGAAAGGTCGGCAGTTCGAATCCGCAACGGGGTGAGCTCTCGTTGCTTGGCCAGCTCCTGCCAACCTAGCAGTTCCAAAGCATGTTAATGCGAGTAGATAAATAGGTACCGCTTGCGGGAAGGTAAACAGCGCTCCGTGTTCCAGCTGCATGCTACGCGCTGCGGCAAGGAGAGTCATGCCGGCCACATGACCAGGGAGGCATCTTCGGACAACTCTTCGGCTTTGAAATGGGGATGAGCACCACACCCTAGAGTCGGTCAGGACTGGACTTCATTGTCAGGGGTCACCTTCACCTTTACCTTAACTCTTATTGCACAAAGTGGGGCTTACTTCCTTGTAAACATGCAGATATACCTTTTATGAAAACATGATAAAAAAAGTGATCAATTTTTAAATGGGGAATTCTCAGTATGAGAACAACCACCTAATTCTATGCATTTCTACTCAGAAGACAGTCCCATTCTATTCAGCCTTCTCTCTTATAATAATCTATCCTCCCATCCTAATTTTTTTTAAATTAAAAAATGTGAATATTCAACACAGTGCACAAAGAAGATGAGAAAATATCAATAAGCTTGCCTTTTATTTCAGAGAAGACATTTTAAAGTCATTGGGGGAAAAGGCAATTGATGTTAATGATAAAAATGTGCTTTTGAGACTTTTCTACGTATCTTTTCAACATTGTGCTGGTGTTTGGAGGGTAACAGAAGCACTGTGTTCATTAATGTTTGCTATTGCAGTGAGATATCTTTCGACAGCCTCTTGTATGGTGCTTTTAATACCCGACATATGATATTGAGTTGGGTTGGAGAGCTTTTTCCTTGTTTTCTAGGCACCAGCTGAAATGTTCAAGAGCAAACTTAACAGGTCCCTACACATGCAGACAACAGGGGGATTTTGCAAAACAAACAAACAAAAATCCAGACTTTGTTTTCATTCCCTCCCCCCCCCCCCAAATTTTGGCAGCATCAATAAATTTGTTTGATGCACTCTAAATGTTTAATTAAAATGTTATGTTAGCACATTTACAGTAAGTGATAAAAACACAGGCAATTGGAGGGTCTGAAATTGCTAGACATGCACCAGTAAATCAGATACAAAGTCTATAAATTGGAATGATTCTCTCTAAGTCATCCGCCATTTCGTAGATATTAAAATGGCTTAATTTAATTCTCTAGCAACGGGGGTGTAATGTGTACAGCAGCCAGAGTGCCTGTTTCAGAATGACTGGCGAAGGTCACATCATATCTCGCTTTAACACCGCATGATTCCTCCTCTTGTAATACACTCAGCCTTCACAGTCTCTTTCGTCACATTGCAGGGTGCCACCATACGCAGAAGTTGGAATGCAGGGAAGTATTTGGAACATGTATTGAGGAAGAGAAAACACACACACCAAAACACCCCCCTCCTTTTATATAAGACCAGACTACTTATATAAGACTAGCCTACTTTTCACATTAGTAGCTAGTTTTGCAGCATTATACCTATGTACGCATTCATGAAAAAAATTGTTTTACAGCACAATCTTATACAGAGGCTGCAACCCTTTACACACTTTCCCAGGAGTAAATCCCATTGACACAATGAGACGTACTTGGGGGTAGACATGCATAGGCCTGCACTGTTAGTCCCACCATATTCAATGAGACTTATGGCACAATCCTATCGCTGCACCAGCCTAAGGTATTGCAAACGTGACGTAAAGCATGTTGCGACACCCAGAGAGGAAGCGGGCACCAGCGAGACACCCTGCACTGTCCCGTCAATGCTGCCTGCAACCAGGACCACCATGTGCCGGAGCAGATAAAGTTTGCTCCGGACAGTGGAGGGGTTGGGGGAGGGCAGGGGGAGGGTGGGGAGGGGGTCTAACAGAGTGGGGGAGGGCGGAGACAGGGGAGGATTGGGCCTGTGAGGCGGGCAGGATCGACACGGGGCTTCTCGGATCCGAGCAGTCCCATTGCAGAGACTGGGGCTTTACTTGGGGTAAGGGGACAAATGACCCCTTAACCAGAGGATACCTCCAGCCCGCTCCTCCCCAGCACTGGATACAGTATGGGCTGCGTGGCCCAGCAGATCTGCCCCTCAGTGTAAGTGTGTATAGGGTTGCAGCCCTAATCTGGAATTTATTTTGATGGGATTTATCCCCTTCACTGTCTGAAAAGCTCAATGTGCATGAAATAATATGCACACGTATGGATGTATGCAAGCAGCAACGTATGTGTTGTGCAAGGATATCCAAGGGTCAAGACCAGGGCTGTACTGTACTATGAAGGAAAAAAAACAACACTCTTTCACACACTGGGATTCTCCAATGTCTGACGTCCACCATCGACACTTACGAGCATTTCTCTATACTAGGGGTTCTCAACCTTTGGAGGCCCGGGTACCCCCTATCATGGTCCAATTTTCTGAAGTACCCCCTGCTAATTAACTGCTAATTAATTGGATTAATCATTAAATAATAAGGTAATTAATCATTAAATAAAGTACTAAAACAATTTAAAATGTGAAATAATGTCTTATTTAACTCTGTGTGTGGGGTGAGAGACACACATGCAAGGATCTCTTTTTTTCTCCAAATCACACTTCCCAAAATCAGCTCCTCCTTCCCCCACCCCACCAAAGTACATTTTCCAAAGTACAAAAATAAGCCCAAAACCAAAATCAGAGAGACAGAAGGGCTCTGAAAATCATTACAATTTAAAATCCATGTTAATTAACACTTAATTAGCTGCTGATGGGGCAGATAAGGGGCAGGGCTTGGCGTACCCCCAGCAAGAGGTCCGCGTACCCCTAGGGGTACCCGTACCACAGGTTGAGAACCCCTGCTCTATACTGTATATTGAAAATAATTGATAAACTACAGAAGTTACAGGGCTGAGGTGGCACAAGTGTCTCTCAAGGATCGGGTCGGGCAACAGAAAAGGTTGAAAGTGAGATTGTTTCTTACCTCTGACGACTGATTCCAGGTCAAATCTTCCCACATCCATTCAATTCTCCCCTGTAACTAGCCTTCCAAAGCAGGGTTCCCCCACTGCTAGATTTCTGGCCCCAGAGAGAGGCTGGGTGTGTCTGCTTCCTTTATCATGTTAGCATATGGGTCCAGGGGACTTCAGTGGGCAGGAGACATCTCTCAAGGAGCCTTGAGCAGAGGCGACGCTGGAGGGAGGGCGGTATTGTACGTTCTGCAGCGTTCCACTCCCCGGTACGAGGTGGCCTCGCCCTCTCGCCGCCGGAGCCATTCAGTGTGGCGAAGGCAACGGGCAGGGAGTCTCCTGCCCGTTGCCTTTGCCACAGCGGCAGCACTGAACGGCTCCAATGGCGAGGGGGCGGGGCCACCTCGTACCAGTGAGTAAACGGGGAGTGGAACGCTGCAGAACGCACAATACCGCCCTCCCTCCAGCGACACCTCTGGCCTTGAGCCACAAAACTCAGTGGTAAAGCACATTCTTTGCACCCAGGAGTTCAATCTGAGGCAATTCCTGGTAGGGCTAAAGAAGACCCCTGTCTGGAAACCAGTGTAGTGTAGTGTACAGTGTAGACAATATTGAGCTAGGTGGACCTGGAGATGCCAGGGATTGAACCTGGGACCTTTGGGGCACAAAGCAAGTGGTCTACCACTGAGCTACAGCCACGTTCCTCAAGGTCCTTGCAGATATTCCTCCTGCCCCCTGAATTTCTCTGGCAAATGGCCCTTGGACCCGTGCCCTACCATGATGAGAGAGACGCACAGTGATGCTTAGTTTCACCCCAACAGGAACAGCCTCTGATGCAGAGACGAAGATCTGATCTTATCTTTCTTGCATGCTCAGTATCAGCCTGAATAGCATATTAAAAGGCAACCAGAATGGAACAGTTGCCAGTTTGATGTTCTTTCAAATGTTTCTATTCAACCACAATAATAAAAACTTCAGAACAAATTATTATGCTTTGCTTCTTTGCCCATCTCTGAAATCTTTGCTGCATCGTCATAACGCCCAATATGAATATCACAATTAGACTTAGAAGAGAACACACACACACACACACACACACACACACACACACACGCACACGCACACACACGCATACGCACACGCACACACACACACACGCATACGCACACGCACACACACACACACACACACACACGCGCACACACACACACGCATACGCACACGCACACACACACACACGCACACACACACACACGCATACGCACACGCACACACACACACACACACACACACGCGCACACACACACACGCATACGCACACGCACACACACACACACGCATACGCACACGCACACACACAAACTGAAGAATCCTTTTCCTCCACGGTCAGGCAAGTAGAAAATAGTCAGCGTTTTTTTTTTTTTTTTTGCCAGAAAGTCCCTCCCCCCATGAGAGAGTCAACAGCAGGAAGTAAATGATTTCCAAGAATGACAAGGATAACCTCTAATAGGAAAGGTAAAGGTTGACCCATTGAGATGAGTAGATAACTGGCTTTTCGTCATTTTGAATAATATGTAACAGGTGATTCTTGGGTTAGGAAAAGTTAACTAAATATCACATTCCTTAATTGCAACAATTAATGGGTGGAAAGGTTGTTCCAGGGTAGATGGGCAGCCTGTCGTTGTGAAGGATTAGGAAGCCATAGATGTTCAATTCAATCAAATACCTTTATTGGCATAAGTACTTCATTGAGAATCCTGAAAAGGAAAGCTCCATCTATCCATCGTCAAGGATGCACAAGCTAAAACCAAGACCAACTTCTTGCACATATAACGTAGATCAGCCATAATAAGGGCTATTCATCTATTTGCTCCAAATTTTCAGGAAATATGTGAGGGAGGAATGAGACTAATGGCACGACACATGTTGGCCAAGCTCAAAGGATGGCATCAGGGGTCAGTCAGATCTGGTACTGACTGAAGACTTCCTGATGCCTACGTGTTGGATGTTAGGGTGAAGGTGATCTATGTGCGCATAGCGGTAGGCACATAGGATCCTGCCATGCAGTTGGGAGCTCAGCATTTCCAAATGTCTGGAGGAACCCCATACATGTACGAATGGACAGTCCCTTCTCACTCATGTTCAACATGTGGACTTGTTGAACATGTGGGGTGTGGCCAGTGCATATATCTTGCCCTTATGAGCAGTGGGTTCTGCTCATATTTAACGATGTCTATGGCTTCCCTAGGCCAGCGGGTGGTGTAGTGGGTTAAACCGCTGAACCATGAGCTGTCGATCGAAAGCTCAGCAGTTCGAATCCGTGATGGGGTGAGCTCTCGTTGCTTGGCCAGCTCCTGCCAACCTAGCAGTTCCAAAGCATGTTAATGCGAGTAGATAAATAGGTACCGCTTGCAGGAAGGTAAACGGCGCTCCGTGTTCCAGCTGCAGGCTACTCGCTGCGGCAAGGAGAGTCATGCCGGCCACATGACCACGGAGGTGTCTTCGGACAACGCTGGCTCTTCGGCTTTGAAATGGGGATGAGCACCACACCCTAGAGTTGGACACGACTGAACTTAATTGTCAGGGGTCACCTTTACCTTTTATGGCTTCCCTATGTATTCTGGTCTTGTAATCCTTTACCCTGGCCAGTGAACTGGTATTTGCAAAGTCAATTGCATGGCCCAGATTGATGGCATGTTCAGCTATAGTGGACTTCTCTCCTTTTTAAACATGAGCAGAACTTTAATAGAAAGGAGGAGACCCTGTCTAAATAAGACACAGTAAATAAGGCACTGAAGAACACCAGAATACGGCGGGTGAAAGGAGAAAGTGAAAACAGACGTGTATGTCTTTAAGGCACTTAATATTATGGCAGTTATATAACAGATGCTGAACAGGAAAATCAGAATGGAACTTCTGATGAAGCCTTACAAAGTATAAGGTGAAACATCAAGTAATAGACTTTGGTGTTTTAATTGACATGGTCTCTAATCTGGAAACTGAGACAACAAGTTGAGTATGGACTGTGAAAGCCTGAGTAAATTAAATAAATCAATTCTGGGAATGGAAGAACCTTCCTAGATTTTTGGTCTACCCAATCTTCCGATACCAAATAATTCCATATCCTACTACACTGCCCATAAACAACAACAGAAAGAGGTGAATTCATTTGATGATTTTCCAACCGGCTCTCGTCTGTGATGAAACAACATTTGGAATATATTATGGGATGGAATGTTAGCATATACGGCTTCACAGGAATAGAGAACTCTTCAGCAAATCAAATCAAGGAATTATTCTTGGGACATAAGCAAATCAGCTATCACCAGTGTTTTAGCAACTTCCAGACTTAATCATGTCTATGTCGTTGTAGTGTAGCAACTGCCGGTTCCAGTGAAGGCAAAGCAATTATACCCGGGACGTAATCGGTGTGGGCATGTTTTGAGTAAATAGTTAACTCTTCTCACTTGGAAGAAGCGTTTATTGAAAAGTTTTGCCTCCACATAGAAATGCAAATGTTATGTGAATGTTCATCTTTCAAATGGGGACCGTAGACAAATGCTTGTCATTAGAAACATTTCCGTGCATTTATATTAGGCTGTCCTCTAAAAGACTTTTCAGACAAATATGTCATCAAGATATTCAAAACCATGTAATCTTATCCAAAGTTTCATCTATCAACAGCACAGTTTTCATCTCTCACAGCTGTGTGTCAGAATACCCAGGCAGATTAGGCAGCTGATAGCTAAGCAGGGAAGGGAGGGGGGGAGTGACGGGAAAGAGGAACTCTCTCATCGACCTAACAAGAAATGCTACGGGGGGGGGGGGGGGAATGCCAGATTCACTTTGAGAATCCTAAGAGTCCTTCACATAAGAAGAGAGTGTCAAGGAGGCTTTCTGAGGTCTGCCTATATCCCAGCTGGCTCCTGTCAAGTTGAAGGTAAGGTAAGGTGAGGCAGAAGCAGCATCTCCAAGTATAGCCCTATTCACACATGACGGTCAACTTGTGAACAATCTGGGTGCAGTGTACACACAACTGTTGACCTGTACACCCATACAGCTAGTTGCACACGGTGCACATACAGCAGTGTTTGGACATTACAGTGTATTTTTCACATTTTTTATACTGCCCTTCCTCCAAAGAGCTTAGGGTGGTGTATGTGGTTCTTCATCTCCTTTTGTTCTCATAACAACCCTGTGAGGTAGGTGAGGCTGAGAGATCGTGTCTGGCCCAAGGTCACCCAGGAAGCTTCGGGGCTGAGTAGGGATTTGAATACATTTGAGAGGCCAGGGAGGGAGAGAAGATGGCAGAGAAGGCCTCTGTTGATCCTTCCCCCTTCTGGACCCAATCCTCTAATTCCCCCGCCCTGGAACAGCAGCGTCACTGCAGGGGGGGCGGAGCTCCAAATTCCGTCGGGCAAGTGCAAGTGCTTTCGTCAGCCGGAATGGCTCCAAAGGCGAGGGGGCGGGGCCGCTTTCTCCCGTCATGTAACGGAGGGTCAGAGCCTGACGGAACTTGGAGCTCCGCCCCCCCTGCAGTGACGCTGCTGCCCTGGAACACCCCGTTTCACCCTCCCCGCCCCTCCTTCACCCAGCAGGGCCTTACCTCTCCTTTGCTGTGCTGTTCTGTGGCACCGGAGGAGAGGCACAAGCCTCTCCGCCGATGCCGCTTACTCTTCGGGTACTGCAAACCTTATGGCACGTTTGTGACACCCTAGACCGGTGGAGTGGTTGCTCTGCTGTTCTATTTGTAGCCAGGATTGTGCTGTTAATCTCGTACAGTCATTCTGTTCCCCTTTTCCTTTTCAAATCCAGGAACCAAATAGAAGGAAGAACTGTAGAGGCTGGCACATCACTGGGTAAGGGATTGGCCTCAGACCCTGGGGGTCTTGGGATGGCCCTGTCAACACCATTGAGGCTTAACCGCCCCCCTCAAAAACACCCCTAGATATGAACATATTGCATGGCATCACAACATGTCCCAGAAAAATCTTGAAAAAAATAAGTCAAATCAGTCATGTGGTATTGCAATTTAGTTAAGTCCATCAAACCCACCTGACATCCAGTATATCTTGAAAATGTCAACTTCCCCAAAAATTGCTAGGTGGAATAAGCACTTAGGAAGGCGTCATAGGCAATGTTACAGAGAGAGAGAGAGAGAGAGAGAGAGAGAGAGAGAGAGAGAGAGAGAGAGAGAGAGAGAGAAGAACACCTCATGCCTGCAGTCACCTCTGAAGCATGCGAGGAGTGTTTCTTTTCCTGTAGTGTGTGTGTTTCAATCCTAAATGAAATCAACCCTGACTGTTCCCTGGAAGGACAGATACTAAGGCTGAAACTCAAATATTTTGGCCACCTAATGCGAAGAGAGGGCTCTCTGGAGAAGACTCGGATGCTGGGAAAAATTGAAGGCAAAAGGAGAAGGGGAAGGCGAAGGATGAGATGGTTAGACAGCATCACCGATGCAACGAACATGAAAATGAGCGAACTCAGGAAGATAGTGGAGGACAGGAAGGCCTGGCGGGATATGGTTCATGGGATCACGAAGGGTCGGACATGACTTAACGACTGAACAACAAAGTGTGTGTGTTGTCTGTTGAACCTTGACCATCACGTTTAGACTCCTCAAAGGAGTTGGTGACTAACAGCGTTGTCTAATTTTAGACCGGCGGAGCGATTGCGCCGCAAGTCTAAGGTGTTGCAAACGTGCCGGAAAGCACATTTGCGGCACCTGACAAGTAAGCGGTGCCAGTGGAGAGGCCCGCATCACTCCGCCAGCTCTGCAGAGCAGTGGAGCGCCTCGGTGGAGAGGGAAGTCCCCGCGGTGCAGCAGAGGGGGTGTTCTGGGGGGACCTGGATTGACCTGGGATGGGGGAGGGATCGCCGTGGGTACACTTTGGTGAATCCTATCCCCCTTCCCGGGTCAGGCTGGCATTACAGTCAGCTCGAATGTGCACCAGCAAAATAGCTGGTGCACATTCGAGTAGACACATTGGGGCAGCTGGGGCTCTACTTGGGATAAGGAGACAAATATCTGCTTGTGTCATGCTATACAGGATCGGGCTGTTAATTGGTTTAAAAGCAGAGTTCTATCTATACAGTTCCCTGGTGAGGGTCTTAATGCAGGCCTGCTACAGGGTTTCTAAGCAGAATTCCAGGATTGGTTTGCTTTTTTTTTGCAGAACTGTGGATTTTGGAAACAGGGGGAAAAAAAATCCACCAAGACTTATTCATTATGCATTAAATAAATAATAAATAAATATTGGCAGATTGCCTTTTCCAAAATGCCCGGATCTGCAAAAGGGAAGCCAATTTTGCCCTGGAATTCTGCCTAGAGGCCTTTCACATCACTAATAATTTTTACCTTTAAAAAAAAGAAAGAAAAAAAGAATTACTCCAAAGTGCTGGTTTTAAACCTGGATTAGAAAATGAGCTCTTATGTTAAAAAGGGAGGTGGAGAGGGTGAGGAACAGAGATGCTACGTGACAAAGCCAATAGGCAGAGTATTCCTTTATTCTGCCGGAATGGCATGTTTTGCATGGAGCCAATACAATGCATGGGAGTCTAATTGTCAGCCAAGGTTTGTCAGGTCAAATAGCCAAGGGAAGGGAATTCCACAGTTGGGTGCCACCACCAAGAAGGCTCTATCCTCGCTGCCATCCCCCTGACCTCCATCAATGGAGGCATGATTAAAAGGGCCCCTTCTGATGATCTCAGAGGATGGGTCGGATTATAGGGAATCTTTGTGTCTCGCTCTTATAGAGGCAATAGAGTACAGTATATACAGCACCAGGCTCTTAGCCTGGGGAAAGGTGATATATAACAAACAAACATTGCAACCTTCTCAAAGAATTTAAGATTAAATAAGCTAGTTCTTTAAATGAAGAATAAAGTACAGGTGGGCCCCCATATCCACTGATTCGCTATCCACGGTTTCAGTTATCCACGGATCATGGGGACCCCTCCAGGCTTTTACTTTTTTCCCAGTAAGCTTCATTTCTTCCTTAAAGAAACAGGAGAAGCAGCCAGAGGCTGCTTATTGCGGGCAAGTAGAACGAGACTAAGTCCTAGAGAGGCTTTGCAAGGTTAACAGAAACCTTGCAGAGCCTCTCTAGGACTTAGTCTCGTTCTACTTGCCTGCAATGGAGGCTGCTTCTCTGTTTGTTTTAAGGAAGAAACAAAGCTTGCTGAAACAAAAATAAGAGCTGGGGGAGGGTAAACATGCCTGCCTGCAGGGGAGGCAGGGTGGGGGGCCCCTCAGGAAACCATGGAGGGGGTGTTCGCTCTTATCCACGGTTTCAAGTATCCACGGAGGGGCCTGGAACATATCCCCAGCGGATATGGGGGCCCACCTGTACTTCAAAGTTGAAATAAGTGCAAAGACAATAATACACCCTCACAAAGTATTGCAGAATTGATTTTGTTGTTGTTGTTGTTGTTGTTGTTGTTGTATAGGGGGGCATGGCATCATAAAGAGCACATGCACTTCAAATTTTACCACAACACCACTGACTGGGAAGTGATGCCCCTGGAACATCTCACCACTTGGAAACCTGGAGAGTAGGCAGCAATATCTCCAAACAAATACCCTCAAGAGTGAAGCAGACTTGTACAGTTTAGTAGGGATGTATCCAAGTCACTAGGTCACGAGTGCGAGTCAGTGCCCAAAGGTTTTGGGCGAGTACAAGTCAAGTCATCCCTGAAGTTTAGACCCTTTTTGCAACCACAAAAGAGGCAACCATTGCCTCTGACAATGACCACTCATACGTTTTCGGACTCCGTCTTACCCAGATTCTTATCTGTCTCTTCCTCCAGGGACAAATTGGGAGGGAAAGCAGCCAAAAATAAATCTGAGAGACTCGACCTTAAGACTGGCATTTCTCTCTCTCTCTCTCTCTCTCTCTCTCTCTCTCTCTCTCTCTCTCTCTCTCTCTCTCTCCCCCCCCCCCCCAACCTCCCATAATCTTTGGGCCATTCTCTCACAATGGCCAGAGTCAAGAACTTGATGTCCACCTTATCTTTGAATTTCCTGGCTTTTGTCAGGGAGAGTCATGCAAGGGTAAGGTGATTAGCTCCACGGTACAGAAATGTCGCCTGTGTTCTCTGAGGCTTATTAAAATGGGCTGGTTATATGATCCGATACATCTCTTTGTACGCTCCGCTCCCTCCCTGCGCTTCCTTTTGCATTAGTGATTTTATAATTAAATTCTCTTCACGTGATAAAACGGGATCATGAGAGATCGTATTATTATTTATTAGCAATTTGTAAAGCATGTTTAATGGGCAAACATTCATGCCCAGCCAATTCTCTTCAAGGTTTCACAGATGAAAATCATCACTTGTGTACTTGCAATGCCCCAATCACAGGCAAATTCACTGCCTGAGGGCTCCCCCTTTTACACACTCCTCTTTTCCATCTGCTGCATGCTAAAGTGGCCATCACTGTCTTCTCCAAAAGCAACCTGCAAATGTTGATAGAGTGAATCAACTCAGAATAGAGTCAGCTTTATTTATTATAGCATTAGGTAAAGGTAAAGGTGACCCCTGACAATTAAGTCCAGTCGTGTCCGACTCTAGGGTGTGGTGCTCATCCCCATTTCAAAGCCGAAGAGCCAGCGTTGTCCGAAGACGCCTCCGTGGTCATGTGGCCGGCATGACTCTCCTTGCTGCAGCGCGTAGCATGCAGCTAGAACATGGAGCGCCGTTTACCTTCCCGCAAGCAGTACCTATTTATCTACTCACATTAACATGCTTTGGAACTGCTAGGTTGGCAGGAGCTGGCCAAGCAACGAGAACTCACCCCGTCGCGGATTCGAACTGCCGACCTTTTGATCGTGGTTCAGCGGTTTAACCCACTGCACCACCCGCTGGCCTATTATAGCATTACTTCAGCTTAAACGTGTCCAACAGAGCCATCACTAGGGTTTGCATTGCCCTGTGAGCTCAGAACGAGAGCTCAGCGTATCACCCCCATGATGGACCCCAGAGGTGAATAGGGAGAAACAAGGTTTTTTTATACTGTGATTTTTTTATACTGTGTTTTTAGTATGGTTTTTTTTTTTCCTGTTGTAAGCCGCCTTGGGTCCCTTCGGGGAGAAAGGCGGGATAAAAAATACTGTAAATAAAATAAGGTTGGACTGAGTTCTTCAAAAGATGCCCATCAGGCAGGACTATGTATTGCTACAGATTACTCCTGGTCAGTGGTGTCACTAGGGTTGGTGTCACCCGGTCTGGTAACTCATGGTGTCACCCTCATTAACTTTATTTATTTGAATATGTAACAGTTCAGGTCACCCAACAAATCAGGAACTCTCAGAACAATCAGTCTCATTGGTCTGGTTTGAGTTAATAATAATATAATAATATACAGTATTTATATTTCTTTCTTGGTCATTGGATTTCTCCTCCGACTTTAACACATGGGCAGGCTGTCCTAACCCCCCTTGGGTTTTTTGTACAATATATAAAGATGTCCAATCTTTCATGAATGGCTACATTCCAGGTGGTATCTTTTTGCAGCCTGGCTTTTTTCTGCTGGCTGGCGCCTCCCACACTCAACCAACGCAGCTGGGAGCTCTTATCTCTCCTCCTGGAGGCTTTTACAGCTTTTTGTCGGCGGTGTATCTCGAACTTGTCAAGTTCACCGGTCTTCGGGCTTTGAAGGCGGCAGCTCTCCCAACTGAGCCAGACCCCTCTGCCCCTTTTAAGGAAATCCACTTTTTGTTACATAAGGCAGTTGTGTTTCATTTTTCTGGCTATGTGGCCATAACATTTGATAGAATACAGATAATCCAAAAAGTCATTCTGCATGACAATGTGCATTGAATGATATATATTATTCACAAACACATAGTTTTCACAATTTTGTCCACTAGTAGTGTCACCCCCCCCTAAGGGTGTCACCCAGTGTGGTCCGCACCCCTTTGTGATGCCACCCCCACAGACCTCCCCAAGCCTCAGATCGGCTCCGCAAGGTGATTGAAGCCCACTTCCAGTTTTTGGCAAAATCAGGAAGTCAAACAAAAGTGGACTTCAATTGCCTCAGGGAGCCAATCTGAGGCTTGGAGGGCCCCACGGGGGTGGCCTTGAGCCCCCCGCACCCCACAGAGGGTGGTGCGACCTCCAGTAAGTAAAAAAAGACCCCCTTTGACCTGGTGGCAATAGGTCACCAACATCATTGCACACCGCCACTACCGTTAAGGGGGTAGCAACTTGCCCCTTCTCAGAGTGGTGGGTCATGACCCACCACTTTGAGAACCCCTAGCCTAAAGCATAAAAGGCAAAACCGGGATAATGTGTTGCCAAGGACAGATACGAGACAGTTGGAGTATACTTTATAGGCCATCTAATTTCCATTTTGGGTCAGGATCTAGCTATCTCCTCTTTGCAAGGACTTCCCAAGCCTAATGTATGCATTGCCAAGGCACATGTGATGACCATTTGTCACATGCCTGCTGCCCCTACTCAAATTCTTAGGCTGCAATCCTATACACACTTACTTCTGAATAGACGTGCATAAGATTGCAGTGTGAGTTCCATAAACCCAATGATCAACATGACCACGTCAATTGGTCTTTATGAAAAACTGGCGACAGAAACGTCTTTGAAAGAGCTTTCCAAACACATGAAGAGCTGCACTTACAAGGAGAGAAAGAGAGGCTGCCACAAGAGAGCCTGATGATGAAAGCCACTAGTAATTAAAAAAAATATTTAATACCAATTAACATGGGAAGCCTATAATATCTACTTATCTAAACTGCCTGGGAATTATCCGCTTTTCACCCCCTAACCTACCCACTAATTTTCACCAAAAAACATAGGTCAGGCTTTTGCTACCCCAATTAGTTATTTCGTTGCTGCACAAAGATGAGGCAGTGTGGTTATTGCGAAAAATGAGAGGGGGGAAGAGAATCGGCAAATCTTAGACATTGTATTAAAACAACAGATTTTTGGGTGTTTGATTTACCATTCAGCTCTGCACAGCTGCTTCTTGAGAAATAGGAAACATGCCAAAGAAAAGATGCTGGGGTATTGAAACACAGACATGCACATACGCACGCACGCACACGCGCACATACACACAGAAAAGGGAAAAGAAAAGCAGGGGAAAGGGGAGTCAGAAGTGTTTGCAGATTCTAACTAGATTTTGAAGTCATTCCTGCAAAAAAAAAAAAAAAATCAATCCAGAAAGGTTACTAACTCGTTACAATTCCTGTTAGTTTGCCCGAGCATGCATGCTTCTGTAGGCATATTGACAGCATGAAAAAATAATAATCAATTAACTGAAATTATCTTCCAGTTTATGAAAGCTTCCCTATCTGGTCACCTGAAGGTGGATATTACTCACCACAGGTGACCAGTTTTTTTTTTTTTTTACAAGCCATGTATTTTATAGTCAGGTGGGAGATTGGTGGGGTGGGCCAGGAAATGAGGGCTGTGACTTTTGGCACCCCACTTCAGGATCCTTCCAGAAGATCTTGGACCATTCTGGTAGAGCAGTGGCGTCACTGCAGGGGGGGCGGAGCTCTAAGTTCCGCTGAGATCGGAGCCTCCGTTACACGGAGGAACGAAGCGGCCCCGCCCCCTTGCCTTCGGAGCCTTTTCGCTTCCCTGAAAGGCTCCGAAGGCGAGGGGGCGGGGCCGCTTCATTCCTCCGTGTAACAGGGGCTCCGATCTCAGCGGAACTTAGAGCTCCGCCCCCCTGCAGTGACGCCACTGCGGTAGAGGGCTCTTTGCCTCCCTCTGTTTGCATTGTTCATTTATTCTGCAGCCACCTCTTCCCTATTGACATCAAACATTCTTTTGGTAAAATCCAGGGTATACTAGCAAATAATCATACAATACATCAGCACTTTAAAAGGAAGCTCACAAACTGGAGTGTGAAATGGTGCCCCAGGGTTCATACATATGCAGTTACATACCTGAACGCTAGAGCAGGGGTTCTCAACCTGTGGTACGAGTACCCCTAGGGGTACGTGGACCAACAGCAGGGGGTACGCCAGAGCTTGCCCCTTATCAGCATCAATCAGTAGTTAATTACTTGTTAATTAATGTTTTTTTTAATTTATTCTATGTACTGTTTTTAAATTATGTATTTTAACTGTTGTAAGCCGCCTTGGGCATTTGCCTCGGCATAGGCATAAATAAATAAATAAATAAATTAGAACAAATGCAATCTCTCTCTCTCTCTCTCTCTCTCTCTCTCTCTCTCTCACACACACACACACACACACACACACACACACACACACAGAGTTAAATAAGACATTTTTCACATTTAAAATTGTTTTAGTACTTTTTATTTAACAATTAATTAGCTAATTAATTAATTGATTAATCCAATTAATTAGCAATTGATTAGCAGGGGGTACTTCATAAAATTGGACCATGATAGGGGGTACCCGGGCCTCCAAAAGTTGAGAACCCCTGCATTAGAGACAAGTTGGATTAATTCCTCACTCAAAGATTTACAGCACAATCCTATGCGAATCTACTCAGAAGTAAGCTCAACTGAGTTCAATGGGACTTACTGCCAGGCAAGTGTAACGGGATATAAGCATGCATAGGATTGCACTGTTAACTTCTAGAGATCCTTGAGGGAGCTGAATGCTGAAGCACAATGCTGACAATTTACTCTACACATTTTATAACGCAAAGCCTGCTTTTTTTTTTTTTAAAGGCAAAAATGGAACCAGAAATTGGATTGGCCGCTCTCGTTGGCACAACTGGAACATAAGCTGAAGCCCAGAAAATGCAAACCCAGGCCTCCCTTATTTCTAATGTCATATGTGAAAATAATTTTTCAGCCATCCCTGTGGCTTTGTGGCTTTCCTGTTCTCAGCATCGCCCCAAGGTGCCCATAAGTTGACTTTCAACGTTTTCATTGAGCAGTTTAAAGACAGCCACAGTTGTATTGATTTTAAGCAAGCCAGCAAGCTATGGCACTTGCTGTAATCATACAAAGGACGCAACAAAACCTATGTCCGCCAAGCCAAATTTATATTCTGAATGGGAATGGTACGTGTGGGAGAGAGAAAAAGAAAAAAGAAAAGCACTTTCTTCTCCTTATTCCCCCAATAAAACATGGCCTTCTACCTCACAGCTAATTTCAAGGATCCTTATTGGTTTTGTTAATTACTTCATGAAAATTATTGCTGGAGCAAAAACTATTGAAGAAGAGCACTCGTTACCCAAGCACGTATAACTTGTAGTTATCTCCATATTTGAATTTCATTGCAAGCAGTGCAACCCCACTTTGGCTTTGTAGCATTGGCAGAGGAAATGGGCCAGGCTCAATTTATGGGTAAATGTGGCATGAGCCCCAAATCTAAACTTTAGACAAAATACAGTGGGCCCTCGCAGTATCGTCACTAGGGGGTGCGTCACCCTGGAGCAGGGGCGCGTGAGTCACCCCTGCCCTAGGGTGATGCTTACCCCCCGGCTCTAAGAGCGACCGCCCTGTCCGTTTCTGAGGGCAAGGGCTGCCCTTTTGCCCTCAGAAACAATCTGCGCATGCGCGAAAAAGCTAATAAACGACGTGTCGACGCATTGGGCCTTCTCAGAAGGCCCTGGACCGCTGGATGGGGCGGACGTGCTGAGGCCTTCTTCCGGCCTCAGAGCCTCCGCGTGGATGGGCACGACATGCGCGTGCGCGCGTGGCACCCTTTGCGGGCGGCCCGCCCCGCGCGCCACACTACAGTGACGTGACTGGGCCCTCGGTATCCGCAGATTTCACCATCCACGGATGCCGAGCCCAGAGGCCTCCAAAGGCCGCTTCCACGTCCTCAGTTTGAATCTTGCTTTTACCATTGTCCCACCAAATTCCCAGTTTGCCCCTTTAAGAGGTAAAGTCCTACTTTTTGCTAATTACTTCCCCTTTTCCACTCACAAGTCTGTCAGTCAGAGTCCGTAAGCCAAGTCAGAGTCCAAAAGCCAGTCCGTAAGCCAGCCCAGTCGGTCTTCCTCCTTCTGCTACCCAGGCCACACCCTTCCTTCCTCCACGTGCTGCTTTTATCCCTGAAGACCTGGTTGCCTCTAGTGCAGCATGTGTAGGCTTGCCACCCAACCCAGAAAACCCTGGTCGGTCCTAGGATCCGGACTCTGGTCCCAGATCCGTCCTGGGCTTTCCGGGCCCGGTGAAGCCCTTGCTGCCGCCACCGCCGCTTTTGAGGTTTGTAATTTTAAAACATACCTTCTTTCCTGTCGGTGGCCATCTTGGATCTCGCGAGATCCAAGATGGCCGCCGACAGGAAAAAAGGTAAGTTTTAAAATTACAAACCAGATAAAAAGCGGTGGTGGAGGCTGCAGGGGGCATGATGGGCATCTGCGGGGGCACAACGGCAATGGTGGCACGATGGGCAGCAAGGGCAATGGCAGCACGACGGACAGCAAAGGCAATGGCGGCACGACGGGTGGCGTGGACAATGGCGGTGGTGATGGGCGGCGAGGGCAATGGCAGTGACGACGGGCGGCAATGGTGGCAGAATGGTGGTGGTGGGACAGGCAAGTCAATTAATTAATTAATTAATTGAGCTAACTAAAATAAATAAAAAAATCGGCTCCCCTTTGGGTGGCAAAAGGGCGCTTTGCGCCTTAAAAAGTTTTTTTAATGTATTTTATTTAATGATTTAATTATTTAATTACTTGTGTGTGTGTGTGTGTGTGTGTGTGTGTGTGTGTGTGTGTGTGTGTGTGTGTGTGTGTGTAAACTGGGGTGTCCCAGTTTAGAACTGGGAAAATCTGGTAAGCCTAAGCACGTGCAGCATGCCTGCTGCTAAAGCCTAGGTTTTAATCCCTTATTCCCCAGATTTGCCACAGCAAGGGACCACTGTAGACACCACAAACTATCTCCTCGGGAAAATCTTCTACATTCTCCGATACAGCCATGAATTTAGTAGTTGGCCTTAGCCGCTCCATCTCAGCCTTAGTCTTCTCCATCTGCAAAATGGCGGGGGAGGAAATAATATCTTCACACCTTCCCGGTTTGTGAGGATAAGAGATGTGAAGCACTCAGAAAGCACCTTGAAAATACCCCAAACTCCATTCATTGATTGTTCCCAGAAACAGATATTTGCACATGTTGCATGTAAGGTGTCGTGGGTCTTAGGCACCCTATCCTTTTGGACATCTTATTCCTGTACCGCCAAGTAATTTCCCAGACTGAGGGAGCTATTACCTGAGCTCCACTCCACTCCACTCCACTGCACTGCACTGCTCTCCATAATTGGTACTGCCCATCTTTGGCCCTGTGGCCAGCGGGTGGCGCAGTGGGTTAAACCACTGAACCATGAGCTGTCGATCGAAAGGTCGGCAGTTCGAATCCACGACGGGGTGAGCTCTCATTGCTTGGCCAGCTCCTGCCAACCTAGCAGTTCCAAAGCATGTTAATGCCAGTAGATAAATAGGTACCGCTTGCGGGAAGGTAAACAGCGCTCCGTGTTCCAGCCGCATGCTACGCGCTGCGGCAAGGAGAGTCATGCCGGCCACATGACCACGGAGGCGTCTTCGGACAACGCTGGCTCTTCGGCTTTGAAATGGGGATGAGCACCACACCCTAGAGTTGGACACGACTGGACTTAATTGTCAGGGGTCACCTTTACCTTTTTATCTTTGGCCCTGCTGACCTGAGGAGCCAATAGAGGCCTGGTTGGTGTTATGCTTGTAACTGTTCCTTGATTCAGGCCAGTACAGAGAATACGCAGAATGCCTCTGAATACCAGTTGCAGGGGAGCAATTGTGAGATCCACTGCTATAGACCCTTGATAGGATTGGGCCAAAAGTAACATCTGATTTCCTCCCTTTTATTATGACCAATAAAAATTAATGGATGTTTCCGAAACAATGTTATTGCCAACTCACCTCAAGCTGTATGAACTTTGCAAGAGACGAGCTGCTGAACTGAGATAAGCTTTGCAAGAGATGAGCTGCTGAACTGAGATAAGCTTTGCAATGGGTTAACTGCAATTTAGAATTTGCACAGAGCAGAAGAGCAACAGCCACCTAATATGAAAGAGGCTTCATATGAAGAGATGTAGTTCTAATATAACTTTCTGTTTTATAGTGTTTCTCTTTTAAGCAGACACCTGTGATTGTGATCCAAACAAGTGCGAATTTCTCCCTGATATGCAAACTTACTTGCAGCCTGAATCCAAACAACACCTTCTGGTTCGGAGGTTATTGCTCAGTTTCTAGAATTTTTGAAACAGGCATTTCACTTGAGAATGACACGCCTCGAAGGCTGACCCTTGGATACTCTATATTTGCTCCTGGTCTCCTACACAGTAAAAAGATTTCCTATTGAGAGATTATCCTGGAAGGGTTTGGTCTAGTACTTAGCTTGTGACCTCTGTTATTGGGGCTTTATTCTACATACCAGCAGAGATATCAAGCCACCTAACTTAAAGGATAACTTAGAGACTAATTAAAAACAAAGGTTTCCAGCTTCTTGAAGGATTCCTGGTGATCTTATGATGACCTGACGGTGTTGTAAAAGGTAGATTAGACTGCCTTCTTTTTCCTAGTGGTGGGTGAGTAACCTTTTTTCCGCAAACTTACAAAGCTCTGTTATTCCTAAGGGGAGTGGGGCATACGTCAATAGGATCTTCTTGACTCTCTTTGTTGGGCTCTTCTGACGTCTTGGTCATGAGAAGGATTAAAACAGATTTCTTCCAGTTGTGCACTACTACAGCCTCCACCACTTCCCATCTTCCCACAGTATGGCTAACCATCAGGTTCTCCGTGGAACCTATCTGCCTTTTATTTCCAGAGAAATAAATTTTTATTTTGTTTGTAATGACAAAGATGCTTCATTTAAATGAAAAGTCAGGCCTTAGTTATAGCAAGTACAGTTGGACCTCGCTATCTGAGGGGGATCCGTTCCGGTCCACCTTAAAAACGTTGTGAAAAGGTAAAAAAAGGCAAAACCCCTTTTTTAACCTTTTAAAAGCTGTGTTGTTCTTGCTTAACCACAGAGTGTTAATCTCAGTCTGGCAGCCTCTTCCGGGTCGTGCGACTCCCCCCTCCCCTCTCTCAATGTCACCCCAGAATGCATTGCAATGTATCCTGGAGCTATTTTGGGAGAGGGATGGGATGGGGAGTTGTGTGAGCTGGAATTGGCTTCCAGAGCGCAATTTCAGCCTGTTTAAGCAAGAACACGCAGAGGTTTGCTTCTTAAAGGTAAAAAAACAACATGTTTTTTTAACCTCCGCCCCCCCCCCCCTCTTTTTACAGCATTTTTAACACCTTATGGGTCTGGGATCCACAGTGAGTCAAATCTGCAGATCTCGAACCCGCAGATAGAAAACGTCCACTATATCTCCAATTTAAGAACAAATGACTTCTAGTGCTGAGCCAACACATCCCAGTAAATGTGGCAAAAAATGCCCCCCTGGTGTTTTTTCTCCAGAATAGAGCTCCTAGGAGCCTGGCCAGGTGGGTGGGCCAATCATGGAAGCTGCATAGCTGTTTTTCAAACTCCGCCGTGGCACGCTTTCCCTCACCTGCTGCCCAGGGGCCCACCGCCCCCCCCCATCGCTGACTCCGCTACTGGCTCCAGCCACCTTCTCCACCACACCTCAAGAGCCAGCGTTGTCCAAAGACGCCTCCGTGGTCATGTGGCCGGCATGACTCTCCTTGCCGCAGCGCGTAGCATGCAGCTGGAACACGGAGCGCTGTTTACCTTCCCGCAAGCGGTACCTATTTATCTCCCTGGTAAATCACTCTTTTTTTTTTTTTTGGCCTTTTGGCAAATGTCAGATAAGGATTCATTTGAGAAAGACTGCAGCTCAGCAATAGCTCTCCTACTTTATATGACCTAGGGTCAATCCCTGATATTTCCAGATAGGGCTGGAAACAACCCCACCTGAAACCCTGGTGACCTGCTGCTGCCAGTCTGTGCAGACGATATTAAACTAGTTACACCAAGGGGCTGACTCAGTAGGAAGCATCTTCCCTATGCGTCCTGACATTTTGTTTGACTTCCACAAGTTGTTATTCTTCCGCTCCCTCCCAAGGGTCTCCAGATTGAAGCTCAAACCCTGCATGAGATGCAGATGCCAGGGTTCTCTAGTAGCCACATACAGAAACCCTTGAATGTCAAGGAGTATTACGTGGCCTGCCATTTCACTCTCTGCAGCAACTGAAGTACACTTTCAGCTGCTGAAAATTCGGCTTCCTGCGTATATCTTTAATCAAAAGAATCAGCGCCTGCTTGGCTTTTGAATGAGTGGAGAACAGACTACTGCAGAACAAGCAAGTACGGTGCACTTCAGGCAGTGAAGAGCTGTTATTAAGGCAGCCGGGGCAATACAAAAATTGGCAACTGTTTTCAAGCCTGTCTTCAGTTGTATCTGACAGCACAATGATGTGAGCTGCAGCTTGTTCCTTTGCAGCATGAATGTTGCTTTTCCAACACATTTCACATGCCCCTGAATGGTACAGTGACAGATTAGGAGAGCTTTATATGGGGCAGTGTTGTGGGTATGACCAGTGGTTCTCAAACTGGGAGGTGTGGCTCCCAGGGGAGCCGTGGAAATCAGTCAGGGGAGCTGCGGAGTGCTGTGGAATCCTCTCGGAAAACGGAAAACGGTGCAATGCCAATCAGCATAATGCAATGAGGAGCCGTGGCTGACGGACGCCAATGGTCAAGGGAGATGCAGGTCACTGGCGTCACTGCAGGGGGGTGGAGCTCTAAGTTCTGCCGCGGCTCTGACCCTCCGTTACACCGGAGCACAAAGCGGCCCCGCCCCCTCGCCTTTGGAACCATTCAAGGAGGTGAAAGCCGCTTCGTGCTCCGGTGTAATGGAGGGTCGGAGCCGCGGCGGAACTTAGAGCTCCGCCCCCCCTGCAGTGACGCCAGTGATGCAGGTCAAAAAAGTTTGGGAAACACTATGGTCTCTTCCCAGGCCTGAAGCTGGTGATGGCTGGCCCATCCATGAGACTGCCTCAGGTCACTGCAGGGGGAGGGGATTGGTGGGAGATGTTAATTTCTTCTGTCTGCCACCTGTGTGTTTCTTCCTCTTGCTTCTTGAAATTGAAAGGGAAGAGAGGGAGGGGAGATGTGGAGGAGAGTGGTGGGCTAGAGCAGAGGCGAAACAAGGGTGGAGCGAAGGCAAGTAGTTCTGCAAGACTTCCTCTTGCTTCTTGAAATTGAAAGGGAAGAGAGGGAGGGGAGATGTGGAGGAGAGTGGTGGGCTAGAGCAGAGGTGAAACAAGGGTGGAGCGAAGGCAAGTAGTTCTGCAAGACTCCGTTACACTGGAGTCAGCGGCCCCTCCCCCTTGCTGTTGGAGCCATTCTGGTAGCAAAGGCAACACGCAGGACACTCCCCTGTTACTGCTGGAATGACTCCAACAGCAAGGGGGAGGGGCCGCTGACTCCAGTGTAACGGAGTCTTGCAGAACTACTTGCCTTCACTCCACCCTTGTTTCGCCTCTGGGCTAGAGTGCCTCTGGGCCCTTTCAGGGCAACAATTAAGCATTTCAGAGAAGGGAGAGTTGACACACTGTTCCCAACATCTGCTCATCAAAAAGATACAGTATTATCTCTGTGCACCTGTACTCCAGGTGGAGTCAGCTTTAAGCCTCATGGATCTGTTCGTTCAAGGCCCTCAGGGACCTCCCTGACCTTAAAGTTTTGGAGAGGGTGTAACTCAATGGATGAACATCCATGTTACATGAGAAGGTCCAAGATCCAATCCCCAGATCTCCAGGCTGGGGAAGATCCCTAACTGAAATCTTAGAGAACTGCTGCCAGTCTTATTTATTTTTATTTACAGTATTTTTACCCCGCCTTTCTCCCAAAAGGGACCCAAGGGACCCAGTCTGTGGACAATGCGGAGGGACAGCCCAATCCTGCCTAAGATCCGCTGCAGTGCGCAAAGCGCGCTGTGGCTGATCTAAAGCACGATCAGGGCTGCACCGGTGGAACTGGGGCACACCTCCGGGGAAAGGGAGTGCGCCACTGATATCCCCATCCCCTCCCTGGCCTGGCCGGCCAATTGCCCCCTCCCCCACCGACCCAGTTCACCCTCCCCATGCCCTCCTGTTGCCCGGCACAGCACTTACTTGTGTCCGGCAGCGTGGACCAGGCCCAGTGGTGGAGTGAGTGCCACCAGCCTTGGTGCCACTTACTCCCAAGGTGCCGCCAAAGTGCTTTACGGCGCTTTCACGACACCCTAGGCACTTGTTCCACCGGCCCTACACTGTGCAGGATTGCGCTGTTAGATGACCAATGGTTTGATTCGGTGTCTGGGAATGTTCAAAAGTCATAGCTGTTCCATTTATATATCAATGCTAATTGCCGTTGAAAGTCTAATTCTTTATGAATTTGTGTGATCACTTCTGACAAGCTTAAAACCCCATCAGTGATGTCTGTAGCAAACAGCGTGTTTCCATCTTAGCCCCTAGAACCTTCAGCTAGGACATTTCTAAAGCAGAAACAATCATTACCGAAGCAGACATCATATGCCGGGTGAAAAAATGAAGAAACAAACAGCAAAATCCATCATTAAAGTTTGGCTTGACAGAAGAGCAAGAGATGTCTCCTCCATCTTCAGGAACTTGGAATGTGTGCATTTCCCATGGCAAAGAACTGTATTGGGAAGACACGAAGTGAAACATGGGGAAATTAATGTGACAGTGTTATGGGGAGGCAAATAGGAAACAAACATTTGACACTCAAGCACTGGAATGCTGTAAAAATTTAATTAGATGGATACATTAGTCATCGTTGCATTAAGGTGTTCATACAGAACATACAAAAAATGCCTGCCTTGGTACTAAAGAAATGTTTAAATCTTTCCTGTAAATACCATTTCCCTCATTATTGGGAAATGAGGTATCACTGGGACCATTGGCCATGTCTTTGTGTTTACAAAATATGGTTAGGATGAGATTAAAAGCATTTATTAAAGGGGCTTCTTTCCTAACCAGGTTACAATAGCCCATTTCAAATGCAGATTTGTAAAATGCACAAACATAGATCTGCTTCCTTGGGAGTTTGGGGTAATAACTCATCGGAAATGTGATGGGAGATGTGCAAAGATGGTCTTCCACCGGAGTGGCATTGGCTGTTTAAAGAGCAAAAGCAAAACTGGGCCAGGCCCCTGCCCCGAAATTTGGGCGGGGCAATTATAGCATGATGAGGCTGCTTGATTGCATCATGAATTTGATGCAGATAATAAAAGGGATTGGTTTCCACTTGTGCATGATGAAACTGAGATTGACAAGTTTAGGTGTCCAGAAATTGCCCTCTGGGAGATTTGCAACAAGGCTTTCACCTTTCGTTAGAAAAATCCACCGTGCAACAAATGGTTTGAAAACCCCCCCCCCCAAATAACAAGGTATCAAAAAGCAAGCTTTTGAATCCTATAGGATTCTTCATCGAGCTAGATGCTAAGCAAAGGAAGAGTTGCGATGGGGGGAAATATTAGGGGCATATTGTAAGTTCCACAGTAAAATCAATTGGAGTTCAGGAGGTTTTCTTTTCTCCCAAGTTGAATCAGCCTTTGAAGGGTGTGAGATGGTTTTAAGACACAACCAGAACCGCTGAGACAAAGAAAGCAAAAAATGGTCAAAACTTTGAGTAGTTGTAAACATCTTCCAGTGGCCATCCATAGATTATTATGCAGTAATAATGTGTGCGTGTGTGCTCGCATGTGTGTGTGTGCGTGCGCGTGTGTGTGTGCGCACACACATTTTTTAGCCGCCTTGATTGCCCTTATCGGGAGAAAGGTGGAGTAAAGGAATTCTTTAAATAAAATAAAATATTTTTTCTTCAACATTTGTGGGAATCCACCCAGTAAGAAATGGAACTATGATTGAACTGGGGCAGAAGAGGAGACGTTCACATTGCCCACTGCATTGATGTTCAAGTACCCTCTTGAAGGTGTGTTCTTTCTTTTCATACATAAACCAAATAAATACTACATTTTGGAAAGAAAATAGTGCACAATTCTATAAATGCCATTATAAAGGATGTGTCATTTGGAAGACGCATTCTTTTTGGGAAGAATAGAGTCTTGGGGTTATTATTAATCTTCTCACTATGTAGGTCTGAGGTTGTCAGGGCTGAACAGTACAGAGCAGATACTATACTGAAGCCTCCTTATAGTAAACAGTCAAAAAGGGTCAACAAAGTTGAGGGAACTCAGTGGTATGCAAGAGGGACGGTTTGGAATCTGGTGGAGTTGTGCCTCAGGAAATAGTAAATCATCCACACATAGCAGGAATGACAAACTGAGTTTAGGGTAAAGAAGGCTGTACATTCCTGGTTACTTACTGTAATCGAGTAGGGGTGGTTCATCTGAATTGCCCTTCAATGTACATTGCTCAGTAGGTCTAGCAGCATGCAGAGATGAAAGGTGATAGAAACAGTTATTTCAATCCAGAGGCGGAGCCGCCTCCGTTGGCGCCCGGAGCAAGGGGGGTTGGCGCCCGCCCTTATAATAAAATATTTATTAAAATATTAATATCCGGAACGGGGGCGGCGCGCTCCGGAGGGGGCGGCGTGCTCCGGAGGGCACCCCCCCCCTCAATCGGGAGAGCCGGCTCGGGGACGTCTTCCCCGGCTGGCTGCCCGGGGCCTTCTAAGAAAGGCCCGCGCGAGAACGGTATTTATACCGTTCTTTTTGCGCATGCTCAGACAGTTACTGAGGGAAAAACGGCAGCCTTTTTCCCTCAGTAACAGTCTGAGCATGCGCAAAAAGAACGGTATAAATACCGTTCTCGCGCGGGCCTTCCTTAGAAGGCCCCAGGCAGCCGGCCGGGGAAGACGTCCCCGAGCTGGCTCTCCCGATTGAGGGGGCCGGTCGGACTCGAGTCTCCGAGACTCGGACGCACGGGCGGGGCGCGGGCGGGGCGCCGGGCGGGGCGCCCTTCGGGAGATGGCGCCCGGAGCCTGTGCTCCGCTTGCTCCGCCCTAGTTTCGCCTCTGTTTCTATCCCAGGGGTTCTCAATCAGCGGTACTAGTACCACCAGTGATACTTCTATTGACTGCTGGTGGTACTCAAATTGCTGGACCGCCAGAACCCCACTCCAACATGGCACTTTCAACGGCACGCTTTTGCTCCCGAGAGGCTCCTGCCTTTGGCTGAACCGCTCAGGAATGCTGAGAAGGGCCCTCCCACCTGCCCAGAGCCTCCTACCTGCGTTTTCTGGTCCCCCAAATCCTGAAAACCCAGAAGTAACTGGTGATGATGTCATCGCCAGTCACTTCTGGTGGTACTCAGAAGGAGAGTGGTGCCGGAGGTGGTACTCGGCCGGGAAGGGGTTGAGAACCCCTGGTCTATCCTGTTCCTAGTCATCAACTTACTAGAGTTAAAAGCCCAATCGTACCTAACTCCCCACACGGTGATGGAGCTGTGCCAATGTGGCTTCCTCTGCATCCCACGGGGGAGTTTCAGCCTCAGGAGGCCTCCTATGGATAAGCCCGTGACTGGCCACCAGGTCTACTTGGAACTGTGCCAGTGATACCTACGCCAGGTTTCAGAGTTCCAGTTTAGGTTCAGTTCAACTCCCTGAGTGCTTCATCTCTCTATTAACATATTTGTTTTCTTCTTACTAGGGCAGAGCTGTTAGCGATGCAAACCTCCCATTCACTCGGCAGTCCAACATGGTATAAAATCTTTGAAAAGTTTTTTTGTTCCATGATTACTGTTGATGTTGACTTAGGTCCTAATCTAGTGATGGCTTTGTAAAAAGAACTTTTTTCTCAATATTTTATTAAGATTGTATACAATTTTACAGTTCTGTAGAAAAAGTAAACACAAGTGCAAGGCCATAGATTCTTATTCCATACATTTCATCAGCTACCTAAACAATATCTCTCTCTCTCTCTCTCTCTCTCTCTCTCTCTCTCTCTCTCTCTCTCTCTCTCTCTCTCTCTCTCTCTCTCTCTCTCTCTCTCAATTCAAAAAGGTTCCCAATTCTTCACATAACTAGAAAGAGTCTTTTCCTTTAATAATATCGTAAGTTTATCCATTTATGCAAAGCTCATGACTTTTAACAACAATTTCTCCTTTCTAGGTATTGCCGTATTCTTCCAATATTTAACATACAGAATTCTTGCTGCACTTCAGCACAATCCTGTGTAACCTTACACCGGTGTAACAGCAGATGCACCCATGTAAGTGCAATTACATTGGCATAAGTGCACTTACACCGGTGCATCTACTGTTACACCGGTGCAAGGTTACACAGGATTGCGCTGCTTGTCATGTAAGCAAATAAGGTAGCAAGACCCTTATCTAAATCTTCCTCCTGCATTCCTAACAGAAAAGCACTGGCGTCGCTGCAGGGGGGGAGCTCTAAGTTCTGCCGCGGTCCGACCCTCCATTACATGGGAGCATGAAGCGCCCCCGCCCCCTCGCCTTTGGAGCCATTCAAGTCGGTGAAAGCAGAGCTCCGCCCCACCTTCAGCAACGCCAGTGCAGAAAAGTCTCTGGCTTAATCACTGGCGTCGCTCGAGGTGGGGCGGAAAGCTAGGTTCTGCAGCTTTCCACCCCAACGTTACTCTCCTGCACGAGGCGCCCCGCCCCCTCGTCGTAGGAGCCCGTCAGCGGAGAGAAAGCAACGCGCAGGGATTTTCCTGCACGTTGCTTTCTCTCTGCTGACGGGCTCCTACGACGAGGGGGCGGGGGGCCTCGTGCAGGAGAGAAACGGTGGGGTGGAAAGCTGCAGAACGTATCTTTCCGCCCCACCTCGAGCGACACCAGTGGGCTTTATCCTTATATTTACTTGTAGAATCATTTGTATCTGGGTGTGTATCATAGTCCAAAACGTTTATAGTCCAAAACTTGTAAAAAGAGCTTTTGTTACTGTGGACAGGTGAGGAGCTGCAGCTCAGAGACAGAGCACATACTTTGCATGCAGGTGATGCCAGGTTTGATTCCCGGTGTCCCCAGGTAGGGCAGAGGAAAGGAATTCTTGTCTGTTACTCTAGAGAAGCACTGCCAGTCCGCATTGACGAGATTCAACTAGATGGGCCAAGGATCTGACTCAGTATAACATAGCTTCCTGCAACAGTCATAACGTAGCTCATCCAGCTTCCAGGAAGCCCACAAAGGGCATGACGTTAATAGGCCCCACTACCTATTTGCCTCACAGCAGCTGGTACTCTTGAAGATTCCCTTTAGTGATGATAGTTCTATCCTGCATGAATATCTCTCCCACCCAGAGGCGTCACTAGGGTTTGTGTCACCCGGTGCGAGAGCTCAGCGCATCACCCCCATGATGGACCCCAGAGGTGAATAGGGAGAAACAAGGCTGGGCTGAGCTGGGTTCTACAAAAGATGCCCATCAGGCTATGTATTGCTACAGATTACTCCTGGTCAGTGGTGTCACAAGGGTTGGTGTCACCCAGTCCAGTAACTCATGGTGTCACCCCCATTAACTTTATTTATTTTAATATATAACACTACAGGCAACCCAGCAAATCAGTAAGCAACTCAACTCTTGGAACAATCAGTCTCATTGGTCTATGGAGTTAAGAAAATCCACTTTTCTAAGGCAGTTGTGTTTTATTTTTCTGGTTTTTTCTGGTCATAACATTTGATGGTTTGTTTCATTGCATTCTGCATGAAATGACACATCGTACGATATATAACAAGATGGTATTATCATAAATACAAAGGTTTCAAAATTTTGGCCACAATTTTGGTATCATACCCCCTAAGGGTGTCACCTGGTGGGGTCTGCACTCCCCCACCTACTAGTGACGCTACTGCTCCCACTCCCTTTCAAGTCATCTTTGCTAGTAAGTCTGAAGCGATGCCGCTGTATAGTATAGTAAAAAGATAAGATACACCTTTTTTTTTCTTAGTATGTGGGATTGATGTTAGTTACCAAACGTACAATTTGTTAGGACTTATACTCTCCTTTCATATATTATCTTTTTTGTATGTGGGTGTGTTTGTCTTTCCCTTTTTCCTTTTTGTCTCTTTTTCGCTTAACTTGTTCTAGCTGGTTTTCCTTATCTTGTAGACAATTGTTATGATTTTGTGTATGGGTTGTATGTTACGCACTAAATGAAAATAAAGTTTTTTAAAAAGTCATCTTTGCCAGCGACCATCACCATATCTCACGACCACAACAACTTCTGTAAGATTATGACGTGTTGTGTAAAGAAGGGCTCCTAACCGATCGCTCTTCCTTTCGCTCATCTGGTTTGACATCGCTACGAAGGAAAAAAAAAAGCTATGGATTGGGACAGGCCTATGGGGGAAAAGGAACGGATTGGGAGCTTGCAGCCGACTCAACGGCCGCAATTAGTGTGCTATGTAAACATCACTTAAAAAAACGGCGTATCAGGGAGTAAGTGGTAATCCATTGGAAACAGAAAACTATTTTATGCGGAGAGGAATGAAACTATTTTGAAGTCAGTTTAATGGCCCTGTCTGTAAACGATTTTCCGCTCTCTTCTGCCGTTCTCCGTTCGTCTCTCCTGCTTGGCACATTGCCTCTCTCCTCCCCTACCAGCAGCTGTGTGCACTTGAATAGTAAATCAAACACCCTCAAAACCATTGTCCTGAAATATTTCAGAGATTCCTTTCTGCCGTTCCTGGTCTCTGGCTGACAGGAAATGATGTAGGACCAATGAAATTTGCAACGCTAGCTTTGCATATTTACTGCAAGCATGTCCCAGGGTGATAAAAGAACCTTACTTGCCTTGGGCCACTTCCCCATGGGATACCCGGACAGCCCCTAATTTCTGGTCCCTGTCGCTATTTTTGTTTGTTTTTAGGGCTACCTTTAGCATGTTTATAAGTGTGAGTTGCTAGACGTGTTATTCTTCATGATTTAACTTGCTGCCCAGGGTCTCTTTTAATATCTGAATGAGAGATGGACACAGCGAGTCTCTAGCATGCATGATATGCATGCATGCCACTAAGGCATCATGAAGTGTACAGGAAAAAGAGGGTAACACCCAGACTGACAGCAAAAGAAAAGAGGTGAACTTGAAAATGAACGAATAAATGAATGCAATGTGAAAATAACGTCCCAATCCTATTGAAGGAGTACGCTGGTGGAATGCGTGCTCCCCCGGCATAACCCTTTACCGCCATCACAAATGCAACTAGGCTAGTGTGCGTGGGCTGGCCGCAACCACAAGCAGTCGAATCCCGAGCCCCTTTCCAGTCCTGATCCAGCTGCATGGATCAACTTGGATTTGTACCAGCGATTGAGCTGGAGCAGGTCTGAGTTGACCCATAATGGCTGCTGGGGCTTAACCTGGGGCAAGAGGACAATGGGATCCGGTGGGCGGCCCTGGGCTGCTGGCCAGAACCTTACACAGGATTTTGCCCTTTGTGAGCTTTGTGACTGAGCAGAGAATTGCTTTTCCTAGTTCACATAAGAAAAACTCTGCTGGATCAGACCAAAGGCCCCTCTAGTCCAGCATTCTGTTTCTCCCAGTGGCCCAGCAGCTGCCTCTGGGATGCCCACAAGCAGGCTAGAAAGGCAGACTAATCACTCCCTTGCAACTGGGATTCAGACAACACTTTATGGATGTGTGAATTTGTGGAGAAAAAAAATGTTTAGCATTACATTTGCAAAAAGCCTGGGTTTCATGCTTAGTTACCTATGCTGAGTTTCATGGCAAATAATGAAATTGAGGTGAGCCCTTTCTCCAGTTGCCTGAAGGATAGCAGCTGAATGTTCTTTTTTATGACTTTTCAAATATTCGCGTTCAGGGTTCCTGCCTTTAAGTACAAGCCTGAACCAACCACCATGTCTCTCTTCACCCACAGAAGGGCAATTTCAGAATTCTGGTTTCCCATCATTTTATTTCGTTATTACTTGCTGATAATGAACGATCAAAGCCAGAGGAATGAAGATGAGTGACAAGCCATTGACTCCAGTATGGTTTTTTCTCCTTCTTCTTCTGACATGTAATACAGTAAACTCAACCAGAAATTCCATGTACATTATAGTTGACCATACAATGAAGGGGTTGCCATTCTGTGGATGGATAAATACAGAAAAAAAATACGTTGTTATGTGCTGAAAATCTGTCTGGCCATGTGTTGCAGCAGAGAGACAATACATGATCAGTTGCAACACACACAGAACGTCCGATGTTGTGAATCAGGCCTCAATGCCTTCTGAAGTGAATAAGGTATGAAACGATCTTCTGTGAGCCGCCAGAGATCCAGATTTGTAGGTGTTGACTGTGTTTTTGGAACGCCGTTTAGTGCAGCGGGGAGGGGCTGTTGTTAGAAATAAGGGCAAAATCGGCTACAGGAGCTGCAGAAAGTGACGTAACATTCTATGGGTGGGAGTGTTCTATGATGCAGTTGCCAGCCTGTCAATCATCTGTGGCAGTTTAATCGACAACGTTACCTGAACTTCTGAAGTGCTGGACAATGGACAAGTGTTGCTGTGCTCTCTCAGCAGTTAGCTAGTTTGTAGTACTCTCAAACCAAGAGAAAACACTTTTACAGTTTCAAAGCTGTTACAACCTCTGGTCCAAAACCAGATGCTTTAAGAATAAGTATTTAAGAACCTATTTGTTGAACTTTTACCTCAGCCTCAGTTTTCTTATTCCTTATGTTACGCGCATCATCTCTCTCTCTTAGTAGCAAGCAGCCTGGTTACAAAACCATTTTGTTTTCCAAAAGAGCTTTTTCGTTTACTCGGGAAGCTGCACTCTGTTTACCAACCACCCCAACAGCTGTGGCCAGTGGCGTAGCTAGACTGGAGCGGAGGCAAGTAGTTCTGCAAGACTCCGTTACACCGGAGTCAGCGGCCCCTCCCCCTTGCTGTTGGAGCCATTCTGGCGGCAATGGCAACATGCAGGACACTCCCCTGTCGCTGCCGGAATCAGGGGCGTCCCCTGATGTGGTGCCCTGGGGCGGTGGGCCCCAGGGCGCAAGGGCGCAGAGGCTCCTGGGGGGCGGGAGGCTCTGGGGGAGAGCGGGAAAAATTTGAATTTTTCCCGCTTTTTTTCGCTGATTTTCGGCGATTTTAAGCCTAGAACTGGGGTTTTTAGTAAGTATGTATGCTTTTACCGGCACTTTTGTGATACTGGATGCTCCCTCGACGATTTTAAGCCTTCTCCCGGGCGCGCAGCTTCTCCGTGCACCCGGCCCGGGTCTCTGTACAATCTTCGTAGTTTGCGCATGCGCAAACCCACGAAGTCTCCAGGGACGTTCTGGGCATGCTCAAACTACTCCCTGGAGCGTCCCTGGAGATGCCGTGGGTTTGCGCATGCGCAAACTACGAAGATTGTACAGAGACCCGGGCCGGGTGCACGGAGAAGCTGCGTGCCCGGGAGAAGGCTTAAAATCGTCGAGGGAGCGTCCAGTATCACAAAAGTGCCGGTAAAAGCATACATACTTACTAAAAACCCCAGTTCTAGGCTTAAAATCGCCGAAAATCGGGAAAAATAATTAGCATAAATTATGCTAATTAGTTTTATAGGGGGGCGGCGAGGACCCGGCCCCACATGCCAAATCGGCTGGGTACCCCTCTGGCCGGAATGGCTCCAACAGCAAGGGGGAGGGGCCGCTGACTCCGGTGTAACGGAGTCTTGCAGAACTACCGTATTTTTCGCACGATAAGATGCACTTTTTTCCCCAAAAAACATAGGGGGAAAAAAGTGTGCATCCTATCGTGCGAAGCCTTAAAAAAAAAAATACCTAGGTCGCGTCCTGGGCTAAGTTCCCAGGCCCAGGACGCGACCTAGGAGCCCTACGCAAACATTGCAGCAACTGCGATGTTTGCGCAGGGCTCCTGGTCGCGTCCTGGGCCTGGGCTAAGTTCCCAGGCGCAGGACGCGACCTGGGAGCCCTACGCAAACATCGCAGCAACTGCGATGTTTGCGCAGGGCTCCTGGTCGCGTCCTGGGCCTGGGCTAAGTTCCCAGGCGCAGGACGCGACCTGGGAACCCTACGCAAACATCGCAGCAACTGCGATGTTTGCGCAGGGCTCCTGGTCGCGTCCTGGGCCTGAGCTAAGTTCCCAGGCGCAGGACGCGACCTGGGAGCCCTACGCAAACATCGCAGCAACTGCGATGTTTGCGCAGAGCTCCTGGTCTTGTCCGGCGCCTGCGCTAAGTTGCCTGACGCTGGATGCGATCAGGAAGCTCTTCCTGATCGCGTCCAGCGTCAGGCAACTTAGCACAGGCGCCGGACGAGACCAAGAGCCCTGCGCAAACATCGCAGTTGCTGCGATGTTTGCGTAGGGCTCCTAGGTCGCGTCCTGGGCCTGGGAACTTAGCCCAGGCCCAGGATGCGACCAGAAGCCCTGCACAGTATTTTTAGCTCCATATGACGCATGCGTCCTATGGTGCGGTGCGTCTTATGGAGCGAAAAATACGGTACTTGCCTCCGCTCCAGTCTAGTTTCACCTCTGGCGGTGGCTATGTGGCATTATTTATTTATTTATTTATTTATGTATCCAGGCGTTTATCTCCTGCCTTCTCACCTCCGAAGAGGTGCCCAGGGCGGCTTATGACATTTCAAGAAGTACAATAGTAATACAACGCGCAGGCCAGAGCTAGTGTCTATAGGAGCTAGTGGTAAAAGCTGCCCCTGACCTGGAAACTTCTCCTTCCTTCCCTTTCTTCTTCCCTCAGGGCACATGGAACTCAAGAAGTCCCTGGGAAGGTGGGGGAGGGGCTGCACTAACAGTCTCAGACCAGTGCTGTTCTCTACAGGAGCAGCCGGTGCACTATAGGCTTCCTCTGTCCTGCACACAGGACTTCTTCATTCCTCCTCTCAGGGCATGCAGACCTCAAGCAGTCACTGGGAAGCTGGGGGAGGGGCTGCGTTTCTCAGTCCTCTCAGGCCAATGCTGATCTCTGTGGAAGCCACTGCAATAAGCTTCCTCTGGCCTGGGGCCACTTCTTTTTTCCTTCTTCCCCTGAAGGCATGCAGTCTTAAACAGTCCCTGAGAAGGTGGGAGAAGTGCTGCACCTCTCACTCCTCTCAGGCCAGTGCTGGTCTCTATAGGAACCAGTGGTATAAGCCCCCCAGTGCCATAACTCATGCCCCCCCTTACGATGCTTCTGAGGCCGGCCTGTCCAGTGTGACTCATGCCCTGGTCACAGCTAGACTGGAGTAAGGCTGGGCTACATTGTCCACGGCTGCGTCGCGGCTGCGTTCTGACGCAGCTGGAACGCAGCCGAACGGGCAAAAGTCGAGCCGAGCTCGACTTCCTTGCGGGGACGTCGGCTGCCGACGGGCCAGCCCCGGCTGCCGTCGGCAGGCTCCACTTGACGTGCGTGCCCGTGCGTGCCCGCACGTTGGACGCATGCTGGCCGCACGGGTATAGTGTAGCTGGGGCTGTAGTGCAATGTGCTTTGTGAGGGGCTGTCTTTGAAGAGTCTCTGGAAAGTTCAACTGACCCAGAATGTAACTGCACAGGTTTCTGTGGGGGGATGCGCTTGGGAGCATGTCGCTCTCTTCCTGTATCAACTCCATTGTTTACTAATATGTTTCTGGGCCCAAAGTAAGGTGTTAGTTGTGACTTTTCTCGGCTCTTCACGGTCTGGGACCAGTATATTTGAGGAACCACCTCTGCCCATATGAATCTGCTTGCCCCCATGTCTCTGAAGCTCATTTTGGGGGAACAGCACACCTAACAGAATCTTTTCAGTCACAGCCCGCAAGCTGTGGGACTCGATCCCTCTCAGGGCACACCTGACCCCCTTTTTGTCAGTCTTTTGTCCCCAAATCAAAAACTTTTTTGTTTAGGCATTCATTTTAGTTAAGTTGATGCTGGTTTGTCCCCCATGTTGGTTTGATGTTTTCTCTATCCTGAGAGCTGGTTTTTAACCTCAGTTGGTTTTTTTTTTTTTTTTTTAAATAGCATAGGAACTGAGGCTTTTGTGGTCAGGGTTATCCTGAGGTAAAAAGTTATTTTGGGTTTTTTGACCATGTTCACTGAGTTTAGGTCTTCCTTATGTTTCGCCCTCAGTTGTGTAGGGCATTATCGAAGAACTAAAAAGCTAAAAACAGGACACCTAAAATACTGTTAAAAGCTTAGAAGCAGAGTATAAAATGCTACACTTAAAAGCTAAGATAAAATACTGATAGAAGACTTAAAACATAAAACAAACTGCAGCTAAACGCCTGCTAAAACCCTAAGCCTAGGTAGTTCAAAGTTAAAAAGTTAAAAGTCCTGGCTTCTAAATATCGTTTGAATTGTTCTGGTTTTATTATTGATGGCTTGTTTTTAATATTATTGATTACTGTATTTTTTTCTGAATATTTTGTCATATTCAGAATATTTTATCATATTCAGGGGGGCCTTTTGGGTGCAATAAGACAGGATAAAAATCCCTGGATCAATAAATAAGTGCCTCAGTAGAGCACCATTTGGATGCAGGTGGTTCCAGGTTCAATCCCAGGACTCTCCAGGTAGGGCACGGAAAACCTGGAATAAATCTTTGTGGGCCACTGAGGAGCGGAGAGGGGAGGAAGCGCTGACCATCCCATCTGCATGTCATGATCCCAGAAGCAATTTCTCTGCCATCAAGGGATGAGCGAATGAGTCTGAAGAAGAGACGAAGTCAGGAATTCTCTGGATGCAGATCCAGGACATCTCTTTGAAAACCCCCATGGAGGAATTCAGGAGCCCAGAAGCGTCGGGCGGGGGGGGGGCCTGGGTGGCAAGCGGGTGTGTGTGTCAAAGCCACCACATTGGCGGCAGCAGCAGCAGCAGCAGCGGCAAGGTTTCCGTGCTGTTTTGGAGGCTCCTGGAGGGCTCCAAAGCGGTGCTGAAGCATTCTTGTGGGCAGGCGGCAGTGCAAAAGGTTTTGCCTGCCTGCCCTCGCACCCCTCAGGTAATTTTTCACACCAGTGGCGCCATTCCCAGGGGTGGGCCAGTGATGTCACTTCTGGCTTGTGATGCCATGGGGGTTGTTACTTTGCACTGTGCCTCCCCCCAGTACGCCATTGCAATAGCCCCTTCATAGCCCCTCTCTTCAGTCTTCGAGGGCTTCTTGGAGGATCCTACAAAGGAACCACCGTTTCCTCTGCCGTAGGAATCATTTTCTTTTTCTTTTTGGGAAACCAGGCAGGGGCCCTTTAAACCACAACAGGCTTCCCATGGCCTTAAACTCTTCAGCAGCTATCTAAATTATTGTGGAGAATACTTATATACCGCTTTTCAACCAAACGGTTCACAAAGCGCTTTACATAGCTAAACAAACAAAAAAATTGTTCTTTGTCCCCAAAGGGCTCACAATCTTAAAAATGAACAAACAAAAAAACCGAAAACAAACCAACAAAAACTTCTGTTAACATCCTATTTCTGCTGGAACAACATCTGAGTCTGTCTTGTATATTGTATCTGGGCCAGTCTGTTTTGTGGTTCCCATTGGAGCTGTCCTTGGTTCTGACTTTTGATACCTGTAGAAACTCCTGAATCTTTGGAGGCCTGGCTCATTGGACAGAGCTCACATCATTTCTTCAGTCCCTTGTGCTGACAGACTGTTCGTGGATGTGCCCAGAGTAGGTTATACCCTTCCCTAGTGGCCAAGGGCCTGATATGACCTTCAGGGGAAAAAAGTGGGATACACACCAATCAATCAATCAAATCAATCAATCAATCAATCAATCAATCAATCAATCAATCAATCAATCAAACAAACAAACAAACAAACAAACAAACAAACATATGCCGCCAAGTGGTGGGACCACTGTTTGGGAGCAAACCAGGGTGGAAGAGAAGGGATTGCCCCTACTGCCACCAGTGGCGTCACTAGGGCGCGTGCTGCCCCAGAACGGGGCGCGCGCGTCACCTAGTGACGCCTCCCCGACACCCCCCCGTATTGGGGGGGAGGCGCCCGACGGGTCGCCCGCTCTGGGAGCCCCTCAATCGGGAGAGCCGGCTCGGGGACGTCTTCCCCGGCCGGCTGCCCGGGGCCTTCTGAAGGCCCGCTGCGAGAACGATATTTATACCGTTCTTTTTGCGCATCGGGGGCAATGTCAGCTAGTGGTCAGGTCAGGAATTGGCCGAGCACCTACATAAGAACTTCAGAAGAGCCCTGCTGGATCAGGCCAAAGGCCACTGGCGTCACTGCAGGGGGGGGCGGAGCTCCAAGTTCCGCCGGGCTCTGACCGTTACACGACGGGAGAAGGCGGCCCCGCCCCCTTGCCTTTGGAGCCATTCCGACCGACGAAAGCAAGTGCTTTCGTCGGCCAGAATGGCTCCAAAGGTGAGGGGGCGGGCCGCCTTCTCCCGTCCTGTAATGGAGGGTCAAAGCCCGGCGGAACTTGGAGCTCTGCCCCCCCTGCAGTGACTCCAGTGCCAAAGGCCCATCTAGTCCAGCTTCCTGTATCTCACAGTGGCCCCACCAGATGCCTCGGGGAGCACACAAGAAAACAAGAGACCTGTAACAGGCATTCAGAGATAGCCTACTACTAAAACCAATAGGTTGCATATGCCCATCATGGCTTGTAACCTGTGATGGACCTTTCCTCCATAAATCTGTCCAATCCCCTTTTAAAGGCAGCCAGGACAGGTGCCATCACCACATCCTGTGGCAAGGATTTCCACAGATTAATTACATGCTGGGTGAAGAAATATTTTCTTTTGTCTGTTCTAATTTTCCCACCACTCAGTTTTAGTGGATGTTCCCTAGTTCTGGTGTTGTGCGAGAGGGAAAAGAACTTCCCTCTATCCACTCTATCCATCCCATGCATAACTTTATACATCTCAATCATGTCCCCCTCTGACCACCATCTGAGCAGCTTACTGAGTTAGACCAAGTAGCTCCTGAATCATCTATCCTGTCTTGCTTATTTTTCCTCCAGATAGAGCCAGTGCTAGGATGTATCCATTGCCAGGGTAAGACACACACACACACGCATGGACACACATGCACGCACAGACACACAGACACACAGACACACAGACACACAGACACACACACACACACACACACACACACACACACACACACACACACACACACACACACACACCACCCTAGCATGCTCTCCCCCACCAGCTCATCCTCCAACTGCTCATCCCATTCCTGTTCCCCCAGCTTTAACAGGTGTAGGGGCTTGGAGTGGCAGTCAGAGGCATCGCTGTGGCCTGGCGGGGTGTGCGGGGTGTGTGCGGATTTACATCATATGCCACTGATATTGAATGTATCAAATCATTTTAATAAAGTAACAGCTAATTGGGATATCTGTATCTATGCAAGTGCCAAATGTCGACATCCTTGTCAATCATCCCAATGCTTTTTTGCATTCATTGGTCAGAAAATACTGGAAGCCAGAAGCAAGTTCAAGAACAAAGAAATGTGGTAGGATGAATACAGTGAAGAGGATCTTGCCCATGGCAGCAGCAGAATGTGTTTTTCCGTGTCCGTGGAAAGAGGCTCATTGCTTTAGAAGCCTCAAAATCCACTGTCTTCCTTCCAGCTCCATGATTCTATGAACATCCCTGTGAAAAAGCACCCTTGAGGACTTAAATGTGCCTATTGATTTATTAGCTTGAGTGCTCTCAGAGGCATCTAGATGGGCCCTTGACCTGATCCAGCAGGGCTCTTCTTATAGATGCAACCATATGAACCCAACGAGCCAGAAATGGTGGGACAGCAAACGTCTTGCTTCAAATGACCAATGGAACCAATCATAAAATCCCATATATGTGTGAACTCTATGCTTCTCTCATTTCCCTACATATATGCAGTATAAAAGGTAAAGGTATCCCCTGACAATTAAGTCCAGTCGTGTCCGACTCTAGGGTGTGGTACTCATCTCCATTTCAAAGCCGAAGAGCCAGCGTTGTCCAAAGACACCTCCGTGGTCATGTGGCCGGCATGACCCTCTTTGCCGCAGCGCGTAGCATGCAGCTGGAACACGGAGCGCTGTTTACCTTCCCGCAAGCGGTACCTATTTATCTACTCGCATTGACATGCTTTGGAACTGCTAGGTTGGCAGGAGCTGGCCAAGCAACAAGCGCTCACCCCGTCACGGGAATCGAACTGCCGACCTTTCAATCGACAGCTTATGGTTCAGCGGTTTAACCCACTGCGCCACCCGCTGGCCTATGCATTATAGATATGTTTATAGCAATTCTTTTTTTATTTTTTGCAGTCGTAACTACAGTACTCTACAGTTATAAGCACTGAAATAGCAGTAATTAAGACTTCAATTCTGTACACACCTAGCTGGGAGTAAGTTAATGTGGCTTCTGAGGAGATATGCATAGGATTGCACTGTAAGATGCATTTTGATGGTGAGGTTTTTTGTGTGTTTTTTACTGCTGCTATTTTCATAATTATGCACTGTGACCACCATTTTAACAATGGCAAGCCAACAGTAGTATTAACACCACCCCAGTGCTTACCACTGTGTCACATACATGCTCCATTGGCCTTAATGGTAGTACAGGTACTTAATACTACCATTGGCCTACCATCCTGAAGCTGCCTGAGGAATTTACCGAAGGCAGCAGATTGGAGGGGTTTTTTTTTGTTTTTTTTTGCCCATCTCCACCTGCCCACCATTGTCCACTGTTCCTTGTCCTCCCATTTTCTGGATTCAAACAGGAAAAGAGGAATAGAGCAGAGTGGAAGAGAAGGTGTTCAGGAGAGTAGAGTGGCAGGCTAGAGCATTGGAGACATTCTAACCCACCATTCTCCTCTCCTCCACACTTTCTGTTCCATTCCCTTCTTCCTTTTGAATCTAAGGAGTGGGAGGAGGAGTTATCGCACCTGGCTACCACCTGATAAAAGCAGCATTTGGCATGTCATCGCAGGTTCCAAGAAGTCCTGGAATCTAGCAGGCCCTGAGATTCTGGATTTTTTTTTTGAAAGGCAAAATAATAATAATAATAATAATAATAATAATAATAATAATAATAATAATAATAATAATAATAATAATAAAAAGACAAATGTCAGAATAGTCAGTGTCAAATTGGACCTCTGTAGTCTGTATGCAATAAATTATTGTGTAGCCCCGTCATTCATTAACTCAGCTAGAATGTATAACTTTGTGACAAGCAACACTCAGACATCCTTGAGCAAGCTGTTTACAATGAAAGATTACATATTAAAACAGGCTTTAATCATAACCTCCTGCAAACACCCTCTCCAGGAAGGGCATTCAGAGATTCTGGCTTTATAATGATGTGGGTTGACGATGTTGTACAATGGAAAGTGCCGCATTTAACAAGACCAGTGTATCGGCTCTTATGATGGGGGAGGTTTTCTTGAAAGACGACTAAAAAACAACCAAAAAACACCGCTGCCCACAATAGAATGTGTTTAACAGAACTTGCTAGTTGTGTTCCATGCTTCAAAGGAATTCATTGTCTTCTCTGGAAATGGACACAGGCCAAACCAAAAGGAAAAAAAAAAAGTTTCATTGAAAAAACAAAGTGTATGATTTAATTGGACTTGACTGGCCATTCAGTTTAACCCTTGGGAGGCTTTAGTACATTGTCATTCCCTTTCTGCTGAAAGAGCTAGAAAAAGCGTAGAAAGAATTTAGCACTTGGGACATAAAATCGTACGATTAGAAATGGCAAAAAGGACCAGATACTAGTGAGCCCTTCTTCGTGCATTTGCTGCCCTGGGGGTGTCATCGAGGAGGAGGGAGTGGAGTGCTGGTACTTCTTGCACAGCAGGAATGGTGATGTCATCAGTAGGAGCACTCAGGTGCTACCTTCAAAACCTTTTTTCAAAAGAAACTTAGCTGAGAAGAAGCATCAGGCTCAGCAGGTGGCCAACTGAGAAATTTGCCTAGGGGAACGCATTCATGTCTAGGGCAGCATTTCTCAATGTGTGTTCTTCGGAGCCCTGAGATTCCCTGAGACCATTGTTAGGAGTGGAAAAAGCTCCGGAGACCAAAAGGTTTGAGAATTGCTGGTCTTGAGGTCATCATCTTTTACATAGGCTACCTGAGAGGTATATAGCTCATGTTATATTTTTAGGCTACAATCCAATGCAAATACAGTACTCCCCCCCATATCCGCTGGGGATATGTTCCAGGCCTCTCTGTGGATACTTGAAACCATGGATAAGAGTGAACACCCCCTGCATGGTTTCCCGAGGGCCCCCCGCCCTGCCTCCCCTGCGGGCAGGCGTGCATGCCCCCCCCAGCTCTTATTTTTCTTTCAGCAAGCTTTGTTTCTTCCTTAAAACAAACAGAGAAGCAGCCTCTATTGCAGGAAATAGAATGAGACTAAGTCCTAGAGAGGCTCTGCAAGGTTTCTGTTAACCTTGCAGAGCCTCTCTAGGACTTAGTCTTGTTCTACTTGCCTGCAATAAGCAGTCAGAGGCTGCTTCTCCTGTTTGTTTAAGGAAGAAACAAAGCTTACTGGGGAAAAAAATAAAAGCCTGGGGGGTCCCCGCGATCCGTGGCTAACTGAAACCGTGGATAGTGGATCAGTGGATATGGGGGCCCACCTGTATACTTGGGAGCCGGGCCAGCCCAGTCATGAGGCCGAGTGAAGTGGTGGCTTTGAACAATAAGCCGGACAGGAATGTGGGGCTGACAAGGGGTGCTCTGCATCCTGCTTCTTCCTGCTGCTTCCCCCAGTCCACCACCCACCCAACCACTTCATTCTGTGTGCCGGTTCTCTTTTCACTTAGATGATCAGGGCAGTGGCAACCCATCCCTTCTCCAGCACCATTGTCACCAGCCATCGCAGTGGCGGAAGGAGCAGCACGGCCACCTTGGTTTGAGTGTCCACTTCCAGAAGCAATCAAAACAGGGTTGCTGCACCTTCTTCCCCTCCACCCCCTTGCCTCAAGCTCTGCTGCCTGCTTCCTTCTTCCCCAGGCCCTTCTTCAAGTGCACAGGCTTCTTGGCAGAACATGCTGGAAGTCAGGGCTCATGAGAGGGTAAAGTAAAGGGGGTACATTGTACCTGGGCCTGGGGTCAAAAAGGGGGCCTGGGAGCCAAAGGAGGGGCCCCAGAAATTTCCTGGGATCTCAGCTGGCCTCATGGAGAGTGAAAGACAGAGGCTGGGCCAACCGGGAGGCCAGGTCTACCAGGCAGGTAGACCTGGGTGCCACTTCTGGAAGCCTGGTAGACCTGGGCTCCAGAGACTTTTCCGGCCATTGCTGTCCCCCACCCCATTTTGTACCCTCCCCCTTTGAGAAGGGGCCCAAAAGAAACTTTGTACCCCCTGATAAAATTCCTCTCAGAGGCCCTGCTGGGAGTGGAATCGGTCTGCTCAGCCTGTGTGTGTGAAGAAGAGGCTGGGAGGAAAGCAGCAGCATTAGAAAGAGGGCCCTTGCCTTGCCGTTATCTTCTTGCCCATCCCAGCCTCCTTTAAAGAGCTGGGTTGACCTACTGGGGTGTGCATGCTAACGAGTGCACAAAAGGAACACAATACATACATATTTTTAAGGGGAGGGGTGGAGAAAAGGGTGCCAGTACCTCCTAGGCCAGGGGTTCTCAACCTGTGGTACGGGTACCCCTAGGAGTACGCGGACCTCTTCCTGGGGGTATGCCAAGCCCTGCCCCTTATCTGTCCCATCAGCAGCTAATTGTTAATTAACATGGATTTTAAATTGTAATTATTTTTGGAGCCCTTCTTTCGCTCTGATTTTGGTTTGGGGCTTATTTTTGTACTTTGGAAAATGTACTTTAGTGGGGTGGGGGAGGGAGGAGCTGATTTTGGGAAGATGACTTGGGAAAAAAAGAGATCCTTGCATGCATCTCTCTCTCTCTCTCTCTCTCTCTCTCTCTCTCTCTCTCTCTCTCTCTCTCTCTCTCTCTCTCTCTCTCTCTCTCTCACACACACACACACACACACACACACACACACACAGAGTTAAATAAGACATTTTTTCACATTTAAAATTGTTTTAGTACTTTCGTATTTAAAAATTAATTACCTAATTACTTAATTGATTAATCCAATTAATTAGCAGTTATTTAGCATGATCGGAGGGTGGGAGTATATATACCATAGGGGGCCTAGTGCAAGGACGTTTGCCTTGGCCATAGATCAAACAGTTGCGTGCAACCTGTGCTAGAAATTTGATTTTTTTCCAAACTCAGTGGCCACTCAGAACTGTTTCCAGCATGATAATAAAGACACCTGGTGAGTTCAGGTCTATTGTGGAGGGGCTGTAGTAGCTGAATGGGAGAGCACCTGTTTGGCATGCAGAAGGTCACAAGTTCAATTCCTGGCTTCTCCAGGAAAGTTTAGGAAACATCTCTGGCTGAAACCCTGGAGAGCAGCTGCCAGTCAGTGTCTGACAATATTGAAACAGATGGTCTGATTCTGGCTCAGGCGGCTCCATGACACAGGCAAGTTGTGAACTGGTGGATTCCCAGTTTGCTGATCACCTTGTTGGGCACCGCATTGTACTACACTAATAATAATAATAATAATAATAATAATAATAATAATAATAATAATAATAATAATAATAATATACAGTATTTATATACCGCCTTTCTTGGTCATTGGATTTCTCCTCCAACTTTAATCCAAGGCGGTGTACCTGGGCAGGCTGACCTAACCCCCTTGGGGTTTTTACAATATATAAATGTCCAATCTTTCATGAACGGCTACTTTCCAGATGGTATCCTTTTTACAGTCTGACATTCTGCTGGCTGGCGCCTCCCACACTTGACCGACGCAGCTGGAAGCTCTTATCACTCCTCCTGGAGGCTTTCACAGCTTTTTGCTGGCAGTGTGTTTCGAACTTATCAAGTTCACCGGGCTTTGAAGGCAGCAGCTTTCCCCACTACGCCAGACTCTTCTGCCACTAACTATCCCACCTCTGCCGTTGAAGAGACAGTAAAAGATAATGGTAGAAAGAGTCTGTGAGTTTTTTTGCAGAAATTTCCAGAACCCTGTCTGGAACAGCTAATCTTGAAACCAGACCACGGAACAATCACATTAGGGGGAAGAACATATGAAGAAGCCTTCAAGATACATATTAGGGTCCATTTAGCCCGCCAGCATCCTGTTTATAATAGGAGCCAGATAGACGCCCCCAGGAAACTCACAAACAAGACTCGAAGGAAACAGGTCAAGGGTGACACAGCTGATCCTTGCTGTTCCAACTGGGATTTAAGGGCAGTGGCGCTGCTGGAGGGAAGCTGCGGGCGGGGCGATGATGCATTTTGCATCATTGCTCCACCCACCCACCCCGCGTCACAACGTCGCTCCCAGAAAGTCTCAATTTGGAGTCTTACAGGAGGGAGGGAGGGTGGGAGGGCTATTCTCCACCCTGAAAAATGCCCAAACAGCCTCTGCAGCCACTGCGACTGCAAAAGCGGCTGCTGAGGCTGCGAAAGCTGCTGCCGCAGCCACTCCTCACAAGGAGACCACAGGAAGCACCTGGGAGCATAGTACCTCCCCCGACCCCAGCCTAGCGATGCTACAGTTCAGCACTTGCAGCTGCCAAGATTCTGTCTTCTACACAACTCTTAAGAATGCAGAGGCCCTCATGGTGGAAGGTTGGCCACCTCCGATCTAATTCTATTTTAAAACCATCCAGGCCCATGGCCATGAATTGTATGCTGGGATTTTCTAGCCCAGAAATGAAAGAGCACGTGTATATATGAAGCTGCCTTATTAGACTTACCAACGTCCAGGAATCGAGCCTGGCTTCGGCCTAGACCGGGCCCAAGCCGCTCCCAAGGGTGCACTGCGGGTTGCTGCTTCTGTCGCGTCATTGACCGGAAGTGCCGGAAGTCCATTGGACAGACGCAGTGCACCCTTGGGAGTGGCTCAGGTCCGCTCTAGGCCGAAGCCAGGCTCGATTCCGGGACGATGGTAAGGCTATGCCTTATGCTAAGCTTTATGACTGGTCTATCTAGGCCATCTCTGTTTCCTCTGACTGGCAGTGGATGATCTCTTGTAATGGTCTTCTCCAGCCCTGTCACCTACGATCTGTCAAGCTTGACCTGGGCTTGTGATACATGCACTGGACATGCCCTATCACTAAGCTCTGGCCTAGTTTGCAACAAAGAGCCACTGATCATAGGCTTCCCAGCTCTCCAACCGGGACAGAGTGCTAGACCTTTAGGAGAAAGAATGTGGGCAGGTGTAGCTTGTTAAACCTTAGAGCACAATCCTAGGCATCCATGGGGCTTGCTTCTGAATAGACATGCCTAGGATTGTGCTCTAAGGTTTAACAAGCTACACCTGCCCACATTCCTTCTCCTAAAAGTAGGCTTACCAGATCTCCAACTAGGACAGAGTGCTAGACCTTTAGGAGAAAGAATGTGGGCAGGTGTAGCTTGTTAAACCTTAGAGCACAATCCTAGGCATCCATGGGGCTTGCTTCTGAATAGACATGACTAGGATTGTGCTCTAAGGTTTAACAAGCTACACCTGCCCACATTCCTTTTCCTAAAGGTCTAGCACTCTGTCCCGGTTGGAGATCTGGTAAGCCTAAAAACCCAGATACACAGAGTACCATCTGTTAAGGCTCTTATAAACAAATCTATGTTTCACAAAGCAGCACTCAGCTAGGGGTAGCTAATTCAGTTGTTGAAACATGAAGGGTATGTGAGATGATGAAAGCACTTAACAAGCTTGAGTTCTCTGCATGACTGTGCCTACATATGGTGCCTGAACAATTCAAGACATGCACCAATATGAAAAATATGAGAACGTCCAGAGCACATCTGCCCAGCACAGGCCGCACCACATACCCCCCCCCCAATAAATCCCATAAGTTGCACGTGCCATGATTAATTCAAGATGAGATGACTTGTGGATTTCCTCACATTGCACGTATTTCC